>CM070535.1:41871474-42523586 GCA_036346415.1 Raddia guianensis | reverse complement strand
TCAGAAGAATTTTCCTCCTTTTCATCATTATCCTCGTCATCGGAATCATTAGAATTGGAACTATCTGAGCTGCTTGTTTCCGATTCCGACGAGAGCTCTGTCACGCCAGCAATCTTTGGCCAGTTGGGTTTGTAAGTTTTCTTCTGGCCAGTGAGCCTTTCGATTAAGGTTGAGGCTCCACCTTCTGTGGCATAGATGTTTTTTGCAATACTTTCCCACCAGATGTCAAACTTTGGCGAAGTGTCAGACCACGCGATGAATTCCGTTGGCATTTCGAAATCGATGTGTGCAGCTGACAAGATTCCATAAGCCGATTGAGGGTTTAAATCTTCTCTGGCATTCAGTTGGCGATAAATGAAGAGATCAGGAATGTCCTACCCGAGATTGAACTGTCGAGCGACTACTGCTGGGTGATATAATTCATATGATGGTTTCTTATTGTGGGTCCTTGTACTCAGAATGGCAAAGAATATACCAGGAGAAATGAATTCTTTGTATACCGATAAAGCCTTGCCTTTTAAGGTACTAGCTAATCGAAAGAAGGAAGGAATCGGATATCTATCCAAATCAGTGTATGGTTTGAACTGTTCCAAACCATATTCCGATTCAGACATTGCAAACAAAGCAGCCAAAGAATTTGCAAGATCGTCTTGGTTTAAGCGTCGTCGGTTGCAGTTGACCGATATCGTTTCTCCGTAGGATCTGCATGGACAATTGTCGCTATCGGCTTCGCACTCGTTCGGGAACTTCAGGCCGAAGTCTAGTTCTCCCAGAGAGTTATTTATCTGAAGTTTCAAGAACATGCACATGAACCAGAAAGGGCCGCCAAGATTACCAACGGAGTAATCAGCTTTTGGTGAGCAGAGACCTTCCCTGATCTCATGCATCATCTGGTATGTGGCTCCTAGTAAGTATTTGCCGATTGCTAATTTTTGGCCCGCTGCCAGTGCTTCGGCTACGCCTTGGTAAACCTTGCTAGGACTAAGAGATTGCCCACAGAAGAAAAACCGATCGAGCCATATGTTCAGAAAAGCGATATGCTCTTCATCTTCCACTTTGCCTGTCTGCTGGTGGGTGTTGATGTAACGCTGCCATCCAAAGTTCTTCTCAGGGACTAGCTTTAAAGTGGCAGAGAGGTCAAAAGCCGATAGCATCTCGCCATCGAGGCTAAGACCGGTCAACATGGCTACGTCTAGAAGTGTAGGGCTGATTGGTCCAGTAGGGAAAAGAAAGGCGTTTGCGGTGTCGCACCAGAGATAAGCCGATGCGGCCATAAAAGGTTCATCTACTAGTGGTGGAGATAAAGAAAGAAGAATGGCATCGGTTATTCCTAACTCGTCCCATTTCTCTTGTTTTTGGCCGTAAACCCGAATCAGCCAGTCCTTGTATCCTTTGATTGGGCCAGGCCAAGATCTAAATGCCGATTTCCAACTATTTAAACTGAACTTATCGGCAAATAAAGGGAGACGTCCTATAGAATGGAATATAAAAGCCGACGGATGTCGTTCTCCTATTGGTCCCAAAGAGTATAGAGCCTCAGTCTTTGAGCAATTGAATAGTACCTGAGACATGATGCCGATTGGACGATTGGCTGCGCGCTGGAAGTCTTGAGAGCTCCGAAAATTTCGATGCAAGAGACGTGTGCACAGAGGAGACTGTGAAAATGACGGCGAATGGTGCGCTATTTATAGCTGTGGAAAAAACTAGGGTTTTACCGCGCATTTCGGCATTACTGTTTCGGCCCATATTGTCTGCTGGGCTGACACGTGTTCTCAAATGGGCCGGGAGCAAAGATGTAAAGCTGTGAAATGTTTCAACACGATTTTGGAAGAAATCCGATTTTGTCACTTGAAAGCTCGGCTAATGAGAATACCCATTGCCGAACTTAGGGGCATATGTTGACACCCAAATTTGGCATAAAATCGGATATTCAGAAAGGGCAATATGTTGGAATTATTGGGCTGAATCGGTAATGGGCTTCATCGGCAAAGGAGAAATATATTGAAGAAACCAATAAAGATAAGACTTCGGAAGAGATACAATCTGATTGGGAGCGTCACACGGTGAAAGAGGTCGTATCGGTATCGGTATTGTAACAGTATAAATAGGACTTTAGACCTCGAGAATAGACATCATCATACATCAAACACAAAACACTTTTCTCGAATCCGATCGACTACGTCAAAAGGCTTCAACTCGCAGGTAGAGCTATCTCGATGGGATAATCGATTCTCTCCTTGTAACCCGTATGCATGGCTGTATCAATTTGATCTCATGTATACAAACCATGTTAGACTGTCTCGGGATTTACCGATCTTTAACATGTTCTCGCGTATTGCACTGTCTCGATTCAATCGATCTGTAATGTGTGTTTATCCTGCAATACCGATTGTCAAATATTTCATGTGCTTTCTCCTGAATTCGATATATGCAACTGCCTCGTTTAGTCGATCTTGTGTATGCCTTGTTTAGGATCTTGCATGTGCAGGCGTTTACCGATCTGTATTGCATTTACTCTTATCAGTTTTAGACCTTTAAATCGGTTTATTGGTTTATACCTAGATTTAGATCTGAATACTGTCTTGGCATGACCAATCTGTTCAATCTGTTTCTTGGTTTAATCTGATATATTGATATTAAGGTTTATTGCTAATGTTATTATAAAAATACCAAAAATAAGTGTGAGATTTAGATTTGAATACTTATTTAATTGCTCTATCTGGCATTAAGCCGATAGATCCTGTAATCGGTTAATTTAGAGCCGATTACAAATAACCTGATCTGGCTATTAAAAAGCCGATTAGGCCTATATTATTTACGATTTTCTCCTTGTCGATTTACAGGTCAAATCAACTGGCACGCTTGGTTTGAGTTGCGACGCAATCACTGGATTGACGCTTCTGCACGTGTGTTCACAGAAACTCTCGTTTTTGTGTCAACACCAGTATTGTTGTGTTGTTGGACTCCACCATGATTCATGCAAGCCGGTTTTGAAAAAAGTATGAGTTTCGTGCCCACGAATTCCCATTATCTTCGTATTGCCTTCTTAGGCGTTCTACGTGATCACCTCGATTCCAGAAGACTCGGGGCAAACTGAGGGGCCACCTCCCACCATTCGTGTGTTGTTCGACTGCATCATGCTCAATGCAAGCCAGTTCTGAAACAATACGAGTTTCGTGCCCACAAATTCCCATTATCGACGGATTGCTTTCTTGGGAGTTCTACGTGATCTCCTCGATTCCAGGAGACTTAAGGCAAACCGACAAGCAACCCTTCACTATTCGGGTGTCGTTGGACTCCACGATGCTCAACGCAAACCAGTTTTGAAAGAAAAGTAGTTTTGTGCCCACAAATACCAATTATCCCCGGATTGCCTTATTAGGCGTTCAACATGTTCTCCTCAATTCCTGGACACTCAGGCCGAACTGAGGGAAACCCCCCACTATTGTGTTGTGGTTTGGCTCCACGATGCTCCACGCAAGCCGTTTTGAAAGAAAAATAGTTTTGTGCCCCCAAATGGCTATTATCATCGTATTGCCTTCTTAGGCGTTCTACGTGATCACCTCGATTCAAGAAGACTCGGGGCGAACTGAGTGGCCACCCCCCACTATTGTTGTGTGGTTGAACTCCACCATGCTTCACGCAAGCCGTTTTTGAAAAAAATGTGAGTTTCATGTGTCGTTGGACTCCACGATGCTCAATGCAAGCCAGTTTTGAAAGAAAAATGAGTTTTGTGCCCACAAATACCAATTATCCCCGGATTGCGTTCTACGTGTTCTCCTCAATTTCTAGCGACTCGGGCAGAATTGAGGGGCAACCCCCAGTATTGTGTTGTGGTTGGGCTCCACGATGCTCCACGCAAGCCGTTTTGAAACAAAAATAATTTTCTGCCCCTAAATAGCTATTATCTTCGTATTGCTTTCTTAGGCGTTCTACGTGGTCACTTCGATTCCAGAAGACTCGAAGCGAACTGAGAGGCCACCCCCTCCCCCAGTATTGTTGTGTTGTAGAACTCCACCATGATTCACGCAAGCCGGTTATGTAAAAAAATGAGTTTCGTGCCCACGAATTCCCATTATCGCCGGATTGATCTCTTAGGCGTTCTACGTGTTCTCCTCGATTCCAGGAGACTTGGGGCCAACCAACAAGCAACACTCCCTACTAGAAATGTGCTTATTTATGACGAAATTATCGTGACATTTGAAATTGTTGTCATGAAAAGCTGATATTTTATGACGTTCGTTTACAACTCATCATAGTTTGCATGAGATGCCCCTAGCCCCAATAAAATGATGACGAAACATGATTTTTTGTCGTAAAACAATATAATAAATCGTCATAGGTAGTAAAAATTTGTTTGACTGTAGGGTGACTTGAGGTAACCCTATTTGTCATGATAACTTGGTGATATCGAGCCCATTTGACGCATAAACATGTTCGATGTTTCCGTATGGTTTGATGACATATTTTTATGACGATTTTTTCTGCCATACAAAATTAGAGCTGGCAGGCCAAAAGTGCTTTTTGTGACGATTTTGGGCTTTTCCATGACATTTTTAGATGCTTTCCGTGATGACTTTTTTCGTCATAAAAGGGATCTTTATTATGACGCATGAACAATTCGTCACATAAAAGTTTATTTTCTATGACAAAAATTAACATTTTGTCACAAAAACTTTCTGTGATGCACATACCATGACAAACCTGTTTTCGTCATAAGGTCGTCATAAAAGATCTACGATGACATTTTTGTCACTCATGATGACTAATGTATAATGTCATCAATAATCATTTTTCTAGTAGTGCCTCCACGATTCAGGTGTCGTAGGACTCCATGATGCTCCACGCCAGCTGGTTTTGAAAGAAAATGAGTTTTGTGCCTCTAAATAGCTATTATGTTTGTATTTCCTTCTTAGGCATTCTATGCGATCATCCTGATTCCAGAAGATTCGGGGCGTACTGAGCGACCACATCCCACTATTCTTGTTTGGTTGGACTCCATCATGCTCAACGCAAGCCGGTTTTGAAAAAAAAAAATCAGTTTTCAGCCCCTAAATTGCTATTATCTTCGTATTGCCTTCTTAGGCGTTCTACGTGATCATCTCGATTCCAAAAGACTCTGGGCAAACTGAGTGGCCACCCCCTTCCCACTATTGTTGTGTGGATGGATTCCACCATGCTCCACGCAAGCCGGTTTTGGAAAAAATATGAGTTTCGTGCCCACGAATTCCCATTATGAGCGGATTGCTTTCTTGGGAGTTCTACGTGTTCTCCAAGATTCCAGGAGACTTAAGGTGAACCGACAAGCAACCTCCACTATTCGGGTGTCGTTGGACTCCACGATGCTCAACGCAAACCAGTTTTGAAAGAAAATGAGTTTTGTGCCCACAAATACCAATTATCCCCCGAATGCCTTCTTAGGCGTTCTACGTGTTCTCCTCAATTTCTGGAGACTCGGGCCGAACCGAGAGGCAACCCCCCACTATTGTGTTGTGGTTGGGCTCCACAATGCTCCCCGCAAGCCGTTTTGAAAGAAAATGAGTTTTGTGCCTCTGAATCGCTATTATGTTCGTATTGCCTTCTTAGGCATTCTACGTGATCACCTCGATTCCGGAAGACTCAAAGCAAACTAAGAGGCCACCGCCCACTATTGTTGTGTGGTTGGACATCACCATGTTTCACGCAAGCCTGCTTTGAAAAAAATACGAGTTTCGTGCCCACGAATTCCCATTATCGCCGGATTGCTTTCTTGGGCGTTCTACATGTTCTGCTCGATTTTAGGAGACTTAAGGCAAACCGACAAGCAGCCCTCCACTATTCGGGTGTCGTCGGACTCCACGATGCTCCACGCAAGCTGGTTCCGAAAGAAAATGACATTTGTGCCTCTGAATAGCTATTATGTTCGTATTGCCTTCTTAGTCATTCTACGTGATCAGGCCGATTTTCGAAGATTCGGGGCGAACTAAGCGGCCAGATCCCACTATTCTTGTTTGGTTGGAGTCCATCATGCTCAACGAAAGTCGGTTTGTTAAAAAAGAGTTTTGTGTCCCTAAATAGTTATTATCTTCGTATTGCCATCTTAGGCGTTCTACGTGATGACCTCGATTCCGGAAGACTCGGGGCGAACTGAGGGGACCACCCCCCACCCAGTATTGTTGTGTTGTTGGACTCCACCAAGATTCACGCAAGCCGGTTTTGAAAGAAATTGAGTTTTGTGCCTCTGAATAGCTATTATGTTCGTATTTCCTTCTTAGGCGTTCTACGCGATCAGCCTGATACCAGAAGATTCGTGGCGAACTGAGCGGCCACATCCCACTATTCTTGTTTGGTTGGACTCCATCATGCTCAACGCAAGCCGGTTTTTTTTAAAAATGAGTTTTCAGCCCCCTAAATTGCTATTATCTTTCGTATTTCCTTCTTAGGCGTTCTACGTGATCACCTCGATTCCAGAAGACTCGGGGTGAACTGAGGGGCCACCTCCCACCGTTCGTGTGTTGTTCGACTGCATCATGCTCAACGCAAGCCGAATCTGAAACAATACGAGTTTCGCGCTCATAAATTTCCATTATCTTTGGGTTGCCTTCTTAGGCCTTCTACGTGTTCTCCTCGATTCCAGGAGACTCGGGGCGAACCGGCGAGCAACCCTCCACTATTCTGATGTCATTGGACTACACGATGCTCCAGGATGCCACACGTTGCCTTTTGAGGCGTTCGACGTGATCTCCTCGATTGCAGCATACCCAGGGCGAACCGATGGAATGCAACCCACTAATCTGATGTAATTGGACTCCACGATGCTGCACAAAAGCCGGTTTTGGAAAGAAAGGCTTTTTGTGCCCCCCGAATGCCCATTATCCTCTGATTGCCTTCTCAGGCGTTCTACGTGATCTCTATGATTCCAAGATACTCAGGGTGAACCGAGTGGCAACCCCCACTAATCTAGTGTAATTTAACTCCACCATGCTCGACGGATGCCGGTTTTTGAAATAAAATGAGTTTTGTGCCCACGAATACCAATTATCGCCGGATTGCCCTCTGATACGTTCTACGTGATCTCCTCTATTCCAAAGACTCGCGGTGAACCGAGAGGCAACACGCTATTATTCTGGTGTGCTTGGACTAAAGGATGGTCCGTGCAAGTGATAGTGGCAGTGGTTCCAATCTTTCGATGAGAGGAGGATAACTACGATCTGGTAGGAGTCGATATTGGCGGCTCGACTACAACCGACAAGCAACCATCCATGATTCATGTGTCGTTGGACTCCACGATGCTTCACACAAGTTGGTTTTGAAAGAAAATGAGGTTTGTACCTCTGAATAGCTATTTTGTTAGTATTGCCTTCTTAGGCATTCTACGTGATCACCTCGATTCCAGAAGACTCGGGGCGAACTGAGGGGCCACCCCCCCACTATTGTTATTTGGTTGGACTCCACCATGGTTCACTCAAGCAAGTTTTGAAAAAAAAAATGAGTTTCGTGCCCACGAATTTCCATTATCGCCGGATTGCTTTCCTGGGCGTTCTACAAGCTCTCCTCGATTCCAGGAGACTTAAGGCGAACCGACAAGCAACCCTCCACTATTTGGGTGTCGTCGGACTCCACGATGCTCCACGTGATGCACTCTCGGGTGGCCCGATCTTCTGGTGAGAAGGATAAATCGATTTGGGCGGAGAGGTGACTTTGATGAACCGGCTACCAGCCCGCAAGGACAGGGCCCGATGATCGCTAAACCACCAAACCTACTTGTTATCAACCACACCAACGCGATTGACCTGACCACGAAGGTCTATCCCTGCAAGCAATCGAGAACAAGCAAGAACAAGTGAAAGGCAATCTGAAATTACAGATATGATTAAGCTCACACACGATAGAGTTGATGTTCTGAAGTTCGGAATCGATCGGTCAACCGACACAAGGGATTTCAAGAGTGTTTCTCCAATCTAGAAGACAACAACAATTGAACAAAACCTACACAGAAAAAGAAAGTCTTCCCAATATACAGGGAGAGGGATGGCTTCTAGAAGGTGCTATCACGCACTAGTAATACATGGGGATTCAGTCCAAAATAATGGTGATGCAACACCTAAGAAAAGTAAGAGACAGCTTCTGTCTACAAGATTGATTTTAACTGTTGCGGCCAGCTTGCTTGGAATTTGAATGTGAGGTTGGATCCGTTGGAAAGATGGCAAAGTTATCTTTCCAACAAGTGCTCACACACCCCCAAGAGTCCGTTTGCATTCTCTATGTCGTTTTTAAATCAGAGCGGTCATCGAATGTCGAGTGGTATCCCTTTGCATTCCCACCATGCTTTATTGCTCTTGCTGGTGAGTTAATACCTCTAAGCTGGTGCATGCCCAAGTTCCTAAGTATAAGAATATTATTAGGCAGCGGTCTATTCTCATAATTTGAACTATGTAACCCGAGAAACGAATTCACCTGATAGTTTAATTGTCGCGTGCGGGCTCGGGTAATTGGTTCTTGAATGTTGGTCGTTGGCTGCTGGTCGTAGTCTTTGGTCGTTGGTCCCTTGGATGTATCGGATGTGGTGATGTCCTCATCGTCCTCCCCTTCTTGTATTTGAGTCGTCCTCGACTCAAGCTCATTGTTCTCTCCATGGAATGGCTTTAGATCTGAAACATTAAAGGTGGGACTAATCCCAAATTCTACAGGTAACTCAAGCTTATAAGCATTATCATTAATTCGCTCCAGCACTTTGAAAGGACCATCAGCTCTAGGCATCAATTTTGTCTTTCGCAATTCAGGAAATCTTTCCTTTCGTAAATGCAACCAGACATGATCACCGGGTTCAAATGTTATTTCATTTATACCATTGTTTCCGTCAATTCTATATTTTTCCGTCATTCGTTCGATGTTTTCTTTTGTGGTTTCATGCAATTTAATAACAAATTTAGCACGCTTCTTGGCATCAAAATTTACCTTCTCCGAAGATGGTAAAGGTAAAAGATCTATTGGAGCACGAGGGTTAAAGCCATATACCACCTGAAAAGGGGTCATGATGGCGATACGGGGTGGCCTGATCTTCTGGTGAGACTCGAGGGGATAAATTCGATCTGGTCGGAGAGGCGACCTGTCGATCCGAATGATGGGGACATGGGGGCGGCCCGATCTTTTGGTGAGACTCGAGGGGATAATTTCGATCTGGTCGGAGAGGCGACCTTGACGATCCGGCTACCAACCTCGTAAGGATGACAACCCGGCAATCGCTAAACCACCAAACCTGCTTGTTATCAACCACGCCAAGAACGCGATTGACCTGACCATGAAGGTAGTTTCCTGCAAGCGGTCGAAGAACAAGCAAGAAATAAGATAAATGCAATCTAAAATTTCAAATATGGATGAAGCACTTGGATAAATTTGAGGTTCTATAACTTGACTCGGGTGGTCTAGCCAACACATGCAAATTCTAGGGGGGACGCACATGGGGTCTACCAACACACAACCAAACCTACGTCTAAACGGCGATGCCTAGCGAATTTATGAAGGGGAGATGGCTAGGGTTTAATCCCTGATCGAGCTAGGGTTTCCCATGGGCGCCCCACACATGGGCTCTGGCCTAACACACTTACAAGGCCCGAGTTCGGCCCAACTGGGTGATGCAGCATCTTGTTTTGATGATTCCCGAGGCTTTGGAATGAACTTTGAGGCGGGACTGAATCCGTTGGAAAGCTTATCTAGATACCTTTCCGTGAAGTGGTATAACGTCGAAAACGAAGTCCATATGTGGCCTGGACATCCGTTTCAAGTTGGGCTGCGCGCCGACGAGCGAACCGAAGTCACGGATGAATTGGCCTTCCTCTTGGACCTTGGAGCGGCGTGACTTGTACGGCCTGAGCAAATGTTGTTGGTGGAGATGCCCCTTTCTTAAATTCGTCTTGAGGTTGGGGAGGTGGCCAAGGTGGATGCCGAACTGCTGGTGGTGACGATGTAATATTAACACGTCGAGCTTGTGTGTTGCGCATACGACCGAGCCAAGGTGGTGATCGATGAAGCCAAGCCGAAGGATCCATCATAGTAGACGTGGATGAAATAGATGTAGTGGAAGGAGTGTTGATCTTCTCCATATAGGTGATGTCCTCATCAGGTCATCTTTGTAGTTGAGTGCAATGATCGGTTGTAAGCGAATTCCACATGTGGAAGACACTCTTCCCACATCTTCAAATTCTTCTTAAGTACAACTCGCAGCATGGTTGACAAGGTTCTGTTCACCACTTCAGTCTGTCCATCAGTTTGGGGTGACACATAGTTGAGAACAGCAACTTCATGCCTAATTTGCTCCATAGGGTTCTCCAAAAGTGGCTTAAGAACTTTCCATCACGGTCTGAAACAATAGTGGAGGGCATACCACGCAAACGAACAATTTCTTTGAAAAATAGGTCAACAATGTGAGTGGTATCATCAGTTTTGTGACATGGAATGAAATGTGCCTTTTTGAGAATCATCCACCACAACAAAAACACTATCCCTCCCCTTCTTCGTTCGAAGCAATCCTAGTACAAAGTCCATAGATATATCCTCCCAAGGAACGATAGGGACAGGAACAGGCATATACAAACCGTGTGGATTAAGCCGAGACTTAGCTTTTTGGCAAGTGGTGCAGCGTGCAACAAAGCGTTCGACGTCTCGTCTCATCTTTGGCCAAAAGAAGTGTTCAGCTAAAATGTCCTCAGTCTTCTGGGCTCCAAAATGTCCCATCAACCCTCCGCCATGGGCCTCCTGTAATAGCAAAAGACGAACAGAGCTAGCTGGAATGCACAACTTGTTAGCCCTAAACAGAAATCAATTATTGTTTACAAATTTTTTCCAACTTCTTCCCTCTTTACAATTCAGCAAAGCATTCCTAAATTCAACATCGTGATCATAAAACTCTTTTATTGTTTCAAGTCCAAAAATACGACAATCAAGTTGAGACATCATCGCATATCGCCTAGACAAAGCATCAGCAATCACATTATCTTTTCCCTTTTTGTGTTTGATGACATATGGAAATGATTCAATCATTTTGCATGTTTTTGGTTCAGCTTGTTTTGACTTCTAATATGCTTAAGAGATTCATGATCAGAATGGATAACAAACTATTTAGGCCATAAATAGTGTTGCCACGTTTCCAAAGAACGAACAAGAGCATACAATTCTTTATCATACGTGAAATTGTTAAGTACAGGTCCATTAAGTTTTTTGCTGAAATATGCAACGGGTTTACCTTCTTATAGCAGCACAACTCCGATGCCAATGCCACTAGCATCACATTCAAGTTCAAAGGTCTTACCAAAATCGGGAAGTTGCAGTACTAGCGCACTTATGAGCTTTTCTTTTAAGGTGTTGAAGGCATCCTCTTGCGCCTGTCCCCAGTAGAACGTTACTCCCTTCTTTGTGTGTTCAAAGGTGCAGCGATGATGCTGAAATCCTTCACAATTCGGCGATAAAATCCAGCAAATCTGTCGGGGATAAAATTACGGCCCATTGCCATGGCCCACTCCCTAACGGCCCAGTCGAACAGCCTGCCAGGGCCTAGCTCCTTGGAAGGTTCTATCTGGCCTGTGTGCATCCTGCCGAACAGCTTCTTGAATGGCACGGTGCGTAATGGCCAAGGAATCGTGTTTGAGTCCGTCTCGAACAGGAGTTCTGCACGGCTACGTGAAGACCTGGACGTTGGTTTCCCGGAGTAAAGCGGACGTCGTGATCCCCAAGATTAGGAGTATGCCTTATCTACCTCGGGCTATATTTGGCATGTTGAGTTCGTTACGTTCTCGTAGTTAGCCCGGCCCGATATTCCCTCGGTAGGTCGGTTTGCTCAGCACTATATAAACAGGGCCCCTACGGCGTTTAGAGGGACCTGGCCAAGAGCTTTCGCATCTTAGCACTTCGTATACACTGTAATCTCGCCGAGACTTGTTCGTCTCGTCGAGCCTCCTCTTGTAATCCTCTTTGGTATATAAGAAAGGCTGGACGTAGGGCTATTATCTGTCCCGAGAGGCCTGAACCAGGATAAAAACCCCTGTCTCATTGTTCGTTGTTGTTCGTCTTGTTCGGCGTGTCTCCTATCTCCCTCTTGAAGAACCTTAGTTGACTTGGGTCGATATCCCAACCGTCGACAGTTGGCGCAGTCCGTGGGGACACAGATCGAGCATGTCAAACTCCATCAACGATACGGAGATTCTTCCTGAGGACTATGACTCAGAAGGACAGGATGTCTCATCCCATGTCAGATCGGATTGATCTGTTCGGTCTCGATCGTTCTCCATATCTGGGACAGCAGTCTCCGGCTATACTCCGGAGATGGTTTCAGAACATACTCCCGTCATTGACGACGACTACGGAACCGATGACCTTTACGATGGTTTAGATCTATCGGATTCCAAGGCTATGTCGGTAGATTCCACATGTGGCGACACGGCGATGACACCGTCTAGCGTACCAACACACGGCCACCGCAGCATCAACATGGCCGACGCAGGGACTTCAGAGGATCCTGCACGGGCTGCGGCGGCTGGCGAGATCGGGCAGACTAACTCTGCTCAGCATCAAGATGTGGCTGCGTTGGCTGCTCGCGAGCAAGATGTCATTGGCCGCAGCCTCGACGCCTCTATCAACCAGACCTTGGCACGATTCCGCGATCGGTGCAAGCGACAGCCTCGCGACCGCCTCGCGTGCCCGTGCTAAGTCTCCCGGCAGAAGCTTCCCCTGTTCGGGCCAATTCCCCGCGTGACTGGACTCCAGTCGGGCAGAACGCGGATGCTTTAGGGATCCCAGGACCCCTAGATCAGAGTCGGGAATGGCTCGAGGCCATGGCATCGGTGCTTAGATCCACCAACCAGGCCGACCTCGCCCATATGGGCGATGCTGTTGCTTCTCACATAGAGAGACTGGCTGAAGGCCTAAAGTCCTTAGGCAAAGTCAACAATTCCTCCAGGCAGCGCAGTCAACCTGCCCGGAATGACTCGGACAGTTCTGATCGATCGCGTGATCCTCGTCATCATCGAAGGACCACTGTCCACGAGCAAGCTACCCGTGGTCGCCGTCGCTCGCCAAGTCCACGTGGTCATCGCGACCACAGGGGTAAGCGTGCACGCGATGATCACGGACGGTCCCTTCGCGAGGAGCGCGTTGTCGCGACCACGAGGAAGGAGCGCGGAGGCTTGTCACGGAGAGAATTCCTCCAGGCAGAAACCTCCCGCTCAGCCAGAGTTCCCCCGACCAACAGGACCAACGTCTTTTCCAGACTAGGTTCTGCCGGGGAAGGTGGCCGGTCTTACGCCTTGGGCTGTAGGGCTTTCTCTGATGAGCTTCGCGCTGTCCGGTGGCCCTCAAAGTTCAAGCCTGGTCACATGGAGAGGTACAATGGGACCCAGAACCCAGAGGAATTCCTTTCCATCTACGCTACGGCCATCATGGCGGCCGGGGGTGACGAGCTCGTCATGGCTAATTACCTCCCGACTGTCCTTGAGGGTGCTGCTCGGACGTGGCTGTTCAATCAGCAAGAGGGTTCCATCAGCTCTTGGAACCAGCTTTGTGACGCTCTGATCGCTAACTTCCAGAGCTGTTACGTGCGTCTGGGCAAGGAGGATGATCTGCACCAGATGATCCAGATGAACGGGGAGACCCTCCGCAATTTTGTGAAGCGTTTCATCAAGATTCGCAACACGATCCCGAACATCTCGGACGAATCTGTTGTCCGCGCCTTTAAAAACGGAGTCCGCAACGAGCGGCTCACCCAGGATCTCGAGATCAATGAGACCTGGACCGCCAACGACCTATTCAAGGCGGCTGATCGCTATGCCAATGCGGCAGAACGCGTTCAGTACAAGAAGGCGTTCGACAAAGGCAAGCTGCCCGCCCAGCCTGGTGTGGAGGAAAAGAAGAAGAGCAGCAATATACCTGGTGTCGACGGTTGGGATATCGACCCAAGTCAACTATTGTTCTTCAAGAGGGAGATAGGAGACACGCCGAACAGAACGAACAACAACGAACAGGGAGACATGGGTTTTTATCCTGGTTCAGGCCTCTCGAGGAGATAATAGCCCTACGTCCAACCTTTCTTTATATCAAAGAGGATTACAAGGTGGAACTTGGCGAGATCAACAGGTCTCGACGAGATTATGGTGTACAAGGAAGCAATATGCAAGGACCTCGTGTCATCCGATGATCTTGGACGTGCCCTCTACACGCCGTAGGGGCTCGGTTTATATAGTGTTGAACATCCGACCTACCGGGGGATAATCGGGCCGGGCTAACCACGAGTACGTAACGAACTCGTACATGCCAAATACATCCCGAGGTAGATAAGGTATACTTCAATTCTTGGGATCACGACTTCTATTCCAATCCGGGAAACCTCGTCCAGGTCTTCACGTAGCCGTGCAGAACTCTTGTTCGAGTAGGACTCAAACAGGAATCCTAGGCCGTCATGCACCGTGCCAGCCAAGAGGCTGTTCGGCAGGATGCATATGGGCCAGATAGAACTTTCTAGGGAGCTGGGCCCTAGTACGTTGTTCGATTGGGCCGTCAGGGAGTGGGCCATGATTTATCCCCGACAGCTAGCCCCCGAGACTCAGGTGGAAGGACTTACTAGAGTGGGGTCTTCCTCTTGAGACTCCAAGTCACGAAGAGAGAAATTTTGCTGCTATTAAGACGTGTAACAGGCGACCGAACAGGCAATGGTTCAGCCGAACAAGACTTGTCCGGTACAAAACAAACCCGCCCAGTGCCGAGCAACTCTGTTGCGTCGAACAGGGAACAACATCTGTCCGAGCAGAGCACCCAGCCTTCGATGCAGTAATCAGAAATCCAGTCCCCAAGCGCAGACCTCGTTACGGGAACCAAACGCGCGCACTGAGCGAAGAGCTGCCTGGCGCGAGGTGAATCATCTCCTTGAGACTGAACGTCATCAAGGAGGGATTGGACTCTTGGTAGTAAAGAGCGTACCACCGCATCCGGTAAGATCAGATCCTCCGGGAGAATGATCATAGCATGTCAGATCCTCCGGGAGAATGATCATAGCAAGTCGCAAGATAGACTCGTGTTGCTGCATCTAGGTATGAAGATATCTAGGAAAGTATGAACGAAAATAGGGAAACCACTTCTCGGGCTATAGCCTGCCCGAGGAAATAGAGATTGCGCTCTCGACCAAATGTCGTGCTCAGGAGTGAAGGTGCCCCCAGCCGTAGATCGTGTGCTAGGAGCAGACAATGCATACGAGGGGAAAGGTGACCCAGTCCCTGAGCGTAGAGCTCGTCAAAGGAACTAGGTAAAGAGATCCAGTCCCCGAGCACGGAGCTCGTTAAAGGGACCAGAAAGTGCGACCAGGTGAAAATGTACCCGGTAGGAGACCATCCAGCCCCCGAGCACGGAGCTCGTCGCGGGGACCAGACGCGCGCTCTGGGCGAAGAGCTGCCCGACGCGGACGCGCGCCCCGGGCGAAGAGCTGCCCGGTGCGAGGTGATCCAGCCCCCGAGCACGGAGCTCGTCGCGGGGACCAGACGGCGCTCCGGGCGAAGAGCTGCCCGGTGCGAGGTGAATAACAACCCGATACAGTCAGAGCCGCAAGAGAACGTGTGAAATCAATGCTTTACCCATGACGTATTCCTTGCGACAGTGTAAGCGTTGTCTCGGCAAGTGCAGAACCGACGCTTGGAGTGCCCGTTGCGATGAGAATCGGCTTACGATGGGCTTGCCCGTTGCGATGAGAATCAGCTTACGGTGGGCAGGACTCCGTTGGTGGCGCACTACATTGACTTAGCCGAACTGTGAAGGTCAGTGTCGGGCAAAGGCGAGAAATCATACGCGGGCAAAGTGAATCATTCTCGGGGCATGCACGGAGCGTGCCCGAGAAGAAAGGAATGCAGACATCGGTTTTGGTGGGGAAGCCTGAAACCTCACTGCGACCATCACCGGCGTCTGACGTTTCCCGTTTCTGTATTTCCTGCAAAAGACAAACAAGAAACAAACCAGCAAGGGGAAAAAGAGAGCAAGGACAGGCTCTAAGAAGAGCAAAGCGAGTTTTGGAAAACACGCCAAAGACGACCTACCCGCACGGGACATAATTTTTGTCGGGTACGTCCCCCGATAGCGTTAGTGTCACCTCGGCGAATGCGGAACCGACGCTAGGAGTGCCCGTTGCGATGAGAATCGGCTTACGGTGGGCAGGACTCCGTTGGTGGTGCATTGCTCCGGATTACCGTGCCAGGAAGGACGTAGTATGGATAAAAAATACGTGTGCTGGCAAGTGCAGCCCCGCTGTGGCTAAGACCGCTAACCAGGGAAGGCGATCGGGACCTTAGCCGCAGGCAAGACGTGCGAGGCGAAATCTTATCCGGGCATGGACCCGTGTAGCGTTGGTGTCGCCTTGGCGGGTGCGGAACCAGCGCCAGGAGTGCCCGTTGCGATGAGAATCGGTTTACGGTGGGCATGCCCGCTGCGATGAGAATCGGCTTACGGTGGGCAGAACTCTATCGGTGGTGCACCGCTTCGGTTAACCGGAGGTGTACAGGTCGTTGCCGGATAAAAAGACATGCTCGTACGCGGGGAGCGCTACGGGAGCGAAAGACCAACGAGGTTTTGGAAAACCAACGCTAAGGAAAGAAAAAGGAAAGCTGGAAACGTACCGGGGTTGCCGAAATTCAGCTCAAGTCCCAACTGACCGGGGAGAGGCAGTCCTCCGAGGCTCTTCGGGAAGAAGCCAAGGAGCTTCGCGTGCTAGCCGCGAGGACTAGCATCGCGGAAGGAAGGGTCGAGGAGCTGGCCGAGCAGCTCAAGATCGCTGAGCAGCGCTTGAATCAGAGCGAGAGTCTGACCGAACAGATTTTTCCTGCAAAAAAGAGCAGCAAAAGACAAGGACGAACAGGAAACCAAGAGCAAGGCGAACAGCGCTAGAAAGTTTTAGGAAAAACAGGTAGAACGCTTAGCCTAACTCCCAGCCTCCGTTGTGCAGCTGCTCGAGGACCTGAGTTTGCGAACTTGAACAGGTGCACAAGCAAAAGAGCGACACCCTAGCCCCCGGTACGGACGATGCATGAAGACCTGAGTTTGCGACTTCAAGCACGTGCGTAGAGAGATAGAGCGACACCAGTATCCTGATCGACTCGTTCCAGGAACTGCTCGTCAACGTAAGTTAGGCGATTCCGAAGGTAACCGAACAAGGAAAGTGCCTCTGCCGCGGAGGGCTTACGAGAGCAGGCTTTGCCAAGTGGATGTGATGTGAGCGGTAAGTGCCTCTACCGCGGAGGGCTTACGAGAGCAGGCTTAGCCGCAAGGCTGGAAGCCGTGTTACGCAACTCAGTTTAGGAACTCGTTGAAACTAGATACGGGCAGGGAAACCCTAAAGATCAAGGAGCCAAGAGTTCGCAAGACCGGGCAGCCATCAAGTGTTACCAGAGAGTAAGGTAGTCTGAGAAGACGAGTGGTGAGAAGGGCCGCAGGGGGCCGCGAACATTCACCGTTTATTGGATTGAACTTTGTATGGCAGCCCGAGAGACTTGGACGAACTAAGGCGCGAAGTTTGAGAAAAAGCGCGAAGCTAGAAAACGAAAGACCTACACTAGGAACCTACGAAGCTGGTCGATGTTCCAAGTGCTGGTCAGCTCTCTCCCGTCATCCACTGCAAGGCGAATAGCCCCGGGATCCGGAAGGAGTTTTGATCCAGTCCCCGAGCACGGAGCTCGCCGCCGGAACCAGACGCGCGCTCCGGGCGAAAAGCTGCCCGGCGCGAGGAGATCCAGTCCCCGAGCGCTGAGCTCATCGCGGGGACCAGACGCGTGCTCCGGGCGAAGAGCTGCCCGGCACGAGGAGATCCAGTCCCCGAGCACGGAGCTGGGAACCAGATCTGGAAGGCGATCAAGATCGAAGTGATCGATCCGATCTGGCAGGGGAAGAGACATCATGCCCTTCTGAGTCGTAGTCCTCAGGGAGAATCTCCTGGTCGCTGATAGAGTTCGACATGCTCGATCTGCATATCCCGACGGACGGCGCAAACTGTCGACGGTTGGGATATCGACCCAAGTCAACTAAGGTTCTTCAAGAGGGAGATAGGAGACACGCCGAACAGAACGAACAACAACGAACAGGGAGACAGGGGTTTTTATCCTGGTTCAGGCCTCTCGGGGAGATAATAGCCCTACGTCCAGCCTTTCTTTATATCAAAGAGGATTACAAGGTGGAACTCGGCGAGATCAACAGATCTCGACGAGATTATGGTGTACAAGGAAGCAATATGCAAGGACCTCGTGTCGTCCGATGATCTTGGACGTGCCCTCTACATGCCGTAGGGGCTCGGTTTATATAGTGTTGAACAACCGACCTACCGGGGGATAATCGGGCCGGGCTAACCACAAGTACGTAACGAACTCGTACATGCCAAATACATCCTGAGGTAGATAAGGTATACTTCAATTCTTGGGGATCACGACTTCTATTCCAATCCGGGAAACCTCGTCTGGGTCTTCACGTAGCCGTGCTGAACTCTTGTTCGAGTAGGACTCAAACAGGAATCCTAGGCCGTCACGCACCGTGCCAGCCAAGAGGCTGTTCGGCAGGATACATATGGGCCAGATAGAACCTTCTAGGGAGCTGGGCCCTAGTAGGCTGTTCGATTGGGCCGTCAGGGAGTGGGCCATGGCAATGGGCCGTGATTTTATCCAGACACCTGGTGACAAGAAGTCCCAGAAGAAAAAGAAGGATGATGCGAACAACACCGTCGCCGGTATAGATCGCACACCTCCTCCCAAGGATGGGCAGAAAAAGCCCAACAATAACTATAAGGTCAAGAAGCCCGCCCAGGGAGGCAACCAAGGCAAAAAAGGTCCAGGTGACCGATATTGCAAGTTCTACCAGAACTACGGGCACAATACACGCCATTGCAGGACCTGGGCTGCAAAGCTCGAGGATTTCTACAACGGCAAGGGCCCAAAGCCCACCCTGCCCAAAAAAGGTGATGCCAGCAAGGCCAAGCGCCAAACTGACGATGGCGATCGGGACGACGATGATGAATATCAGGAGCCCGTGAACCATATCACCGTCATATTCGGCGGCTCCTCGGCTTATACCTCTCGGCGCAGCCTCAAGGAGGCTGCTCGGGAGGTCCACAACGTTGAAAAGGGCAAGCCTCAGTCCGAATCGATGAAGTGGACCGAGGTCCCCATCTCCTTCTCTCAGGAGGATTGCCCCACTGGGATGATCAAGCCCCAGCGGCTCCCACTGGTGTTCGCTCCGACCATCAGCAACGCCAGAGTTGGTCGTGACCACAACACAACATCCACATCCCTACTACATTCAATGGTTCAACTCCAGTGGAAAAATCAAGGTAACAAGGATTGATGGGACACTTTGGAGCAAAGAAGACGGAAGACGTTCTAGCTGAACATTTCTTTTGGCCAAAGATGAGACGTGATGTCGAACGTTTTGTTGCACGCTGTACCACATGCCAAAAAGCTAAGTCTCGGCTTAATCCACATGGTTTGTATATGCCTCTTCCTGTTCCTAACATTCCTTGGGAGGATATATCTATGGACTTTGTTCTAGGATTGCCTCGAACGAAGAAGGGGAGGGATAGTGTTTTTGTTGTGGTCGATAGATTCTCAAAAATGGCACATTTCATTCCATGTCACAAAACTGATGATGCCACTCACATTGCTGACCTATTTTTCAAAGAAATTGTTCGTTTGCATGGTATGCCCTCCACTATTGTTTCAGATCGTGATGCAAAGTTTTTAAGTCACTTTTGGAGAACCTTATGGAGCAAATTAGGCACAAAGTTGCTGTTCTCAACTACGTGTCACCCCCAAACTGATGGACAAACTGAAGTGGTGAACAGAACCTTGTCAACCATGCTGCGAGCTATACTTAAGAAGAATTTGAAGATGTGGGAAGAATGTCTTCCACATGTGGAATTCGCCTACAACCGATCATTGCACTCAACTACGAAGATGACCCCTTTCCGGTGGTATATGGCTTTAACCCTCGTGCTCAATCGATCTTTTACCTTTACCATCTTGGAGAAGGTAAATTTTGATGCCAAGAAGCGTGCTGAATTTGTTATAAAATTGCATGAAACCACAAAAGAAAACATCGAAGCTAATGACGGAAAAATATAGAATTGCTGCAAACAATGGTAGAAAGGAAATGACATTTGAAACCGGTGATCTTGTTTGGTTGCATTTAAGAAAAGAAAGATTTCCTGAACTGCGAAAGTCAAAATTGATGCCTAGAGCTGATGGTCCTTCCAAAGTGCT
Source organism: Raddia guianensis (assembly GCA_036346415.1). NCBI lineage: Eukaryota > Viridiplantae > Streptophyta > Magnoliopsida > Poales > Poaceae > Raddia > Raddia guianensis. The sequence goes on along the minus strand of CM070535.1, from coordinate 42,503,343 downwards.
GGAGCGAATTAATGATAATGCTTATAAGCTTGAATTACCTGCAGAATTTGGGATTAGTCCCACCTTTAATGTTTCAGATCTAAAACCATTCCTTGGAGAGAACAATGAGCTTGAGTCGAGGACGACTCAAATGCAAGAAGGGGAGGATGATGTGGACATCACCACATCGGATACATCCAAGGGAGCAACGACCAAAGACTACGGCCAGCAGCCAACGATTCAAGGACCAATTACCCGAGCCCGCGCACGACAATTAAACTATCAGGTGAATTCGTTTCTCGGGTTACATCATTCAAATTATGAGAATAGACCACTGCCTAATAATAGTCTTGTACTTAGGAACTTGGGCATGCAGCAGCTTGGAGGTATTAACTCACCAACAAGAGCAATAAAGCAAGGTGGGAATGCCAAGGGATTCCACTCGACATTCAGTGAACCCTCTGACTTAAAAACGGCATACAGAATGCAAACGGACTCCGTTTGGGGCGTGTGAGCACTTGTTGGAAAGATAACTGCGCCATCTTTCTAACGGATCCAACCACACCTTCAAATTCCATGTGACCTGGCCGCAGCAGTCAAAAACATCTCGCGAACAGAACCAGTCTTTTGCTCTTCTTGGGTGCTGTGTCACCATTATTTTGGGATGAGTGCCCATGTATTCCTGCTCGTGAGAACACCTCCTAGAGTCATCTCCCTTCTCTATATATTGGACAAGCCTCTCCCTATTCTCCCTAGGTTTTGTTTAATTGTTGTTGTCTTCCTGTTTGGAGAAACACCCTCGAAATCCCTTGTGTCGGTTGACCAATCGATTCCGAGCTTCAGAACCTCAACTCTATCGTTTGTGAGCTTAATCATATCTGCAATTTCAGATTGCTTTTCACTTGTTCTTGCTTGTTCTCGATTGCATGCAGGGATAGACCTTCGTGGTCAGGCCAATCGCATTTGGCGTGGTTGATAACAAGTAGGTTTGGTGGTTTAGCGATCGTCGGGCCCTGTCCTTGCGTGGCTGGAAGCCGGTTCGTCAAAGTCACCTCTCCGCCCAAATCGATTTATCCTTCTCACCAGAAGATCGGGCCACCCGAGAGCGCATCAGGCACCTTCTGCTATACAATCATGTCTTTCGGTCTACGCAACGCTGGTGCCACGTTCCAGCGCTTAATGGAGAAGACTTTCCCAGAGCAGCGCGAAAAGAACTTGGAGGTATATGTCGACGACATAGTTGTAAAGAGCAAGTATGCTCCAGATCATGTAAAAGATCTGGCCGAGACTTTTCGTAATCTCACCAGGCATCGAATAAAGTAAAATCCAGAGAAGTGTACCTTTGGTGTTCGATCTGGAATGTTGCTCGGTTACGTTATTGGTTCGCAAGGTATTTCTGCTAACCCCGAAAAAATCGAAGCCATTGAAAATATGCAGGCTCCAACTACCGTCAAGGAAGTTCAGAGCCTCACCGGACGGATGGCTGCCTTGAGCAGGTTTATCTCCCTTCAGGGCGAACGCGGGCTGCCCTTCTTTAAGGCCCTGCGCAAGCACAATGGTTTCGAGTGGACAGAAGAGCCTGACAGATTCTTCCAAGATCTCAAGCAATACCTGTCTAATCCACCTATCTTGACTACCCCGCGCCACGGCGAGCAGCTTTTGCTATACCTTGGCTGCACACCGCAAGCGGTGAGCGCGGTCTTGACGGTGGAAAGGGACGGCATCCAGCGGCCAATCTATTACGTGAGCGAGGTGCTTCATGGATCGAAGGAGCGTTACCCTGAGGTCTAGAAACTGCTCTATGCCTTGCTCATGTTCTCCAGGAAATTACGACATTATTTCCAGGCGCATCAAATACTAGTCCCGACCAAGTTCCCTCTTGGAGAAATCCTAAGGAACAAGGAAGCCGGCGGACGTATAGCTAAATGGGCAATGGAATTGGCAGAATTCGATATTCTGTTTGCTGCCCGAACCGCTATTAAGTCCCAGGTCTTAGCTGACTTTGTCGCTGAATGGACCTACCCGCCCAAATCCCAGGGAGCTCCCGAGCAACCTGATGAACCTCCTTGGACAATGTTTTTTGATGGCTCGCGCACCGGAAACTCAGGGGCTGGCTTTGTTCTCATCTCCCCTCAAGGAGAACAACTCCAGTATTCTATTCAACTACACTTTGCGGCGACTAACAATGCCGCGGAGTACGAGGCCCTCCTCGCGGGACTAAGAGCGTGCAAGTCGTTCGGTGTCCAACGGCTGACTGTGAAGGGAGATTCACAGCTGGTTATCAATCAGGTCAACAAGGAGTATCAGTGCTGCGATGACTCAATGGCGCAATACCTGATTGAAGTGAGGAAGTTGGAGCGGCACTTTCGATTTTTCGAGGTGCTCTTCGTGCCAAGGAAGGACAACTTCTTGGCCGACCAGCTGTCCAACTTTGGATCCTCATGCGAACCTGCTCCGGCAGGGGTGCTCGCCAAGCACCTATACAAGCCCTCAATCACATCTCTGGACGAGGCAACAGAGACAGGTGGTGCTGTCTCCGCCATCGAGCAGGCCGCGGACTGGACCACGCCATTTGTCCGGTACTTTGCGGATGGGACCCTGCCCAACGACGAAGCCGAGCGTTCCCGGCTTGCAAGGCGTGCTAGTCCATACAAGCTTGTGGACGGCATCCTTTACCGTCAAGGTGCGCTAGGAGTCCTCTCCAAGTGCATCTCTCAATAGGAGGGTGTGTTCCTTCTTAGGGACATACACGAGGGTGCCTGTGGCAACCACGCCTCCTTCCGACCTCTGGTCCGCAAAGCGTTTCGCATGAGCTATTATTGGCCTACTGCGTTACAAGATGCCCGGGATATAGTGACTAAGTGCAAGGCTTGCCAATTTCACGCCCGGAAGGCACATAAGCCAGCCCAAGAGCTCCAAACGATCCCCCTATCTTGGCCTTTTTCCACATGGGGTCTGGATCTGCTCGGCCCATTTCCTAAGGGGTATAAGGGCTACACACACTTGCTCGTCGCCATTGACACTTTTACAAAGTGGATTGAGGCAGATCCTGTGTTGTCTCTTCATGCCAAAACGGCTGTGCGCTTCTTCAAGAGCAACGTGGTCACGCGCTTTGGGATCCCCCATAAGCTAATCACGGATAACGGTACCCAGTTCAGAAGCGAGCTATTCCAGAAATACTACGAACAGCTGGGAACCAAGGTCTGCTTCGCCTCTGTGGCTCAACCACAGAGCAATGGAGCAGTCGAGCGAGCTAACGGACAGATTGTCCAGGGTATTAAACGGCGGGTATTTGCTGCTCTCAGCGAGCACAACAAAACCTGGGTTGACGAAGTTCCTTCCGTCCTCTGGGCAGTTCGCACCACGGCCAGCCGGGCAACCGGGGAAACTCCTTTGCAATTGGTCTATGGTGCAGAAGCCATTCTGCCCGCCGAAATAGTACTCGGTTCGCCTCGCACGAGCTCGGTCAACATGGTTGACGACGAGTAAGAGCGCTTACTCGATCTTGATCTCCTCGAAGGCACACGCGAACGGGCACAAGTCAGAATGGCGCGCTACCAGCAAGCTCTTTGCCAGCACACTGCCAAACCAGTTCGACCAAGGGTTTTGAAGGTGGGCGACCTTGTTCTGCGCCGTGTCCAGAACTTGTCCAATGCCAACAAGTTAACTCCTCGTTGGGAGGGCCCGTTCACAGTCGTTTCTTCTGCTCGCCTGGGGGCTGTTCGCCTGGCCATGGAGGACGGGAGAGAGCTGACCAGCACTTGGAACATCAACCAGCTTCGTAAGTTCTTTGTGTATGTCTTTTCAGTGTTTTCTTAGCTCCGTCCTTTTGTAAACTTCGCGCCTTAGTTCGTCCAAGTCTCTCGGGCTGCCATGTAAAGTTCAATCCAACTGTCAGTGAATTTTCGCGGCCCCCTGTGGCCCTTTTTCACTCTTTGTCTTCTCAGACTACCTTTTTTTTCTGGTAACACTTGATGGCTGCCCAGTCTTGCGAACTTTTGGCTCCGCAATCTTCAGGGTTTCCCTGCCCGTATCTAGTTTCAACAAGTTCCTGAACACAGGGTTGCGTAACACGGCTTTTCCACCTTGCGGCTAAGTCTGCTCTCGTAAGCCCTCCGCGGCAGAGGCACTTACCGCTTGGCGCGACCACTTGACAAAGTCTGCTCTCGTAAGCCCTCCGCGGCAGAGGCACTTTCTTTGTCCGATTATCCTCGGAATTGCCTAAGTTACGTCAACGAGCAGTCTATGAACAAGTCGAGCAAGTTGCGGGTGTCGCTCTATCTCTCTACGTACGTGCCCGAATTCGCAACCTTAGGTCTTCGAGCATCGTTCGTACCGGGGGCTAGGGTGTCGCTCTTTCTCTTGTACACCTGTTCGGGTTCGCAAACCCAGGTTTCCGAGCAGATGCACAACGGGGGCTGGGAGTTAGGTTAAGCGTTCTACCGGTTTTCTTAAACTTTCTAGCGCTTTCGTGCCTTGCTCTTGGTTTCCTATTCGTTCTTGTCTTTTGCTGCTCTTTTTTGCAGGGAAAAGGTAAGTTTTTTATTGACCAAAAGTTGTAGGTACAGAATTCCCTTTTGGGTTACAGCCCTGCTGCTACCTAGAACCGAGTTGCTCCTTGAGCTCCTCGATCACTTCCTTGAGGCGCAGGACTTCCCCTTGGGCTTTAAAACCCTCTCTGGCCTCAGCTCGGAGACGATCGGCTTCCTCCTTGCTGCTCCTGGCCTGCTCCGTTGCCTTCACCCGGAGAGCCTCGACCTCTTCGGTCTTGGCCCGCAGCTGCTCGATCAGATCTTCGCTCTGACTGGCTCGCTGCTCGGCGGTCTTGAGCTGCTCGTCCAGCTCCTTGACCCTCTTCTCCGCGGTGCTCGCACTTGCGGCCAGCCCGCGTATCTCCTCGACCTCCTCCTGTGAAGCCCACAGGGTGGAGATTTTCTCCTGGAGTGCCGTGGAAGTCGACTTCTCTTCGGCGAGCTGGGCCTCGAGCTGCTTTACCTATTTCACGAGCAGTTTCTGCCATTCGGACACGTCGTTGAGTTGCTCCCCGAGCCACTTCGTGTGGCCCGGCTTCCCTTCCGCGACGTCCACCCTCGCGGCCTGCGCGCGAAGCTCCTCGGCCTTCTCGAAGAGCCCCGGAGGATTGTCTCTCCTCGGTGAACTAGGCCTTGAGCCTTTTTGTCTTCGCCGCCAACTTGCTCCGGCTCTTGGCTAGCGCAGAGGGCTCCCCTTCGAGCCCCCTCATTCGGAGCTGCTCTCGGAAACCCGCCAGAACAGTGCTGCGTTCGACGGTGACTCCATCCTTGAGCTCCTTCATGGTGTCCTTAAAGACCTGAGGGAGAAGACCAGTTAGCCGCTTTGCGGTGATTTTGCCCGACTGGACTAGGTTTGGTTTTGGAGCTTACCTTGCCAAGCCGACGCTTCAGTCCCCGGCGCAGGCGATCTTCGAGACCGTGCGTCACGAAGCCTCGCTCGTGCGGGATGAGACCGGCGCGTTGTTCTCGCCGCCGTCTCCTCTGCTCCTTCGTGCAGGAGCGCGCTTGCTCGGGTGCAGGAGCGATAGGCGAAGAACTTTCGTCCCCGCGCTCCTGCCCTTCTTTCTCTTCTGCCCGATCACCTTCGGGCGAGGTCGGTGCCGCTCCACCGGGCGACACCGGAGCTTCCACTGGCGGGGCAACTTGTGCGCCCTGCTCGTGGGTTTCTTCATGCACCCTGGCGGCAGGACTCCCGCCCTACTCGCCAGTCATCTCCGTCGCTTCAGGGACGAGCTGCCCCTGCGACGAGGTGCCAGGTAGGACTGCCTGCTCAGTCCCACCTTGGGCAACTGGCGGAGCCAATGCCTTGGCCCCGCTATCCGTGGCGCCGCGCGACGCATCTTCTGCCTCTAGCCGCTCCACCGCCCTCTTCAGCGCGTCGGGTTGCTCGCTAGTGCCTGGCGGGAGTAAGCTCTACGCTGCCAGCTTGTCCTTGAGGCTGGCTAACCTCATTGCCCGCGATGCGCCGTGCAGGTGCTCAGGCAGCAAGGATCGCTCGATTGCCGCGGCGACATTGTCCGTGGCGATCTCCTCCTTGGCAGCTGATGAGAAAGGGGTCAGTTAATTCTGGCGCGGTCAGGAGAGTTGTAAGGTCGAAGGATTCATTACAACATACCTGCCGTGGAAGGCTTAATCTTGATCTTTGTTGCTAAAACTTTCCGCCTCTTCCTGGGGGGCTCTTTGGCTTTTTGTCCGCCTCGGCCCCCGGATGCCCGTGGCGACGAGCTCAGCTCCCTGCTGAGCTGGGCGCTCTTCTCGCGCAACGCAAGAAGTTTTTCCTTGCGCGCGACTTCTTCCTCAAGCCTTCTCTGCTCGGCGACCTATTGCAGCCGTTCCATATGGCTCGGGTGAGCCTGCGTGTAACGTTTAAGCCAGAGGGTCATGATCCTTACCTCTTCGTCGCTTTGCTCGGCGAGGAGGGAGGGGCTTGGTCGTCGCCCACTTGGCTGGCCGTGCACGCGCTTGGCTTGCTCAGCATGCTTCGCCGCTGCGGGCGGCTTCTTTAGGGCAGGCGACCACCATGGCGCAGCGAGCTCCGCGTCGGTACGGCCGCCACCTTGGCCTTGCCCTTCTTTGCTTTTTCCTTCTCCGACCCGGAGAGCTCCTCCACGATCCCTCCGAGGATCAGCTGGTCCTCCTGTGTGTTCGAGAAGCGAGTGTTAGCATTTACAACTATGCGAATCCAGCGACACAGACGAGGGTTCGAGCAACTTACCTCGTCTGTGCGGACGAGTACGTCGCGTGGGCAGGTGAAGGCCACCTCGCCGGTGACTTCGCCGTCCTTCTTCGCTGCCTTTAGCATGGAGTCGACCAGTTCGGTCACCCATGCGTCGGTTGGCTTCTCTGCCCGAGCAGGAGATCCTGTTAATTCCTGTTCGGATGAGTCATCAAAGAAAGGTTGAGTCTTAAAAGCACTTACCCGAGCTCTCCCTGGAGATGTCTTCCCATCCCTCTATCTTATAGAAGGGATAGGGTCTTCTCCGCAGCGGACAGATTCTATTCGCTGTGTAGTCCCGGATGATCTCCCTGCCCGTGAGCCCGAGGCTCACAAGGGAGGCGATTTTCCTCGTCAAGTACCAATCCTCGGCGGACATCTTCGGCCGAGGCATTGGCGTTCCCTTCACCGGCGCTTTCCCGGTGAAGAAGAGCTTGCTATCGCCGCTCCGCTTGGTGTAGAACCACCTCGTCCACCAGGTAAAACGGTCGCCTGTTTTCACTGCGCAGCAACAGGAAGTTACCGTTGGAATCTGCCAACAGCTACTTTTTCCAGTGTCTACACTAAAAGCTGAGTGCTCTGCTCGGATAGATGTGATTCCCTGTTCGACGCAACAGAGTTGCTCAGCACTGGGCGGGTTTGTTCGGTCCCGAGCAGGTCTTGTTCGGTTGAACCATAACCTGTTCGGTCGTTTGTTACTCGACTTTGTAACAACAAAATTTCCCTCTTCTTGACTTTGAGTCTCAAGAGGAAGACCCCACTCTGGTGAGATATTCCACTTGAGTCTCGGGGGCTAGTTGTCGGGGATAAAATTACGGCCCATTGCCATGGCCCACTCCCTGACGGCCTAGTCGAACAGCCTGCCAGGGCCTAGCTCCCTGGAAGGTTCTATCTGGCCCGTGTGCATCCTGCCGAACAGCTTCTTGGCTGGCACGGTGCGTAATGGCCAAGGAATCGTGTTTGAGTCCGTCTCGAACGGGAGTTCTGCACGGCTACGTGAAGACCCGGACGTTGGTTTCCCGGAGTAAAGCGGACGTCGTGACCCCCAAGATTAGGAGTATGCCTTATCTACCTCGGGATATATTTGGCATGTTGAGTTCGTTACGATCTCGTAGTTAGCCCGGCCTGATATTCCCTCGGTAGGTCGGTTTGCTCAGCACTATATAAACAGGGCCCCTACGGCGTTTAGAGGGACCTGGCCAAGAGCTTTCGCATCTTAGCACTTCGTATACATTGTAATCTTGCCGAGACTTGTTCGTCTCGTCGAGCCTCCCCTTGTAATCCTCTTTGGTATATAAGAAAGGCTGGACATAGGGCTATTATCTCTACCGAGAGGCCTGAACCAGGATAAAAACCCCTGTCTCCTTGCTCGTTGTTGTTCGTCTTGTTTGGCGTGTCTCCTATCTCCCTCTTGAAGAACCTTAGTTGACTTGGGTCGATATCCCAACCGTCGACAAAGTCCAAGAAAGCTTCGCACTTGCATGACCGTTTTAGGTGTTGGGCAACTCTTGATGGCTTCAATCTTGGCTTGATCAACTTCAATTCCTTGGGGTGTAACAACATAGCCAAGAAAAGAGAGTCGATCGGTGGTGCAAAAGGTGCACTTCTCAAGGTTACCAAACAAACATGCATTTCTTAAGGCATTAAAAGCAACACGTATATGGTCATGATGTTCAGAAAGTGACTTGCTGTAAATCAAGATATCATCAAAGTAGACCGCCATAAATTTTCCAATAAAAGGTCGTAAACCTTCATCATTAATCGCATGAATGTACTAGGTACATTAGTTAAACCAAAGGACATCACTAACCACTCATACAATCCAAATTTAGTTTTAAACGCGGTTTTCCATTCATCCCCAACTTTCATTCTGATTTGGTGGTATCCACTTCTCAAATCAACTTTACAGAATACAGTAGAGGCACTTAATTCATCTAGCATATCATCAAACCTAGGAATAGGGTGGCGATACCTAACAGTGATATTATTGATAGCTCTACAATCCACGCACATACGCCATGATCCATCTTTCTTAGGCACTAAAAGCACAAGATCAGCATAAGGACTAAGGCTCTCACGTACATACCCTTTGTCAAGCAACTCTTGAACTTGGTGTTGAATCTCCTTAGTCTCCTCGGGATTGATTCTATATGCTGCCCGATTTGGCAACGAGGCTCCTGGAATCAAATCAATTTGATGCTCAATTCTCCGAATTGGTGGTAGTCCCGGGGGTACTTCCGCTGGAAATACATCTTCGTACTCTTGCAAAATGTTAGCAACAGCAGGAGGGAAAGAAGCAGGCATATCATTCAAAGCAAACAAAGTTTCTTTGCAAACCAAAGCATTGCATTCAACTTTGTTTTCAATCAAATCATTCAAATCAGATTTTGTAGCTAACATAACAGCACCCTTTAACTCGATTTCAGGTTTCCTGAGATTAGACTCCCTCTTTTTAGCTGTATCCATCTTTTTAGCATCATTCTCATTTTGCACTCTTTTCCCTTTCTCTCTTTCAATTCTCTCAAGATCATCTTTGAAAATGGCAGCAGCAGACATTGGTTCCAACACAATTTTCTTTTCACCATGTATGAGAGTGTATTTATTAGTCCTACCATGATGAGCAACATTTTTGTCATATTGCCAAGTTCTACCTAGCAGCAAGGAGCAAACTTGCGTAGGTACTACATCGCAATCAACATAGTCATGATATGAACCGAGGGAAAAGTGTAGTCTCACCATCCTTGTTATCTTGATTTTTCCACTGGAATTAAACCATTGAATGTAATAGGGATGTGGATGTTGTGTTGTGGTCAATCCTTGTGACATCCTAATAAATATTAGAATGTCCCAAGTTTTTTAAAAAAAGAAAAGAAAAAATTTAAATTAAGTTATTACGATTCTTATATGAAAAGGTCTAAATTTTCAAACAATTATTTACATATAAGATTTTATCTTACTAATTATTTTCATTGCAATTTACAAAATTACAAATTTAAATGCAAAAGCTCACTCCTCGCTTTTATTCGTTCCTCAGTTGGAACCCTGACTTTGTCTCTCGATTGAAACCTAGCTCAACCAAAACCCTAAAATCCCATGGTTGAGCCGATCGTCCATCCCCTTCCTTGACCAAAACGCTAGTTTAAATTACTTTAAATTAGGTTTAAAGCCAAAACCCTAGGAAACCTTTTAGGAAAACTCTGGACAAATTCTAGTAATTCTTTGAAGCCATCATCAAGCAACCATCCAAATTTCATGCCCAAATTCCAAAACTAGGTCGCAATTCCTTGAAGTTTTGCCGTTTTGCCGGGAGCTCGTAAAACCCATCAAATAATGAGCGAACGAGAGAATCTCATGCTAAAATTTGGGGGGGGGGGGGGGGGAGGGTACCTTTTTGAAGCCTAATCCGAATTACCCTCCAAATTTCAGCCCGATCCTCCAAAGGAAATTCCAAATTCTTGCTAAACAAACCCAAAACCTATCTGAATTCTACCCGGCTTAGAATTCGAGTCCTAATCCAACCCTTCTTAGCCCAAGGCCCAACCCAGGTCATCCAAGACACTATATAAACCCCCCAAGACCCCTGTCCCAAGTCCCTATCACGAAATCCCTCAAGTCCCAAACCCTAGCCGTCAAAATCCATCCCACCGAGACCTTTTCTACAGATCCCTCTCTGTGTCGTGCCCAAACCAGAGATTAGATGATTCCATGTTGAAGATCTCGTCAAGACGGTCAAGATGGATAGATGGATCGTCCAATCTGGCCAAGAAACGAGGGAGATATGGCTCGCCGAAGGTTCGTCGGAATTTGGAGCCGCCGCAGCGCCGACATCGCCACCGGCCGTTTCGTCTGCTACCCCGCCCCGGATCCCGCGCCAACGAACCTTGCCGCGCCACCTGTCCTGCCCCACAGCCGCCTCACGCCCACCGACGCGCCCGCTGCCGCGTCCCCACCGCCACATCGTCACAGTCTCATGCCGCTGCGCTGCGCCGTCGCCCCATGTTGCCGCCCTCGCGCGCTTGTCGCTCGCCAATCCCGCCCCGCCACATGCCGGCACGCTACTGGTCACCGTCGCCCGCCGCTCTGCTTCTGCCACGCGTCCCCGCCGCCGCGCTGTTTCCCGCCCTCGACCCGGCATGTGCGCCACGCCAGCCCGTGCCCGCCACGTGGCGACGCTATGTTCGCTGCCGCTGCCATCCGCGTCGTTCCGCCAATCCACTTGCGCCACGTGTCTGCTCCACTGCCCGCTGTGCGCATCCGCTTGGCCGAAGCTGTCGGTTTGGCCGGATCAGCCGGTTTTCTTCGGTTAACCGGTTTATTCTTTTCTGGAATTTCTGATTTATCCTAAACTTCCAGGAATTGTTTTGGAAGCATCCGAACTCCAAATTAGGTGATTCCAGAGCCATTATTTTCCATAAATAGTCTAGAATTTTATATATTTTATTAAGCCATATGTTCTGTGGATTGTTTTGCTATTTCTTGCATATATGCATATAAGTGTACATGTTCGTGTTCGCGCTGTTCGGGAGGATTCCAAAAGCCGTTCGAAGGAGAATCCGAAGACCCGGAGTAATATCAAGGCAAGATAGCTTGCATCCTGCTCCCTAGTTTCCAAAACTCACCCGCTTATTGTTTTACTTAACTTTGTCATGCATGAAATGATGGGAAAGGGTAGAAGCCTATTATATTCACACTGAGTCTCATCTACCCTGTGAATTTAGCCTATTTATTGCTGCCTTAGTTATTTTCCTGGCCTATCCTTGTGCATAGTTGCTAATGCTCGTGGGTTGGAAGTTGTTTAGGTTATTCGTCATTTAATTACTCTTGTGACTTGGTATGATTGGAGGTGCTGAGTTACTTTAATAACCTAGTCAACTAAAACGATTGTTGTGGAGGTAGTCACCTTGGTCTAAGGACTCATGACATGTGCTTATCCGTCCAAACCATACAAGCACAACCATAAGTGCTAGCGTCAACATGTTGCGCAGTATGTGCTAGTCTTGGCTTAGTAGTTAGGGAAAACTGTTAACACACTTTACCTTGAAAAGATCGGGCTGCGGTCCGTGGGCTCAAGAGGGGACCCGTAGTGTCGAAACCTTAGAGGGGGTATCGGTGTTAACAGAAGGAACTAATGAATCGTTTTGTATTGTTACTTGGTCTATACTCCAAAGGAAGAGCTAAGACGCAAAAGTATCACTCGGCTTATGGGTAAAGTGTGCTACACTCTGCAGAGTTAAAACTATCATGATAGCCGTTCCCACGGTCATGGGAGGGGAGGAAGGTTGCACATGGTAGTCTCATGAGTGAATAATTAACCTAATGGGGTTGGTGTATTTTGAGTTGTCCGAGGCAAATTTTGTTCTCCAGAGGGGCTTTGGAAGCCGAGCTCTGTGTGTTATTCTTGGGAATCTGTATCAATATTAATTGTTCTACAACTTTGTTTTATAACACTTTCAATAATGTGATTAGTGTTGGTCTTTATGCAAAATAGAAACCATGTTCTTGTTATTATCCTTGCATCATTATAAGGACTCTTGCTGGGTAGCCGTGTACTCACTATACAAACCACAAATAAATTTGTATTCAGGAGAAGAGTCAGATCCGGTCTATCTTCAGGATCAGGAGGATCTTGTCCCGGACTTCGATGAGGATTAGCTAGCGCTCGATGATCGGATTGGAGCATCATCATACTTTTCCGCTGCACATTTGAATTTTTGCACTCTGATATATTATGGACAATATTATGTCATCTTTAATTTAACTATTGTAATAAGTAGTTATGTAACAATTACTTTTGCATAATATATAATTTCTCTTGGTTATTTGTGATTGTGTGATGATGTTCAACAAACTGTCGCTCACAAGTTGCTAGCATTGATCTCCGGGACTAGCAATTGAATGTGAGTGGATCCCGGTGAAGCCAGGGTTGCGACAATCCTAACTTCTCGACCATCTCCAAGCTAGCAAGATTCTTGCAGCTACCACCATCAATAATCACTCGAACTGAATACTCCTTGACGATGAACTTGGTTTGAAACAAGTTGTGGCGTTGATTTTGTTCGGCAAGTTCTATGTGGGCGCTAAGCACACGCTTTACAATGATACTCAAGTACTTATCTGATATTTCAGCGTCCAAATGTTCTTCTTCTTGCTCGCCTTCACTTTGTTGACCTACAGGGTTAGCAGCAACCAAAGCACGTTCATCCTCGATGTCACTAGCAGAAGTGTACTCACCATCTTCCCTTACAATCAAAACGCGCTGACTTGGACAATCTCGCATAAAATGCCCGAATCCTTTACATTTATGACATTGCACATCATGTGTCCGATCGGTGGAGGCAACAGAAGTAGCACTTTTGGCAGGGGCTTGCATGGTCGCTGACTTGCTTGTTTGAAGAACTCGAGTAGGAGTTGAAGAAGTGGTCGGGACAGCAGAACTTCCATGATTGGTAGATGAAGTTGTATGTCCGGCGAAGGGAGTAGATGGTGCTTTGGAGAGGGAGAGTCTTCCCAATATATAGGGAGAGGGATGGCTTCTAGAAGGTGCTCTCACACACTAGGAATACATGGGACTCAGCCCAAAGTAATGGTGATGCAACACCATGGAAGAGCAAGATACAGCTTCTGTCTACAAGATTGATTTTAACTGTTATGGCCAGCTTGCATGGAATTTGAATGTGAGGTTGGATTTGTTGGAAAGCTGGCGAAGTTATCTTTCCAACAAGTGCTCACACGCCCCAAACGGAGTCCGTTTACATTCTCTATATCGTTTTTAAGTCAGAGGGGTTATTGAATGTCGAGTGGTATCCCTTTGCATTCCTCACCGTGCTTTATTGCTCTTGTTGGCGAGTTAATACCTCCAAGCTGGTGCATCCCCAAGTTCCTAAGCATAAGAATATTATTAGGCAGTGGTCTATTCTCATAATTTAAATTATGTAACCCGAGAAACGAATTCACCTGATAGTTTAGTTGTCGCGCGCGGGCTTGGGTAATTGGTCCTTGAATTTTGGTCGTTGGCTACTGGTCATAGTCTTTGGTCTTTGGTCCCTTGGATGTATCCGATGTGTTGATGTCCTCATCATCCTCCCCTTCTTGTATTTGAGTCGTCCTAGACTCAAGCTCATTGTTCTCTCCAAGGAATGGCTTTAGATCTGAAACATTAAAGGTGGGACTGATCCCAAATTCTGCAGGTAGCTTATAAGCATTATCATTAATTCGCTCCAGCACTTTGAAAGGACCATCAACTCTAGGCATCAATTTTGACTTTCACAATTCAGAAAATCTTTGCTTTCGTAAATGCAACCAAACAAGATCACCGGGTTCAAATGTTATTTCCTTTATAGCATTGTTTCCCGCAATTCTATATTTTTCCGTCATTCGTTCGATGTTTTCTTTTGTGGTTTCATGCAATTTAATAACAAATTCAGCATGCTTCTTGGCATCAAAATTTACCTTCTTCGAAGATGGTAAAGTTAAAAGATCGATTGGAGCATGAGGGTTAAAGCCATATACCACCTGAAAAGGGGTCATCTTTGTATTTTGAGTGCAATGATCGGTTGTAAGCGAATTCCACATGTGAAAGACACTCTTCCCACATCTTCAAATTCTTCTCATGTACAGCTCGCAGCATGGTTGACAAGGTTCTGTTCACCACTTCAGTCTGTCCATCAGTTTGGGGGTGACACGTAGTTGAGAACAGCAACTTCATGCCTAATTTGCTCCATAAGGTTCTCCAAAAGTGGCTTAAGAACCTTCCTTCACTATCTGAAACAATAGTGGAGGGCATACCATGCAAACAAACAATTTCTTTGAAAAATAGGTCTGCAATGTGAGTGGCATCATCAGTTTTGTGACATGGAATGAAATTTGCCTTTTTGAGAATCTATCCACCACAACAAAAACACTATCCCTCCCCTTCTTCGTTCGAGGCAATCTTAGAACAAAGTCCATAGATATATCCTCCCAAGGAACATTAGGGACAGGAAGAGGCATATACAAACCGTGTGGATTAAGCCAAGACTTAGCTTTTTGGCAAGTGGTGCAGCATGCAACAAAGCGTTCAACGTATCGTCTTATCTTTGACCAAAAGAAGTGTTCAGCTAAAATGTCCTCAGTCTTCTCCTCGATTCCAGGTGACTCGGGGTAAACCGGCGAGCAACCCTCCACTATTCTGGTGTCGTTGGACCACACGAAGCTCCACGATGCCACACGTTGCCTTTTGAGGCGTTCTACGTGATATCCTCGATTGCAGCATACCCAGGGTGAACCGAGGGATAGCAACCCATATCTGTTGTAATTGGACTCTACGATGCTGCACAAAAGAAGGTTTTGGAAAGAAAGCCTTTTTGTGCCCCCCAATGCCCATTATCTTCTAATAGCCTTCTCAGGCGTTATACGTGATCTCCGTTATTCGAAGATACTCAGGTTGAACCAAGGGGCAACCCCCTACTAATCTAGTGTAATTAGACTCCACCATGCTCGACGGATGCCAGTTTTTGAAGTAAAATGAGTTTTGTGCCCACGAATACCAATTATCCCCGGATTCCCTTCTCAAGCGTTCAACGTGATCTCCAAGATTCCAAGATACTCAGGGTGAACCGGGTGGCAACCCCCCACTAATCTGGTGTACTTCGACTCCACGATGCTTCACGCAATCCGGTTTTGAAAGAAAATGAGTTTCGTGCCCACAAATACAAATTATCCCCGGATTGCCTTCTTAGGCGTTCTACGTGTTTTCCTCAATTCCAGGAGACTCGGGCCGAAACCGAGGGCCAACTCCCCACTATTGTGTTGTGGTTGGGCTCCACGATGCTCCACACAAGCCGTTTTGAAAGAAAAATAGTTTTGTGCCCCTAAATAGCTATTATCTTCGTATTGCTTTCTTAGGCGTTCTACGTGATCACCTCGATTCCAGAATACTCGGGGCGAACTGAGGGGACACCCCCCACTATTGTTGTGTGATAGGACTCCACCATTCTTCAAGCATGCCGGTTTTGAAAAAAAAATGAATTTCGTGCCCACGAATTCCCATTATCGACGGATTGCTTTCTTAGGCGTTCAATGTGTTCTCCTCGATTCCAGTAGACTTGGGGCGAAATGACAAGCAACCCTCCACGATTCGGGTGTCGTTGGACTCCACGATGCTCCACGCAAGCTGGTTCTGAAAGAAAATGAATTTTGTGCCTCTAAATAGCTATTATGTTCGTATTGCCTTCTTAGGCGTTCAACATGATCAACCCGATTTCAGAAGATTCGGGGCGAACTGTGGGGCCACATCCCACTATTCTTGTTTGGTTGGACTCCATCATGCTCAACGCAAGCCCTTTTTTAAAAAAATGACTTTTCTGCCCCTAAATAGCAATTATCTTCGTATTGCCATCTTAGGCGTTCTACGTGATCACCTCGAGTCCTCAAGACTTGGCGCGAACTGAGGGGCCACCCGCACCATTCTTGTGTGGTTTTTGTCCATCATGCTCAATGCACGTCGGTTTTGAAAAAAAAAAAGATTTTTGTGCCAATGAATTCCCATTATCTCTAGGTGGCCTTCTTAGGCCTTCTACGTGTTCTCCTCGATTCAAGGAGACTCGGGATGAACCGGCGAGCAACCCTCCACAATTCTGGTGTCATTGGATGATGTGCACTAGGTCGGCCCGATCTTCTGGTGAGGAACGATAAGTCGGTTAGGTGTACAACGAAGTAGATGGATCGGCTACTTACCACAAAATCAGCAACCAAGTAATCGCAACGTCCCCTCGCTGAACTGATCAACCAAGTCGAAACCCGATCGATCCTTGAACCTGCTGCAACCGAGAACAAGCAAGAACAAGATGATAACTTATAAATCAACTCATGAAAGGGTGAGGTTCTGTTTCTCGCACAGGTGGTATAGTCGACACACGCGAACACGAGGAGGGACTCACAAGGGGTCAACCAAAACACAACAAAATCTAAGCGTAAAAGAGAGGCATCGTCCACATATATAGCGGTGGCCAGGAGGTGTAGGGCGGCCAAAATAGGGGCACCCACCAAAACCCTAAGTTACATGGGTCATAGGCCCAAAAATATGGTGGCGCAGCACCCCGAAATTGTGGCCCATGAAATTCTTCTGCATTTTCCAGATGCTCTGGAGCGAATCTGAGGTGCTGCTGGATCCGTTGGAAAGCTTATCTCCTAAGCTTTCCAACAAGTGGTCACACGCTGAAAGCGGAGTTCGGGAGCCCGATTTCTGTCCGTTTGAAGTTGGTGTGCTGCTGGATGGCCGAACCGGGCTGTTTGGCATCTTGGGCCTCCATGTGGGCTTTCCTTGATACGTCGAGGCCTTGTGGGTCTTGGACTTGTGGTGTTTCTTCTTTGGAGAAGGCTTGTAAGGCTGGGCTTTAGGATTAATGCCCCTCAGTGATGAAGATGTCGCAGCGTCAATTGTAGGCGACGAAGATGGAGTGGCGTCGGTAGTCGTTGAAGCAGTCGGAGAGGAAGGAGGGCCAGCGGTCACACTGATCGTATCCATGCTGGTGATGTCCTCATCATCCTCCCCTTCTTGAATTGGAGTCGTCCTCGACTCCTTCTTATGTTCCTGCAAAACGTTAGTGACAACAGGAGGCAAAGGAACATGTGTTTCCAATGCAATATTAGGGGAGGTCACAGTTTTATCTAATTGAACTACCTCCTTTATCTTTGTTTCGGTGTTTTGTGCATTGCAAACAATCTTATGACCCTCTTGGACATGATTTTTAACTCTATAAGCATTAATCTTATTTATTTCAGCAGGAGTCATTGGTTCCAAAATCATTTTCTCACAATAATGCATAAACGAATATTGATTGGCTCTACCATTGTGAATAGCTTCCACAATATATATACAAAGTCTTCCTAATAAAAGGGAGCATGCTTCCATGGGTATGACATCGCAATCAACGAAATCATAATAAGAACCAATAGAGAAATTCACTCTCGCAGTGTGTGTTACCTGAACCTTACCATTTGAATTGAACCATTCGATCTCATAAGGTTGTTCAAGTGGAGTCATGGGCAAGCGAAGCTTCTCTACCATGTTTTGACTTGCTAGATTGCTGCAATTTCCTCCATCAATGATGACTCCGACCCTTCGTTCTCGCACAACAAACCTAGTGTGGAATAGGCTGTGGCGCTGAGTTTGACTACCGTGTTCCAGCGGTGCACTAAGTATAAATTGGAATGAAAGGCTCTTATAGTTATTCGTCATTGCAGCACTCAGATGCACACCATCTTGATCATTCTTGGTCGTAGGAAGATTCCAATTCTCGACAAGCATTTTTGGTTTATCCCAGGCTTCTTGATGCTCACTTCTAGGTTCTAAATTTATCACATCGGACTAGTGAACATGTTCCCGCATGAATTTCCTTTCTCCAAATGGACCTGTCATTGTTAGTAGTAGACAAGAAAATACACCAAGAGATGTATAACCCTATCTACTGATAGCTATTGGAACGGACAAGTCACCCACACTCAAAGCTTTCACCAAGCTCTTACCAGTTCTTACCCTGCAGCTTGTCAAGGTCAATCAGTGGATGAAGGTAATCTGCACTCAGGAGTGACAAAGCGATTGCAAGGTACTTTTCCTATGGTTAATAGTAAGTGGAGCTTGGACTGGTATTTATATGTAGCAAGGAGATACTAGAACCACACAAATTAAAATAAGTTGAAAGAACGTTCAACGACAGTTGACGGCGTGTTCTTCACCGAACCACAGTGAATCACACCCCTATCAGATTTCCACTTCTGCTAGCCGATCAGCCCGGGCTCGATCCGATTTGAGCGTCGGGCGCGGCGAGGAGCGACACGCAGAGATTACCCAGGTTCGGACCCCCTCGCGGGTAATAGTCCTACTCCTGCCGAGCCTTAGCTCTTTTCTTGTTGTGGTTATGTGGGAATGATTACAGAATGCTTCCTCTCTTCTCCCTCTTCTCCTTTTATACAAGCCGCGTGTTGGTGGAGAGAGCGAAGGGGGTGGTAGTACAGTACACTGATAAGATTTGAGAGACGAGACAGAGAGAGAGACGCGTCTTTGCATCTTGCCTTGGCGGCGCCGCCACGCTGCGCTTCGCAAGTGGCCTCTGACTCGTGTGAACACGCCGATGAGGGAGTAGCTGGACCCAACTTGCACCGTCTGACTCGGGTGGCCAACCTGATGACGGCAAACCCTCTCTCTGCCGGTCAATTCCGCAGTGCCACAGTGACAGTTGATCAGACCTGCAGAGGTCACTATGGCGGTAATCATCTCTTCCTCAGTCCGTCCGCGCGTGAAGTCGCATTTAATTCACCTGTCCTTCACAGCAGGGGAGAGCCTTCGCCCAGAAGACTCCCCTTGGGACGCTTCCTGCCGCGCGGGCCCCACCTGACAGTGATGAGGCCTCTCGCGCTGGCCCCGCGCACTGGGGCCTGGTCGCCCGCTTGTGCGCTGACGGGCTCGCCCACGCGCTAGGGCCTGATAGCCCGCCTGACGCATGGAGCCCTCGCCTGGCGCGCTGAGGGGCTCGCCCACGCGCTAGGGCCTGATCGCCCGCCTGATGCGTGGAGCCCTCGCCTGGTCCTTTTTAGGACTCTTAACACCCCGGTATTTATTGTACCAACAGTAGCCCCCGGGTCCACCATGATACGGGAGCCGTCGCGCCGATATTTCGCCATTTCTCACACGATGGGAGATGAATCGTGTGGGGGCCACCACCTGCGGCGGCTGTATGTCTGGTTCTCCACCTGCGCACGATCTTCCTTGGGGAAGCTGTGCTGCCATGGAAGCCGAGGCGCTGGGCATAATGGCGCTTGGCAGCGAGCGGGATGGAATCCAAACCGTCGCTCTCACTTCTCTCGCCTATAAATGCTTCACTCCTTGGCACCGCGGTGAATCCTTTCGCGTGCCAGAGAGCCTTGAACCACCATCTGTCTTTTTTGCCGCCGTTGCAGAGCTCCTTCGCACTTAACCTTTTCGCCACCGCGCTTCCGCCACCTTCCCATGGCCCCAAAGCGCAGCAAGGGTCACCGTGGGGGCGCTGCTCCGGCCGCCACCTCGATGCCAGCAGCGCTGCCACCTGACTCAGCTTTACCCGCTTCCGTTGCCGTTAGGAGACGGTGGCGCGGCTCCAGCGGCACGTGCCACCGTCCGTCGCCCAATTCCGCGCCGGCACCATGGCGCCAAGCCCCCGCAACGGGGAGATCATCACCATCACCTGGGCCGTCCTGGCGGGGCTCGTCCAGCCCTACTCAGAGTTCTTCTTGGGGGTGCTTGCCTTCTACGAGATCCAGGCGGTACACCTCCCCCAACTTGATGCGCTCACGGGTTCCCGATCTTCCGGTGAGTGGATAACTTCGATTTAGGCGGAGGATGACTTTGATGATCTGGCTACGAACCACGCAAGGATAAGCGCCCGCAATCGCTAAACCACACTCCTGATTGTTATCAACCGTGCCAAAGCCCGGATGACCTGACCACGAAGGTCTATCCTTGCAAGCAATCGAAGAACTCGCAAGAAACACACTCAAACAGAGGTTCTGAAGCTCGGAATCGATAGGTCAACCGACACTAGGGATTTCGAGAGTGTTTCTCCAATCTGGAAGATAACAACAAATGAACAAAACCTAAGGAGAAAAGGGAGTGGCTTGTCCTATATATAGAGCAGGGAGATGACTCTAGGAGGTGCTCTTACGCAGCTGTAATACATGGGGACTCAGCCCAAATTAATGGTGACGCAGCACCCAAGAAGAGCAAAAGACTGATTCTGTTCGCGAGATGGTTTTGACTGCTGCGGCCAGCTCATTTGGAATTTGAAGGAGAGGTCGGATCCGTTGGAAAGATGGAGAAGTTATCTTTCCAATGAGTGCTCACACGTTCCAATCGAAGTCCGTTTGCATTCTCTAGACCATTTTTAATTCAGACTGGTCATTGATGGCCGAGTGGAATCCCTTTGCATTCCCACCATGCTTTATTGCCTTTATTGGGGCATTGGTGTCTTGAAGCTGGTGCTTGTTCAGCTTCCTATGCATAATATTGTTATTAAGTAGCAGTCTATTCTCCAAAGTATAATTATTTAACCCAAGAAACGAGTTTACCTGATAATGGACTTGTCGCACACTGGCTCGTATGTTTGGTCCTTGCATGATGATCAAAGGTCGCGGGTCACTTGGAAGGACTTTGGTCATTGATCTCATGGGCGTATCCGATGTAGCGATGTCCTCATCACAACTCCATCGTGATGCTGGCTATCTTCGCACACCTCTGCGAAATGTTCGTGGGGTGATGCCGAATCTCCCGCCCTGGCGCCGGCTCTTCACGCTGCACGCGAGCTCGCGCTCGGGCGGGACCGTGGGGAGCTGCTACTTCTCGCTCCGCGACTCCGTCGCCTTCATCCCGCTCGCGCTCAAGTCCAACTGGAAGGACTGGGCGCGGCAATGGCTGTACATGGAGGATTCCAGCGGCTGCGACGAACTCATCTTCCCCGAGGGCTCTGCGGAATCCCTCACCTGCTAGGGGTCTCTGCCCGATGATGCGGCGGAGACGGAGGCGATGCTGGCGCGCATTGCTGACCTCCGCCACAATGGGCTCACCGGAACCCATGTGGTGGCGGACTTCTTGCGGCGCCGCCTCTGCCCGCTTCGCATGAGGGCGCGCCCCGCCTAGTAGTACTATGGCGACGACGATGGGACCCGCATCGTCCCCGGAGGTAAGTGCTCTTGCTTTCTTTGGATCTTCTGACCCTTTGGGGAACCTCTTTTTCCTTCTTGGTTCTTTGCTAATTCGCTGTTTTCCTACTGTCCAGCCGCGGGGAACGTGTCAGAGGAGGTGCTCCGTCAATGGCTGGCGGGACTTCTGCCCGCGCCAACCGGCGACGCCCCTCTGTCTGCAAGCGTCCTCCTTCTCTACGACTGGGACCACGGGAGCGCAACCCGTACTTGCGTGCGCTGCCTCCCATGGAGGTTTCTGGCCCCGTGGTTCAGGTGGTCCAGCGACCCCTGCAAATCCGCGATCAACCTTCGACGACCGCGAAAGCTCCTACGGCCACCGGTCTTTCTATGGCCGTCGCGCTCCCTGCCCCGACCGACGCCGAATGCGCGCTTGGGAAGCGCCGCCTCATCCTCTCCGAAGACGACGACGAGGAGGAGGGAACAAGCCCGAAGAGGCCTCGCCCCGCGAGCCCAGGGCTGCCTCCGTTGTCCTTGGCCCCCTCCGGTGGGGGCGCTGCTGCAGACGACTCCTACGGAGCCGACGCCGCCTGCGCTGGCTTCCGTCGCTCCGGCGCCTCCTGCGCCGGCGTCCGTCACGCCGGCGCCGCCCGCAGCGATTCCGCCGCCTCCTCCGCCTCCCTCAACGGGAGGAGAAACGGCTGCGCCTGTCCCGCGGACGAGCGGCCTGAGACTGCCCCCTCTGCCTTCGCCTTTGGGAGGCGCCGCTTCTGGTAGCTTTCTGTATGCATGTATTTTCGCGTTAGGGTTAGCATGCTACGCGCTTTTTGCATACCAGAACCCTTTTTTGGTTTTTCTTCGTGGGACAAGCTAGATCCTGGGGCTTCAAGCTCCCGTCTGCGCTCTCCACCTGCTCCCGGCTTGCTCCCGATCCCTTCAACGGAGACGATGCCTCCTGCGGCGGAGAGCGCGTCGACGTCGAGGCTGGAGCACCTTCCGGTCGCCGCCACGGCCGACACCGACGCCGTCTCTGCTATCGCCGCTGACGTCGTGAGCTCTTCGAAGTGCTCCGCACCCTCGCTCGCACTTGGGCAGTGCGAGAAGGCGCCCTGTCTTCGGCCACTCAGGCCGTCGGCGAGCTACGGCAAGTCCTTGATCGGGAGATTGCTGCGAAGGAGGAGGCGACACGCGAGGCTTTGGCGGCGCAAGCCGTCGCCGCCTCCGCCGCTAAGGACACTTCGAACCTCCACACAGCACACTTTGAACACCTCCGGGCCCTCACCGCCATGCTGCGAACTGCTTATCACGGGCTGGCGAAGGTTCTGGACACACTGGGGGTTACCCTATACCCCCCGCTGGAGGAGACCGCCGCGCAGTACGCCGGCGCGGTGGGGCGCGCCGCCGAGGCTCTGAGTGATCTACCGGTGGTGATGCGGACGCTGGCGATCGAAGATGGTCGCCACGGTGCCTTTGAAGCAGCGCGGTTCGTCTTGGGCAACAGCCTTGCCCAAAACGTCGCGTTCGACCTCGATGCCGCCACCGGGGAGCCTCCGCGTCAGCTGGACCAGGACGAGCAGTCTCGCGTCGAAGTCGCCGCAGATCGAGTGTCCATGATGGGTGGCGCTGCACCGGCGGAGGACGACGACAACGAGGAATGATCGGTTCCTTTTGCCGCTCGTCTTTTGTATACAAGAACTGTTAAAACAATCTTTTGCTTTTCCTAATACAAATCTCGATTAAACTTTGCGCAATCTCTTACTTGCGAAAAAGAAGAACTTAGGCAACCGACCGCCAAAAGTTTTAGACAGAACGTTCTGCTGAAAACGAGCGCTTTTTCCTAAGGCATCTCGTTACTTCAACCCTTATGGCCTCTTCGCGAACCAACCTTAATCGTTGCGTGGCGAGAACTTAGCTTCCGAAAGTGGTCTAGACGCTGGTGTCGTCGTTGGCGCAGAGCCCAGACCGAGCAGACACACCAGGCTAGAGCTCACCTTCCGTCCGCCTTGCCTCATCCAGCGCAAGTTTAAGCGTTCGCCTTTGCAACTAAGGGGCCATCAGCCTTAAGTACTTTCTCGCTACCAGTTT
This sequence comes from Raddia guianensis, assembly GCA_036346415.1. Lineage (NCBI taxonomy): Eukaryota > Viridiplantae > Streptophyta > Magnoliopsida > Poales > Poaceae > Raddia > Raddia guianensis. The sequence continues at coordinate 42,479,883 of CM070535.1, read as the reverse complement.
TCAACAGAATATTTTCTAACAGACTTTTTAAGGAGAAGAGCAAATGCACACAAAGTGACAGAACTTATCTTTATATTGCAGATGGCTTTGTACATCGTAGCCCCCGAGGCGAGCGGTGAAGGGGGAAGACCTCGCCGCTCGACTCCAAGGAAAGGCCAAAAAGCTTCCAAAACAGCTACCTACGGGTAGAACCTCCTTAGCTGCTCGACGTTCCAGGTGTTCACCAATTCGCAACCATCCTCGAAGGCGAGACTGACTGAGCCTAGACGAGATGCTGAGACCAACTTAAAGGGGCCCTCCCACGAGGGACACAGCTTATTGTGACCTGCCTGCATCTGGACTCTGCGCAGGACGAGGTCTCCTACTGCCAGTGTTCTCTCGCACACCCTTCTTGCTTGATAACGGCGCAGGGATTGCTGATATCTGGCGGCCCGGATCGCCGCTCTGTCTCTGATCTCCTCCAGGAGATTTACTTCATCCTAACGCCGGTCAGGGTCACCATCCTCGTTGTACGCCGCCACCCTTGGGGATCCGAAGGCGAGCTCCGACGGAAGCACCGCCTCAGAACCATACACCAGGAAGAAAGGGGTCTCACCGATAGCTCCGTTGGGGGTTGTCCTTAGTGCCCAAAGCACGGTGGGGACTTCCTCCGCCCAGCGCTTGCCACGCTTCCCCAAGCGATCAAACGCCCTTGTTTTGAGTCCTTTGAGTACTTCTGCGTTCGCCTGCTCCACCTGCCCATTGCTCTTCGGGTGCGCGACGGAGGTGAAGCACAGCTTGGTACCCAGCTCTTCACACCAATCTTGGAAATCAGCGCTTTTGAACTGAGCGCCATTGTCGGTGATGATTCTGCTGGCGACGCCAAACAGGGCGAAGATGCTTCTCATGAACTTTATGGCCGCAGCGGAAGTGATCACCGGGTCCGGCGAGGCTTCCACCCACTTGGTGAACTTGTCGATGGCGACGAACAGATGCGTGTAGCCCCCGGTCACCCGCGGGAACGGATCCAGGATATCCAGCCCCCAGACCGCGAACGGCTAGGAGAGCGGAATGGTTTGCAGCGCCTGGGCTGGTCGGTGGATCTGCTTAGCATGAAACTGGCACGCTTCGCATCTCCTCACCAGCTCGAAGGCATCCTGGAGGGCAGTAGGCCAATAGAAGCCGTGGCGGAAGACCTTTCCGACCAACGCCCGGCTCCCTGAGTGGCTCCCGCACATGCCTCCATGGATCTCAGAGAGGATTTTGCTCCCCGCTTCCCGAGTGACGCACTTCAGTAGAACTTCGTTTGCGCCCTGGTGATACAGGTCCCCACCTACCAGGGCGTAGGGCTTGGCCTTGCGCGCTATCTTCTCAGCTAACACGTCATCGTCGGGGATCACTCTGTCCCGCAGGTAGGCTAGGATAGGATCCATCCACTAACCTTCCCGGACGAGTGCGACGACGTTAGAATGGTCGCCGACGTACACTGCCTGGCCTGGCATTTCCGCCTCAACCGCCCTCCGGCTGTGGAGCTGCTGCGGGGATGTCGACGTCTCCACCAGATGTGGGAGCTGCATCAAGAATCATGCCGTCCCCACCAGAATCGGGGCCTGCGACAGACGGCTGCGTGAGTCTTTCCTCAAAGACCCCAGCCGAGACAGGTGCCCTTGACGAGGCAATCTGGGACAGCTCATCCGCCATATAGTTGTCACGTCGAGGGATGTGCGCGAAGCCCAACCCCTTGAAATGGCGCTTCAACCGGCGCACCTCCGCCAGGTAGGCCGCCATGACAGGATCTGAACAGGTGAATTCCTTCCTCGCCTGGTTGATGACCAGGAGAGATCGCCTTTGACATGTAGCCGCCGGATGCCCAGGGTTGAGGCCACCCTAAGCCCAGCGAGGAGTCCTTCATATTCCGCAGCATTGTTGGTGGCGCGGAACTCCAATACCACCAGGTGCCGAACGATGTCACTGGTGGGAGACACCAGAAAGATGCCAGCCCCAGCCCCCTCCAGCCGGAACGAACCGTCGAAGCAGAGAGTCCACGGCGAGGGTGCTGGGGTGTCTTCAACTTCTGCCGCCGCCGGAGTCCATTCATTGACGAACTCCGCCAGCGCCTGCCCTTTGACCGCCGTCCGGGGGGCGAACTTAAGATCGAACTCAGCCAACTCCATTGCCCACTTGGAGATGCGGCCCGTCGCCTCACGGTTGAAGAGGATCTCCCGCAAGGGGTACTTGGTCAAAACGGTGATTTCTCGTCCCTGGAAGTAGTGACGCAGCCTTCTGGATGCCGTCAGCACGACGTACAACATCTTCTGATGCTGCAAGTACCTTGTTTCTGCATCATGGAGGACCTTGCTGATGTAGTAGATCGGGCGTTGAACTCCTTCTCTTTCCGCCACCAACACCGCGCTGACCACCTCCGGGTTCGCCGTGACATAGGAGGGAGACTCGCTTGTCCACTATCTTCCTGACGACCTGGCAATCTGCCGAGTCATGGGAACTGCTACGGTGAATGGGACAATAAGTCCTTCCGTCCCACTCGCCGGGGCGACGTCCTCGCCGCCGTCGCGGCCGGCGGCCGTTGACCGACCTGCGGGACCGTCCCTCGCCGCCGCTGCGACCTCATCCTTTCATCGCCGCGCGCCGTCGCGCGCCGCCATGTCGTCGTTGTTGTCGTCGTCGCGCTCGGCGGCTAGGACCTGCCCGGCCTCGGTCGCCTTACGCTTCTTCTTGTCCTTCCTGCCGGGACTTTTGGAGGTCCCGGCTTTACCCTCTCTGCCCCGCCCTTCGGTCGGGCGGAAGCGGGCCTCATCAGAGGGCGACTTCAGGGCCAAAGTGAAGAGTTCCTCCGTCGTCTTGATCTTGCGGGTGGCCATCTCTCTCCTTGACCTTGGGGTCTCGGGCGCCCCTCCTAAAAGCCGTGACGACGGCGTCGATGGAGATGACAGGAATGGTGTTGTGAACCTGACTGAAGCGCCGGATGTAGTCGCACAGCGACTCTCCTTCTTCTGCTCCACGTTGTGGAGATCGTCTTCGACTCCGGGCTGCTCAAAAGTGCCCTGGAAGTTGGTGATGAAGAGCTCGGAGAGCTCCTTCCATGACCCTACCGACTCCGGGGGTAGGTTTATGAGCCACGAGCGGGCTCCGTCGGTGAGGACAGCGGGGAAATAGTTCGCCAGAACTTTCCCCGACCCTCTAGCCGGTTGCATCACCGTGGTGTAGATCTGTAGGAACTCGTCAGGGTTGGTGGAGCCGTCGTACTTCTCGATGGGGGCCGGTCGGAACTTCTCCGGCCACTAGACGCGGCGTAGCTCCTTTGAAAAGGCGCGGCATCCGACGTCTAGAGCCTCCTGCTCCTGTACGCGGCCCTCGTCCCGCCACCCCGGCGTCTAGGCGGCGCCGAAGAGGCGTCGCCTTCGTCGGCTGGGGCAGCGTCGCGAGAGCCCTCCTCCTGGCCTCCACGGACGGCAGCGATAGCGCGGTCGCGCTCTCGGCCGTGCCGCCGGGGGAGCTTGTCACGTAGGTCTTCTCCATGCAGTAGGTGGCGATCCTCCAAGTGGGCCCGGAGGTCCGGTCCACCGCCGCGTCTGCCTTATCGAACCCCGCAGGAGTCGCCTGGCTCCGGTCATCTTGGCCCCGCTCCCTCCCGCCAGAGACCCGGGAGGGTGTGGGAACGCTGCTCGTGCCTCCCGAGCTGACTACCGCAAGGCATCACGGAGAGTCCGGACTTACCGGAACTGGCGGGTTGTCCAGTAGGGCCATGGCCGCATGGAGGTTTTGTGTCGGAGAGCACTCCTCCAAGGCCCGGCGTCGCCTAGCCAGACTGGGACGGCTACTCTCCGCCAGGGTGCCAGCCCTTGGCGGGAGGCTCCCGCCCGGCTGATCCACCACCATTACCGCAGCCGCGGCTCTGGTGGCTACTTCCTTGTCCGCCGCAGATTGTTGATCCACCATTGCGGCTCGAGAAAAAGTCGAAGAACCCGGACTGATGCTAGCGCCCCCTACCTGGCGCGCCACTGACGGTGTGTTCTTCACCGAACCACAGTGAATCACACCACTATCAGATTTCCACTTCTGCTAGCCGATCAGCTCGGGCTCGATCCGATTCGACCGTCGGGCGTGGCGAGGAGCGACACGCAGAGATTACCCAGGTTAGGACCCCCTCGCGGGTAATAGTCCTACTCCTGCCGAGCCTTAGCTCTTTTCTTGTTATGGTTATGTGGGAATGATTACAGAATGCTTCCTCCCTTCTCTCTCTTCTCCTTTTATACAAGCCGCGTGTTGGCACAGAGAGCGAAGGGGGTGGTAGTACAGTACACTGAGTACACTGATAAGATTTGAGAGACGAGACAGCAGAGACGAAAACGTGCTGCTACTGTGCCGAGCGACGCCGCCCACGCGTGCTTCGCAATTGGCCTCTGACTCGTGTGAACACGCCGAGGAGGGAGTAGGCGGGACCCAACTTGCACCATCCGACGTGGACGGCCAACCTGATGACGGCAAACCCTCTCTCTGCCGGTCAATTCCGCAGTGCCACAGTGACAGTTGATCAGATCTGCAGATGTCACTATGGCGGTAATCATCTCTTCCTCGGTCCGTCCGCGCTTGATGTCGCATTTAATGCGCCTGTCCTTCGCAGCAGGGAAAAGCCTTCGCCCAGAAGACTCCCCTCGGGACGCTTCCTGCCGCGCGGGCCCCACCTGACAGTGAGGAGGCCTCTCGCGCTCGCCCCGCGCACTGGGGCTTGGTTGCCCGCTTGTGCGCTGAAGAGCTGATCGGCCGCTTGACGCATGGGGCCCTCGCCAGGTCTTCTTTAGCACTCTTAACACCCCGGTATTTACTGTACCGACAACGGTACTGTGCTGGTCCTAGGCTAGACCGTGCTAGAGACGCGAGCCTAATCACAGACGTAGTCACAGAACAGCCACTGAACACGGAGATGAAAATCCTTCCTCCTCTTCGTTTTATTTTGTAACTTCTCCTTTTTTTTACTGATTTTTGTTTTGAAACTTCCTTTCTTTTCTTTTCTTTTTTTGGCTGACTCTCCCTCTCTTTTTAGTTTTGCAGCCGCGTTTTTTAACCCGAGATAACAAATCTGGTTTCTTTGGCAAGCCCAGCAGGTTATTGATTTGCAGCTGCTCGGCTAGGAAAGAAAAAATGCGACTTGTTGGTTGGCTATCTTATTGGTTGGCTTGTGATCTGGTCGTTATGGAAAGGATCAAACAACCAAACCGTTCTTTTTTTTTTGTAGCATACGGACGTAGATTGGCGTTTGCAGTGAGAGGAAAACGGCTGAACATACGGAAGGTTAGGTGGGGGCGTGATCTGATTTTTGGGAGGATGTCGGATTTGTTTTGTGTCGTTCACGGAAATTGGTGGTTGTGATGGAAAGGGTGTGGCTGGTTGTTTCTTTGCACATGGAAGGCTGGGCCAGCAGCGATCTGGTGGACAGGCAGTGAAACACGAAGAAATTTGTGACAAAAGTTGTGAATCGAACTCGAAACTCTAAAAGACCAACTCTAAGACCAGCAACAACTCGACGATGCAACGTAAATTCAACAAGAATAACACTAGGTAGTAATAGCAAAGGCTAAACAGGGCTCGGATCAAAGGGAAGACACACGACGAACAGTTTTTTTTGTAAGCAATTTTCCGGACTCTAGGACAAACAAAATGAACTAAACAAAAGATAAAGGGTGTTCTCACCAGGCAACCGTCGCTTTGATACCACTTGATGCGCACTAGGTCGGCCCGATCTTCTGGTGAGGAACGATACGTCGGTTTGGTGTACAACGAAGTAGATGGATTGGCTACTAACCATAAAATCAGCAACCAAGCAATCGCAACGTCACCTCGCTGAACCGATCAACCGAGTCGAAACCCGATCGATCTTTGAACCTGCTGCAACCGAGAACAAGCAAGAACAAGATGATAACTTATAAATCAACTCATGAAAGGGTGAGGTTCTGTTTCTCGTCACGGGTGGTCTAGTCGACACACGCGAATACCAAGAGGGACGCACAAGGGGTCAACCAAAACACAACAAAATCTAAACGTAAAAGAGAGGCATCGGCCACATATATAGCGGTGGCCAGGAAGTGTAGGGCAGCCAAAACAGGGGCACCCACCAAAACCCTAAGTTACTTGGGCCATAGGCCCAAAAATATGGTGGCGCAGCACCCTGAAATTATGGCCCATGAAATTCTTATGCATTTTTCTGATGCTCTGGAGCGAATCTGGAGGTGGGGCTGAATCCATTGGAAAGCATATCTCCTAAGCTTTCCAACGAGTGGTCACACGCTGAAATCAGAGTTCGGGAACCCGATTTATGCCCGTTTGAAGTTGGTGTGCTGCTGGATGGCCGAACCAGGCTGTTTGGCATCTTGGGCCTTCATGTGGGCTTTCCTTGATATGTCAAGGCCTTGTGGGTCTTGGACGTGTGGTGTTTCTTCTTTGGAGAAGGCTTGTAAGGCTGGGCTTTAGGATTAATGCCCCTCAGTGATAAAGATGTCGCAGCGTCAATTGTAGGCGACGAAGATGGAGTGTCGTCGGTAGTCGTTGAAGTAGTCGGAGAGGAAAGAGGGCCAGCGGTCACATTGATCGTATCCATGCTGGTGATGTCCTCAATATTGGACTCCACAATGCTCCACGTAAGCTGGTTTTGAAAGAAAATGAGTTTTGTGCCTCTGAATAGCTATTATGTTTGTATTGCCTTCTTAGGAGTTCTACGTTATCAGCCCGATTCCAGAAGATTCGGGGCGAACTGTGGGGCCACATCCCACTATTATTTTTGGTTGGACTCCATCATGCTCAACGCAGGCCGGTTTTGAAAAAAAATGAGTTTTGTTACCCTAAATAGCTATTATTTTCGTATTGCCTTCTTAGGCTTTCTACATTATGACCTTCATTCGATAAGACTCGGGGTGATTTGAAGGGCCGCTCCCATAATTCTTGAGTGGTTTGACTCTATCATGCAACGCAAGCCAGTTTTGAAGAAAAAATTAGTTTTCTACCCACGAATTCCCATTATCTTTTGGTTGCCTTCTTAGGTCTTCTACGTGTTCTCCTTGATTCCAGGAGACTAGGGGTGAACCGGCGAGCAACCCTCCACTATTCTGGTGTTGTTGTACCACACGATGCCACACGTTGCCTTTTGAGGCATTCTACGTGATCTCCTCGATTGCAGCATATCTAGGGCGAACCGAGGGACAACAGCCCACTAATCTGTTGTAATTGGACTCCACAATGCTACAAAAAAAGCCAGTTTTGGAAAGAAAGGCTTTTGTGCCCCCCAATGCCCATTACCTTCTGATAGCCTTCTCAGGCGTTCTACATGATATCGATTATTCCAACATACTCAGCGTGAACCAAGGGGCAACCCCCCACTAATCTGGTGTAATTGGACTCCACCATGCTCGACGGATGTCGGTTTTCGAAATAAAATGAGTTGTGTGCCCACGAATACCAATTATCCCCGGATTGCCTTCTCAGGCGTTCTACGTGATCTCCATGATTCCAAGATACTCAGGGTGGACCGGGTGGCAACCCCCACTAATCTGGTGAAATTCGACTCCATGATGCTTCACGCAATCCGGTTTTGAAAGAAAATGAGTTTTGTTCCACAAATACCAATTATCCCTGGATTGCCTTCTTAGGTGTTCTACGTGTTCTCCTCAATTCCTAGAGACTCATGCTGAACCGAGGGGCAACCCCCCACTATTGTATTGTTGTTGGGCTCCACGATGCTCCACGCAAGCCGTTTTGAAAGAAAAATAGTTTTGTGCCACTAAATAGCTATTATCTTCGTATTGCCTTCTTTGGTGTTTTACGCGATCACCTCAATTCCAGAAGACTGGGGGCAAACTGAGGGGCCACCACCCACTCTTGTTGTGTGGTTGGACTCCACCATGTATCACGAAAGCCGGCTGATGAGGACATCACTACGTCGGTTACACCCATGGGATCAGTGACCAAAGTCGTTCCAAGTTACCCGCGACCTTTGATCATCATGCAAGGACCAAAAAGATGAGACAGTGCGCGGCAAGTCAATTATCAGGTAAACTCGTTTCTTGGGTTAAATAATTACATTTTGAAGAATAGATTGCTACCTAATAACAATATTATGCATAGGAACTTCAACAAGCATCAGGTACAAGGCATTAACACCTATCAAGGCAATGAAGTATGGTGGGAATGCAAAGGGATTCCACTCGGCCATCAATGACCAGTCTGAATTAAAAACGGCCTAGAGAATGCAAACGGACTCCGATTGGAACGTGTGAGCACTCATTGGAAAGATAACTTCGCCATCTTTCCAACGGATCCAACCTCACAATCAAATTCCAAGTGAGCTGGCCGCAGTAGTCAAAAACATCCCGCGAACAGAACTAGTCTTTTGCTCTCCTTGGGTGCTGTGTCACCATTAATTTGGGCTGAGTCCCCATGTATTCCTGCTGCGTGAGTGCATCTCCAAGAGTCATCTCCCTGCTCTATATATAGGACAACCCTCTCCCTTTTCTCGATAGGTTTTGTTCATTTGTTGTTTGTCTTCCAGAATGGAGAAACACTCTCGAAATCCCTAGTGTCGGCTGACCTATCGATTCCGAGCTTCAGAACCTCAGTTCGAGTGTATGCTTTATCCTTGTTCTTGCGAGTTCTTCGATTGCTTGCAAGGATAGACCTTCGTGGTCAGGTCATCCGGGCTTTGGCACGGTTGATAACAATCAGGAGTGTGGTTTAGCGATTGCGGGCGCTTATCCTTGCGTGGTTCGTAGCCGGATCGTCAAAGTCATCCTCCGCCCAAATCGAAGTTATCCCTCTCACCGGAAGATCGGGAACCCGAGAGCGCATCATTTGGTATCAGAGCGCATCATTTGGTATCAGAGCGCATCATTTGGTATCAGAGCGACGGTTGACCGGTGAGTTTGTATCTTGTTTAGTTGTGTGTGTTCTTCCTATAGTACAGAAAATTTGCCCTACAAAAAGATTGTTTACCCGCTGTCCAAGCCCCTTTGTGCCTTTTCAATCAGTTATTTCTGTTTCTTAATTTGAGTTTGTGTTCGTCTTAGTGTAGTCTTGTTGCTGTTCATCTTCTTGTTCATCTCCCCACCCCAAATTCCACCTATAACACCCAAAAACAAAAAGACCAATCTCGCCCAGAAATTTCCCATTTCTGCAGCTGCCCCTAAAAACGCCATATCTCCTAGCTCCCTTATCCTTTTTGAGTGAAACCAAAAGGAGAAGATCCCATACTTGTTCTTCTATCATCCTGCCAATTTTCAACCCCATACATGAAAGAACCAAGGAGTAATGGATGTTTGATTCAGACCTTGTTGCTGTCCTGAAATCTGTAGATCAGTCCACTTGTGAATTTTGTGCGAATTTCTCTGTTCGTTTTCAGAAAGTTCGTCCAAAACAAAAGTTGTTGAAAACGTCGTCAGGAAGAAGTGTAAAAAATTTCATAAGCATAGAGGCACCTGACAAAGATTTACGGCCAAAATACCGACCTGCTGTCTTGTGGACTGAAAAAAAAACAGAAAACTAGAAGTTGGTTCAAATTTGTGTTTTCCTGTTCCATAGTGCAAATTCGTGACTTGCTGAGTGTCTAGCACTTGTTGTCATCTCTACACACTTGCTTAAGCCTATTATATATCTTTGTTTGATCAGCAACATAGGCTATGTGCTAGTTTGAACACTTATTCAAATTGGGCAAATTTAAAATTAGCTGATTGTTTCCATTGCTACTCATATAAAACCTGTCCAAGCTCCACTTTCTACTAACCATACAGGTGATAGCCTTGCAATCGCTTTACTCAGACTTAAGATTGGTTTATCACGAACCAGCCACCGGTTGAACTACTTGCTGCATTTGTAAGAATTGGTAAGAACTTGGTAAGAGCTTGAGAGATGTGACCCTCAGTATTTCCAGCACCTAGTAGTTGATAGGGTTTCACATATTTTTGTGTGCTATCCTTGTTTGCTACTAACCATGGCAGGGTTTTATGGACATAATGGTTCCAAGCAATATCGTGAGAATGGAAGAATGATCACGGCTGGCGACAACAAACAAAATACATCGATCAAGCGAGAATTGGATCACAACATTCATGAGGGCTCTCATCATCTTGAAAGGAAGGCTAGCAGGACCAATAAGAACGATGCGCCATCTCCAACTCATGAACAAGGTAATCTGAAGTGTATCTTGCCTCCTCTCGGTATTACATATGATCCTAAAGCGTACATTGATTGGGAAATTGCGGTTGACAATGAATTTAGAAAATATGACTTGCCTGAAAAACAAAAGATTAAGGCTGCCACTAGTGTGCTAAATGGATTTACGTTAATATGGTGGAATACTAGAAAAGAGGGACAACCTCATGACTGGAATGCCATGAAGCGACTTATGAGAGATATGTATGTTCCTGATTACCATGCTGATTTTTTATACACTAAACTTCAACGTTTGAAACAAGGCAACAAAAGTGTTAAGGATTACTTTGGACAATTGCAAAATCATTTGTTGCGTTGTGGTTTAGATGAATGCGAAGAAGCTACTGAACTTCGGTTTTTGAGAGGGCTTAATCAAGAAATCCAGAACATTCTTGTTAATAAAATTTATAACTCACTCTCTCATTTGGTTAAGCTTGCTTGCAAAGCTGAAAATCACATTTTGGAAGAAATGAAAATGCTTGATGCTAGAAAGAAAGAGGTTTCTAAATGTTTTGAAGTAATTTGCTTGAAAAAGATAATTCAATGGACAATTTGTATGCTCTTGTGTCTCCTTCTTCGACTAACCTTTTGCAGGAGCTTGAAAAGAATGAAGAGATCGAAGTTGATATGGTCGAGCATGGGACATTCCCTTCGAGCACGGTGTTAGATGAGATTGCACATTCCATTCCCATTAACAAGATCATGGTTGAGAGCACTTGCGCCATTGATGGACCATGGTCTAATGGAAATAAGATACATCGCAACATACTTGTTGATGAAACATTGAGTGCTGCACAATTTACACCAGTTCAAGAGAATGGTGATGAGATTACTATGGTTGCCAAAGAAACACCTGTTACAACACCTACATCATCTGAGAAGAACATTGAAGGTAATATTGGTGTTGAATCGATAGTCATTCACGAAGAAGAGGTGAGTTCTTACAACAACACTTGTGCTGAAAGAAAAATATCTTGTGCTAAATTTAATACATTTGATTTGCAAAATATTGAATTGATTACTCACGACAAAGTTCTTTGGAAGGCATTTCAAGATAAAACTTTGTGCTATGTGCTATTTGATGAACCTAAAGAATTGTCTAGTGTGATTGATAAGATTGCTGAAATTTCTAATTTCAAATCACTAGATGGTACTTGCAAATTTTACTTGATTGGAGATTATGGTCTGGACACCACATTTCATATATGTCAAATGTTTATCACAACCGATTTGCTTGCTGATTTAAAATTAAATTATTGCAACACGCCATCCATTGTGTCGTATTGTGGTAGCTCATGGATAAAGGAATTGTTTGATGATCACTGTTTTAAAAGAGATCTCCATTCATTTGCTCATATGTCACATGTAAATCACTTGTTAAAAATCTGCATGGCTCAAATAAATCATGTTCTCATCCAAACAAGTTGACACAATGTTTAGCAAAGTTGAGGATAACTTTCATTCAATCACGCCGAAATGATGAGAAGGAATGGTTTATAGGACAAACATTACAAAATTGTTTCCATATTGAAAGCGAGAATGACAAAACAATTGATGCCTATATATACCACGCGTACACATTGTTCTTTTTCTCGAGCACCTTTGCAGATTGCCAAAAGATGAGGACGTCTATTCGTGAAGATGGGAAGCATGAGAAGATCATGGCACCAATGCATATGTGGAAGTGTTCCTTATTCTGGAATCTAGTTCGTCCCCCAGAAACACATCAAGATTTCACGGCATACTATGTAATAGAAGATCAACTAGAGTCGAGGACGACTCCAAATAAAGAAGAGGAGGATGATGAGGACATCACTACGTCGGTTACACCCATGGGATCAGTGACCAAAGTCGTTCCAAGTTACCCGCGACCTTTGATCATCATGCAAGGACCAAAAAGATGAGACAGTGCGCGGCAAGTCAATTATCAGGTAAACTCGTTTCTTGGGTTAAATAATTACATTTTGAAGAATAGATTGCTACCTAATAACAATATTATGCATAGGAACTTCAACAAGCACCAGGTACAAGGCATTAACACCTATCAAGGCAATGAAGTATGGTGGGAATGCAAAGGGATTCCACTCGGCCATCAATGACCAGTCTGAATTAAAAACGGCCTAGAGAATGCAAACGGACTCCGATTGGAACGTGTGAGCACTCATTGGAACGATAACTTCGCCATCTTTCCAACGGATCCAACCTCACAATCAAATTCCAAGTGAGCTGGCCGCAGCAGTCAAAAACATCCCGCGAACAGAACTAGTCTTTTGCTCTCCTTGGGTGCTGTGTCACCATTAATTTGGGCTGAGTCCCCATGTATTCCTGCTGCGTGAGTGCATCTCCAAGAGTCATCTCCCTGCTCTATATATAGGACAACCCTCTCCCTTTTCTCGATAGGTTTTGTTCATTTGTTGTTTGTCTTCCAGAATGGAGAAACACTCTCGAAATCCCTAGTGTCGGCTGACCTATCGATTCCGAGCTTCAGAACCTCAGTTCGAGTGTATGCTTTATCCTTGTTCTTGCGAGTTCTTCGATTGCTTGCAAGGATAGACCTTCGTGGTCAGGTCATCCGGGCTTTGGCACGGTTGATAACAATCAGGAGTGTGGTTTAGCGATTGCGGGCGCTTATCCTTGCGTGGTTCGTAGCCGGATCGTCAAAGTCATCCTCCGCCCAAATCGAAGTTATCCCTCTCACCGGAAGATCGGGAACCCGAGAGCGCATCATTTGGTATCAGAGCGCATCACCGGCTTTGAAAAAAATATGAGTTTCATGCCCATGAATTCTCATTATCGCCGGATTGCCTTCTTAGGCGTTCAACGTGTTCTCCTCAATTCCAGGAGACTTGGGGCGAACCGAAAAGCAACCCTCCACGATTCGGGGTGTCTTGGACTCCACGATGCTCCACGCAAGCTGGTTATGAAAGAAATGACTTTTGTGCCACTGAATAGCTATTATGTTCGTATTGCCTTCTTAGGCGTTCTACGTGATCAGCCCGATTCCATAAGATTCACGGCGAACTGAGGGGCCACATCCCACTTTCTTGTTTGGTTTGACTCCATCATGCTCAGCGCAAGCCGGTTTTGAAAAAAAATGAGTTTTCGACCCTAAATAGCTATTATCTTTGTATCGCCTTCTTAGGCGTTGTATGTGATCAACTCGATTCCAGAAGACTCGGGGCGAACTAAGGGGCCACCCCCACAATTCTTGTGTGGTTTGACCCCATCATGCTCAACGTAAGCCGGTTTTGAAGAAAAAATTAGTTTTCGGCCCACGGACTCCCATTATCTCTGGGTTGACTTTTTAGGCCTTCTATGTGTTCTCCTCGATTCCAGGAGACTCGGGGTGAACCAATTCTGGTGTCGTTGGACCACACGATGCTCCACGATGCTACACGTTGCCTTCGGAAGCGTTCTACGTGATCTCCTCGATTGCAGCATACCCAGGGCGAACCAAGGGACACAACCCACTAATCTGTTGTAATTGGATTCCACGATACTGCACAAAAGTCGGTTTTGGAAAGAAAGGCTTTTTGTGCCCCCCAATGCCCATTATCTTCTGATTGCCTTCTAAGGCGTTCTACGTGATCTCCATGATTCCAAGATACTCAGGGTGAACCGAGGGGCAACCCCCCACTAATCTGGTGTAATTTGACTCCACCATGCTCGACGGATGCCGATTTTCGAAATAAACTGAGTTTTGCGCCCACGAATACCAATTATCCCAGGATTGCCTTCTCAGGCGTTGTATGTGATCTCCATGATTCAAAGATACTCAGGGTGAACCGGATGGCAACCCCCACTAATCTGGTGTAATTCAACTCCACGATGCTTCACGCAATCAGGTTTTGAAAGAAAATGAGTTTTGTGCCCACAAATACAAATTATCCCCGTAATGCCTTCTTAGGCGTTCTACGTGTTCTCCTCGATTCCTGGGGACTCATACCGAACCGAGGGGCAACCCCCCACTATTGTTTTGTTGTTGGGCTCCACAATGCTCCACGCAAGTCGTTTTGAAAGAAAAATAGTTATGCGCCCCTAAATAGCTATTATCTTCGCATTGCCTTCCTAGGCGTCCTATGTGATCACCTCGATTCCAGAAGACTCGGGGCGAACTGAGGGGCCACCCCCCTCACTATTGTTGTGTGGTTGGACTCCACCATGCTTCACGCAAGCCGGTTTTTTAAAAATATGAGTTTTGTGCCCACGAATTCCCATTATCGCTGGATTGCTTTCTTAGGCGCTCAACGTGTTCTCTCGATTCCAGGAGACTTGGGGTGAACCGACAAGCAACCCTCCACGATTCGAGTGTCGTTGGACTCCACGATGCTCCACGCAAGCTGGTTTTGAAAGACAATGAATTTTGTGCCTCTGAATAGCTATTATGTTCGTATTGCCTTCTTAGGCGTTCTACGTGATCAGCCCGATTCCAAAAGATTTGGGGCGAACTGAGGGGCCACATCCCACTATTCTTTTTTGGTTGGACTCAATCATGCTCAACACTAGCCAGTTTTGAAAAAAATGAGTTTTGTTACCCTAAATAGCTAATATCTTCATATTCCCTTCTTAGGCGTTCTACGTGATCACCTCGATTTGAGAAGACTCGGGGCGAACTGAGGGGCCACCTACCACCATTCTTGTTGATGAGCACATTGCTACATCGGATACACCCATGGGATCAATGACCAAAGTCCTTCCAAGTGACCCGCGACCTTTGATCTTCATGCAAGGGCAAAACACACGAGCCAGTGCACGACAAGTTAATTATCAGGTAAACTCGTTTCTTTGGTTAAATAATTATAATTATGAGAATAGACCGCTGCCTAATAATATTCTTATACTTAGGAACATGGGCATGCACCAGCTTGGAGGCATTAAATCACCAACAAGAGCAATAAAGCATAGTGGGAATGCAAAGTGATTCCACTCGGCCATCAATGACCAGTCTGAATTAAAACGGCCTAGAGAATGCAAACGGACTCCGATTGGAACGTGTGAGCACTCATTGGAAAGATAACTTCGCCATCTTTCCAACGGATCCAACCGCAGCTTCAAATTCCAAGTGAGCTGGCCGCAGCAGTCAAAAACATCTCGCGAACAGAACAGTCTTTTGCTCTTCTTGGGTGCTGCGTCACATTTAATTTGGGCTAAGTCCCCATGTATTCCTGCTGCGTGAGAGCACCTTCTAGAGTCATCTCCCCTCTCTATATATAGGACAAGCCTCTCCCTTTTCTCCTTAGGTTTTGTTCATTTGTTGTTTGTCTTCCAGAATGGAGAAACACTCTCGAAATCCCTAGTGTCGGCTGACCTATCGATTCCGAGCTTCAGAACCTCAGTTCGAGTGTATGCTTTATCCTTGTTCTTGCGAGTTCTTCGATTGCTTGCAAGGATAGACCTTCGTGGTCAGGTCATCCGGGCTTTGGCACGGTTGATAACAATCAGGAGTGTGGTTTAGCGATTGCGGGCGCTTATCCTTGCGTGGTTCGTAGCCGGATCGTCAAAGTCATCCTCCGCCCAAATCGAAGTTATCCTCTCACCGGAAGATCGGGAACCCGTGAGCACATCACTTGTGTTGTTCAACTCCATCAGGCTCAATGCAAGCTGGATGAAAAAAATATGAGTTTCATGCCCACGAATTCCCATTATCGCCGAATTGCTTTCTTGGGCGTTCTACGTGTTCTCCTCGATTCCAAGAGACTTAAGGCGAACCGACAAGCAACCCTCCACTATTCGGGTGTCGTTGAACTCCACGATGCTCCACGCAAGCTGGCTCTGCAAGAAAATGAGTTTTGTGCCTCTGAATAGCTATTATGTTTGTATTGCCTTACGTGATCAGCCCGATTCCAGAACATTCAGGGCGAACTGAGGGGCCACATCCCACTATTCTTGTTTGGTTGGACTCCATCATGCTCAATGCAAGCCGGTTTTGAAAAAAATGAGTTTTCTACCCCTAAATAGCCATTATAATTGTATTGCCTTCTTAGTATGTGATGAACTCGATTCCAGAAGACTCGGGGTGTACTGAGGGGCCACCCGCACAATTCTTGTGTGGTTTCACTCCATCATGCTCAACACAAACCGGTTTTGAAGAAAAAATTAGTTTTCTACCCACGAATTCCCATTATCTCGGGGTTGCCTTCTTAGGCCTTCTACGTGTTCTCGATTCCAGGAGACTGGGGGTGAACCGGCTAGCAACCTTCTACTATTCTAGTGTCGTTGGACCACACGATGCACCACGATGCCACACGTTGCCTTTTGAGGCATTAAACATGATCTCCTGGATTACGGCATACCCAGGGCGAACCGAGGGACAGCAACCCACTAATCTGTTGTAATTGGACTCCACGATGCTGCACAAAAGCCTGTTTTGGAAAGAAAGGCTTTTTGTGCAGCCCCAAGTGCCCATTATCTTCTTATTGCCTTCTCAGGCGTTCGACGTGATCTCCATGATTCCAAGATACTCAGGGTGAACCGAGGGGCAACCACCCACTAATCTAGTGTAATTGGACTCCACCATGCTCGACGGAAGCCGGTTTTGAAATAAAATGAGTTTTGTGCCTGCGAATATGAATTATCCCCGGATTGCCTTCTCATGCATTCTACGTCATCTCCTCGATTCCAGAAGACTCACGGCGAACCGAGAGGCAACACGCTACTATTATGGTGTGCTTTGACTCAAGGATGGTCCACGCAAGCTGGTTTTGAAAGAAAATGTGTTTTGTTCCCCTAATATTATCTCCGAATTGCCTTCTCTGGCGTTCTACGTGATCTCCAAGATTTCAAGATACTCAGGGTGAACTAGGTGGTAACCCCCCACTAATCTGGTGTAATTTGACTCCACGATGCTTCACGCAATCCGATTTTGAAAGAAGATGAGTTTTGATGCGCTCACGGGTACAGCAAATGATGCGCTCACGGGTGGCCCGATCTTCTGGTGAGAAGGATAAATCAATTTTTGCGAAGAGGTGACTTTGACGAACCGGCTTCCAGCCACGCAAGGATAGGGCCCGATGATCGCTAAACCACCAAACCTACTTGTTATCAACCACGCCAAACGCGATTGACCTGACCACGAAGGTCTATCCCTGCAAGCAATCGAGAACAAGCAAGAACAAGTGAAAGGCAATCTGAAATTGCAGATATGATTAAGCACACAATCGAACTGAGGTTCTGAAGCTCGGAATCGATAGGTCAACCGACACTAGGGATTTCGAGAGTGTTTCTCCAATCTGGAAGACAACAACAAAAGAACAAAACCTAGGGAGAAAAGGGAGAGGCTTGTCCAATATATAGAGCAGGGAGATGACTCTAGGAGGTGCTCTCACGAGCAGGAATACATGGGTACACTCAGCCCAAATTAATGGTGACACAGCACCCAAGAAGAGCAAAAGACTGGTTCTATTTGCGAAATATGTTTGACTGCTGCGGCCAGATCACTTGGAATTTGAAGGTGACGTTGGATCCGTTGGAAAGATGGCGAAGTTATCTTTCCAACAAGTTCTCACACGCCCCAAACGGAGTCCGTTTGCATTCTCTATGTCATTTTTAAGTCAGAGGGATCATTGAATGTCGAGTGGAATCCCTTTGCATTCCCACCTTTCTTTATTGCTCTTGTTGGTGAGTTAATACCTCCAAACTGGTGCATGCCCAAGTTCCTAAGTACAAGAATATTATGAGGCAGCGGTCTATTCTCATAATTTGAATTATGTAACCCGAGAAACGAATTCACCTAATAGTTTAATTGTTGCGCGCGGGCTCGGGTAATTGGTCCTTGAACGTTGGTCGTTGGCTGCTGGCCGTAGTTTTTGGTCGTTGCTTCCTTGGATGTATCCGATGTGGTGATGTCCTCATCATCCTCCCCTTCTCGCATTTGAGTCGTCCTCGACTCAAGCTCATTGTTCTCTCCAAGGAATGGCTTTAGATCATGTGGATTAAGCCGAGACTTAGCTTTTTGACATGTGGTGCAGCGTGCAACAAAGCGTTCGACATCACATCTCATCTTTGGCCAAAAGAAATGTTCAGCTAGAACGTCTTCCGTCTTCTTTGCTCCAAAGTGTCCCATCAATCCTCCTCCATGAGCCTCCTGTAGCAGTAAAAGACGAACAGAACTAGCTGGAATGTACAGCTTGTTAGCCCTAAACAGGAACCCATCATTGTTCACAAATTTGTTCCAGCTTCTTCCCTCTTTACAATTCAGCAAAGCATCCTTAAAGTCATTATCGTGAGCATAAAGTTCTTTTATTGTTTCTAGGCCAAAAATACGGCAATCAAGTTGAGACATCATCGCATAACGCCTAGACAAAGCATCGGCAATCACATTATCCTTTCCATTTTTGTGTTTGATGATATAAGAAAATGATTCAATGAATTCAACCCATTTTGCGTGTCTACGGTTCAGCTTGTTTTGGCTTCTAATATGCTTAAAAGATTCAAGATCAGAATGGATAACAAACTCATTAGGCCATAAGTAGTGTTGCCATGTCTCTAAAGAACGAACAAGCGCATACAATTCCTTATCATATGTGGAATAATTAAGAACAGGTCCATTAAGTTTTTCACTGAAATATGCAACGGGTTTACCTTCTTGTAGCAGCACACCTCCGATGCCAATACCACTAGCATCACATTCAAGTTCAAAGGTCTTACCAAAATCAGGAAGCTGAAGTAGTGGTGCACTTGTGAGCTTTTCCTTTAAAGTGTTGAAGGCATTCTCTTGCGCTTGCCCCCAAGAGAATACTACTCCCTTCTTGGTCAACTCGTTCAGAGGTGCAGCAATTGTGCTGAAATCCTTCACAAAGCGGCAATAAAATCCGGCAAGTCCGTGAAAACTCTGCACTTGTGTGACTGTTTTAGGGGTCGGCCAACTCTTGATGGCTTCAATCTTGGCTTGATCTACCTCGATCCCCTGTGGTGCAACAACATAGCCAAGAAAAGAGACTCGATCGGTGCAAAAGGTGCACTTCTCAAGGTTACCAAACAAATGTGCATTTCTTAAAGCATTAAAAACAGCACGTAGATGGTCATGATGTTCAGAAAGCGACTTGCTGTAAATCAAGATATCATCAAAATAGACCACCACAAATTTTCCAATGAAGGGACGCAAAACTTCATTCATCAATCGCATGAATGTACTAGGTGCATTAGTTAAACCAAAGGGCATCACTAACCACTCATACAATCCAAATTTAGTTTTAAACGTAATTTTCCATCCATCCCCAAGTTTCATTCTGATTTGGTGGTATCCACTTCTCAAATCAACTTTAGAGAACACAATAGAGCCACTTAATTCATCTAGCATATCATCCAACCTAGGAATAGGGTGGCGATACCTAACAGTGATATTATTGATAGCTCTGCAATCCACGCACATACGCCATGATCCATCTTTCTTAGGCACTAAAAGCACAGGAACAGCACAAGGACTAAGGCTCTCGCGTACGTACCCTTTGTCAAGCAACTCTTGAATTTGGCGTTCAATCTCCTTAGTCTCCTCAGGATTGGTCCTATATGCTGCCCAATTTGGCAACGATGCTCCTGGAATCAAATCGATTTGATGCTCAATTCCCCGTATTGGTGGTAGTCCCGGGGGCACTTCAACTGGAAATACATCTTTATACTCCTGCAAAATGTTAGCAACAGCAGGAGGCAAAGAAGCAGGCATATCATCCAAAGTAAACAAAGCTTCTTTGCAAACCAAAGCATGGCATTCAACTTTGTTTTCAATCAAATCATTCAAATCAGATTTTGTGGCTAACATAACAGCACCCTTTAACTTGATTTCAGGTTTCCTAATATTAGACTCTCTCTTTTTAGCTCTATCCATCTTTGTATCATCATTCTCATTTTGCACTCTTTTCCCTATTTCTCTTTCAGCTCTCTCAAGATCATCTTTCAAAATAGTAGTAGGAGACATTGGTTCCAACACAATTTTCTTTTCACGATGTATGAGAGTGTATTGATTAGTCCTACCATGATGGGTAACATTTTTCTCATATTGCCAAGGTCTACCTAGCAGTAAGGAGCAAGCTTGCATAGGTACAACATCACAATCAGCATGATCTTGATATGAACCGAGGGAAAAGTGTAACCTCACCATCCTTGTTACCTTGATTTTTCCACTGGAGTTGAACCATTGAATGTAGTAGGGATGTGGATGTTGTGTTGTGGTCAAGCCAAGCTTCTCGACCATCTCCATGCTAGCAAGATTGTTGCAGCTACCACCATCAATGATCACTCGAACCGAACGCTCCTTGATAACAAACTTGGTTTGGAACAAGTTGTGGCGTTGGTTTTGTTCAGCGTGCTCCATCTGGGCGCTAAGCACACGCTTCACAATGATACTCATGTACTTATTCAACATTTCAGCGTCCAAATGCTCCTCTTCTTGCTCGTCCTCAGTTTCTTGTCTTGTAAGGTTAGTGGTATCCAAAGCACGTTCATCCTCGATATCACTAGCAGAAGTGTACTCACCATCTTCCCTTATAATCAGAACGCGCTGACTTGGACAATCTCGCATGAAGTGCCCAAATCCTTTGCATTTGTGGCATTGCACGTCACGTGTGCGACCAGTGGAAGCAACTGAAGTAGCACTCTTGGCAGGGGCTTAAATGGTCGCTGACTTTCTTGTTTCTGGAACTCGAGTAGGCGTCGAAGAAGTGGTCGTGATAGCAGAACGTCCATGATTGGTAGATGAAGTTGTACGTCCAGCGAAGGAAGTAGATGGTGCTTTGGATCGCTCTTGATTCGGTCGTGTGGACGAAGATCCTCCAAATTGGCTTCTCATTTTGGTTTGCTGACCTTGTACTTCCCTTTCAGCTTTACAAGCAAGATGAAACAAACGAGTGATAGAGTTGTATTCTTTGTAATCAAGGATGTCCTGAATCCCTCGGTTAAGCCCTCCCAAGAACCTAGCCATCAAAGCATCACCATTCTCTTCTAAATTACAGCGTAGCATTCCAATTTGCAATTCTTGATAGTATTCTTCTACAGATTTATTGCCTTGGTTTAGACGCTGCAGTTTGTTCAGTAAATCACGAGCATAATATGAAGGGACAAATCTGCTTCTCATTAGTTGTTTTAAGGCATCCCATGTTCTAGGTAAGTTGGCACGAGTTCTACAAGTCTCACTCCACCAAATTGAGGCAAAAGCAGTAAACTCACTAGTGGTAGCCCTAACTTTTCTATCTTCAGGAAATTCATAGCATGCAAATTTTTGTTCTACAGCTAGCTCCCAATCAAGATAAGCATCAGGGTTATATTTGCCATCAAACGGAGGTATTGTGAATTTAATGTTGGCTATTTGCTGATTTCTACCCATACCTTGCAGATTGTGTCGAAGTCGCCGATGGTCTCGATCATTGTTGATGTTGAACCCTTCATCATCTTCAGTGTCGGCAACGTAGTCTTCTTCTTCTTCTATCACATTTGCCCTTGCACGAGCAGCGTGTCGTGGTTGGCGTCTAGGTGCGCCATCTTGTTGTCGCGCATTATCGGCCACATTTTCAGCAAGTGGCGGTTGTTGTTCTTCAAGGCGGTCAACTCGATCGCGGAGGACAGCAAGGTTGTTGTTGATGTCAGCCAAGGCTCTATCATGATTTGTGGCATGCCCATTGAGCAAGCGATTAAAGTATTGTAGGAGCCGCCTTGACCTAGGTGTGAGATTTGCTTCTTCATTCTCCTCTTGGATTTCGTTATCTGCCATGGTTAGTAGTAAACAGGAAAACACAAAAAAAATAAGTATGCTCCTATCACTACTAGGTGGTGGATTTGGCAAGGCTCTCACGATCACACTCACACCATCATCTCGTTCTTACAAGTTCTTACCAGCAAGTAGGGAGGTGCAATCGATGGGGGTTCGTAATAAACCAAGCTTACAAGGTGGCAAAGCGATCACAAGGTCCTGCACTTTTGTGGTCAGAAGAAATGTGGAGCTCGGTAGGTAATATATAGTAGCAAATGAGAGACAATCAGCTAATTTCAGATTTGCACAATTTGAATAAGTGTTCAAACTAGCACATAGCCTATGTTGCTGATCAAACAAAGATATATAGTAGGCTTAAGCAAATATGTGGGTATGAAAACAAGTGCTAGACACTTAGCAAGTCATGGATTTGCACTATGGAACAAGAAAACACAAGATAGATCAAACTTTGCAGTTCACAGTTTTTCTGCCCACAGGACAGCAGGATGGTATTTTGGCCGTAACTCTTTGTCAGGTGCCTTTTTGCTTATGAAATTTTTTACACTTCTTCCTGACAACTTTTTCAACAACTTTTGTTTTGGGCCAACTTTCTAAAAACGGACAGAGCAGTTCGCACAAAATTCACAAGTGAACTGATCTGCAGATTTCAAGACAGCAACAAGGTCTGAATCAAACATCCATAACTCCTTGGTTTTTTCATGTATGGGGTTGAAAATTGGTAGGATGATAGAACCAGTCTGGAATCTTCTCCTTTTTGTTTCACTCAAAAAGGATTAGGGAATAGGGAGATATGGCATTTTTAGCTGCAGCTGCAGAAATGGGAAATTTCTGGCCGAGGTTGGTCTTTTTGTTTTTGGGTGTTATAGGTGGAATTTGGTACAGGGAGATGAACAAGAAGATGAACAGCAACAAGACAACACTAGGACGAACACAAACTCAAATTAACAAACTGGAATAACCAATTGAAATGGCACAAAGGGCCTTGGACAGCGGGTAAACAATATTTTTGTATGGCAAATTTTCTGGACTATGGGAACAACACACACTAACAAAGATACAAGATCTCACCAGGCAACCGGCAGCTCTGATACCAAATGATGCGCTCACGGGTGGCCCGATCTTCTGGTGAGAAGGATAAATCGATTTGGACGGAGAGGTGACTTTGACGAACCGGCTTCCAGCCACGCAAGGACAGGGCCCGACGATCGCTAAACCACCAAACCTACTTGTTATCAACCACGCCAAACGCGATTGACCTGACCACGAAGGACTATCCTTGCAAGCAATCGAGAACAAGCAAGGACAAATGAAAGGCAATCTGAAATTGCAGATATGATTAAGCACACAATCGAACTGAGGTTCTGAAGCTCAGAATCGATAGGTCAACCGACACTAGGGATTTCGAGAGTGTTTCTCCAATCTGGAAGACAACAACAAAATAACAAAACCTAGGGAGAAAAGGGAGAGGCTTGTCCAATATATAGAGCAGGGAGATGACTCTAGGAGGTGCTCTCACGAGCAGGAATACATGGGTACACTCGGCCCAAATTAATGGTGACACAGCACCCAGGAAGAGCAAAAGACTGGTTCTGTTTGCGAGATGTTTTTGACTACTGCGGCCAGATCACTTGGAATTTGAAGGTGACGTTGGATCCGTTGGAAAGATGGCGAAGTTATCTTTCCAACAAGTGCTCACACGCCCCAAACGGAGTCCGTTTGCATTCTCTATGTCTTTTTTAAGTCAGAGGGATCATTGAATGTCGAGTGGAATCCCTTTGCATTCCCACCTTTCTTTATTGCTGTTGTTGGTGAGTTAATACCTCCAAGCTGGTGCATGCCCAAGTTCCTAAGTACAAGAATATTATTAGGTAGCGGTCTATTCTCATAATTTAAATTATGTAACCCGAGAAACGAATTCACCTGATAGTTTAATTGTCGCGCGCGGGCTCGGGTAATTGGTCCTTGAACGTTGGTCATTGGCTGCTGGCCATAGTTTTTGGTCGTTGCTTCCTTGGATGTATCCGATGTGGTGATGTCCTCATCAAGTTTTATGCCCACAAATACCAATTATTCCCGGATGGCCTTCTTAGGCGTTCTATGTGTTCTCTTCAATGCCTGGAGACTCGGGCAAAACCGAGGGGCAACCCCCCACAATTTTGTTGTTGTTGGGCTCCACGATGCTCCACACAAGCCGTTTTGAAAGAAAATAGTTGTGTGCTCCCTATATCTTCGTATTGCCTTCTTAGGCGTTCTACGTGATCACCTCGATTCCAGAAGACTCGCGGCAAACTGAGGGCCCCCCCACTATTGTTGTGTAGATGGATTCCACCATGTTCCACGTAAGCTGGTTTTGAAAAAAATATGAGTTTCGTGCCCATGAATTCCCATTATCACCGGAGTGCTTTCTTGGGTGCTCTACATGTTCTCCTTGATTCCAGGAGACTTAAGGCGAACCAACAGGCAACCCTCCACTATACGGATGTCCTTGGACTCCACGATGCACCACGCAAGCCGGTTCTGAATGGAAATGACTTTTTTGCCCCTGAATAGCTATTATGTTCGTACTGAATTCTTAGGCCTTCTACATGATCAGCTCGATTCCAGAAGACTCGAGGTGAACTGAGGGGCCACCCCCACCATTCTTGTGTGGTTTGACTCCATCATGCTCAACACAAGCCGGTTTTGAAAAAAAATGAGTTTTGTGCCCACGAATTCCCATTATCTCTAGGTTGCCTTCTTATGCCTTCTACGTGTTCTCCTCGATTCCAGGAGACTCGGGGCGAACCAGCGAGCAACTCTCCACCCTCCACTATTCTGTTGTCGTTGGACTACACGATGCTCCACGATGCCACACGTTGCCTTTTGACGCGTTCTACGTGATCTCCTCTATTGCAGCATACCAAGGGCCAACCAAGGGACAACAACCCACTAATCTGTTGTAATTGGAGTCCACGATGCTGCACAAAAGCCGGTTTTGGAAAGAAAGGCTTTTTCTGCCACATGAATGCCCATTATCTTCTGATTGCCTTCTCAGGCATTTTACGTGATCTCCATGATTCCAAGATGCTAAGGTTGAACCGAGGGGCAACCCCCCACTAATCTGGTGTAATTGGACTCCACCATGCTCGACGGATGCCGGTTTTTGAATTAAAATGAGTTTTGTGCCCACGAATACCAATTATCCCCGGATTTCCTTCTCATGCGTTCTACAGGATCTCCTCGATTCCAGAAGACTCGCTGCGAGCCGAGAGGCAACACGCTACTATTCTGGTGTGCTTGGACTCAAGAATGGTCCACGCAAGCTGGTTTTGAAAGAAAATTAGTTTTGTGCCCCTAATACCCATTATCTCCAAATTGCCTTCTCAGGCGTTCTACGTGATCTCCAAGATTCCAAGACTGTGAGGCAACCGCCCACTAATCTGGTGTAATTCAACTCCACGATGCTTCACGCAATCTGGTTTTGAAAGGAAATGAGTTTTGTGCCCACAAATACGAATTAGCCCCAGATTGCCTTCTTAGGCGTTATACGTGTTCTCCTCAATTCATGGAGACTCGGGCTGAACCGAGGGGCAACCCCCCACTATTGTGTTGTGGTTGGACTCCACGATGCTCCAGGCAAGCCGTTTTGAAAGAAAAATAGTTTTGTGCCCCCTATTATCTTCGTATTGCCTTCTTAGGCGTCCTACGTTTTCACCTCGATTCTAGTTGACTCGGGGCTAATTGAGGGGCCCACCCCCACAATTCTTGTGTGGTTGGACTCCACCATGCTTCATGCAAGCTGGTTTTGAAAAAATATGAGTTTCGTGCCCACGAATTCCCATTATCTCTGGATTGTTTTCTTTGGCGTTCTGTGTGTTCTCCTCGATTCTAGGAGATTTGGGGCAAACCAACGAGCAACCTTCCAAATTCAGGTGTCGTTGGACTGCACGATGCTCCAAGCAAGCTAGTTTTGAAAGAAAATAAGTTTTGTGCCTCTGAATAGCTATTATATTTGTATTGCCTTCTTAGGCGTTTTACGTGATCAGCCCGATTCTAGAAGATTTGGGGCGAACTAAGGGGCCACATTCCACTATTCTTGTTTGGTTGGACTACACGATACTCCACGCAAGCCGGTATTGAACAAAAACGAGTTTTGTGCCGCCGAATACCCATTATCTAGAGATGGACTTCTCAGGTGTCTACGTGATCTCTTAGATTACAAGGGCGAACCGATAGGCAACCACCCACTATTCTGGTGAGGTTGGATCCCACGATGCTCCTCGAAAGCCGGTTTTTGAACAAAATAAGTTTGGTGCCCTCCGAATACGCATTATCTCCGAAATGCCTTCTCAAACATTCTAGGTCATCCCCTCGATACAGGACACTCGGGGCGTACCGAGAGGCAGCCCACCACTAATTTGGGGAGGTTGAACTCCAAGATGGTCCACGCATGCTGGTTTTGAAAGAAAATGAGTTTTGTGACGCCGAATACGCATTATCTCCGTATTGCCTTTTTAGGCGTTCTTACGTGATCTCCTCGATTGCAGCATACCCAGGGTGAACCGAGGGACAGCAACCCACTAATCTATTGTAATTGGACTCCACGATGCTGCACAAAAGCCGGTTTTGGAAAGAAAGGCTTTTCGTTCCCCATGAATACCCATTATCTTCGGATTGCTTCTCAGGCGTTCTACGTGATCTCCATGATTCCAAGATACTCAGGGTGAACTGAGTGGCAACCCCCCATTAATCTGGTGTAATTGGACTCCACCATGTTCCACGGAAGCCGGTTTTGAAATAAAATTAGTTTTGTGCCCACGAATACCAATTATCCCCAGATTGCCTTCTCATGTGTTCTACGTGATCTCCTTGATTCCAGAAGTCTCACGGCGAACCGAGAGGCAATGCACAACTATTCAGGTGTGATTGGACTGCTGGATTGTCCACACAAGCTGGTTTCGAAAGAAAATGAGTTCTGTGCCCCTAATGCCTATTATCTCCAGATTGCCTTCTTAAGCGTTCTACATGATCTCCGTGATTCCAAGATACTCAGGGTGAACCGGGTAGCAAACCCCCACTAATCTGGTGTAATTCGACTCCACGATGCTTCACGCAATCTGGTTTTGAATGAAAATGAGTTTTGTGCCCACAACTACCAATTATCCACGGATTGCCTTCTTAGGCATTCTATGTGTTCTCCTCAATTCCTGGAGACTCGGGCCGAACCGAGGGTCAACCCCCCACTATTGTGTTGTGGTTGGATTCCACGATGCTCCACGCAAGCCATTTTGAAAGAAAATAGTTTTGTGCCCCTAAATAGCTATTATCTTCGTATTGCCTTCTTAGTCGTTCTACATGATCACCTCGATTCCCGAAGACTAGGGGCGAACTGAGGGGGCCACCCCCCACTATTCTTGTGTGGTTGAACTCCATCATGCTCAATGCATAACGGTTTTGAAAAAAAAAAATGAGTTTCGTGCCCACGAATTGCCATTTATCTTCGGATTGTCCTCAAAAGGCCTTCTACGTGTTCTCCACAATTTCAGGAGACTAGGGGTGAACCGGTGAGCAACCCTCCACTATTCGGGTGTCGTTGGACTACACGATGCTTCACGATGCTACATGTTGCCTTTTGAGGCGTTCTACATGGTATCCTCGATTGCAGCATACCCAGGGTGAACCGAGGGACAACAACCCACTAATCTGTTGTAGTTGGACTCCACGATGCTGCACAAAAGCCTGTTTTGGAAAGAAATGCTTTTTGTGCCCCCCAAATACCCTTTATCTTCAGATTGCCTTCTCAGACGTTCTACGTGATCTCCATGATTCCAAGATACTCAAGGTGAACCGAGGGGCAACCCCCCACTAATCTGGCGTAACTGGACTCCACCATGCTCGACGAAAGCCAGTTTCAGAATAAAATAAGTTTTGTGCCCACGAATACCAATTATCCCCGGATTGCCTTCTCATGCGTTCTACGTGATCTCCTTGATTCCAGAAGACTTGCGGCAAACCCAAAGGCAACACGCTACTATTCTGGCCTGCTTGGACTCCAGGATGGACCACGCAAGCTGGTTTTGAAAGAAAATGAGTATTTTGCCCCTAATACCCATTATCCCCGGATTGCCTTCTCAGGCGTTCTACGAGATCTCCATGATTCCAAGATACTCAGGGTGAAGCTGTCGGGGATTGAATCACGGCCCATTGCCATGGCCCACTCCCTGACGGCCCGATCAAACAGCTTACCAGGCCCGGCTCCCCGAAGGTTCTATCCGCCCATATGCATCTCGCCAACAGCTTCTGGTGGCGTGGTGCGTAGTGGCCAAGGAATCGTGTTTGAGTCCGACTCGAACAAGAAGTTCTGCACGGCTACGTGAAGACCCGGACGTTGGTTTCCCGGATTGGATTAGGAGTCGTGATCCTCAAGACTAGGAGTATGCCTTATCTGCCTCGGGAGATATTTGGCATGTATGAGTTCGTTGCGATCTCATAGTTAGCCCGGCCCGATATTCCCTCGGTAGATCGGTTTGCTCTGTACTATATAAACCAAGCCCCTACGGCGTGTAGAGGGGCTCCTGGCACTGGATCTTCGCATTATTGCTTCCTGTACACCATAATCTCGCCGAGACTTGTACGTCTCGTCGAGCCATCTCTTGTATTCATCTCTGATATATAAGAAAGGCTGGACGTAGGGCTATTATCTCTCCCGAGAGGCCTGAACCAGGATAAAAACCCCTGTCTCCTGTTCGTTGCTGTTCGTGGTTGTTCGGCGTGTCTCCTATCTCCTCTTTGAAGAACCTTGGTTGACTTGGGTCGATATCCCAACCGTCGACAGAACCGGGTGGCAATCCCCCACTAATTTGGTGTAGCTCGACTCCACAATGCTTCACGCAATCTGGTTTTGAAAGAAAATGAGTTTTGTGCCCACAAATGTCAATTATCCAGATTGCCAACTTAGGTGTTCTACGTGTTATCCTCAATTCCAGGAGACTCGGGCCGAGCCGTGGGGCAACCCCCCACTATTGTGTTGTGGTTGGACTCCACGATGCTCCAGGCAAGCCGTTTTGAAAGAAAAATAGTTTTGTGCCCCAAATAGCTATTATCTTCGTATTGCCTTCTTAGGCGTCCTATGTGATCGCCTCGATTCCAGAAGACTCGGGGCTAACTGAGGGGCCCGGCCCACCCCCGCTATTCTTGTGTGGTTGGACTCCACCATGCTTCACGCAAGCTGGCTTTGAAAAAAATATGAGTTTCGTGCCCACGAATTCCCATTATCTCCATATTGTTTTCTTCGGCGTTCTATGTGTTCTCCTCGATTCTAGGAGATTTGGGGTGAACCAACGAGCAACCCTCCACTATTCGGGTGTCGTTGGACTCCACGATGCTCCAAGCAAGCTGGTTTTGAAACTTGTTTTGAAACAAAATGAGTTTTGTGCCTCTTAATTGCTATTATATTCGTATTGCCTTCATAGGCGTTCTACGTGATCAACCTGATTCCAAAAGATTTGGGGCGAACTGAGGGGTCACATCCCACTATTCTTGTTTGGTTGGACTACACGATACTCCACGCAAGCCGTTTTGAAAGAAAAATAGTTTTGTGCCCCTAAGTAGCTATTATCTTCGTATTGCCATCTTAGGCATTCTACGTGATCGCCTCAATGGCATCACACCCAGGGCGAACCGAAGGATAGAAATCCCCCACTAATCTGGTGTAATTCGACTCCACGATGCTCCAAGCAATACGATTTTGAAAGAAAATGAGTATTGTGCCCGCAAATACCAATTATCCCCGGATTACCTTCTTAGGCGTTCTACATGATCACCTCGATTCCAGAAGACTCAGGGCGATTTGAGGGGCTACCCCACACTATTCTTGTGTGGTTGACTCCACCATGCTCCACGCAAGTCGGTTTTGAAAAAAATGAGTTTCATGCCCACGAATTTCAATATCTCTGTATTGCCTTCTTAGGCGTTCTACGTGTTCTCCTCGATTCCAGGAGACTCAGGGCGAACCGACGAGCAACCAACCACTATTCTGGTGTCGTTGGACTACACGATGCTTCTGAGACAACCCTCCCAATTACTAAATGCTAATGGCCTCTTCATGCTAATATCATGAAGTAATTGTGTGGGTTTAGGCTAATACACCCGAATAACATGTCCATTACAAATGCCACTTCGGATGCGAGCCCAAATCAGAGTTATGCAGCAGAACAATAATAAGATAGTATTAAGCATTATTACTGCATGATGCCACGCAGGGCCAAGGTCTAAAGTTTATCCAACCCCCAAATTACAATATAAAAGGTCTACAAGTTCTTATTTGTGCATTACAACTTTATTAAAAGAAAGATTATTAGTAGTGCGTAAGGATTTTCTACAAGAAATCCTCCAACGTCTCATCGGCTTCCAAAACCTCGTTGGACTCTAGACCACCCGGACCCTCAACCAGGCCACTCCCTGTAGTCTCATCGCCCACGATGCTATAGTCTAACAAGGGATTAAGTAGCAAGAGTGAGTACAAAAGTACTCAGCAAGCAATATTAGCAACATTGTAATAATTATGAATAAATCAAGAGCGAACTTTTCTTAGACCGAGCATACCTTCTACAGTCTCTTCCTTCTACTTGATTAGTGTAAAATACCCTTTTATTTGCAAGAGTTGACCAGTTTTAATTTAGGAAACACAACTAGCACTCGTATACGTGACGGATTTAGTACCCGAGTGATAGATGGTTGTCCTTATATACTACCATGTTAAGGGCCCCGCCTAACCTCTACGTCTTATATACTACACCCACCATAACAATTCTAATGACCCGATCGCTCCATCGATCAAGCCATCGTTTTATGTATCCTCAATGCAATTTAACTTTTTAATTCAAAAATATTAAATGCAAAACATGCTAGAGATGAATATGTTAAAAATTAAAGTATAAACTGAAATACACTATTCAACATCAATCCAGTACTCGGTACTGTGTTCCGGTCGGTCGCTCTCAATCGGATGATTTAGATTAAATCCTGAAATATTGTTAATCGGCTTTAGGAAGTAATAATTACACATAAAAAAATATGAGAACGATTTACTGTTTTCAGAAAAGAAGCTATTTCTTCCCTATGGTTTTAAGTTCCTAATTTAATTTTTATTTGATTATTTATTTACTTGCTTTTAGCATTGATTTTGCTCGGAAATTAAAAGAGAAATAAGAGGAAAGGCGTTAGGGCTCACTGGCCGGCCCACTTCGGCCCATCAAGCCTAGACGAACCCCCCCTAAATCCCTAATCTCTCTCTCTCTCCCTCACTCTCTTTGCCTCCTCTCCCCTCTCTCGCCCGATGAAACAGGCAGCAGCCGCTGGTTGCGGCATGGCGAGCCCGAGGCCCGGCGGCGGCTCCGGCAGCTGGTCGCATCGGCGACTCCGACAGCTGGTCGCACCGGTGGTCAACTGTGCCTGAGGCCGGGGCAAGTGAGGCATCTCCCGTGGACGACAGCGCCCAGGGCTACCCATACCCATGACAGCGGTGGCTCCGACGGCTGGTCGCACCGACGGCCGTGGCCATGGCCGTAGGTGCTCATGCCCACTACGGATCCGGCGGCAAAGGGGGCGGCAGCCGTGGCCAGTCACGCCCGGCGACAGCAGCGGCTGAGGCGGCTGGGCTAGCGGCCGGTTCTGGCTACTCTCTTCTCTCCCTACTTCTCTCCCTTCCCTTCTCTTTTTACTCTGCACCCATGGCAGATGCGGGTGGTGGCTTGCTCCCTTCTATTCCCCAGGCAAGGTGCCGCCCAGCCGTGCTCGCTGGCCGATTGCGGCGCGGCTCCTGGCCGGCGACGGCGGTGTAGCTGCGGTGCGGCAACTCGGGTATGCTCTTGCGCTTCCCTTCGGTTCTCAGCTCTCACACCTTTTCCTCCTAACCCTAGCTCTCAATTCCCCTCCCCCTTCTGCTAATTTCTGGTTATCTCATGGTAAAGATGGACTGATTTAGTACCTACTGTTACTTTGAATTTATTAAGTGCATGATGACTCTAAACTGATTGAGATGGCATGGTTAAGATGATATGGTTTGGACAGAATTCAGGAAATTTTCATGGGAATGAAAGTAGTGCTGGGAAGAATATTTTGATGCAGGACAGGATGGCCGCATGCGCGACTCAAGGGTGCTCATGCGCTAGGGAGCATGCCGTAGCCTCCGAGGGCGTGTGCCGGCAACCACCTTGTGCTGATCCCCTTTTCTTCCTAGCACTCATTTGGGTCGGTTTCTACTTGATTACTTGACATAGATGCTGGGAGGTTGACATGTACAATTGATGAGGTTGATGATCCTATAGCTTATGATAATGACATGCAAGATGAACTTTATAAAGAGGGAAAAGTTTTGATGTGTGGCTGAAATTGCATGCATGCAGTTAACCCAAATGCATATTGTGCTTGTGTGCTTGTGTATACCTTGGTTCACCTCCGGTAGTCTACGTTTTGATAGTTAATTGGTTCCCTTCAACTTGACTAATTGTCAAGAAAAACACACAAAAATTTAAAAGTAGTCCAATTCACCCCCCCTCTTGGCCTCTGATCCCTCCAGGCCTCCGTCGGTCAGCCTAGTCGGACAAGGCGGGGGGCACTTAGGAAGGACCGGCAGCTCTGCCCCGACTGCGGCGACGTAGTTCGGGGCGACGTAGTTCTCGGCATCGGTCTTGCTGAAAGTCTCTCCAACCTTAACCAATGCCTTCTCCTCCGCCCTTCCCCGTTTGCATTCAACCGCTACAGTAGCAATGATGTATCGCTCTGCGACACGGAAAAGCTCGGCCGTAGTGTGGACGGGGTGTTCAAGGTCCTCTGTGAAGCGAGTATTTCTCGCCCCTTCCATAAAGACTTCCACAATATCCTTGTCGGGGATGGAAGGGATAGTATTCCGGACTTGGACTTACCTGCGGACGTAATCCTACAGGCTCTCCCCCTTCTTCTGGACCACCAGCTTGAGGTCCTAGGAGCGTCTGGGGGGCACGTAGCACCATTGCAAATTAGTGCGAATGGCCTCTAGGAGCAGGGCCCAGCTCTGGATGGAACCTCTCCGCTGATTGAAGAGCCATCTCCTGGCCATCCCCTCCAAGACGGTGGGGAAGTAGGTCACCAAGACGGTCTCATTACCACCAGCCGCCATGATAGCAGTAGTGGACAACGAGAAACTCGTTAGGATTTTTGCTCATGTCAAACTTCTCGATGGGCCAGACCTTGAACTTTCGGGAACAAGGGGCTTCGCGCAGCGCGCGACAAAAGGCCGGGCAGCCCAGAATGACCGGCACCAGCTCTCCGCCATGTCCTGGCCCGAGGCGGTAAAATAACCCACTCCGCAGGGGAGGCGGCGTGCTAACTTTTGATGGTGCAGACAATTGCCGTGAGCATCCAGGCTGCCCGCTGCGCCACTAGATTGTGGCTCGTCTGAAGGGAGCTCGAGCCAGGAGTTGACTCAAATCGACGATGAGGTCATCACGGCCGTAGGCCACAGTGGGACTAAGGCTAGTCATTGTGAAGCCGTGGGGTCCAGCTCCAGGTCTCGTACGACTTGTGCAATGGCTCGCGCCCGTTGTTTGGTGCAAAGTAAGGGACCTGATGCAATGGACGTGGGCGAGGCCGGGCAACACGTCGAAGCAGTCGTTGTCGCGGCTATAGCCCCCCGGTGCACATTCATTAGGGCTCGTTCGACTGACCCGTGGAACAGCTCGCGGGCCTCGTCACGACATTGTTGTAACTCAACGGATTCTGGAATCAACGGTAGAGCCGAAGTCCCATCACCTGATGCTGCAAGGACACGGCGAAAGGCGATTTCGGGGGAAGGAGTGAAAGGATCGCTATGCCGCCTAGAGGGGGGTGAATAGGCGAATAAAACGAAATTGCGGAAATAATAAACTTGAACAGTAACCAGTCGGTCGGATGTTCCGATGCAGCGTCGGATGTTCCGACGTGGTACAGTACACCCTCCGTCGGATGTTCTAATCCTGGGTCGGATGTTCCGATGGCCGTCGGATGTTCCAATCTGGGGTGTTCTGTAAATTGTCGAAAACCTGTAGAAAAAATGATTTCTCGCAAAACCAAGGTTAGATCTATTCAAGAATACTCAGAACAGGCCAACACAAGTAATAAAGACACCAAAACAAGATCAAGACAAAAACACAGCGATTTTTGTTTACCGATGTTCGGATCTTTGAAGGAAGATCCTACTCACCGTTAGGGAAGGCACAAAGCCCGGATCACCAAGACCCTAATCCCCCTTACCAGCGAAGCACAAAGCACTCACCGGCGATCACTAGTTGAATCAATTTCCTTGCGGAGGTAGATTCGCACCTTCACAAACTCCGGAGGCACGCCACACAAAGATCGGCGACTCACCGGCGACACCTAGCCGTCTAGGAGCCCTTCAAGCCTCCAAGAGTAACAAATGCGATGAAGAAATTAGAATCGCTAAGTGCTCAAAACTTGAATCTCTAATTCACGGAGCACTTGGGTGCTTTGATCTCTCTAGATCTAGATCTCACAAGATGAACAAGAGAGAGACAAAGGCTAAAGCTTTTTGAGAGAAAAGATGAACAGGAAGAATTAGGTTCAAATCAGGATGTGATTAGAGAGTAAACAGTGTCAGCAACCTTTGGAAGGTATTAGAGACGGCTTTAAATAGGGAATCTCGAAAACTAGCCGTTGTGCAGTTAATCCCGCGTCGGATGTTCTGATCTCCCGTCGGATGTTCCGACCCTCATCGGATGTTCCGATGGAAGTTCCGATGGACCCTTTACTGGATAGCTCTGAAAACTGGCAGGCTGGCTCACCATCGGATGTTCCGACCCACGTCGGATGTTCTGATGGCGTAGGTTCTGTATGAGGTGTATTTTGAGTGGAAAAACTCACACGAACTTCGAGATACCTATTTTGAGCACTTAGGAACCTTTATAAGCTTCTCCATTTCATCCCTCTTTATAGTACGGCATCCCTAGGACTCAATAAATTAAGATTTACAAATAAATACTAGTCTTGATGCCTTCTTGCATTATATTCATTTTGACGGGTACACCAACACATGTAACATGTACCTCATGGATTTAACCTGTATAGCGTCTGTGCACAATTCTCTAATAGAAATATTAGCTCTATAATTGTTACTCATTAATCACCAAAATCACATAAGGGCCTAGATGCACTTTCAATCTCCCCCTTTTTGGTGTATTGATGACAACAATTATAGTTCACAAATAAATTATAAATAAGAACATAGTCGAAAGCTCCCCCTGAAACTATGGCAAGTATAACAACAGGAGCTCCCCCTATATCCTTGGCAAATTTGAATCTAGATGCAATATGACAGGATATAACACACAATGCGAAAGAACTTAAATAACCAAGTAATTCACCATTACATCATCACAGAATAATTAAATAAGTCTTACAGCCACAGCGTACCACATAAACATTGAGTTTAGAACATAACATAGTTTTGCACTTAAACATTCAAGTTTCAAACAAGGAATCTAAAAACAAGAATGGAATGAGATAAATTTTCTCCAATTTCTCCCCCAGAACCCAGAACATTTCTCCCCCTTTGGCATCAAGACGCCAAAAAGAGAAAAATAAACTGGATCACTCAATCCACTCTGGATCGCTGCTGCTGCTACTGTTGCCCTGACCACCAGCACCACCACCACCTCCACCGGTGACCTCATCATCATCGTCGTCATTGTTGCCGCCACCGGAAGGAGGAATCCCAAACAGTCCTCGAGTATAGGTGTCAATGGTGGAGTAGGAGGACGCAGAATCATCAGAAGAAAGAGGCATACCAAGATGCTTCTTGATGTCTTGAATCTGCTTTCGATTGTTGCGAAGACGCACAATGGATTCCTGGACCCGATCATTTGTCTTGCGGCACATGCAGAAGATAGATTTCAGCATCTTTTTGCTGGAGCCTCCAGAAGATGATGGACTGGACCGAGCTGACGAAGGGCCCGCGCTATCACGAGGAGCAGAAGAAGGCCCCGCGCTATCACGAGTAGCCGAACCCCTCCTGGGTGGTGTCGCAGAAGTCCCACCAGGAGAAGCCAGTCCACGGGTGGTGACAAGGTAGGGGGTGTGCTTGACATCCAAAGACAAACTTGAGACCAAAGGACATGAGTGATCATGCTCATCAGATAAGGAGCATAAGGGCAGCTCCTCTTTGGATCATTAGCACTGATCTTGATCTCACACCAGATGAAATCCAAGATATCAAAGGGACGCTCACGCAGACCAATCTTCATCAGAAGGTTGCGAGAATAGGAGAGAACACGAGAGGCGTCACCTTCCTTGGGACAGAGAGTTTTGCGGAGGATGCGGTTGAGCACTTGATAGAATGGCTTCATGGATTCAGTAGCTCCCGCCTTAGAGGGGATAGGCCCATCATACAAGAATTTCAAGTCTTGGTTCTTCAGGGCATCCACATCATGGAGCTCCTCCATGTTGCCTCTAGTGGACAACTTCAGGTGCTGGCCAAACTCCCTCTTCGAGAAGTTGTACCAGACTCCATCGCACATGAACCAGAAGAAGTCGCTAGGAGCACCCCCCAGCAAAGTACAATGAAGCATAGAACTGACAAATAACTTCATCGTTCCAATCATGCTGGAAGCTCAAAATGTCAGTCAATCCCATGGTGTCAAGCAAAGAATGACCTCATTGATGACTGGATTGTGTGACAGAGCCATGCCTTCCCAATCAATGAATTGCATACGCATAACATGATTCTTCTTCTTCACAAAAACAACATCATAGAAGTCTTGATGAAAGAAGTTCTAAAATCTTTCATCGGTTCCTTCTTCTTTCTCATACTTCAAAGGATCATCAAGCCTGCGGAGTTGCATCTCTTTAACATCCGCCAAATAATAGCCGAGGATCTTCGGAGTGACATTAGGACCAAATGTCCTTGATGTCTTCTTGATCATCAAGGGACCAATGGGATCACGAATATTGGCCCGCTTCCACTGAGCCAATCGCTCATGGAAGATTGTAGGATCCTCATTTGGCTCGGCTGAGGGACGAGCAGCAGTTGAACTTGAGGTTCTTTGCCGTTTAGAAGAAGACATCTGCAAGACATATATGATGGAATCAAGAATTGAGAGATTTGAACGAGAATGCGCAAAATCCAACAGGGTCGGTCGGATCATCCGACCGGGGGTCGGAACATCCGACGGTATACAGCACGTGCCCTAAACGGGATCTTTCACATCTCGCATCAAAACGACAAATCCGAGGCAGCAATAGGTAGGAAATGCTTCTATGAACAATATAGACGCATATTTAGCCTCGAAAACGAACAAATCGACGCACATTGCACGTTCTAGGAAGTTTCAAGATTTGGGATCTTTTACTTTCAATGGAGGATGAGGGAGACGAGCAGGGAGGAGGCGGAGGCAGTGAGGAGGCGTGCGGGACGCAAGAGCCGCCAGCCAGACGACCCATCTTGCCTGGAAGTTCCGCCGCCACGGAAGATCCGCCAGCGTTGGAGCTCTGTCTTGCCGCCGCCAAGAGAGAGAGAGAGGAGGTAAAAGCTTTAGGGTAAAAACCTGTGGGTAAAAAGGAGCAGGACCCACGCAGTTAAAAAAAACAAGTCACAGATCTGAGCGCATCGGAACATCCGACGGAAGATCCGACGCCCCTCATCGGACAAGGCGTCGGAAGTTCCGACGGCCGTAACATCCGACGGACCTCGGTGGATACCACCGAAATTCGATGCCGAAGCGGAACATCCGATCCCCTCTTGCTTTGGATTGAAAGTTTTGGACTCCAGACACCTCGAGAATTAGATAAGATAGCTCCGGGAGGATAGAGGGGAGTTCTAAGACTTGAATTTACCCAAGGATGACCCGTAAGCATATCAATCAATCAAACTAAAGTCATCCGAGAATAAATAGGATATGAATATCCGAAGAACCAAATCAATCAATTTATTTTACATATAATCCTATATAGCTATAGTAAAATAGATGACAAGATAAAGAAAACCTTTTCAATCACCAAACAATGTGTGCAATAGGTCAAGCAACATTCCCAGAGTCAAGGATATTCAATTCACTTCGCAACTCACAGAATTTCCTCTCATCAAGTGGTTTGGTGAAAATGTCAGCTAGTTGGTTTTCGGTTCTCACATGGGTAATATCGATATCACCTTTGGTTGAATGGTCTCTTAAAAAGTTGGTTCGAGAGTGTTGAATAGGATTGTTGGCTATTTTTATGGCACTCTCATTATCACACAAAAGTGGGATGTGGTTGAGGTTAAGACCATAATCTCTCAGTGTTTGCCTCATCCAAAGTAGTTGGGCACAACAATGTCCTGCGGCAATATATTCAGCTTCGGCTGTGGATAGGGCAACGGAATGTTGTTTCTTGGACGCCCACGAAACGAGCGACCTTCCAAGGAATTGGCAAGTACCGGAGGTACTCTTCCTATCCACTTTACAATCAGCATAATCCGCATCCGAATAGCCAATTAGGTCAAAGTTTGACCCTCTAGGATACCAAAGGCCAAAGTTGGGAGTGTGTATCAAATATCTCAAGATTCTCTTGGCTGCCACTAAGTGACAATCCTTGGGTGCAGCTTGAAATCTTACACACATGCACACACGAAGCATAATATCAGGCCTAGATGCACAAAGGTAAAGCAGAGAGCCAATGATAGAACGATATACCTTTTGATCGACGTCCTTACCATTTACATTTAAATCAAGGTGACCGTTTGTTGGCATAGGAGTCTTGATTGGTTTGGCGTCGCTCATATCAAACTTCTTAAGCATATCCTTCACGTACTTTGATTGGCTAATAAAAGTTTCTTCCTTCATTTGTTTCACTTGTAGTCCAAGGAAGAACTTCAACTCTCCCATCATAGACATCTCAAACCTTTTAGTCATTAAGCTACTAAACTACTCGCAAAAACACTCATTAGTAGATCCAAATATGATATCATCAACATAAACTTGACAAACAAAGATATCACCATCTACTAACTTAGTAAAGAGTGTAGGATCAGATTTACCCATTTCAAAACCTTTTCTCACCAGAAAGTCTTTCAGGCACTCATACCATATACGAGGTGTTTGCTTCAACCCATAAAGCGCCTTATTGAGTTTGTAGACATGATTTGGATACTTTGTGTCTTCGAAACCCGGTGGTTGCTCAACGTAGACAAGCTCAGAAAGTGGACCGTTAAGAAAAGCGCTCTTGACATCCATTTGCCACAACTTAAAGCCATGGTGAGTAGCAAAAGCAATTAAAATTCTAATAGCATCTACTCTTGCTACAGGAGCGTAAGTCTCACCACAATCCAAACCTTCGATTTGCGTGAAGCCTTGTGCAACCAACCGTGCTTTGTTTCTTGTCACTATACCATGTTCGTCTTGTTTGTTGCGGAAGACCCATTTCGTACCAATGATATTTTGCTTCGGTCTTTCCACTAACTCCCACACTTCATTCCTAGTGAAGTTGTTTAACTCCTCTTGCATGGCAATAATCCAATCGGGATCCTTGATGGCTTGATCTATATTTAGTGGCTCAAGAGAGGAGACAAACGAGTAAAATGCACAAAAATTTGAAAGACGAGATCTAGTAGTTACTCCCTTATTCATATCACCAATGATACTTTCGACGAGATGATCTCGTTGAACACTTTGACGAACTCTTGGAAGTGCATTTGATGGGTTAGGATCTTCATCATCACCTTCAATTGACTTATCATCCTCCTCTTCTTGAATAGTCGTTGGAGGTTCAACTTGAGTTGACAAGGGTAGTGAGTCTTCATCTTCTACGCCTTCTTGAGGTTTGACATCACCGATAGCCATTTTCTTGATCGCTTCACAAGGTGGCTCTTCTTTATCTAACACACATTGATCAACTTGCTCCACTTGAG
Source organism: Raddia guianensis (assembly GCA_036346415.1). Classification (NCBI taxonomy): domain Eukaryota; kingdom Viridiplantae; phylum Streptophyta; class Magnoliopsida; order Poales; family Poaceae; genus Raddia; species Raddia guianensis. Next base: position 42,440,101 of record CM070535.1, on the reverse strand, counting down.
AGCCGTTAGTCTCATCAAATGTCACGTCATGCGAGATTTCAACCATACCGGAGGTATTGTTGAAAACTCGATACGCATAGGCATTTGATCCATAACCAAACATAAAACCTTCATCGACCTTAGGAGCAGACTTAGAACTTCTAGATTTCTTATTCAAAATGTAACACTTACTGCCAAAGACTCTGAAGTATGAAATATTCGGCTTGTTACCGGTAAGAAGCTCATATGAAGTTTTCTTGAGTAACTTATGTAGATAGAGCCGATTGATAGCATGACAGGCGGTGTTCACAGCTTCCGCCCAATAAATGTCCGAAACCTTGTATTCATTCAGCATGGTTCTCGCCATCTCGATGAGGGTACGATTCTTCCTCTCGACTACCCCGTTTTGTTGAGGGGAGTAGGGGGCCGAGAACTCGTGCTTAATGCATTCCTCATCAAGATATTCTTCAACATTGGTGCTTTTGAATTCCGTCCCATTATCACTTCGAATTTTATTAATCTTCACTTCAAACTCATTTTGAGATCTTCTCATAAATTTCTTTAAAATTCCTTTTACCTCTGTCTTATCATGCAAAAAGAATACCCACGTGAAGCCTGAAAAGTCATCAACAATAACAAGACCGTATTTGTTACCTCCTATACTTATGTACGCAATCGGTCCAAAGAGGTCCATATGTAGTAGTTGTAGAGGTCTTGTTGTGGTCATCACGTTCTTCGAAAGATGGGATGCTCCCACTTGTTTTCCCGCTTGACATGCGCTACAAGGTCTGTCTTTCTCAAACTTCACATTTGTTAGTCCAATGATGTGATTCCCTTTCGAGAGTTTGTGAAGGTTTCTCATACCAACATGGACTAGTCGGCGATGCCAAAGCCAACCCATGCTAGATTTAGCCAGTAGGCATATCCCAGGGCTAGATCTATCCGTAGAGAAATCCACAAGATAGAGCTTTCCCTTTCGATGACCTTTAAAGGCTATTAAACCATCACTCCTTCGAACGACATTCACACCATCATAAGAAAAGATACAATCATAACCGGTAGCACAAAATTGTTGTACCGATAATAGATTGTATTTCAATGAATCAACAAGTAATACATTTGTAAGAAAAAGATTTTCAGAAATTGCAATCTTACCAAGACCTAGTACATCACCTTTACTATCATCCCCAAAAGTAATGCTCTCACTTGGTTGATTTTAGCAATTAATTTGAGAGAACATTTCGTTCTCTCCGGTCATATGATGAGTGCACCCGCTGTCAAGTACCCAACTAGGGCCACCGGAGAGATATTCCTATAAAATTCAAGCTTTGGTCTTAGGTACCCAAATTTGATTGGGTCCTGTGAGGTTAGTCACAAGAGCCTTCGGGACCCAAATAGATCTCACCAAAGGTGCATTAGTACACTTAGGTCTAACATGATAAGCAAGCACTCTACCAAATGATGAGGACATCCAACCCAAGGATACGACCGCTGCCCCTACATCCTCTCCGACAATGTCATCTTCATCACCTGCGATCAACGCTGTCACTCCGACATCGCCTAAGGGCCTAAATCCCGGAGCTCGGCCTTTCAAGTCAGAGACGAAGAACCAGAGAAGCAAGCACGCACCACGAGGACAGCCCAAGAGCCAAGGAAGGCCCACATGGAAGCCCAAGATGCCAGAAAGCCCAGTTCGGCCACCTAGCAGCACGTCGACTTCAAACGGGCATAACTCAGGCTCCCGAACTCCGATTTTGGCGTGTGACCACTCGTTGGAAAGCTTAGGAGATAAGCTTTCCAATGGATCCGCGCCACCTCCAGATTCGGTCCAGAGCGACGGAAAATGCAGAAGAAGTTCACGGGCCACAATTTGGTGTTTGTGTCACCTTATCTTTAGCCTATGGCCCATGTAACTTAGGGTTTTGGTGGGTGCCCTGTTTTGGCCGCCCCTCCTCATGGCCGCCGCTATATATGTGGCGGTGCCTCTCTTTACGGCTAGGTTTTGTTGTGTTTTGTTGACCCCATGTGTGTCCCTCCTCGTGTTCGCGTGTGTCGACTAGACCACCCGTGATTTGAGAAATGTAACCTCACCCTTTTCGTGAGATTTATCGTTATCATCTTGTTCTTGCTTGTTCTCGATTGCTAGCAGGTTCAAGGATCAATCGTGCCTGGCTCGGTTGATCGCCTCGTGTGGTGACATTTGCGATTGCGCGGTTGCTGATCCAGTGGATTGGTAGCGTCCTTATTACACCAAATCGACGTATCGTTCTCACCAGAAGATCGGGCCGACCCCGTGCGCATCACCAAGATTATTTTTCCTAAGAATATAGGAGGCATTAAAAGTAGAGTGAGAAACGTGAGCCTTTGAGCTTTGCTCTCTCACAAAATGAATTGGCTTAGTGACCGAAGTCACCACAACATGTGCTTTCTTGCTCTTCGGTGGAACATAGTAAAGTCCGGCCTTCTTGAAGTTTCCTCTTCTCTTATCTAGTATCTCATCAAGCCCCTTACTCGACTTGTAAGATTTTTGAATACCATCTTCAAGTAGACCCTTCAACTTTTCATTCTCACTAGCAAGATCTTGTAAAGTTGCAAAATTTATTGCACAAGCGTTCACATCCACATTGTAGCACCTTGCACAACCATTGCTCGTGGAAGGAGGTGAGTCGCAAGTTGCATTTGAAAGAGTAGAGGTGCTCTTCATGAGATGATCAAACTTCACTCTAAGAGTCTCATGTGCTTCCTTTGCACCAATGAGTTCTTCCTTGAGTGAAGCATTGTTGATCTCAAGAGAGCTTGCTTTAGATGTGACTTTAGAGAATTCTTTGGTCATCTCCTCAACCCTCTTCTTTTTCAATGCTAGTTCCTTCTCAAGTTGGAGGTTTCTCTCCTTTTCAAGGATGAGCAAGTCTTCTCCTTTCTCAAGAAGATCCTCTTGTTGCTCAACTCTCTCCATGAGCTCGGTTAACTTACCCATATCAAAATTTCTCATCATCTTGATCAAGCTAGCATGACTCATATCATCCTCATCATCACTAGAGTTGTTAGTATAAGAATTGATTAGAGATTTAGAGGATCTTGATGATACCTTAGGGCCCTTGGCCATGAAGCACAATGTAGGTTCATCATCATCATCCGTCAATTCACCAAATAGAGATGAAGTCCTTTTTGAAATAGCCATTCCAAGACATGCTACACTCTCATCATCGGACTCGGAGTCGGATTCGGAGTTGGATTCGGAATCCCACTCCTCACCAATGTGAGCTTCACCTCAATTTCTCTTGTGTCTCTTGCTCTTTTCTTTGTCTTTCTTGTAACTCTTTTCTTTCTTCTTATCTTCCTTGTTCTTATCCTTCTTATGTGGACAATCGGCAATAAAATGTCCGGTTTCTCCACATTCATAGCACTTTCTTTTTGAACTTCTTGAAGAGTCGGATTTGCCGGAATCCTTCTTGCCTTTGCTATTGTAAACATTCTTCTTGAGAAATTTGTTGAATCTTCTCACAAAGAACGCCATCTCTTCCATGTTCATTTGCCCATCTTCATCACTGCTTGAGCTATCATCTTTTTGCCTTTGATACTTTGCTCGCCTTCAAAGCAATGCTCTTCTTCTTGCTTGATTGAGCCATCTCTTTAATGTTCGAGGCCTCTTGGTCCATCAACTCATCACTGAGAATTCTTCCAAGCACTTCATGCGGTGTGATTGAGTGATAGTTTTCTCTATCTCGAATCATTTGCACTAAATGGCGATTGGTTGGAGTGATAGCCCGGAGTAGAATCTTGACCACCTCATGATCAATAAGGGACTTGCATCCAAGTCCCTTGGCCTCATTTACCAATACGATGAGTCGATCAAACATTGTCTTGTAGTCTTCTCCTTCTTTTAGGATGAACCTTCCAAGCTTGCCATTGATAAGCTCGATTTTGGTTTCCCTTACACTTGATGTGCCTTCGTGAACAACCTTAAGGGTATCCCAAATTGTTTTGGCTTCTTCAAGTCCGTCAACCCGATTGAACTCACTTGGGCTCAAGGCACCAAATAATGCATTGACGGCTTGATAGTTGCGTAAGGAGTCTCTTTCCTCATCGGCAGTGAGGTTCTCCGGTTCCTTGGGCTTGAAACTTGTTTCTACAATTCTCCAAATAGAAGGATGAATAGACATTAGATACATCTTCATCTTATGTCTCCATTGTGGGTAGTATGTGCCATCGAAGTGAGGCGCACGCCCAGTAGGAACAGAGACATGAGATGAGGATGTTGAATCAGGATAAACATAAGGAATAGTAGCCTTCTTATTGCCTTCACTTGAAGTCTCGATCTCATCTTTGTTGTTAGACATGATTCTCCAAGCTGTTAAGCTCAAAACAGGAGATTAGATTCTGATACCAATTGAAAGGATCGCTATGCCGCCTAGAGAGGGGGTGAATAGGCGAATAAAACGAAATTGCGGAAATAATAAACTTGAGCAAGAACTATCGGTCGGATGTTCCGATGCGTCGGATGTTCCGACGTGGTACAAGACACCCTCCGTCGGATGTTACGATCCCGGTCGGATGTTTCGATGGCGTCGGATGTTCCGATCCGGGGTGTTCGAAATTGTCGAAAACTCAGAGAAAAAGCGATTTCGCAAAACCAAGGTTAGATCTATTCAAGAATACTCGAGCAGGCCAACACAAGTAATAAAGACACCAAAACAAGATCAAGACAAAAACACAATGATTTTTGTTTGCCGATGTTCGGATCTTTGAAGGAAGATCCTACTCACCGTTAGGGAAGGCACAAAGCCCGGATCACCAAGACCCTAATCCCCCTTACCAGCGAAGCACAAAGCACTCACCGGCGATCACTAGTTGAATCATTTTCCTTGCGGAGGTAGATTCGCACCTTCACAAACTCCGAAGGCACGCCACACAAAGATCGGCGACTCACCGGCGACACCTAGCCGTCTAGGAGCCCTTCAAGCCTCCAAGAGTAACAAATGCGATGAAGAAATTAGAATCGCTAAGTGCTCAAAACTTGAATCTCTAATTCACGGAACACTTGGGTGCCTTGATCTCTCTAGATCTAGATCTCACAAGATGAACAAGAGAGAGACAAAGGCTAAAGCTTTTTGAGAGAAAAGATGAACAGGAAGAATTAGGTTCAAATCAGGATGTGATTAGAGAGTAAACAGTGTCAGCAACCTTTGGAAGGTATTAGAGATGGCTTTAAATAGGGAATCACGAAAACTAGCCACAGTGCTTAATCCGCGTCGGATGTTACGATCTCCGTCGGATGTTCCGACCCGCATCGGATGTTCCGATGGAAGTTCCGATGGACCCTTTACTGGATAGCTCTGAAAACTGGCAGGCTGGCTCACCATCGGATGTTCCGACCCACGTCGGATGTTTTGATGGCATAGGTTCTGTATGAGGTGTATTTTGAGTGGAAAAACTCACACGAACTTCGAGATACCTATTTTGAGCACTTAGGAACCTTTATAAGCTTCTCCATTTCATCCCTCTTTATAGTACGGCATCCCTAGGACTCAATAAATTAAGATTTACAAATAAATACTAGTCTTGATGCCTTCTTGCATTATATTCATTTTGACGGGTACACCAACACATGTAACATGTACCTCATGGATTTAACCTGTATAGCGTCTGTGCACAATTCTCCAATAGAAATATTAGCTCTATAATTGTTACTCATTAATCACCAAAATCACATAAGGGCCTAGATGCACTTTCAAGGAGACATGGTAGTGTCCCCCTACGGAGGCGGAGGCGTTGGCAGAATGCTCCACCTCCATAGGGGTCTCGCTGAGATGGATCTGTGTAAGACCGTTCTTGCCGCACGGCTCCCCGAAGCGAATAGCTACTCCGGCGGTGGATGAGGTTTGAACCTCCATTGCCTCAGCCTCAACCTTAGCTTCGACGAGGAGGTTGTCTTGCCACATTTCGTACTATTCGTCGATGTCGTCGAGATCGTCACTTCCATCGAAGTGGAGGTCAAGAGCATCCTCATTCTTCAGTATGTCAGCCATCCTCAAGGGAGCAGTCAGAGGAGGGCTGAAGTTGGCCCTCACGGTGGGCGTCATCTGTCGGCAACTACGAGATGGGCTCCACGAGTCGAGCTTATTTAGTTGGATGTGAGGCCCAATCACGACCCTTCTCCTCTGGCTGCAGGGGGTGCTTCTTGAGAAGGCTTGGTGGATCACAAGATAGAAACGCAATGTTTTACCCCGGTTCAGGCCTCCACCCCCAGATAATAGCCCTACATCCAGTTCTCATTGCTATTAAATGGTCAAGAGCAATTACAGGGGAAGGAGGATAAGCCCGAGGAGATCGAACTCCAATACAATAAGTGCTCGAGGCACTGGTGTAGGTGAATGTTCACTCCAAGAGGGAAAGAACTTTTCTCTTAAACTATTGGCGCTCTAAGGTTCGTGTGTGTGTATGTGTATTAACTCTAGCGGGAGTTCTCAGGTGATCTTTGGGCTTTGGTGGCAGAAAGGACTTGCTAGTACTCGTCTAGGCTGCCCCCCTCAACTCTTCGCCTTAGGCCTAATTTATAGGCGAGCTATCTTGCAGCAATGGATCTCCTAGCTGGTTATCAGGGCACACGGATCTTGGCCGACCAATGGGCTCATGGTCGTAGATCCGCGAGATCCCTTGCACAGTCCGTCGTGTTGTATCGAGTAGATGTTCCGCTCATGATGATGGGACCCACGCCTATTTAGTGCCAGACAGTGCGGTTGACTTAACAACAACGAAGTAGTTTGTGCTGATGCGTGATGAGGACATCACCACCTCGGATACATCCATAGGACCAATGACCAAAGACTACGACCAGCAGCCAACGACCAACATTCAAGGACCAATTACCCGAGCCTGCGCACGACAACTAAACTATCAGGTGAATTCGTTTCTCGGGTTACATAATTCAAATTGTGAGAAGAGACCGCTGCCTAATAATATTCTTATACTTAGGAACTTGGGCATGGACCATCTTGAAAGTATTAACACACCAACAAGAGCAATAAAGCATGGTAAGAATGCAAAGGGATTCCACTCGACTTGCAATGACCCCTCTGACTTCAAAACGTCATAGAGAATGCAAACGGACTCCGTTTGGGGCTGTGAGAACTTGTTGGAAAGATAACTTCGCCATCATTCCAACGGATCCAACTGCACCTTCAAATTCCAAGCGAGCTGGCAGCAACAGTCAAATCAATCTAGTAGACAGAACTTGTCTTTTACTCTTCTTGGGTGTTGCATCACCATTACTTTGGACTGAGTCCCCATGTATTCCTAGTGCGTGAGAGTACCTTCTAGAAGCCATCTCTCTCCCTATATATTGGGAAGACTTCTTCTTTTTCTGTTTAGCTTTTGTTTAATTGTTGTTGTCTTTCAGTTTGGAGAAACACTCTCGAAATCCCTCGTGTCGGTTGTCCGAGCTCGAGAACCTCAATTGTATTGTGTGTGAGCTTAATCATATCTGCAATTTCATATTGCTTTTCACTTGTTCTTGCTTGTTCTCGATTGCTTGCAAGGATAGACCTTCTTGGTCAGGTCAATCGCGTTTGGTATTTTGATAACAAGTAGGTTTGGTGGTTTAACGATAGTCGGGCCCTGTCCTTGCGTGGCTGGTAGCTGGTTCGTCAAAGTCACCTCTCCGGCCAAATCGATTTATCCTTCTCACCAGAAGATCGGGCCACCCGAGAACGCATCAATGCGTGTTTTGGTATCGGGTATGTGTTGACTCGAGGCCACCTCGCACGACGCCAGTGATGGATAAGGACGCGAGCACCACAAGGTTGAAGGCCTCGAGCTTCCTAAGCCCGAGCTCGAGCTTTGGGAACCTCGAGCCGAGGCCGGGGGAATTGAACAGTCTATGCCCTAGTAGGTTGGTGGGGTAGGTCGTATTGCCTGGTGGGCCTTGTCTGCCTTTTGCATGCTCAGGCTGTCTCCATCAAGCTCCATTAAAGAGCCCTCCACCTTAAAATAGGGGACAGATTATTCCCCTATGTGCTTTAATAGCGTTCTCTATTTCATTCCCTAAAATAGAGATTTTCTCTTCATTTCTTTATACGTAGAGATTCTCTTTCCTTTCCTTATATAATTTTCCATGTAGGGAACGCTGTTGGAGATGGGAGAAATATAGGGAGAGATTTTTTAAAAAAGGAAGCTTGTTTAATTCATCTACAAGTCTTTGCTATGGATGCTGTTATAACCGTTAAGACCTTGTTTGTTTCAACTTAAAGTTGAGTTGAGTTTTACTGCAGCAAATTTATTATTTTTATACAGCTTAAATCTTCTAGTAATTCATAATGATTTTTTCGTTACTTGTTAGTAGTATTTCTCAAAATTGTAAAACTATTTTATATTATTTTATAAAATTGTTAGACCACTTTTTAAAAACTTTTAATTTTTTGCCACGGTAAAACTCAACTTTGCTCAACGCTGAAATAATGCCTAAGATGCACCCGCTTTTTTTTTACACCGAAAAATGTTCTAGTAATTTGTAGTATTTTTCGTTACTTGTTAATAGTTTTTCTTAAAATTGTAAAACTATTTTTATTATTTTATGTTAAGCCACTTTTTAAAAATTTTAATTTTTTGCTACGGTAAAGCTAAACTTTTCTCGACGCCCAAACAATGCATAAGATGTACCCGCTTTTTTTTAACACCGGAAAAGACTCATTTGCCCCTCGATTGGTAATTCCCTCTCCCTCTCCCTGCGCCGCCGCCGCGCCGCCAGATCCCTCGTCCTTTTTAATCCATTTTTCTATTTTGTTTGTATTTTCCCCCAAATCTTCTCGAATCAGCAGCGAGATCCGCTGGATTCACCCTCCGATCCACTCTGACCCCTCACCGCCCTTGGTGGGGCTTGGTTCCGGGGTTAGGGTTTCGCCGTCGCGGAGCTGGGCGAAGGTGATGGCGGGGAAGGGAGCAAAGGCGACGGCAGCGAAGGCGGCGGAGAAGGAAAAGGGGAAGAAAGCCTCCTCCCGCGCCGGCCCCCAGGTCAGTTCGATGCTCGCCTCCGTTTCGTCGTACGTGGGTTATAGATTTGGTTTGGTTGTTGCTCTGCTGTGCACGCTTTTCGGTTTATATGGAGGCACGGTAGATTCATCTCTTGCTTACCATGTGCGCTGAAATGATGCCAAATCAGCCTTGTGATTTGGCTAAATTTAATGCGAAGAGTTTGGTTAAATGTAAGAAATTCGACTTTTTTTTAGATGAGTTTTTTGATCTGTCTAGTCGTGTTCTGTGGATGGAATGGCGGTTGCAAGATTTGGTTTCCTCTCTTGGAGCGTGAGGACTTGCACGGATTGTGGGTTTTGGGATTGTTTTGTTCAAACTCTTGTTGTGACTTTTTAACAGTCACAAATGTTCTTGACAGCCACAAGCACTGGACCTTACCATGAGTGAATCATCATATTGGATATTATCTTTTACCTCTAGCCTGGAATGTTGATACTCTATTTTTGAAATGATTGAACTTGAGAGAAAACTGAACCTTTTGAGATTACCGCTCTTTGATTTATGTCACATCATTTGTAGCACTAGAAGATTATCATAAACTGTTAACTCATTTTGAATGCACACTTCCTTAATGGAATATTATTTTATCGTATCATATAGGAGAAGTCGGCTCTGAAGAAAGATGTCTATCAATTATTTGCTGAGAAGGTTAGGGATAACAAACAACTGGAATCAAGATGGGCAATTATGCAAGAAACCCGTGTCGAGTATTTTCGTGGAAAAGATTTTACTACCTTCATGAAGAATCATCCAGAAGTTAGAGAAATTTTAGGGCCAGATAAAGATTTTGAAGTGGAAGACATTGTTAACACTCTTCTCAGCAAGAACCTTGTAATAAGGTGTGACCGAGTTTGGAAAACTGTCAGGCCAGGAAAGAAAAAATTATCATCTTGGCCTGCTCATTTGGAGATACATAATGTAAGTACTATGCGCTGCATATGGAGATTTTGTATAATGTAACTTATATAACCTAGAGCTTTGTATTTTCTATTGGTTCTGATATAGCATTGCATTCTGAATACTATGTTTCTAATGATCTATTATTTGTGAAGTTCATCTAACCATTATTTAATTTATATGTCAGTTGCATTTTTATCATCTTTTCTTGATATCAAGTGAATGTTATCCTGTGAGTTGGGACTTGGGATGAACAAATTTCTGTCTGTTCCAGTTGATTCCTGTTCTCCCCAACTCAGATGGCCTATCTGAATTATCTTCATTTCGAAAAGGCAAATGTTTTTTTCAGCCCCTTTTTTCTTTTATATCTTATCTAAGGCATGTCTAAAAGTGTCAAACGAAGCTTAGAAGATAAGCTCTTAAATTAGGAGATAAATCACATAAGCAGATATGTACATAAGTCAAGCTGGGGAGAGCAGACTTGCTCGTGGACTGAGCGTATTTGTTGAAAACTAAACTTCAAGAGCTTCTAGAAGAGGTTTAGAAAGGCTGGCACACTTTGATATGAGACTTTCAATAAGCCAAAGTGTATGATTTTTGAAACATACATAAGTAAATAAGTATTAGACTTGCAAACAAGATGATGATCAGTGAAACATTAGAATTTCTGGATATGTAGTCGTCCATAACAAATGCATTTCTTACTTTTGTATTGCATCCTAATAAATGTCTACTAAAGAAAGTGCTGTTTTCATAAGATTATTTTTCTCTCTGAGATTTTCTTCTATTGAACTTGCAGGAACAATCTTTCACTGAAAATGATGGTTTTTTTGCTTGGATGTTTTTGAAAAGACGGACCTTGTGGCAGACAATTCTTTCATTTGTTTGGCCTCTCTTCGCGTTAGCAGTCTGCTTGTTTCCAGTTTACCCATACCAATGCAAGATTGTGGTACTGTACTCTTGTGCTGGAGCTTTGCTGTTCATCGTATCCCTTCTTTTATGTAAGTTTGTTTCTTTCTCTCTTGTTCGCACGCACACGAATACACAAGCTGAAGCACCACTTTAGCCGTCACTTGTAGAATGCTTGATATCTGAAACTGTTCAGCAATACCAGTTTCATTTCAGTCCTAGTGATTATGGGGTGATAAGCTTTTTACCCAAATTATGAAATTCAAATTGTCCAAAAGCTAGTCGATCGATTTTGTCCAAAAAAAAAAGGGTAGATTATGGTTCTTTTTTTAAAAAAAAACTCTTTTGAGGTATTATCTGTATGAATGGGTGGGTGGGGTCTATTTTGTGATTGGCCGGCATGTAACCTAGTAGGCCATTTTGGATGGTATTTGGGCAAACTCCTGGCAATCTCCTCCTTGAGGGTACACTGATAATACAAAATGGGACTGAATTTAGTCATACACATTTATTTGCTTAAATTATCACAAATCTGGTTGCGTGCAATATGTGGACTCTTGGACTGGTATTAAAGTTGGACTTTGCCCACTGCCATCACTTAATGTACCAGATATAAAAGATAGGATGAGATAAGTTATTTGACTAATTTTTACCCAAAAAATGCTACATTATGGTTCCTTTTCTTTTAAAAAAATTCTCCTTTGAGGTATTATCTGTATGAATTGGTGGGTGTGATTTATCATCTGATTGGCTGGCATGTAATCTAGTTGGGCATTTTGATGATGGTATTTGGGAAAACTCCCAGCAGTCTCCTTGAGGGCACAGTGGCACACTGATAATACAAAATGGGACTGTGAATTCAGTCTTACACATTTATTTGCTTCAATTATCACAAATCCAATTGCATACAATATGTTGCATTGGCGGATTGGTATTAAAGTTGTACTTCATTGCCCAATGCCACCACTTTAATGTTTTAGAGACAAAAGATAAGACGATATAAGTTGGCCTAACATATTTTAATTGTTTAAGTAGTTCCTTCCAAACCATCTAATGTGTGGTCCAACTTAGTTATAGTAAATTATAGTCAAACATGGTGTGTGGAAAATGCCCTTCCCTAAGCAAACTGTGCTTTAACAATTAACATTGTGTGCAATCATTGCTTGGTTTATTCATCAGCATCCCAGGTCTACTTTGTGTAATTCTGATTATCCCCAGACCCCACTCACAGGTTCCGGCATATTTTTTTTTATACGATTCAAATGCTTTGTAGCCATTTTTTAAAAAATTTACTGTTCTCTTAAACTAACTGTTAACAATTTTTCTGGCTTCTCCAAGCAACCTTTTGAGGCCCCATCAATTTTTCCTGAACTCTTTAGATTATAATCTGCATCAGCTTTCCAGCTGAAAAGAACAAGGGAAGGTCCTCACGTTTGCTGTTCTTTAGATGCAATATGTTAAGCCTCTATTTCCTAGTAGTGAGCATGGAATGGCAGCACTAAAATGATTTGAGAAATGGAGTTCAGTGATATATTTACATATACTTATAGCGTACTGTCACTTGCCAGTCTGTTATTACTACCATAGTTGCTGTTACTGTATGTTTATGTTGCATTTGCTATAGTTGCATTACTTCATATTGCCTTCCTTAGTTTGCTAACTGCTCTAAATTAATGATATATTATAGTCTAGTTTTTGTTATTATACCAACTTATGTACTTTTTACGTTGTGAACATGTTATTTTTTCCCTTCAAATATTTATTTGTTTTTACTTATGGCTTTATTAATTTTATTGCTTCTATTTTCTATGGCATTGCAGTACGAGCAGCTATCTTTGGCATCCTATGGGTTCTCCTTGGGAAACGTGTGTGGTTCTTCCCCAATATAAATGCAGAGGAGACAACATTCAGAGAACTTGTTCGGTTTTGGCCCGAGAAGGATGAAGGAGAGCGACCAAAATGGACATCAAGACTATTCTATGCTATGGTTGCTGTATTGGTGATATTGCTGCTTAGGCACCATGCTCCAGATGAAGCAGCTAGGGCCAGGTAATTTGTTTTCTGCAAAATATTATCTTATTACATGCATGGTGACCCCTAAATCCACACTGGTTACTGGGCCATACAAGTGTTTGATCAAACATGACCTATCTGCATTTATACAAAAACCACAAACATCTGCCTCTTTATGGAAGAGATTGATCATGCAGTTCTAACACCTGTCTCTTTTTGGCAGAGACTGGTCATGATGTTCTAATTTTGATAGTGCGCACATACTTTCAAATAAGCGAAATCATGTTCCATTTTGCACAATGTTATTTACGACAAATGATTGATGTTGTGGTTTAATATAAGTTGGTTTTACTCTTAAGCTGGCACTATATCCTACCTTTTGTAAGTAATGGATATGCAGCAGAATTTTCATAGGCTAATGGCTTATCTGCCAAATACTAGAGTTGTAGACTTGAAGTACGCCAATTCTATGATATAAAGGAGAGCTGCAGTATGCCGTTCTATGATGTGCTTCAAGGTTTTAATAGCCCGCTATAGCTTTGCGATAGAACCACTATAGGTTTTTGGACGTAAAATGCTATGCAAAGGACAAATTCCGTGAACACAGCTATGCCCGCTATAGCCACTAAATTGGCTGCTATTTTTGTAACCGCTATAGCACCACTACGCTACTTTTTAAATTTCCTTTGAAAATCTAATCATCAGTTATGTGTTTAGTTATGTTCTACCTCATTCTTACATCATCTAATCTTACATGATACTATTAATATAGAACTAATAAATGAGCAGTTAGTCAAGCCTCTGTAATGAACTTGTAGAAAAATACATCACGGTCACTTATTTTACACATTAATTATGGTCGCAGGGACATCCACTAAGACTAAAAGTATTGCTAAAGTAACATGTATGTTTCTTATTTAGCTGGATGTGACTAATACAAAAAATTTGTATTTTGTATAATTTTTATATTTAAACGCTATATAGGATACCTTCCGTGATAGCCTGCTATAGCATTTACAACTTCTTTCGAGCCTCTCCACGAAACCGTGAAAAACGTGATTTAAAACCTTGATGTGCTTATAGAGTTATAGGTCATGTGCAAAACTGCATGTCCTATCAAATAGGAAGAGTTATTAGCACATATGGTTAGTTGTCAAGGTAAGAATTGGAGTTTATATTTTTTTTTATCTTAGAGCAAGAATTGGAGTTTATATTTTTTTTTATCTTAGAGCATTTTGTGGCTCTGTCAACTATCTTAGGTAAGAATTGGGGTGTATTTTTTTGCATGAGCATTTGGTATGGACGTTTATTTACAAACAACGTTTTTTCACAACTATTAGCACACATGGTTGTCGAGGTAAGAATTGGAGTTTATATTTTTTATCTTAGAGCACTTTGTGGATCTGTTGAATATCTTAAGGTAAAAATTGGGGGTGTATAATTGGAGTTATTAGAACATATGGTTGGTTGTCAAGGTAAGAATATCGTAAGGTAGATCATGTGGAGTTATATTTTTTTGCATGAGCATTTGGTACGGACGTTATTTACAAACAACGTTTTTTCACATACTATTTGTGAGGGGCTTGACCAATCAGTGGCTTGAATGTCAAGTCCAATAACTTTTTTCTGTTTACTGTTGTTAGGTACCAAAAGAAGGTTTCTAATATAATTGATGATGTACTTGAATGGTCTCCAAAATTAGCTCTGTCTGGAATGATGGAGAAACATACTGGGGCTAATGCGACAGAAACAAGCAATTACACCAGTGAAACCGGCAGTCATCATGTTCCTCCCACTTCCGAAGGGAAAGCGACAGAAGCAGACCCGGATGTGGATGCAGATGTGGATTCACATGTTAACACAAGAAATCCAAGATAGGGATGCGCATGTTGATGACATGAGAACAAGATCCAGTCCCAGTGAAGCCTAAATTTGAAACCAATTACTAAAATTTAAAGCTGTAGTACCATTGGGGACTACCTTTGGGTTTATCTGCGGAATTATACAGATAGGTTACTGACAAAATTGTGCGTGCTCATGTTTTGACAATGTTTTATTCGCATATTGCCAGCAACAGCTGTATTTGAGAGTCCCGGAGCATATTTTCTCGTAGTGCAGGACTTGTATATTTTCAAATGTTTATTTGTGTTAGGTTGGTTTGGATGTCAAGACGAAAGTATAGGAATCATTGTTTGAGAAAAGCACGATGCATTTGCAACCTGGGAGACACCCTAGGTTAATGTACGGTAGTCGGTAGGGATAATCCTCCCGTCAAATGTTTAAGTATTTTTTTACAATTTTTTTTGTTTTCTTATTTTAATGGTGTGTTTTTAGAAAACTTTTGATTAGCAGCGAACCTATTTCTTTTAAGAATAGCATAGAGGCTTTTGATTAGCAGGACTAGCTTCGTTCTATTCTTTTGGTTTTAATATAGGAATGCTTGTCACTCGTGAAGAAAATAGTCCAGCATGAAAGTGCAGCTAAATTCTTAATAAACAAAAAATAATTCGAGTTGATGGTAAGTAGATGTGATATTGCACGCTTGCATGCATAAACCAAATATGACATGTTGATTGGACATAATTTATATTTTTTTATTCATAGCAAGTATGAACACTCTACAATATGTGGACGGGTTTAAATCCCGTTGGTTTATGTACGGTAGGGCAGGGATAATCTTCATCGCTTAGATCTTTGTTTCTCATACTTTGTGTAATACATATAAAATGGTGCATGACATAATTCTATGCATTAGTTCTCATATATTAAGTTATTTCATATTCGTGCCTACCATTACCAATTCATAAATGCATAATCATCACCTGTAATTATAACAACAAAATCAAAGGATAATTGCTGAGATATAATTAACAGCGCATAAAAATGCTATTCATGCAAAAATAGGTGCCAAATTCAAATTCCTAATATGCCAAATATGTAATTTTTGGCCGGAGAGATGCGGCGCACATGGGATGTGGGAGCACGGGGCCGTGCAATGGTGTGGCCATGCAAGGCTGAGGGCGTGCGAGGCCATGCGATGGTGCGGTCGTATAGTGGTGCGGCCATGCGACGGTGGCGTGCAGGGCCTTCCTGGCAATTTGGAGGCCTGGGGCAAAAATAAAAATAGGGGCCTTATGTCAGTAATACATATACGATCTTATTAATTTTATTAGATGCATGGCACTACAAACATGGCCACTAATTATAAATCACCCTTAAAATTTAGAAATATGTCATCTACACTTTAAAAGGTGAGGAGAAAGTAGATGAATTTTGATGATCGAGTGCCAGTGGAAGGATGCGGCCTAATATGGTTAGAATTTTATCTTGAATTACCTCATTAATGTACTCGTCCTTATTCATATGTGCAATGAAGTTGAAAATGTTGGGACTCATTGCTAGTGTGGATTAGTGTGTATGGGAAGTCAAAGGACAAGAAGACAAAAAATGAATTTAAATTATTGAAACTAAAGCTAGAGTCTAAATTGATGGCACGTATCGTACATTATTCCATTCATATCTAATTTAGGTCCTACTAAACATATCATTACAAAATTACGATGTTGTTGCAGAAATAGGTATTACAGATTTCTTTGAACAACAACTATAAGAGATTTTAAGGAGTCTAGCTATCGGTATACTTGGAGTTAATAAAGAAACAAAAACATGAGAAAACAAATGAATTAATGAATGAATAACGATATTTTTTATTTCTTATGCATATATAAATACATATATAAGCTACATGAATCGATATTTGGGGCCTCATTGCTCGGAGGCCTGGCGATCACCCTCTCGCCTCCCTTAGAACAGCCCGGTGGCGTGGCGTGGCGCGGCCATGCGACGGTGGCGTGGCGCGGGTGCACCGATGAGGTGGTGGGCGTTGGCAGGCCGATAGCGCATGTGGGCATTGCTGGTTCATTCAAAAAACCGATCTACTAGATCGATTCACCGGAGAAACCCAAAAACCAATTCCAATATGAAAATTTCAATCTTGCAATTCATATTTTAATGCTATATCGATTCAATACCTTACGATCTTCCAAATCTGCAGATTGTCAACTAGGACAGGGTAATGTAGGACTTTTTCGACAAACCGAGTGGTTGCCGACATAATGACAGATCGATGCAGATCATTTGTCGCCTTCTCCATATGGATCGTTCTTTTATGAGCGAGTGTGCTGATAACGTGTTACAAAACCTTGCTACCAGGTGCCGTCCAAACCATAGATAAACCACATAGAAGACAAAAAACACAGGATGTAACGTTAGGTTTTTGCTTATTATTTTCTGATCGATAATGTATCAAGTCTCCATTTCTATTTATATTACTGGATTGTTTAGGTAGGTTTTCTAGGCTAGGTCCAATATGGGACATATCTGCTTGTGCATGAAAGGTGGGGTTGGTCGGCCAGGGCATGACTTCCACACGTGTACACCATGGGCCGATCGAACTAGCATGTAGCGGTGGTTCCACAATAGGATCCTACCGTCGTTGCTTCTCAAAACCTACCTTTGCTACCGACATCGTCGACATCCATCCATCGCCACTACCACACGTCTTTGTTGGATATAACGCCATTGCCACGACAACAATATCTGAGAACCAAGCAAAGGGATAAGGGTAACATGATGCAAAAATTTTGTCAGCTACAAATTTAAGCTAGAAAGGTGTTTTTTATTTGTATATGCCATGAAACTAAATCTCTGTTCTTTTGGGTTTAACAGTTAACGACTTATGTATATTTTGAAAGATATATGTTTTGGATTTTTTTTTTAAGTTTGTTTTTTCATTGTATCACACGTGGGTTCTTATGATTTAAAAAGAAGCCAAACGAAATGGATCCAAATCTCGAGACTAGCTCAAGAAACTCTTAGAATTCAGTCATTTCAGTTGTACAACCGTTCAGATCAATCCAAAAGAACAAAATGTAACTTTGACAATAAGGAGCGACAAATTTACACTTTCCAATTGAGTGGCAGCAAACGGGCAATTCTCGAAATAAGCCAGGAAAGACTGCACGAAACCTTTAACCATGTAGAAAACTATAAATGGAGAAAATATTACGGTGCAATGTTTGATGTAGTCATATTTGCTCGGCAACTAATAAATCAATAAAACAATGTTAAGTAGTACCTAACTGCAGTCGTAAAATGCTAATCCAAGGAGAACTGCAGTCGTAAAATGCTAATCCAAGGAGAACTGCAGTCGTAAATCACGAGATAATTGACTGAAAAATTCAAGTAAAATGCTAATCCAAGGAGAACTGCAGTCGTATTAGAATGACGTTAACAATTGCGGAAGACATTAACCAGGAGAGTATTTCAAATTGCCATAGAAGGCTTTTCTACATTCATAAATCATTACCAGGAGTACATGGCTTTCCTTAACCACTTCACTGAGCCTCTCGGCCTCTCAATTTGTCCAGCCTATACTAGGAAGTTGCCGCTTATCAGTACATAAGCTTGCAGTGCCAGCAGATTACACCACATAAGCAAAAAAATGCGAGGTTAGAAAAAAATTATTTATGCTTCATATATACTTATCTACATTTGGACTGTCAATTATTGCTCATCAGCAACTGATCCATCTCCAACACTATTAGATACATCTGGGGGGCCACTGGAAGAGCATCTACTGGAACTGCTGCCTTCAGTAAGGGAGCTACCATTAATTTGTTGTATGCATTGCTGCTTCTTTTTCAAGTCGGAAGAGGAATCCTGTGATGATGACATAACAGCGTTCAAAACCATAGGGTTTGTGTTGCTCTTTCAGATCATTTACATAGAAAAGATTAAAATATCAAGAAATGTGTTTCCTAACTATTATCTTAGTTTTAAACATTCAAAAACACACACAACCACAACAGATTCACATACTGACTGTTTATAGAGAAAATGGATAATATATCTTACCTTGTTAGCAACCTCTGAATGTGAAGGAGCTGAAGAACCAGGAATTTTTAGTTCTAGGTCAGTTGCAACGTCACCAAAATCATCGCTTTTCCCTCCGCATCTTGCTTGCTGCAGCATGGACGATTGGCTTCTACAATCTTGTGCAGGAGAGTGAGATTGATTACTGCTTGAATGTGGAACTGGTGTATTAAATTGGTTGGACAGTTGATCAGTAGGTTGATAGGGTTGAGGGTATGCCACGTAAGGGGTGCATGGGCTGGGGACGGCTCCAGATGTTTGATTTCGGAAGAATGGGTATGCCTGAAGTTGTGGATGAATAGGTACAGCACCAGAGGGTATAGGAACAGGGACTGGGAAGGGATATGGTGGAGGTGGCCCAATGACAACAGAAGGCTCCATTCCAGCCCATGGGTACACCACTTGCATTCGTTGCTGATATTGGGTATTCAAACTATCAACCTCAGATTTCAATGAAGCTTTCTCTTCTCTAAGCTCATTCTTTTCTTGAGTCAACTGTAAGAATCAGTAAAAAAATGTTATTTATATGTTTGCATTTCTTGGAGGCTGACCTGCTTCTTTATTAATATTATGAGTTACCTCACGTGCTTCTTCAGAGAGTGAAGAGTATTCAGCTTTAAGCTTGTTAACTTGTGAAGTCAAATCTTTTAGCATCTGGATTGCATCACCAAGAATAGTTGCCTTATCATTCCTGGGTCGATCAGGATCTGTATATTATATTGAACATGTATCCGACATGAGATGATGAGAGTTACAGCACTAAGTTTAGAGCTTGTGAAATTAAATAGATGCAGGTAGTAAAAGGAGCACATAGCCAAATACAGTTCGTGTGTTTATTTCATCCTAATTACTCAGAAGCTATAAAAATGCATCCATACAAAGGGAAGAGATTCACAGCATGGAGCACGAAAAAGGAAAAACCATGTGGTTCTGTAATTTAGGATCAATATTTCCTTTGCGGAATTCCAAAATCAGGTTGTGGATTGATTTTCAAATATCAACATTTCTCAATTGCTGGTGTAACCAATCTGCACATGGCTCACTATAGTCTTCAAATGAAAGCCACTGGCAGACAACTCAATCAACAGAAGAGCTCAAACAGAAATGCTCAACAAAAAGTAATATCCATGGTCTTTAAAAGTTTTCATGTAATTTCTTCATAAATTTTGTTTACAGTTAGTTGGTCACTTGATGCTAGCTATTCAATAACAATTAAGCCACTTCATAAAAGCCTTATAATTGGAATTCAATCGCCAAAATACAACCTTGCCTCAGCCCTGCAGTGAATGTGGTTAATACTTGGCTTGGCTAGTTTGCTAAATTACCAGTTGTAAGCAAAGAACAACGACATGTGATCTCTCAACCTACCGCTCAGTGTTTGGATAAGAACTATGCAGGGATTGTATTGTATGCAGAGGAGTTGCATAAAAGGAAAAATAGGCTACAACACGGCATTTGCTGCGAGACCACCAAACACTGGCGTTTGTGCGGTTGTTTGCGAGTAAGAGTGTGTGCACAAAATGTCCAATTTATCACTCCATCCTTCTCCTTTCTTCTTCCTCCACTCTGTTGTAAGACACTCCCTCTCTCATTAGTTCATGACTATGCAGGTCGATCAAGCCCCAAATGGTCTCAAGGATAATAATCATCAAGACCTAAATTGATAGGTAGATAAAAATTATACTAAATGGACCATGTGGATCAGATATGGTGCAGTCTAAGGCCCAGTTCTTTTCAGCTTAACGGCTTAACGGCTTAACAACTTATCTATGTTTTGAAAACACATATGTTTTGAGTTTTTGAGTCCGTTTTTTTGCTGTTTTCAAGATGGGTCCTAACGCTTTAAAAAGCAAGTCAAACGAAATGTAACCGAATCTCGAGACTACCTCGAGAAGCTCTTGAACTTCAGTCATTTCAGCCGTTCAGCCGTTTAGACCAGCTCAAATGAACAGGGCCTAAAGCTAGGCTAGAGACCCGACAATAGAGCAAGGCCATAGGGAGCTCCTCCACCAACACTGCCTTGCTCAGGGGCCTCCTTGCTGGATCCCCCCTTTCAAGGCTGCTCCACCTCATGTGGGCTTGTCACCAACTCACCCATCTTCATCACGAACATTGTACCATCATGACCACAGAAAATGTATTAAATTTAGAGCACCTTTAGCCAATTTTGCCTATTCAAGTGCTGTCCCACAGAAAACACTATAAATTAGAGAAGTTTTCCCCAAATTTGCAGGCTTAAAAACAGTGTGTGCATGCAATTTTAACACACAAACGTGCATGATTGATAGACTATTGAAAATCATGCATACAAATTCTATTAGTGTTATATGAGTTGTTAATTAAGCATGAAACAAGTATGGAAATACTACCACCCTATGGTAGCATACTGACTACTGATGATTCTGTTGTTTCACATAGTTACCACCCTATCTCAAGTCCTATTCTGGAGACAATGGCTAAAAAAAAATACATGAAAAGGCATGTTCAGCAAGGATATGTATGAGATCAGCATCATCATCGTACCCCAATGTTTTTGAGGAAACTCCCGCAAAAGCGGGGCAAGGAGGGTCGGTGTACGCAACCTTACCCCTGAGATTAAAAATCATAAAGTGGTTGTTTCCGTTTGACCCTTGGTGATACTAGAGAACTCTCTATAACTTCATAATAAAAAGAAGTGTAGATAGTTTGTTATGCCATTTTGTTTTAGCCCATAATAATCTAAAGCCAGAGAATAAAAGATCATTCAGCTCCATTTGATTAAAAATGGGCATGTACAAGATCAACCAAGATGTATATAAACAACATGTACGAGATCAACCAAGATGAACATAAACAAAGCAGTTACACTGCTGGTCATGCAATTGTGCATACGTTGCCACTTCTTTCAAGTTGACCGAGTACAATTTCAATTTTCAAGTTATTTCAAAATCTTTTCTCAATCAACAGGTCTGACAAATGGGGCATGATATGAGCTACATGGTACAATATCGGTAATAGCTCAAACTCAATTACTCAACCATGTTCAACTAGCACCAATAATTTCAGGGTTGATGATTTGCTATAGTTTGATTATAACAAAAATAAAATTTCACCCCGTGGAGCGAGCTGACATTAGAGTACTTCTATAACCAGTGATATGAAAAAATTCTAATCTATGATTATCCACATCAAGACTAAAGCAAACGTCCATAAACTTGTTCTATAATCTATGAAACTCAGTATGCAATATAACTTTAAAATATACCTTGAGATATTATATTAAGTATTACTTTTCCATAGCTTTATAGTGGAACTGTTTCTCTGATTTATTTTCAAATCTGAGCATGCTCCTGTGTCCATACACGCTGAGTGGGGTAGGTGAGATTGGTTGCAATGATAGCAAGCATGTTTGGCTTCATCACAGTAAACTAGCACAAAATCATATCCAAAACACTAACCTTGGCTCATATTTCTGATCCAATAACATGATAAAATCATACAGATCATAATAAGATTTTGTTCCCACCAATTAACATAGTCACATGCAAAATTATATTTCGCTCCGTGATTAAAATTAACACATCATAATATATTTTCTCACTCGTATGGATAGATATTTGTCAGAACTAAAAAGTCTTAATAGATCAACTGGCCCACAACTTGCTCCCATTGAACAGCACAACCTTACACCGAAATACCAAATAATTTCCAGAAAACCCAGTAAGTAAACATCTTTATACATGCACAAGGGAATTCAGCAGGAAAGGATAACAGAGCTGTCACACCAACAACGGTTAAGTTCCTACTGGAAACAGGGAAGTATCTAGCAACCATAGAGAACCAGTGTTTTGTACATCCGGTAAGATCAAAATTGAGATGCTTTCTGATTTTAACTGGGCATGCCATATGGGCAATAGGGATGACTCAATATGTTAGAAACATATTAACTTAACAAGAAAAGGTTGTTTAGGGAGAAATAAGGAAGTGGTTAGCTCTTCGAAGGGAGGGGGCCAATTTGGGGAAAACAAAATTCCAAACCCTGACACCAAACATGAGATGTCTCAAGCACATCCTCCTAAGGTGCCATGTGTTGAACAGAGGTTGAACTTTAAAGTGGTATAAATGAATTTCCACCATCACTAGTGCCACATAAGTTTGCAATAAGGTTTATCAAGTAAAGTGGTATTACCGATGCTGCGGATTTTTTAATTTGGTATCTTTGTCCGTTCTTGCTATTGTAGCATAGTCTAAATGCTAAAGAACTAAAATTCTATGAGAGGACCAGAATAACTTGACATGCAGCTCAGTTGCATGGCAGTGGGAATTACACAAGCATTGGAGTATTTGTCGGTAGTACACATAGATTATGTAACCTCCAACTCACATGTGCTTTAAGGTAATCACTCTTGCAAATTTAGTTCTTAAAAATACGTTTCTTATCTGTGGAAACTGCAACTTGATAGTAAATATATTTACATCAAAACTGATTTAAGCAACCAGAGGGAAGAAAATCCCTGGGCAATGGGCAATTGGGCATCCTATAACTACAAGGCTACAAGAAGTAATTGATGTTCTCTACTTGAGACAAAGAACTGCATCATACCAAGTGTGCTTCCCAATTCCTGGAACTGATCATTTAATTTATCTCTTCGCATTTTCTCACGATCAGCCTTTTGAACCTTACGCACAGCAACTGAACTCTGGGCTTTGCATTCCGTCCTTTGACTGTGAACAAAAGAAACAATAGTTGTATGAGTAGCTTTAATTTTGTATAAAATCACATAAACACATGGTCAAGTAGATGGACCTAGTATAAATTCTACTGTTGATCCCAAGACCATTATTCATAGACAGCGTTTCCACTCAAGCTTATCATGTCTTAGTGCCCACAAACCGTATGCACTAAGACATACTTCTTGCCCTTGGGATTATATAAGTGCTATGCAAGGAATACCAAAAGCTACACCCAACGCACCATCGAAATTGGTTTCCCAACGTGAAAGAAGTCCGCCCAATTCGACGATCGGGGAAGAAAGCTGCTCGATTTGCGTCATCAAATTAACATTCGGAACCCGCCTAATATATCACATCCCACCGCTCTTCAGATTTGCGCAGGAGGCGACTAAGAGCTCCCATCAAAGCGGCTCCCAACTCGAACCGAGCTCAAGAACTTGAACGCAAGAAAGGGTAGGGAAGTAGTTGTAATTAATCAAGAAAGAAGAAAACTGAAGAACCAAGAAGTGGTGTGCGCGAGACGACCTGAGGTCGGCGGGGCAGGCGCCGTCACGTGGGTGGAAGAAGCCGTCCTCCTGCGGCTGGTGGTTGCGCGGATCCATGGTATGACGAGGTTGGGGGCGCGTGGCCGCCTCCCTCCCGATGCGCCAGCGCAGGGAGCAGTGAGCACCGGAGCAGAGGAGGAAAGTAGGGACTAGGGACAACTGCGAAGGGTGGATAGTGGGGGAGGGCTCGTGCTCCACACGAGACGGGTATTACGATCGAATTTTTCTATTCGGATCATTTGCACAATGGTCGTTGCATAAAGAAATAACAGATGTGTTCTAGAGCTTTTCATATTGGGTTCCGATGGATACTATCTTTAGCCGTAAGTTTAACATGGTATAATTATTGCCAGCATTTGTAAGTTTGATATCATAAAACCGTAAAAATTGAAAAAAAAAATCATTATCGACGACACAGGCCACATCTCCACTCCCTCTTCTCCCTTGTGCAGTTGGCCCATTAGAGTCGGTCTATGTTTTATTTCTGACTGTGCATACGTATTCTCGCACTCCGCATAATTTTTTTAGGACCATGACTAACTCCTTAGTCATATTAGCATGGACGTGCGCTTTCCCTATATATCCACACGAGGGGTCCGGAGGTATCTCTCCTGTTATCGAGCAGGGGCAAATCCTATCTTGATTATCACACCCCTAACTATATATCATAGCATACCTAGTAGTCACCTTTATAACTACCTTGTTACGATGTAGCGTTTGATGATACCAAAACGTACGAGTCAACATGCTGGGCATCCATGACAATCTTAGGTCTAAGAACCATATAGACGTACCACTCGAGACTATACGCTGATGAACTATAAGAGATAATAACTCACAGCATCTCAGAGTAGGTCTGTCCGACTGCTCATGTTCTCCAGCATACGTTCATACTATTGGTTTAATATCTCTATATCTATGGTATGTGAAACATTACCATCAATCAATATGTATGCTGATCAAATCATAACCGCTCATCGTAATGATATGGATCAGTGATCCGTTTAGAATAATGTCATTTAACAATGTGTTTCACAATTAAGTCATACCCAATGGACAAAGTTATGACATTTATTTAGGGAACCGATAAACGACGTTATCATATGTACATGAACAAAGACGTAGTACAATCATCATTATGATTGATCTAGGGCATATCCCTTTCAATGCATGACTGTCCTCTGTACTCGAATATCGTGTCCAAAAATTGATGGTCCATTAAATCAGTTTCCTATTAGCTTTTGTAATCCATATCTTGATTCATACATGATTAAATGATGTATCTTTCTTCTCTTTGTTTCATATTTCCCATAGGTTTCCCTTCTCTTCCCCCCTTCACGTCTACCTTGCCCGTCAGGCAGAGACTCGTCGGGTGTTGCTCCTGCAAATCTTTTTTGTGCATAAGCTAATCCTGACTTTGGACAAGGTTTAAGTCAGTTGTAGCATCCTACACATAATATATAGCTTGTGCTAATCCAAATAACTTATTTATGGTAAGCATCGCATCGGTATCTTTGTAATGCCTCCCCTATTGAATCAATATATAGTGCTTAATGACCTCATGCATGATGAAAAGCATGTGCCTTGTGAGCTTTGTTCTATTCGATGGTCTTGATGGCAGGCTAAATGGTAAGTTTCTCATTAACGGGTATCCGAGGCAGCCATTTGAAAACATATCTATTCAACAAATACAAACTGTATTGCTATCTCTATGTACGCCATATAAGTGAACACGTATGCTTTGATTAAAAAGGGGTGATCTCTATATTCAGAATTTGATCGCCCTTACATGCTGCTGAAGAAGAATGTAGAGCAACTATGCATGGCCATATGGTTTTTTTGAATGTATGTACTTCTCAGACTGATATTGCCAAATTATGCATAAATTGGTGTTTTTAGAAGGCTAGCGCTACATGTCGAACAGTCTTGCAAAGACATTAACTTTAGATTTTTCAAGTGTGGTTGCTTAACAGACGGGTATATTACAAAGATGTTATGTCCTTGCACTTTGTCGCAATTTGTTTGTCGAAGGATATTTATATGTGATAGTGCATGTTTATGAAGAATAATTTGTTTGTTGCAATTTGAGCATCAAATGTTGTTAGATTGGCAATTCATAAGATCAATAGTAGATATGTACCTGAGGTAACGTCTCTAAAGTACCAAGCTTGAGCCTTGCAAAATTGGATTGAAACTAACATGAGCATCATCTAATTAGTATCAGGTCTTATTTTTGGTGGGTTAACAATTATTTGGAGTTGAAATAGTAATTTATGTGTTAGTAATTAAACATTGAAACAATGATGCCCGAAGTGATCTGTGTTGTTATCTCATTGAAATATTGGATTCCTTCTATTCCATTTTTCTGAATATTTTGGATGTTCATATCCCTATCTCTTTTTTTTTTGTTGCCATTTTGGATGTGCCACAATTCTTGTGCATATATGTGGTGACAGTGGAGGAGGTGAGGCCAGCAGATGTGAAGCTACGGTGATCTGTTGTATTGCAAGGACTAGCATTATTATTTTGATTTTCCTACTAAATGTTGTTTGAGTGACATAAGATTTTTGTGAGCATAATTTTTTTTTGACAAAGGCATGTAAAATTTAATTTTTTTTATTTTCATGAGTAGCTAACATGTTGTAGACTTGTAGAAGTACCTACTTTTTCGATATTTGCATAAGATCTATGTTGTTATTTTATTGAAACAATGTATTACTTCTATTGTATGTATTTTTTATGAATATTTTGGATGCCCCGATCCCATGTTTTTAATTTCTTTTGTTAATTTGTCGTGTATAAATTGATGTCTTGCCGCTACAAGTTTTATTTGAAGTCACAAATGCTATGCTTATCAGCCTCCAGCCTATCAACCTAGCGTGCAAGTGTGATTTATTCAAACAAACAAGTAGATGTATCCTTTAGTGGTAGAGAAAAACAGTACACTGTGTTTTGGATTGGAAATCCTTTTTGAAAATATGTGTTTGGATAATGTAACTTTTTTAAAGCTAATTGGGCCTAAATATTTCTCCATGTTGTGACAAAGGTTTGGTGTTGAATTCATGTGGCATCTCATTTTCATTAAACAAAATTAAGTTGTGATTATCTGATTAAATGGAAACCATGCTTATGGGGTTAGGGACTTTGGGCTATACTTTATGGGGTTAAAGGCGTGCGGGGATTTTTATTTTTTTCCGTTGCAACGCATGGACATATTTGCTAATGATTCTTTGTCCTATGTAATGTGCTAATAATTCTTACTTTAAACAACTCGTGAATTTATTCTATTTGTAATATTTCATTGTAACGCACGGACAACCAACTAGTTTACGTAAGTACATAAAATTTTGAGCGCTCGTCGCCAATTTTATCTTTTTAATAATCGATTTTGGACGATGTTTTGGTAAGGTATGAACACTGAATTTTTCGGTGACTAGGTCCTATCGTCCAATTGATTTATGATAATCAATGAAATGATAATTTTCTGAAAGGAATACCATAAATCACACCGAAGTAGGGATGACAATCGGGTGGTACCTCCGGGTCCGGTATGTCGTGGACTCGGACCGAGACCAACTCTTATACCAGACCCGGACCGAAGTTACTTTGGTCTAAATCTATATCCGGACCGGACCAGTAGTGCGGACCAACAGTACCGTCGGGTCCAACCCAAGAGTCTGAGAGAAGAGAGAGGTGGAGGATCGTCGCCCCATTCACGGCGCCAACGCCACCTCCTGCCGTGACTCCCTATCAGCTACATGAGCGCCCGCCGCAACTGCGTGCTCACATGCCTGCCGCCTCCCATGACGCTGCGCTCTTGTGCGCTGGCCTCCTGACTGCAACGCCCGCTTGCCTTGCAGCGCCGTCTCAGTGGCGCCACCTCTCACCTGTGACATGCATGGCTCATGTGTATGCCGCCGAGGAGAGGAAAGAGGAGGAGATCGAGTGGGGGCCTGGGGGACGGCGGCTGGGGAGTGAGGAGAGGCGGCTGAGTGTTGGGAGAGGAGGAGTTAGGGTTAGATAGATGAGGGGAGATGAGAGGCAATAAATAACACGGGACCACATGTCAGTGTATTTTTTGGGTCCGAGTCTGCATACCCATGGGTCTAACTTGAGACTTGGACCCAGACCCGACAGTTTATACCCATGGGTCCAGGATTAGACCCAAACCCAAATCCATCGGATCGGATACCCACGGATACCCGGACCCATGGATATTTTTACCATCCCTACACCGAAGTCAGGATCGGATACGGACTATTTTTTTCAGAG
The DNA here is from genome assembly GCA_036346415.1 of Raddia guianensis. NCBI lineage: Eukaryota > Viridiplantae > Streptophyta > Magnoliopsida > Poales > Poaceae > Raddia > Raddia guianensis. The sequence continues at coordinate 42,411,809 of CM070535.1, read as the reverse complement.
GCAAGTCGGATACGGAGTGTGGGCCTCTCCTTTCCGGAACGCTCACGCGCACACGAACACGGCCAGTCCGTGCTTTATACCCTAGCCACCACCAGGCCTGAGGCCTCTCGTCCAGAAATCCCCAAATTCCACCCGCGCACGCCGACAACGAAGAGCGCAACGCAGACAGCCGACGAAAATGGCCGTCGCCTCCGCGTGGGCCAAGCCCGGTTCCTGGGCCCTGGCCGCCGAGGAGCAGGACGACCTCCAGCCGCCGCCCGTCCCCGCCGCCGACTTCCCCTCCCTCGCCACGGCCGCCACCACCAAGGTCCCCAAGAAGAAGAAGCCCCAGGCCGTCTCCCTCGCCGCCTTCAACAGCGCCAAGTTCGTGGCGCCCGCCTCCCGCGGGCCTACCCACGACGAGCTTCTTAGCCTCCCCACCGGCCCCCGAGAGCGCACCGAGGAGGAGCTCGCCAACGCGCGCGGCTTTGGGGCGCGTTGGGGTGGAACCACCCGCGGCTCCGACGATCCGAGGCGCGGCGGATCTGGCCTGGGGGGACCCCAGGAGTTTGGCCCGTCGCGCGCCGACGAGGCGGATGACTGGGGTGCCGGCAAGAAGCCGCTGGAGAGGAGGGAGCGGATGGGAGGCTTTGGTGGGGACTCGATGTCGTCGCGTGCTGATGACGCCGACGACTGGGTGTCTATCAAGAGGGCGGCGCCCGCTCCACCTATGGAGCGCAGGGACCGTTGCATCTCGTTCGGGGGAGACTCGCGCGCGGATGATTCCGCGAGCTGGGTCTCCAATAAGGGTTATGCTCCGCCCCCTCCGCCGCCGTCTGATAGCCGTAGGGGTGGATCAGTTTGGGGTTTCAATAGGGATGGTGGTCCAGATGCCGATTCCTGGGAGAGGAAGAGGGAGGAGGTGAGCAGTGGTGGTGTTAGCAGCGGCGCCCGGCCGCGTTTGGTTTTGCAGAAGCGAACCTTGCCGATTGTCAATGGCAATGATGGAGAGAAGGAGGACAAAGAGGAGGAGAAGCTAGACATTCAACCTAAAACCAGGACTTCGAATCCGTTTGGGGCAGCCCGTCCACGCGAGGAGGTGCTTGCTGCTAAGGGCGAGGACTGGAGGAAGGAGGATAAAGAGGAAGATAAACTTGAGATTCAACCTAAAACCAGGACTTCAAACCCTTTTGGGGCAGCCCGTCCACGGGAGGAGGTGCTTGCTGCAAAGGGTGAGGACTGGAGGAAGGAGGATAAAGAGGAAGATAAACTTGAGATTCAACCTAAAACCAAGACTTCAAACCCTTTTGGGGCAGCCCGTCCACGGGAGGAGGTGCTTGCTGCAAAGGGTGAGGACTGGAGGAAGATTGATGAGAAGCTTGAGGCGATGAAGGTGCAGGAGGCACCTCCTGAGAGGAGGTCCTTTGGGAGGAGGGGTTCCCCGGTCTCAGGTGAGGAGAATGGGAACAGTCAACCAGAGAGCCGTGCTGACAGAGCCTGGAGAAAGCCTGATGCAATTGAGTCTACTGGAGAATCTGAAGAAGGGTCTGATAACTGATCTCTCACCTCTGAACTTAAATTCAATTGACTGTTTCAGTATCTCTGCATGCCTTTGCCCTCTAGTCATGGTAGATTAATGTTTTTGCTCTATGCTTATGCTCCTGCCTTTGTTGATCATAGCTGGCAGTGTGTTGGTATGAGCTGTCCTTACGATGATTTTTGATTGTAAAAGGGGAGATATTCAATTTCAATTTTTATGCAATCTGAAATTTCAATTAACCTTTATGGTTTTGCTCCATGGAAGTCACCTGGGCGGCAGTTCACCCGAGCCAGGCGATTGCCCAATTCTTCTCCATTGCAGGTGATTTGGAGGGGGGATGGAGGGAGGGGGAGCACATGTACCTGTGGGCCATCGTCTTCTTTATCTCTACGATGACAGCCAACGCCGCCCGGGTTAGGGATTCAGGTTTGGGGGTTCGGGGCCCCTAGTGTTCCCTGAGCTTAGATTGAGGGTTGGGTGGAGGTGGCGGCCCGGCAGTTGGGTGGGTTCATCAGGGCGGCGGCGGTGGCGGAGGTGGCCCCACCAGAGCCAGGAGTTGGGGGGAGACGGCGGCCGGGCTAGTTGATGGTGGGTGGATCTCGGAGTCGCTGTAGTCGTGATTAGGGTGGGCGGGGCCGGCCGGCGGTGGGTGGGTAGGAGGCGGAATGGGCGGTGATGCCGTCAGCTGAGGCGGTGGCCGGAGACGGAGGCGTGTGGAGCAGCGGCGGCGGTGAAATGCAGAGGCATGCATGGGGGAGAGAGACACGAGGAGAGAGAGTGAGGGGGAAGAGAAAAGAGAGGAGAGATCTAGGCTGTTGGATCTCAATCCAGCGGCCCAGAAATTCGCCTGGGCTGTCCTATAGGAACCCAATTTCCTGCTAGGGAGTCAATCCCTAACCTTTATGTTATCATCGATTGCTTACATATGGCATTTAATGAAAACACTACTGTATACTTATGCGTTGTAATGTGCCCACATGCATAGAGACGAGCTGTGTTATGACAGCATCTGCATGGTTGGGATGATGAGCTGCCCACATGCCGCATACCTTGTTTGTAGATTTATGCCGGTGATGTTTGATATGACTGTTGTATTACATTTTTTCTGGGAAGATGGAATTGCAGCTTGTAGCTTATCCTTTAGGAGCATAATCAGCAATTTGATGTGCATGGTTGAATACCTGAAGCATGATGCTTTAATTTTATTTGCTTAGCTGTTCTATTTTTTCATGGCATTAATCATCATAAATGTTTAGCTTAGTAATGCTGTGGTACATTATCAATTCCTTCCAAAATTCTAGATTGCAAACCCCTCCTTTTTTTCTTCGGTGTGAAATGTGAAATACATTGAAGCTTAATATGTACATAGCATCTCGAAATTTTATTGTGGATGTGTGTGACAATCTAATCATGTTAAACTACAATACGCTTCTGGAGGTATTAACCTAACAAGATGTCCTGGTCAAAATTCTATTTAGGATTAGCATAGAATTTTATAATTGTGCTTGGAAGTATGAGAAGTGCAGCAAGTGCTAAATAGTTAGATACTTAATATCAGTGCACTTTGTTCTACGGTTAATTCTTCTGCACCAAAAATAAGACTGAGAGATACCTAATATTTAGTGCACTTGTTCTATGGTGAATTCTTCCACATTAAAAGTAGACATCGAGTGATTCCTATAGTTACTGCACTTCTATGGCTATTAAATAGTTAGATATTTAATACCAGTGCACATTATTCAATAGTGATTTCTCTCGTAATGAAAATAAAACTGAGCTATATAATTGTTTTTGCACTTTTTGGTTAAGGCTAATGCATGGGGATTGTGAATTCTTTCACACTGAAGATAAGAATGGGATTTGGAATGTAGTTACCAGTTGCAGATGTATATGTAGCAATTAAAATGTAGTTATAGTATCATGACATACTAAGTTCTAACAATACGAGAACTATGGTAACTTGTGGCAATTGGTTAAGTTTCCTAATCTCAGGTCTCCGTAAGTCCATTTTAGATTATCTATACAATCTTGTTATATTCTTGCAAAACAAAACAAGATATCACTTAGGCCCTCTATGATCCCTTGTTTAGTTTTAGTTTGGAAAATTTGACCACCTTTGAAAGTGGTATGAAAAGGATAAATAAATTATTTAAAAAATATTTTTGAGATCTTTGAGAAAAATCATAAAAAGTCCTGAAAAAAATATTTTCAAAAATTAAAGTTACTGTTCTATACAGAAGCAATAAATATTGCAAACCCAACAAAATCTAAAACTAAACAAGGGATCAAAGAGGGCTATATGCTGTCATATTTTGCACAAGGTTCAAGATATTGCTAATTGTTAATTCGTTTGTGAGCTATTGATTAGGGGATTAATTAGAACTAGTCAGTGGACTTACATAGTATAATAAGAAGCCTCCCTGATTGCCTCTTCATCGTTCCCAGTCAGGCGGTCACCGCTGACTCTTCACCTAGAGTTACTCAGGCCTAATTGGTTTTGAGCAGGATAAGTTGGTGTTTTAACCGATTAGGGGCTGACTAGGGTGAAATTACAACTATGTGCTGTAGGCAATTAATCCTGATTTTTAGAACATTGATTTTGCATTGCAAACTTGTATGTCTAGCGTGTTAAATTGTACTTTACAAATGAAATTTAAATTGTGAATTGGGTGAGGATGATACAAGCCATTTTCAGCAATTCACATTGTAGTTAACACATGATGTTGCTGCAATGTTTTCTGCATCATTATGGTGATGTTTTTATGTGATTCCTCCCCACCTTAAAGAAGGCAAGCTTGCAACGTTGTCTTGTTTCCCTTTGGCATTTGAATGCACACTGTGATTTGGAATAGACATGTAATATGTTGAGGTTGGTTATGACTGGGATATTAGTTTTTAGTACAACTCCTTCTGTTAGATACATTCGGACTGGGATTGGAAATATGGGATATATGAGTGGTGCTGTAGCCTGTAGTTCAATTATACCCATCAAAGTTATTCCAATCCTTGCTCCAAACGCACCTCATTTCCAATAACATCAACTGTCTGAGCTTGCACATAAAGACTTGGTAGTCACATTTCGTACCCTTCACAATACATGGATGAAAGGCCACCTTACTAGTTTTCTGGATAAAATTAGGTTGCCTGTGATTTTTCTCTGTTCATTGATATATTTCCAGTGAGGCAACAATTTTTTGGGTAGTCTAAACTGCCTTGCTTTATATAATGCTGAATCATATTCTTATATGCAGTGGAAAGTAAATTTAGAAGTAACTAAAATATTATGTTTCTCTTCATCACCTATATTGTATTTCAAGTTTTTGTTTTTGTACTGTATATATTCTTTATATGTCTAGTTCATTAAATATTTTTCTGTTTTGTCAACATTTTTGTTGCATTCTTGTATTTCTTGGATAATCAATGGCTAAACATTGAATTTGCAACTACAGACCAGAGGCTACACAAGAGGGCATTCCTGCGAATTGACATGAGTACATGCCGAATGGGCTTCGCAATCTGAGGGACTTAACACAAGTCATCCGCTAAATATATTGTCTTATATTTTTGCCACTTGTGTGCGGCACAATTTGTAACGCTGAGTCAATTTTGGGTCCTGTTCTCTGTTTTTTTTTTTATCACCTGGTGATCGTGAGAATTGGTGTTGGGAATTTTGATCTGGTATTGCCTTAATCTTAGTTGGCGTAGCATATTTGTTGTTAGCGTTATATTAGTTGATGTTGACTTGGTGATAATGTCCCAAAGAAAGTTTATTTTATCAATTTGATTGTATTTTGGTAGATTTCAAATTTTGTGTGGTTGACATTGTCATTGTGATCGGCAAATATTTGTAGATATCATGCTACGCTGGCTTGTCCGTTGGGGTAGTCAATTTTGTTACACCAGTTCCTTCCGTGAAAGAGACTAGTAAATTTTGTTGCAGTCGTAGCGAAAATCTTGGACAGGGTAGGTTACTAATGAAACTTGGCTAGGCCCTGATTTCCTGATTGAGCTGAGAAGCTTAAGCAGAGAATTTCAGTGGTTGAGCTGATTGAGCTGAAGAGTGAAGCTAAATGGATAAGCTAGTTCAATGAATAAGTTTAATCTATTTTTTGTCATGTCATTGCCACCCGTTGGAAGGCATACATAAAAGATGAAATACGAGGGATGTATTGATCCCTAGGTCTTTGGTTGTTTGGGACGATGAACCTAGTCCCAAAATTGCTGGGTCGGTACTCGGTATACACTGGTGCAAGCAAAAAAATTATATCCAGAGCAAGGGATTGCAAGGATTAAAAATAGAAAATTTCATTTCATCAATTCATAAATATGAGAAAGAATCCAAAAACTAATTTGTTCATATCAACCAACATGATTTTTTTCTTTTTTTTTTGCAATTGCTTCTTCAGATCAAACACAAACGTAATAGCTTTCATTTGACTCTGGAAACAAAATTTCCTCTTGTTGCTCCAGATTAAACACGAACAGGACATTCTGTAAGCTATTCAACCAACGAACAAATTTTCTTCTGGGAGGGGGGAAAAATGCCCATGGTACATCCGAACAATGTTCAAACAAGGGTGTGAAACAGATTGGAGTATGAACAAAAAATATATAGATCTACCTTAGTTCTTCGATGGGGACGACTCCTAGTCCGGTGTTGATGGCTCCCAGCCCCGATCTCGCAATACCTAGGACGTTGTCGGGGTGGCGAGCACGATGGGGACATATCATAGAAGGGGACGATGAAGCTAATGTGCATGGAAATGGTAAGATGATCCAGTAGGTGGCGAGGGGTTGGTAGGGTGGAGTGTAGGGTTTAAATTTTGTTTTCACCCGTGAAACCACTGTATCACTGGGCCGTGAAACCTATAAAAACCACCAAAAACTGCTAAAAAACCGGATGAAATCATTCCTACATTACAAAGCCCCTACCGGCTGCTTCCTGGTTAAGCCACATCATGCGGAATCGTGACCGTTCAGATGGCTGGCCGTCCATACAAACCTATATATAAAAAACAAAATTCGGTAGGCAACAGACGATGCGGGTGCTTTGTCCAGCTGGTTATCAGAGATAGCTGTTGTTCATGTGGTGGGCGGTTCGAGTCCCGGGCTCGCTCCCGTTTTCTCCTTTTTTTCCCGGGCGCTCAGTACCTTCCTAGCTCTCTCTCCACAGCCAGCAAGTGGCTCTCTCTCCAGCGCTCTGTAGCTCTCTCTCTCTCTACAGCAGCACATGGCTCTCTGTGTAGCTCTCTCTCCACAACTAGCCTTTCTCTCTCACCAGCTAGCTTTCATTTCTTCCCCCGTTTTCTATTTTCCTTTCAGCACTAAAAAAAGGGGAAAAAAATAAAAAACTTAAAGAATCATGCAAGAAAGTGCATATGAAGCTATTTTTTATCTTGAATTTAAAATTTTCTCCCCCTATTTTTCTTTTTTTTGCAGGTCACAAAAAACGAAAAATTGAAGAAATAGAAAATGAAACATGCTTACGCAATGAACGTACATGAAAAAATCCAGAACAAATAAAAATGCAACCAAAATTCATGATAGGTATCTATAAATGAAATTAGGTATTATAAATGTTAAATTATCTGAAATGAGTTAGTAAATAATATAAATAAAACAATTGATATAAGCATGTAAAAAAGAACATACATACAGAGTTACTTTTTTAATCTTAGATTTCAAATTAGGCTTCCCAAATTTTTCGTTTCTTTTTTATAGGTCAAAAAAACAAAAAAATTGAAACAACTCAGAAAATGGAACGATGCCTATACAGAGAACGTGCAGCGAAAAAATCTTTTTTAAAAAAATCAACAGTGCAACAAAAAATTCAGGATGAGGGTACGTAAATGAATTTAAGTATTAAGAATGTAAAATTCTATGAAATGAATTAAGAAATAATAGAAATACAAAAATAAACTTCAAAAAAATATAACTACAGTTAAAAGCATGCAAAACCACAATTCCATGTTAATGTGCATAAAAAATTTAGCCTTTTTTAAAAAAATGCAATTTCTTTTCTAGAAAAAAAAATCCATTTTTCCTCTCATTCTAACTTTTCTGGTCAACAAACAAAAACTTAATAAAATAAAAACGTAATATAATGATAATGGCCCATACAAGGTTTTAGGCATTAAGTTTTTTAAAAAATAATTGGAATAAAAAAACAATTCTATATTATAAGGGCCTAAGGGTTCGGTTTCCTGCCTCCCCTACATTTTTCGTTATTTAATTTTCACCCGCGCTTGACTTTACAACCGCTAAATCTCGCATGCTTCTGGCTTACAAAACTAATGGCACGCGCCACAGGCGCGTCGACTATGCTAGTATGTTACAATTATTACCAGATCTACCATACGACTGCCTTAAAAAATAGTTATACCATACCATAGAAAAAATAAAAAGAAATATCAGAATTCTAGATAGACCAGGACCCCACAGCCACAGCCCACAGGTCTAGTCAAATGCAAGTATGCAACTAGCTTCAACCACGAACACAGCGATCTACCCAAGCGAACTCTCCCTCTCCGCCCGGCCCGCTCCTCAGAAAAGGCGAAAAATCCCCTAGAGCAGCAGTGGCAGCGGCAACGACAACGTCAAATCCTCTTCCGCCGCCCCGCCCCGCCCCTCCCCGCATCGGATCGGATCGAAACCTAGGGTTTCGCCTCCCCCTCCTCCCCCGCTCTCCCCGCCGCGCGCGCGCCGGGGACCACCAAACCCTAGGACGGCAAACCCGGCGCGATCGCCCACGGTGGAGGCCTCGTCGGCGGCCGAGAGGAGCCGCTCCGGGCTCGGGTCAGGGTTCCGGTACCTCACCGGCGCCGCCTCCGGGTGGTTGAACCGGTGGATGGTCATGGGAGCCAGCGGCTCCAAGCTCGAGAAGGCCCTCGGCGACCAGTTCCCCGAAGGCGAGCGCTACTTTGGCCTCGAGAACTTCGGCAACACCTGCTACTGCAACAGTGTCCTCCAGGTCTCGATGCTCCACCCTTGCAATTCTACATATAGCTTATAGATTTGTTGTGCCGGTAGGTGTGAATGACTGTTAGTCTGCAACCGTAGTAGCATGCTATGTGCCTATGTGGTTGAAGTATACATGCCGAAATGGCTTGGTTTGGAACCTTGCATGACCTGATTAGGTGAAGTGTTCGATAACCGTTTGAGGCGGCTTTGTTTGTTTGCGGTTGACGTGTATATGCTCCTTATTGTATTGGCATGCAGATGGCCCCGAGGCTGTTCGAGTATATTTTGACATATGCATCATTGTATTGTTTTAGTGGCATTCATCGACAATGCAACGACACGTCTGAGTTATGTTACACGTGGATATTTTTTATGTCTGTACTAAGCACATATTCACATGATTATGGTTGCAATGGGCGCGCATATCGTACAATCAGATCCAATAGCAAAGTATTAGTTCTTGGCACAACAAATAGAAGCTTGTATTTTGTAAGTTCCCATGTAATATAGTACCTCCGAAATCTACATATTTGAGCATTTATAGTATAACCGCTGCATAGTTGATTTACATGTGGTAGCCTGCTATTGGGAACTGATGTGTTTATCTCAAATGGTTTTTTGGGGCAAATATTCATGCCTTGCTACAAGATTACTTGCAAGTTAAGTGACGTGCCAATTTGTCTTGAATCTTAGCACTAGCTGCTTATCTACCTTCCGTTTGCTAATTTTTTGCGAAATATTGTAGTTAGCCCGCAATATTTTTTTGGCTGTCATAGGTTTGGACTTTAATCTAATAGCCATTCTTGTACCATATCAAAATAAAGGTAATTTTTAATTGCAACTGTTTTTGATACTTACAATTTGTACCATCTAGTTGACTGTTTTAACAGATGTGACGTGTGCAACATTTACATGATGGAGCTTATACTGATTTTTTTTGGTTCCAGGTACTTTATTTTTGCATTCCATTCAGGGAGCAATTGCTGGAATATTGTGCAAATAATAAAAATCCTGGAGACGCAGAGGAAAATCTTTTGACATGTTTGGCGGATCTTTTTATGCAGGTAATAATGAACAAAAAGTAACTTTATAACCTACTGACACGTGACTGTGTTTCAGGCATATTATTTGTAAATTAACTTGACATGGTATAGCTTATTTGCATTTTTTTTTTGTTGGATCCAAGGGAACTTTTCTTTCTCTTATTACTGTGTGTTGCGTAGACAAGGAAATTGGTCTGGCATTCATTGGACACTAGCTGTTAATTAAGTTAAGCTTACATTCGGGAGAAGGATACAAGTATTTTTTTTTTTGCGAAAAATCTCTCAGTTTAGTAAGCATTGCACAGTGGCAGCATTTACTTGTATATTAGTACAGTTTGTAAGCCTTCCGTTTTTTCTCATCACCAGAACCATAGTCGATAGATAATACTAACCAATGTTAGTCATACCATTCTAAAATAATGGGATTAATTCCAATTAATCTCTGATTGGTAGTCCTCCATACAGTTTCTATTACCGATTAGCTTTAGGGCATGTTCTTTTGAGTTGATATGAACGGTTGAGCAACTGAACGGCTGAAATAATTGAACATCAAGAGCTTCTCGAAGTAGTCTCAAGATTTGGATCCATTTTGTTTGACTTGCTTTTTAAAGCGTTAGGACCCACCTTCAAAACAGCGAAAAAACGGACTCAAAAAACTTAAAGCATATGTTTTTTCAAAACGTAGATAAGTCGTTATGCTGTTAAGCCGTTAAGCTGAAAAGAACGGGGCCTTGTATTAACACCGTCTAGTTTCTAGTTGATATTATTGTTAAAGAAATAATGGACAAATATTTATTAACAGTTAATTAGTAATTATCTTAACCATTGATCACATGATTAACGATAGATTTATAAATGGAGCAACCGTCTCTGTGCTTCCTCCATGGTAGCAACTGACATATACTTTGTATATAAAAGGCACTGTACACTTGTACTTGAAAGGCAATAAAGCAGTTCTTTACATCAATCTCTCGCTCTCTCTCTCACCAGTCACCACTGAGAAATATTACACTCAAACACGTTATCAGCACTGTTCTACGGTGAGTTCTCTCTCTAATCATAGTTCAAAGTACACAGTAATTGTGATTAAGAAGATGAGGGCTAGGCCTGGTGTTCTTCGCCCATGGGGAGGAGTTCCTAGGGCACCTTTTACCAATCAAGTGCCTTCAAACACCCCCTGGTGGAGGATTCTAGAATCATCACTGATAGTCATGGTTGCAAATCACAATGCTATGGCAATACATCACATGACACAAGTGCGGTTAATCCAGAGAGAAAAGGCGGCGACAATGGAGGAGCAGGGCTACTACGCCGTCGCCGCCGCAGAACCGAAGAAGGAGAAGAGGGGTCGTAGGGGTAGGGAGATGCACTGCACATGCGAGGAGAGGGTAGTGATACCCGATCACGGAGACTTCGGTTGCGATGCCAATCCCCATCTTTGCCTTGTCACCGGCCGGGTCGATGAGTTCACCGATGTACACTCTCTTGTCACCGGATGGTTGGGCTACTTCACTCTGAGAGTGCATAGAGGCAATACCTTTGATGTGGAGGTTGCGACCATCTGGGCTAGTCGTCGGCGCCGCATAGCGGGAGAGGCTCCGTGCTTTGGGCGAGGCAGGACTCCTCCTTCGCCATCTTCTCCAGATTCGAGAGGACCTCGGGTTTCATCGCCATTGCTCTGGTGGTGAGATTTCCACAGCCACGAAGCACCAACGAGGAGGATGTCTTTCGGTGTCGGCACCGGCAATGTCATTGGACTTACCGACTCCCTTCGGGCGTGATGCCGGCCCAAATGCAAGCAACTTCACCATGGTCGGCCGGCGGTGGACCACCCTCTTCTACACCGCTGACGGGGTTGTACTACGACCCATGTAGAAGGCGCGCCGCGCTGCCTACCCTAGGTCGGTCGACGGCGGCCGGCTTGGCCGCCCCGGATCTACAAGCGACGACGATCGGCGTGGGTGCCTCGACTCTTCCACGGCGGCGCCTAGGCGGGCGACCCTCGGTCGGCCCCGGCGACGCAAGCGTCCTCGCCGGCTCGGCCCGACGATGCTCGGCGTGCCCGCCCGGCTTCGGCCCCGTTGGCCAGCGACGCAACCGCCCCCGGCTCAATTATGGTCATAATATCAAAAGTTCAAATTTCCGAAACACAGGAATTTCATATGCAGACTTGTGCTAAAGGGAAATTGATAATCTGACCTTCATATCTCAAAGTTCGAGATGAGTCCTTTGAATTTTTGGAAAGAATTCAAGGTGATATATGTGGACCTATTCAACCCTCGTCAGGGCCATTTAGGTATTTTATGGTTCTATGTGATGCATCTAAAAGATGGTCTGATGTAAGCTTATTGTCTACACGGAACCATGCTTTTGCAAAATTAATTGCTCAAATAATTAAATTAAGAGCCAATCATCCTAATGATAGGATAAAGTCCATTCGTTTGAACAATGCTGCTGAATTTTCCTCAAAAACATATAATGATTATTGTATGGCTTTGGGTATCAATGTAGAGCATTCTGTACCATATATCCATACGTAAAATGGACTAGCAGAATCATTGATTAAGAGGATCAAACTAATTGCTAGACCTCTTTTATAAAATTGTAGGTTACCAACTACTTGTTGGGGCCATGCAGTTTACATGCTGCCGCATTAATACAATTGAGATTAACTGCATATCACACGGTATCCCCGTTGCAGTTAGTACATAGAAATGAACCAAGTATTTTCTATCTGCGAAAATTCAGTTGCAGTGTATATGTACCGATTCCAGCACCGCAGCGTACACAAATGGGCCCTCATAGGAAATTGAGGGTTTATGTGGGGTATAATTCTCCGTCAATAATAAAATACCTCGAGCCATTAACAGGGGATCTGTTTACAGCTAGGTGCGTTGGTTGCATATTTAATGAGGATAATTTCCCGGTATTAGGGAGAGATAAGTACCACAAGGAATGCCGAGAAATAAATTGGGATGCCACGGGCATTCAGTCCTTAGATCCACGTACTAATGAATCTGAAATAGAAGTTTAGAAAATCATAAATTTGTAAAAAATTACAAATGAGCTGCCAGATGCATCTACTGATTATAAGGGAGTTGTGAAATCTCATATACCTGCTGTAAATGTGCCCGAGAGAGTGGAGGTACCTCAGAAAACCACTATTACCCCTAATCCAAGGAAGAGGGGGAGACCTTTGGGTGCAAAGAGCTTGGTTCCATGGAGACGTCTGCAGAAACAAAAGTCCAACACTGGTATATTAATCAAATCAGTAATTCAAAATGCAAATGATGATAATCCCAACAAAGATATGTGCTCAACTATAAATGTTGGGACATCATAACCTTTGAATTCGATCGTAGTAGGAAATCACGATGAGTTGCAAGAGATAAATGAGGAAATTTCTACAAACTATGTCAATACAGCAGAATTGTATAAAAGAGAAAGTACAATTGTCGACATATGTTTTGCCACTATGATTGCTGAATCCGTTCATCTGGATGCAGAACCTAGGACCATGACCTAAGATCATGGCAGAGTGCATGAAGCACTCAGATTGGGTCAAATGAAAAGAAGCAATTGAGGCAGAATTACACTCGCTTAATAAAAGAGAGGTTTTTGGTCCAGTAATGCCGACACCTCCTAATATATTTCCTGTTAGAAATAAATGGGTCTTTATTCGAAAAAGGAATGAAAACAATAAGGTGGTAAGATATAAAGTGAGACTTGTAGCACAAGGGTTTACGCAGAGACCCGGCATCGATTACGATGAAACATATTCTCCTGTAATGAGTGGAATCACATTTCTATATTTAATATCATTGGCAGTTAACATGAATTTGACTATGCAGTTAATGGATGTTGTGACCGCATATTTGTATGGGTCACTTGATTCGGATATTTACATGAAAGTCCCTGAAGGGGTTAAACTTCCGAATCTTAAAGGAAATCGCAACATGTATAGTGTCAAATTGAAAAGGTCGCTATATGGATTAAAACAGTCGGGGAGAATGTGGTACAACCGACTAAGTGAATTCCTTTTAAAGAAAGGATATTCAAATAATGATGATTGCCCTTGTGTATTTATAAAGAAAACACAAAGTGGGTTTTGCATATCATTGGAACAACTGAAAATATAAAAGAAGCAAGCAATCATTTAGTGACGGAGTTTGAAATGAAGGATTTGCGCAAAACCAAATTCTGCTTAGGTTTGCAACTTGAGCACTTGCATAATGGAATTTTAGTGCACCAGTCTGTTTATATCGAAAAAATATTGAAAAGGTTCAATATGGATAAAGCATACCCATCTAAGATCTCTATAGTTGTGAGATCCCTTGATAGGGATAATGACCCATTTAGACCAAAGGGTGAAAATGAAGATATTTTGGGACCGAAAGTCCCATATCTTAGTGCTATATGAGCATTAATGTATTTGGCGAATTGCACCAGGCCTGATATTGCATTCGTAATCAATTTATTGGCAAGATTTAGTGCCGCTCCAACAATGAGACATTGGAATGGTATTAAAAATATCTTCGGGTACCTTAGAGGAACACTGGATCTTGGATTATTTTATAAGCAAAATCAAGATATGACTATGGTGGGATATACTGATGCTGGCTATTTGTCTGATCCCCACAATGCCAGATCATAGACTGGATTTGTATTTCTATATGGTGGTACGGCTTTTTCATGGAAGTCTAGCAAGCAGACTTTAGTAGCCACATTCACTAATCATTCTAAAATAATTGCATTATATGAAGCATCACGTGAATGTGCTTGGCTTCGCAGAATGATTAACCATGTTGAAAGGTCATGTGGTATCAATTCGTATGGATCCCCTACCATTATCTATAAAGATAATGTAGCTTGTGTTATGCAAATGCAAGCAGGTTATATTAAGATTAATATAACAAAGCATATTGCTCTCAAATTATTCTATCCTCATGAACTTCAGAAAAGAGGAGAGATAGAAATTTTACAAACAAAGTCTTGTGACAACTTAGCAGATTTATTTACTAAGTCTCTACCAAAATCCACATTTTGGAAATACGTATATGGAATTGGTATGAGAAGACTTTGTGAGCTGCAAGGTTCAGGGGGAGAATATCACTGAACAAAACCTGTTTTAAATAATCAAACTATTGCACTCTTTTCTCCTGTATGAGTTTTCCTAAAGGGTTTCTCATATAAAGGTTTTTAATGAGGCAATATAAATACAAGCTAAGATTTCATGTACTCTTTTCTCCATCCATTTTATCCCATTGGGTTTTTTGAAGGAGTTTTTAATGAGGCATACGATATGCTTGGGAATATAAATACAAGATCATATAATATGTTTTTTTCATCTGTTTTTCCCACAGGGTTTTTCAGAAGGAGTTTTTAAAGAGATCTTTGAACAAATTATTTGTCCAAGGGGGAGTGTTAAAGAAACAATGGACAAATATTTATTAACAGTTTATTATTAATTATCTTAACCATTGATCACATGATTAACAGTAGATTTACAAATGGAGCAACCGTCTTTGCGCTTCCTCCATGGCAGCAACTGCCATATACTTTGTATATAAAGGGTAGTGCCCTATGTAAAGATACACCGTACACTTGTACGTGAAAGGCAATAAAGCAGTTCTTTACATCAATCTCTCGCTCTCTCTCACCAGTCACCACTGAGAAATATTACACTCAAACAATTATCAAGTTCCAACGCAGCTAGGCGGCTTTTTTGACGGTTTTTCCGAGAAATCACCATTTTTAGCTGTTAACTGACGAATTATGCGATTTCTGCTGGTTTTGTACGAGGACTTACATAAAATGTGGAAAATGGGAAAAAATGAAAAATATGTGTAAAATAGAAAATTTCCAAATAATCATATTTTTTTTTAGAATTTGCGCCATGCGAATATGTAAGATTGTGTGAAAAAATTTGGCAAAACCTTTACTAATTTTAAGATATTTGAAGCATACAAAAGACATGATAATTATCATTTATACATATAAGTTCGTAAGTATGTATCTCACAACAATTTTCATATTAACCCAACAATTGAATCAATGATTGCGATGGTATTTCGGTCTTTACCTTGCTATGGACCTCCTAGTCCTGCCTACACCATATGAAGGCAACCCTATTTTTTTAGCGAAAAAACTACTGCTGCAACAAATATTATTTTCTTGTTAAATCTTATTACCATTTTTGCATATATTTTATTGGTTGTTATCCTTAAAATGTTATGCTACAATTCGCTGCCCTTTACGAACCCTCTATCAAGTGCTACAACTCTTTTCAGCTCTTTTAAAAAATTTGTAAATGAACATGAAAAAAATGTCAATTTTAAGTTTTGCATCATAAAAAACATTTAAAAAGTTCATACTTTTTTTTTACAATTTTTTGAAATTTAAATTCAATTTTTTAAATCTACCAGTTAAAAACCATCTGTTTTTGAAACTGCAGGCCACCGGTTCACCCATTAGCCGGCGGTTTCCACGGTTTTTATTGGTTTTTGATCCATGGTGGGGTTTGGCGGCGAGAGGGCCGATCGGGTGGTGATGAGGCCGGCTTACGTGAAGAGCATCTAGCAGAGGTGGATCTCATGAGTCATGAGGTAGTTCTGACATTGCGACGAGAGAGAGCGAGTCTGGGAGATGAGGATTCAGGAGAGAACGAAGAATAATACATTACCTAGGGGTTAGGGATCAGAGGAGGCCAAACGGGCCGGACCAACAAAGCCGAACCGGGCTGGCCCAACGAACCGTGACGAGTTCGATTAAATGCGATGTGGTGCCGATCGACTTTGGCTTGATTCGGTTTGTCCTTTGTAGCATATTTATTTAATTAAATATATTTATTTTTATGTATATTTCTAATGATATATAGTGTATTTACGCAATTTATAGTGCATATTTGTAAAATATAGTGGTTTTTTAAATTTATTTAGATATTTTTAATTAAAATAAACCAACCCATATAAACAGGGCCGGCCTTGTTCGGTTCGATTCTGATCTTGAACCGAACCTAAGGTGAGACCGAGCCCATTGGCCGGTTGGCCGATTCGTGCGATAAGAACGAACCAAACGGATCCAAACCGGGCCGGCCCATTGGCCACCTCTGTTAGGGATCGATCCATCCATCCCTCAGGTTCCATCCTCTATGTGCTGTCATCCTCCCCTAAACCCCTTAAATCCGATGGTAATGACGTGGGATATATGTCGCAACGAAACTGCCCTGCCCCAGGGGGTTAAAAGTTAGTGTTTGTTATTTTTAAGGGGCTGCTAGATGCAAATCAAGTCTTAAGGGGTTATTAAATAAATCGGTTTTGCTAGAAATCAGTTGCCTGAGATTTAATTAGCCATCAGTCGATTTGGACATACCTTATCCGCGCACCTTCTTCCTCCTCTCCCGTGGCCGCCACCTTCTTCCTCTCTCGGTAGGCTACCGCCTTGCCAGGTTAGGGTTGGGTTAGGGAACATTTGGTTTCTCGGTTGTAAAGGGAGGTCGGGGAGGCGGACCGGACCGTGGGAGGGCTTGTCGAGGGGCGGTGGCGGCGCCAGAGCGAGGAGGGCGAAGGCGGGTGGGCAGCGGTGGAGGGGACACGCCGTCCCCGTCCGTTAGGGTGGGCGAGTGGCACGGCAGCGGCGAAGCGAGGCGAGGCGCGGCGGCGAGGCCGCGCCGGTGGTGGGGTGGTGGCGGGAGGAGGTGGAGGAGGGAGGCGAGCCGGACGCGGTGGGGATTCGGGGGTGGGGCGGCCAGGCGGGCGGAGGCGGAGGCGAGAGGCGCCGTGTGGCGGCGGCATGGGTGAGAGCGGAGGCGGGGAGGAGGAGGAGGAGGAAGGCGATCGGGAGGAGGAGGAGGAGTCGGGGGAGTGGGAGGAGGAGAAGGGAAAGTAAGAGAGAGAGTGGGGGGCGCGGGTTGATCTGGACCGTTGGATTGAGATCCAACGGTTCAGAAAATCGACTGAAGGATAAAAAAAAACAGGCAACTGTGCAATAGCCGGTCCCTAAATAAATTACCTAAGCTATATGGGGTTTTCAAATAATTTACCAAAGTAATATTACTGTAAAGCGCTACAATGTATGGCTTGCACAATAACTACAAATTTCAATCCGTAGATTTTAGTTTTAATTTAAGTTGAAAAGAGGGCCTAAGTAGTGAAGAAACATGAATAAAGTATTGATAAAACATGCATGGAGAAATAGTGATCAATCATGGCAACATGCAAAGAAACATGGTGAAGTACTACCCGAAATATCGATTTTGACCGATGAAACATTTACGAAATACTAATGAAAATGTCGAAAGTATTGATGTAATATGGAGAAGTACTGATGAAATATGGGGAAAAGTATAAATGAGGCATATGTAGTGATAAAACATGGTAAATAACATTATGCTTCACAAAACAAATATATTTCGATAAGAAGCTACCAATAATATCTCGCATGTTTCACTGAAGAAGCTAACTCATGTTTCACCACCGAGAACCAAATTTCACACATATTAGAACTGGGGTGCATCTCACTGTGCCGCTATTTCCTGAGCCACCATCCATTGGAAACATTGTTGAAATAATCAACAGTTAAATAAAATTAATAAAATAATACATTGCATAATTTATTTACCTGAATAGCAACGAGTCCAGTCGTTGGGCACGGCGGCCGACACACGGCATGGCGGGAGCACTCTGCTCCTGCCACCTGACGTGGCTTAAGCCTGCTCCTGTCGCCCCGTGTGGCTGCGGCAGCCGACCGCTTGCTCCCGCCATGCCACCTGACGGACACACGCTAGATTGTCGCCACCGCAGCTCGCTGAATTACCGACACGTCGCATAAGGAATCTTGCATGTCTGCATGCCTGCACACACCACGTGAACGAGATTAGCACGATATTTAAAAGCTGCTATAGCTCGACCGACAAGACAATGTCAATTCTTGAATAAACTATTGCTCCACCGACGGGAATACGTGGAGTAGGATGCACCAACAACGTACGGTTGTTTTAATCGAACAGTAAACACGTGATTTATGCTAATTAATAGAGTTTAGACGTCACAGTGATCACAAAATTCAGTGCATATATATCGCTGTCCTACCCGATTCCTCACACTCATTTCTCACCCAGCCTTCACACTCATTCCTCACCCGATAGAGCTCGAGAGTCAGCAGTCAGGTATGTGTATGTGTAAGTACCTCGCACGGCACGGCGGGAGCTAATATTTATTAATTCATTAGTGTTACTGCAGTTGCTATATGCAGTAAATCACGTATTTTGTTCTGAGCATTTAATTAGAGATATTTTGTTTAATAGTTTTATTTATATTGAAGCATTTAAGTTGTTTGTTAAGGAGAGAAAATGGCCTACAATTATAATTGAAGTTAGTGATTTATTTGTAGTTACTAACATAAATGATTAATTTTTAATTGCATGTATTGCGGAAATTAATATATAATTAGAGATAAATTAGAGTTACTGTGCTTACTAAAATAGTGACTATATTTTTTGCACACAATTATTTGTTTGCTTAATTGAACGTATTGCGGAAATTAATCTATAATTACCATGTAAATTAGTGATTTAATTGTACCAATGTTAGCGACATTATAGTTAATAATTAGTGGTTAATGGGTGTCCAGTTGCTATATTCTATGTTCAGCACTTAAGTAGATATATTATGTATTAAGCACCTAAGCTAACATTTAGTCCAATGTTTGAAATAACAGTTAAATATAAACAAACATATATTTCATGTTTATATGAACGAACACGTGCTTGTTACATATGTAAATGGAGACACCACTACATATTTTTCACAGAGATGCACCCGCACCAATGCAAGGGAGTTTTGTAAGCATTCACACATGCATGCATTTGTAGACCACAATAACATTACCAAAAGAGTTGGCAATGTTGGCGAGGGTTATAGCTCGAAAGCTTTGTATAAACCGTCAAGAATACGAACTTGTTCTAGACGGTATTAGGCCATGTCAGGTTTCAAATAATTCGATATACGTGTACAACCTGTGGCTACTGAGAAGTAGGGCTGCTTGGACATATTATGTGAATAAGGCAGTAGAAGAGGGGTACCAATTAGGCGTGTACATGCTGTCGGAGGCAAGAGAATTCGAGGATGGGCCTAGCAACATCGTACATGGGGATGCACAGGAGACTCAATACCCCCTCACCTAGTGTTCGTAACTCAAGAACTTTGCAATGAAGTTATATTTAATGAGAATTATGAGCAGTATAGTTGGGGGTTTGCCATATTGGTTGATACATATCGGGAGTTTTGTGTCGCATGCCAGCGGGTAGCCCCGAATGCAGTATTTGTGGGTTGTCATCTCCTTGTACAATTCTAGTCATGAAGTTATTTCTCATTAAATCGTCCCAACACGTTAGTCCGTTACTATCCAGTATATGTGGATGCCGATGTAACCCCCCAACATGAGGTATAGATGGTTGCATGCCAAGTTGCGATGGTTGAAAGAAGTTGACAGGGCATCGTACACGCGGCTTGTGTCAGATATGAACCTTCTTGTAGATGACCAAGTTGCGTGGGATCCTTTCTGCCATATAGCAACCTACGATATTGCCACGGGGGCTTGCTGGCAAGTACATGAACTGAGAGTTCAGACTATTGGATGATGACATGGCGGTTTTTTTCACACGATGGTGGGTCTACGTACTCCATAAGTTCATAGCCCGGGTATGTCCCAACCGCGGAGCAAACTGACCATCAAAATCGGTTTGGACCTTCTCAGGCTGCAGGACAACGTACGACGTATCCACCAGACCACTACACCCCAAGTGCATACACTACAAGGGGTCGTCGGCGCTAAGTGTTATCATGTAATCTACACAATATGACATTATTTTGACATTTTTTCCATTTTAAATGTAATGCACCAGTAATGCTACATGGACAGGCTTTGCTCTAATAATCTCGGCCACCCGTCATGTCAAATCAATAGCTACCAAAGTGTCCTACCCTCTGCGCGACGTGATCCCTCACTGTGAAAGTGCCCTACCCTCTGCGCGACGTCACCCCTCACTGACAAAGTACCCTACCCTCTGCGCGATGTGACCCATCAGTGCCAAAGTGTCATACCCTCTCTCACTGCCAAAGTGCCATACCCTCTGCGCGACGTGACATCTCACTGCGAACGTGCCATGCTGTGTGGTCCAGTGGTCCCTGTTTAAGTGATTTATCGCTGCAAAGGTCTGTAGTGACACGTTAAAATCATCTCTGAACTGTGCATTGCGTATGTCTTATTGCATTCAAGCATCTTGGCCACTATCACATATTTAAACCCACCCATTCACACTCCGAACAACACAACCAACAGGTGAGAGGAGCCACGAACATCACAAATAGCAGCGTTCTAACCACTTCACTTCACAGACAACCTCTCCTCACCAAGGGAGTGACGTGGAGTTCCCATCGCCACCAAGGGAGTCTCTCTTCGAATCTGTCTCAAAAGGTGTTCAGCTGCCCATGTGTCTATGCGAAAATCTTTGTATTCTAAGGAAGTCCTAAGACATATCCTACACTTATGGAAGAAGGTATTGGATGTGTGCAAACTATGCGTACGACCGAACAGTCGAGATGGAGAGCAAGGTAAAGTACCCTGCAAGTCACTTCTTACTTATTTCTTCCCTAACGAACATATACACTCAAATGCTAACTTTAATCTTATTAGTCTCCATTGTGCGAGTTTGTGCAATATTTGGATACGGAGCAGACTCCCGAACAAGAGTGGCAGGCATAGCGCGAGGCTGACAAGCAGCGGCAGTTCAATGAACGTGAGGCAGCCCGTGCCAGAAAGCGCGAGTGGGCTACTAGAGTCAGGGAAACAGGACCTAGCACATTTGCGAAGGGGAAATACCCCCGCTGTAAAATCAGGAAAAATCAAACACTGCAACCTGGCACAGATCTCGTGCAGAAAGTTTGGGGCTCGGTTTTCACCTCACTACATCCAAACGGAGAATCTCCATGACTTCAAAATGTTTGTGTTGATACATATGGAAGTCACGGAACTGCTCCAAGTATAAGCACTCAAAAATGATTTTTTTTAGATTTTTCTAAACATCAAACACTCACTGCTGTGTGGAGAACATTCAACTTGATAGAAAACTTGATTTGTAGTCAATCCTAGGGTGCAAAAGAGATTTCACCCTCAAATTTTGCGTCCGTTTCGACAAATGCTCTAACAAAGTACTTAAAAATCTCGCCAAAGTAATGCACCGTCATATATATTCATCACAATACTGAGGTATCCTTAACATGGATCTCAACACTCTCACTTGATGAATATATTGGCAAATCTTTCAAAAAAGGATTTTCAAGTTTTGAAAATGAAAAGCAAGAAGCATTTGGAAATTTCGGGTCATCCATTGTTAAAAAAAATTGAAGCAATTGTTCGCCATATCGAAAACATGAGAATCAAATTCTCCCAGGGGTAAAATCTTCTCATTTTCCTATTTGAATTAGTTGATGTACTTTATAAATGAATCTCCCCCTTTTGAAAATATATGCATCAAGATTAAGTGGGAAGAACAAAATGCAATTTGCAATGCACATGCAACCTTAAGGAGCTTTGATAATTATCTAATTGAACATGAAGCACAAGTGAAAGATGCTCGAAACTATTCAATTTGAAGTTTAGTGCTACCCAATTCAAAAGATGCTAGCAAATCGATTTTCATTTTTGGAATACGTGGTGAGATACACAAATCAAATGCCGAGGCCTAAGGAGACATCAATACGACACCAATTGAACACCACAAGCATTACATGATCAAAAGATTTTGGCTAATAGAAGATTTCACCAAGTTGCAATAGCAACCGGAAGGAAACCGCAAGTATCTTACTAAGCAACAACACATGGAAAGTGAAGATCGCAAGCCACATCTATTTTAGAAAAATCGACATTTGCATTTTTGAACATCGCTATCCATTGAACCATGAAGGATCTGAATCGATGACTAGGAGGGGGGGTGAATCCGAGCCAAACTCTTTTCCGATCAAATCACCCCTGATGATCCTCTTTGAATCCATCAAACACTTGGCATGATTTAATGCTATCTTGGACATTTTATCAAACATGTGGTGAATGACCTTTTCAGACTACCTTGGCCATCGGTCGACCATACGCCGGCCCATACCATGATCAGCAACACACCAGCTAGGGCCGGCATGCGAGTACTGTGCATCACCGCCATGCCCTTGCACCGCCGGCCATTGGGTAGCCACCACCGCGCCGCTGCCGTGCTCTAGAGGTGGTGCCGCGCCACCACGTCGCCCAACGCCGCTATCGGTTGGAGCACCATCGTGGCCGCAAGCGCCATGGATAGCGCCACAGTTGGACCGCCGCTGGACCTGGAGTCCAACTTGCCGTCTTGTCACCAACCAGAGGCCATCGCCACTGCTATGTCACATGGCTCAATCGCCAGCCACCGAACACCATCGTTGTGCGCCCCTGCATCGCATAAGGCCGATGCCGCCTGCCGCTGAGTGGACTGCATGGCAACGCCGCTGGAGCACTGCAGGTCGCCGCCGCTGCGAGCACCTGGCGCACCACCACCACCGCATCATGCATTCACGCCTAGGGCTAGCGCCGCGCTTCCCTATGGCCGGCAGACCCCTGGGGCCGCCGCCTAGGGTCTCCGTCGAGTAGCCAAGCCTGCCCGGAGCATGCGCCGCCACCCGCCTCCATGAGCGCCATCCTGGCCGACGCGCTCCCTTGTAGCCGAGCACTACCTAGGCCGCCGCCCGTAGGGCTGCCTCCTAGCCGGCCGCTCGCCCGCCGTGGGTCCACGCCGCACCGCCCTTTGGTTCACGCCGGCAAGTGGCAACAAACAGGGAGGCCGACGGCCTCTTCTCTCCTCCCCTGGATCTTCTCCCTCACAGCTTCTCTCTCTTGATCCTCTCCCTCACGGCCTCATTCTCTCTCCTGATTCTCTCTCCCATGGTGGTGGCCGTTGGCTAGGGGGAGGAACCCTAGCCGGCCACACCCCTTCTACCCTTTTCCTATTTTATATTTTTCTCTCTTTCTTTATAATTTTTCAGATGTGAAAACAAGAAAATTGGTACACAAATAATTAGAGCGCCAGGCGACGTCCGGACCCGCCCCAGCCGTAGGATCAGCGGCCACCGCGCCAATCCGAGCGCGCACGGGAAGCACGCGTCCCGGCCGTAGGATCAGCGGCCACCAAGCCAATCCAAGCGCGCACGTGCAGCGTGCGTTCCAGGAAGCTAGCTGGTCGACGTTTGATTAAAAATCCGATTAAACTTCTGATTTTTGTACAAAATTCAGACAGTGTTCAAAATGCGTGGAATAAATTTCATAATTCTTCTAAAATCGAGAGCAACCCATTTTAAATACTTTTCAAATTTTTTGATTTTTCACTTTTTCAATTTTTTTGATGTGAAACTAGGAGAAGGCACTTATGAAACTTACATCTATACTAGAGAAATTTGGCCGTATGCTGATGAAACTTGGTCATGTGTTGATGACATCTGATGAACTTGGATCAAACTTCAATGTAACCTGATGAAACTTGGATGAAACATGTTGAAACTTGATGAAACTTGAATTGACCTGATGAAACTTGATGAAACTTGAAAAAACTTGGATGAAACCTGATTAAACTTGACAGTTCGGTAAAGTTTTACGAGTATGAAACCCAAGTTTGACTAGGCGAAACCCAAGTTTCAGTAGACGAGCCCTAAGTTTCATCAGATAAGTTTGAAGAGTTATATGGCAAAATATATCTTGTTTTGTTCGTAAAAATACAAGGAACATGTGGGCGTAAACGGTTTGTGGATTGGAGCACCCAATCAAAAATTATGATCACCGAAAAAATAAAATGCAGTGGGACCCGCTTGCATGTGCTGCATGCTCTTCACTCTCCTCACGCGGGCCGGGCCACGGCCCATCCGGCCGAGCCGGACGCCCGGGCTCTAGCGTTTCCGTATTTCTAATATTTCGGAGTTTTTTTGTATTTTATTTCTATCAGGGGATACTCCCCACACCCTCACCTCTCTCCGTGAGGCTACTTGGTGGATGGATGGCTTGGCCCCTAACCCCTCTCCTTATATATCTGTTGGTGATTTGTGAGCGGCCCACCCCGAGATGGGCCTTGGGCCGGATCAGTACCGGCCTGCCGCGCGTACAGAAGGTCTGAAGGACCACCCTTGGCCGTACCAAAAGGAACGTCTAGCCCGCAGGGTCATCCTTGGGCTTGACCAAGTCAACCGCGTCTCCTTAGGCCCTAACCAGGAGTATTGCGTACCTCCCGGGCTATCCTTAGCCTGGAGGAGGGCCCCGCGGACAGTCCGCATGTCCCTAGGCAGGTGGCAACAGCTGTCATGCCCCACCATACTTTCCTCGGTCTTGACCGAGAAGAACTGTACCTCCCCGGGGCATCCATAGTCCGGGGAGAGGCGCGCGGCGGCGCGGGCAGCTCGCCTTGTCGTTTGCCCCTTGGGCAGACGGCAACAGCTGTCGCGCTACGCGACTCCCCCAACGGGTGGAGCGAAGCTGTCTCCAACCAGTCAATGCTATATTAGGAATAAAGGGAAAGTGTTTTCTCCCTGTGAAGGCTGCTCCCCCGTGTAAGCACACCAAGACGAACACCTTTCCAGTACTAATCAAGACCAGCTTCTCTTTGCAGGCCACAGACAGGACGGAGCCCGATATAAGACAAGGGCACCGCCACTAAAGATGGACAAAGCAGAGATAGGCGCGGGGCCTACCGTATCAGCTCCAGGCAGCCCGCCGCGCCTATAAAAGGAGAAGCCTGCCCAACGTAACGGAGGACCCCCCTTCGATCCGATCCAAGTCTACAGAGCCTAAGAGAGCACCAGCATCCGAAGCTTCCTTAGTAGTAGTCGTAGTCCCTAGTCACTTCAGTGTCCTACATTCCCCTGTAAGCTCGGGACCGGTGCCTTCTAGCCCGGTCTCGGCACATTTGTACTGTTTCCACCATATAATCAACGAGTGCTGGAGTAGAGCTATTACCCGGCAGTGGAGGCTTGAAGCAAGGTAAAATCACTTGTCTTCACGGTTTGTATTTCCTTCGCTCTCTCTCTCTCTCACCCCCTCTCTTTCTCACCGTACGACGGATTTGTACCTAGATCCAAAGTCGCACTACGCGTAGTCCGGGAAGACCGTGCGGCCAGAGCCCCCGCGAGCTCGGCAGCCGCCCCGGGCTGCTGGGAAGGGTTGTCGTTGGGCCTCATTTCAACTACAAATTCGTTTGCCGGTCCGTGGACCTGCTGCCCTCTGAGGCGCGTTTCCCAGACACCGACAGCTGGCGCCCATCGTGCGACCCATGAGCAGCCCTTAGCAGTCCATTCCCTCGGACATGCCTGAGAGTCCAAGCTACGACGAGGTCCTGGACCTCGAGTTCGATGAGTGCGATGATCTGGATGACCTGGGTCCATCGTACGAGGGCTGGCGAAAGGAATACCTCGCCGAGGCCGGGGCTGACAAGATGGAGGTTGACGCCTCTCTCGCCCCAGGGGCAGAGCTTCGCCCCGAGGAGTCGCTCCCTAAGCTGGACCCCACACTGACCCACGTCAGCGAGACTCCCATGGAGTTCGAGCTGCTGGGCGATTCCGCCTCTGCGGGTGACACCGGGAAGTTTCCCCCGGCCTCGCACACGTCTCGCTGCGTCTTCGTAGCCTCGGCCGACGATGACGCCGGGAATGTGGAGGCCCAGGAGCTGCAGCGCCGCCACGCTGCGGCCCGGGACTTCTTCCATGATTCTATCCGCCGCGTCATGGCCGGGGTTTGCCGCGAGGACAGCCTGCGCACCCGGCTCACGGTCGGCTGGTCGATTCCCTCATAGAGACCATGGCCAACCTGCTCCGGCACAGCCACCAGAAGGCGCGCGCAATTGCCCAGGTCGTCCGTGACCTGGAGAGGGACCCCGTGGCTTCACTATGGCTGACTTGGGTCTGAACATCGCTGAGGGCCTCGGCGATGTCACCTCCGGCCTCATCCAGCATGAGGGCCGGATCGGCGGGCGCACGGACAGTTGTGGCTACAGCAGCTCTCAAAGCCGCTCCCGCAGAATCAGTAGCCGCTCGCCGGCTCACTGATCTCCTCCGCGGCTGTCAGCACGCACCCCGGCAGTATTCTCTCGCCTGGGCCCGCTTCGGATGCCTCTCCCCACAAGGCCGCGCCAGGGTGCTCCGCCTTCTCCCGCGCTTTTCGTGAGGCGCCTTGGCCGCCGAGGTTCAAGCCCGGGCCGATTGAGAAGTTTGACGGGAGCAAGAACCCCGAGGAGTTCCTATCCATCTACACCACCGCCATCCAAGCTATGGGGGGAGACGAGGCCGTCTTGGTCAACTATTTCCCCACCGTGCTCGAGGGCATGGTTCAGACCTGGCTATTCAACCAACGGCCTGGATCCATCCGCAGCTAGGCCCAGCTCCAGGATGCCCTCCGCACAAGCTTCCAGGGGTGTTACGCCCGCTCCGGGCCCCTAGGACCTAAAGCTCGTGGTGCAGCGAGACGATGAAAGTCTCCAGGATTTTGTGTGCCGGTTCGTAAGAGCCCGCAACACTATCCTCTGCATCTCGGATGAGGCCATCATTAAGGCCTTCAAGGATGGGGTGAGGGACCGGTGCTACACCGAGGACCTCGAGCTTCATCCGGTCAACACCGTGAGCGAGCTCTTCTGCACCGCGGCCCTCTACATCAACGCCTCTGGGGTGGTTGAGCGCAAGAGGGGCCGCGCCCACGCCAAGAAAAAGGCCAAGGTCGGCGACGGCCTGGGCAAGACCGAGGCGGACAAGAAGAAGAAGCGGTCGGAGCAGCCCGCCAAGTTCATCGCTGCGGTTGAGCCCGACCATCCCGAGTGCCCGCTGCCTCAGCGCCCGCCACAAGTGCGCCCGCCGCCTCAACGCCCGCTGCAACAGCGCTAGCCGTGACCTCCCCCAGCTGGAGGCAGGACGCACGGCGGCCAGGGAGCACCTCAAGGTCGGCCTCCTTGTCCACAGTAGCAAGGCAGAGGTGAGGACCCGTTCCATGACCCAAATCTCTTCTGCCGCCTCCAGCAGCGCCACGGCCACGGCCTGCGCAACTGCCGCACGTGGGCCCGCCAACTGGAGGACTTCTACGCTGGCCGTGGTCCCAGGCCCGAGCTACCTAAGGGCGTGGCCACGGTGCCCCCTCCGCAGGGCGCCCAGGACCAGGGCTTCCCCAAGCCCGCGGCCACGTCGCCGTCATCTTCGATGATACTTCGGCCTACAGCTCTCGTCGCGAGCTCAAGGCCGCGTCTCGCGTTGTCCTCCACATCACACGCGGCGAGCGCGCGACGGAGTCCTTGCCTTGGTCTAGCCAGGACATCACCTTCTCAGTGATGGACTGTCCGGCAGGACTCTCCAAGTCGCAGCGCCTCCCGCTGGTGCTGTGCCCCACCATCGGCAACACCCGCGTCGACCGCGTCCTCGTGGACAGCGGAAGAACCGCCTTTGTAACGTCTTTCGGCACATTTTGTTATATGACCATGTCTTTCGGTCTAAGAAATGCTGGTGCCACGTTCCAGCGTCTCATGCAAAAAACTCTCCCTGATCAAATAGGGCGCAACGTCGAAGTCTATGTAGACGACATCGTAGTCAAGAGCAAGGATGCTCGGGACCACGTGTCCAACCTATGGGAAACCTTTGATAGCCTGAGACAGCACCAGGTCAAGTTAAACCCCGAGAAATGCGTCTTCGGCGTCAAGTCCGTCATGCTCCTAGGCTACGTGATGGGCGGGGCAAGCATCGGTACGAACCCCGAGAAGATCGAGGCCATCGAAAAGATGAGGTCGCCGACCTGCGTAAAGGACATCTAGTCCCTCACAGGCAAAATGGTGGTCTTAAGCCGTTTCATCTCCTGCCTTAGAGAACGAAGCGCGCCTTTCTGCAAGCTTCTCCGCAAGCACGATAGTTTTGAGTGGACAGAGTAGGCTGAGGCCGCGTTTCTACAGCTTAAGCAATACCTCACTTCGCCACCCGTCCTCACCACTCCCAAGCTCGGGGAAGTCCTCCTGTTGTACCTCTCAGTGACACCAAACGCAACCAGAAGGAAAGCAACAGCCTGTCTATTACGTGAGCGAGGTGCTCACCGAGCCTAAAGAGCGCTATCCCGACCTTCAGAAACTATGCTATGCCTTGCTGATGGCCTCACGCAAGTTGCGTCACTATTTCCCAAGCCCACCAGATCATTGTCCCGACCACTTACCCGATCAAGGATATTCTCCGAAACCTAGAGGCCACTGGCCGGGTCGCGAAGTGGGGAGTCGAGCTGGGTGAGTTCGACATCCAGTTCGTATCCTGTACCGTGATCAAGGCCCAGGCCCTGGCTGATTTCGTTGCAGAGTTGACCAGGCCGGATGAGCAAAAAATAAGCTCTCCAGGTCAAGATAGGGAAGAAGGACGGTGGACTCTGTTCTTCGACGGTTCACAGCAGTCCGGGCAATCAGGATGCGGTCTCGTTCTCATCTACCCCAATGGAGAGTGACTCCAGCACGTCATACAAATACACTTTGCAACAACCAACAACGCCGCAGAGTATGAAGCCCTACTAGCGGGCCTAAGAGCAAGCGCTGCGCTCGACATCAAACGGCTTGTTGCGAAAGGGGATTCACAGCTCGTCGTCCGCCAGGTCAGGGAGGAGTTTCGTGCAACTGACGACTCAATGGCGCGGTACTTGGCGGAAGTGAGGAAATTAGAGAAGCGTTTCACGAGTTTCGAAATTAGCTATATTCCTAGGGAAGAGAATGACGAAGAGGAGATGTTAGTGCAGCACCTTTTAAAACCCTACATTCCCTCCGGAGAGGAGGCCACGGGGACGCCTTCTACCCCTACACCGAGACATCCGGTATTGTTTCATACCTCAAGCAAAGCACCTCCTGGATGACGCCATTCATGCAGTTCTTAGAGCAGGGGACATTGTCCGAGGACGCTGCTGAGCTTTCCCAGCTAAAAAGGCGAGCCCGAGCTTACCGTCTGCACGGGGGCTTGCTGTACCGAAGGGGTGCTAATCGCATGCTTTGTAAGTGCGTCACCCAAAGAAGAGGGTAAGTACCTTCTGTCCGACATACACGACGGTATCTGCGGCGCGCACTGTTGGCGATAGTTACACTCAAAGAAATTAATCTGCAAGCGGACGGATATCGCTTGTAGTTTTCACCAGAAGTATTCCTAGAGCTATCCAATCCACAGGGAACGAGGGTTTAAAGAGACAATCCTCTATATCTTAATTATTTAAAATACCAGCTAGTCTAGGTAACGGGGGTTAGGATAAATAAAAAGGACCAGTGACACACACACAATAAATATTCACATAAATAAAGAGAAAGCTACTCTAGCTAGATAGACAGTTGGGAGGACAACGAGACAAGTTTATTAAGTTCACAAAACTGTGTGATTCAGTTTATTGAGTGAGCTTGGGTAATCGAACAGTGGTTCACTTGATATTCGTCGTTAGAGCTCGGACATTCACTACCACCCGCTATCCTGAATTGGAATCCCGAATGGTCATTCCGATAGGGCTCTACTGATCCAAAGCCAGACGTTGTGGGTTACGCACGAGATACTTAGTATCTACGGATGGATAGGGCTGTCACCACCTACCACACATACGTGGGCCCATGTGTAAACCAAGTTAGTCCTAGTCCCAGACACCACGTCTGCTACTATTTCTAATCAATCTTCCTCAGTACCAAAAAGAAGTTGATTTAGGTTCAATGCCTGGCTCTTGCAGTATATGAGCGAGAACCTAAACTGATTCCAGACAAATACAAGCTACCGGTAAGGCAAATCTACACAACTCATTTATGTAAATATACTCAGCTCAAACCAAGTTCAACACATAAGCAATGAATGAAGTGATCTCACTAATTGAAACAATTAGGAAAGGATACACGAGCTATTACCCAAATTCCCGAAGACACTTCCGGAACTCCGAGCTTCAGCCCGACTTGACTCTAACTCCCAACAACTACTAGACTAAGAGCTACTCTAATAAGTGGAATGAAGAGTGTTGAATGTGTTGTGTTCTCCATGAAAGTGAGGTGTAGGGGTCCTTTTATTGTGTTCCGGAGCCAATGAGAGGGTGCCACGGCTTGGGACACTTTTCATCTTGCCACTCTCCAAAGGGGAATCCGAGGAGCATCCAGGGGGGTCGGCCGCCCTAGGTTGGTCGGCAGACCCACCTTTGCGTCATCTGGCTGTCAAATTTGGCTAGGATCCCTCTTTGATGGTGTAGATTAACCCCTTAAGCCGGTGAATCAAGTTGACATCCGCAAGAAAGGAATCCAAGGGAATCCTATGCTCATTTGTGAAGCAACCGTGTCCATTTGATCGAACCGACTGCAATGGATGGTGTAGATGTCTTCAATTTGTGCTTTTATGCCACTTGAGGGAAGCTGGAGCCGGATTAGTGACGTGGCCAGGTCGGGCGGCCTAGGGTGTGTCAGCCGGCCTGGCTTTTTGCCCGGTTCGGCTCCGGTTCTTCCCATTTTGTACCTGTAGACCCAAACTCACCGAAACTTGAGAAACTTTATTAGAATAAATAAAATGTTAGTATAAAACTTGATTTTCCCTCCGAAATGCCGGAATTCCGGAATATGTTGACGTATAAAATTGGTGTTTATTTGACGTCAACACATCCCCCAACATGAACTTTTGCTCATCCTCTAGCAAAGAGCTCAAATGAGAACCCGGTAGATCAGGATTGCATCATTATTATTATTCAATAAATACTAAGCATACAAGGTTGTATCATATTATTTGTTGGCAAAAACTCGCACTAGTGTACCCCAACTTTTGTCAAACTCACGAGGTTTTCGAAATCTCCCCTTTTCTTTTAGAGGTTTAAAGAGAGAATAACTTTGATAGAACTTTGTCAACTCATCCCTTTTCAAGCTATGACTCGGGGTTTTTCTTTTCAAAATGTTAGTTCCTCATTATTACTCTTAGATCTATCGGTGGTATTTAATCCTCACCGAGGCCTTCTTGTTGATGGCCTTCTTTCCTCCTATTCTAAAGTTTATGTGGAGCTCATAGATATGGAAATGTGGCCTACTTAGGTTGTATAATTTTGTAAAGTCAAAATAGATCCTAGGGAATTTTGTACCACTTCGCATTCTGGTCATTAGAATAATAACGTCCAGGGATGAGGGAGAGAATGAACTCATTCCATAGGAATGAAGAAACACAAGTGCAAGTGATGAGGGGTATTAATGAGTCCACCCCATCGGATCTTGTATTTATGGAAAGATCTACTTGACTTCTTTATTTGATTCAAGATCATTCCTCAATCTAGAGTTTTAAGAGGCAAATTTTTATTTTTTTATTTTTTTAAATAAAGATAGAAGGAGATGATGGTTCTCTCTTCCTCTTTTCTTTTCTTTCATTTTTTTCTTTGCCTCAATTTTCTATAATTTTGAGGAATGACTCTTTTATTATTTTAGAAGTCTTTTTGGTAGACCAAATAGGTAGGTATATGGTGGACTCACGAAAATAACTTGGCTTATTTATGTAGGAAAGAATATCTGGCGAGATGTATGCCCGAATCCCAATGTGGAATTCAGCATTACCAGATACGAGAGGCTAGCAATCAAAAGGTACGCGAAAGGAAATGGCCAGCTTTGAAGAGCACTAATTCCTAAGGAATTACTTTTGACAAAACTCAACACAACCAAAGTGGCTGAATGAAGGCTTTGAATTTATTTAGCATTTTTGGCTCTGGTAGGATGAAAAAGTCTAATGAGGAACTCAAAATAATTTTCTCTTTTCAAAATAAATTCCGAGACTATGCCTTAGTAGGGGCATAAGTAACTAGGTCCTTATCTTTGTTATATCATATCCTTTCTAGGTGAAATCAACATTTATACACTTTATTCAAAGGGAAATATTTTTGGTATTTTTAGATTTTGCAAATTTTTATAATTTTTGAATTTTTAATGATTTGATTTTTTTTATGAGGCACACTACTAACTAAGAACAAAGCTAAACAATTTATTCACATGTGGAGCAAAGCAAAATGAGACTTTTGGCAGAGCAAGGCAGTGTAAGCAAGAACAGCTGGGAACTCATCTGGCAAGGTACTAGCAAGGCACGGCAAGACATTAAGCAAAGCGCGACAATTTGGCGGTGTGAGAAGCGAGACACACCTATTGAGCCGGAGGGTCAAAACCAATATGCTGGAACCATGCCGCAAGGGCATCGTTCGTGGCTTGCGTCACGGTGGTTTTGGCTCTAAGGTCACGGGTGGTGTCCTCGTGGTACCTAGTGTGCTGGGCCAACGTTTGGTGTACGTGGCCCATGTCATCTACTAAGGTATCCATTCTCCGTCCTAAGGCATGGACGTCCTGTGCAAACGGCTCGAAGTAGAAAGGGTAGCGGGCCGACGTCGGTCCTCCCCGTCCTATCTCGGGTCCTTGTTCATGAGGAGAGTGGGTCCATCCGACATCATGCTGCCATGAGCTTCCGGCCTCATAGTTGTGCGTGCCCCAACCTCCGTACTCGTGTGGAGCATAGGCGGACGGGTTCCATTGATCCCAACCCGCACTATAGTCGGAGTAATGAGGGGCCGCAGCTGCCCGCGTCCACTAATCGTGGTGGGGCTCACTGGGCTCAGGCTGCTCTTGCTGCTAGCGTGCGCTGCTGCGTGTCACAGGGCCAGAGATGCTACGCCTATGGGGTTCCAAGGCTCTAAAGTTGATGGTCAGCGTCCGGGCTCTGTAGATTCCGAGCCTTGGATTAAGCAAACTGATCTCATTGGTGGTGCCCGGAAATCTCATGAAATGAGTGTCCGACTCATCGACCCGAAGGATGTGGCCTTGGATGAAATGGTCCCTTCCTATTGTTTGGAATTGTGTGTCTAGGAAGGCCAATTCACAATGTTCTAACAATCCCATACCATCCGCAATGCGAGTGATTAGGGACGTGCAGTCAATATCCCTCTTTTGGTTTATCATCTCTACCTAGTGAACTACCATATTTGCGGTCGGGTTGACAGACTTTTTGTTGACCATTGCAAATAGGTACTGCAACTCGTCAAGACGCACAGTGCGCATGTATAGCCTAGAGTTAATGACCATTGCTAGCCACCTATGGATGAACCTAAGTGTGGGGTTGTGAATATCGTTCATGCGAGGTTTATTGATGTTGCTATACCCTTTTCCAGAAATGGATTCTCAAAATTCATTGCTATCAAAACCCGCTAACCTATCAGGAGTAACTCTACACAAGATGGAGAAGCCTAGATGTCTAGTTAGACTCTTTAACAAGCATTCAAATTCTTCATTAAAGAATCTAAAATAGTATCTATTCCCACCATCAAGAATGCGTAAAGTACTAAGAAATTCAAGAGTTAGAAGGCGTGAACCTTTTTCGACGATGGGCGCGAAATTCTCCCATCCGACGGTTCGGAAGGCTTCGTGGAATTCTTCCAGCAGGCCGGTCTTGATCAGCAACGTCGGATCATAAGTCCGTGTATGCTGAAAAGATCGGCGCCTCAGCGCTTCGAAGACTTGCCGCTCTCGGTCAGTATGGAGCACAATTCGCTTCTCCGACACCAAAATCCTCATCCTCGGGGCTGGGCCAGCCTCGGAGGTTATTGGAGCTTCAGAATATTCGTCGTGGTATCTCGAAAATCAGGAATCCACGGACATCGTATCCCCCGATTGGCTCTCCACGACCTCGGTCGGAGTATGAGTCCGATCCGACCTGGACGAGCTGAATCGTTTGTGGACGCCCTTTGCTCCCTTAGCGAGGGTGCGACCAAACTTACCATACCATGACGATATTTTTCTTGCATGGGTTAGGACGGACAAATATCCGAAGGATATACGAAAATATTTACGGGTTAATCGTCCAAAATTAGTCGTCAAAATTAGTAGTTTTTTGCCTCCACAAAAATTATTTTTGCTCAATTTTTAGTTGACAGTATGCATGCAGATGAAAGCAAATATTCAGTGCAGAGGGAGAGCTGCAAGCGAGATCATGCAATCACCGCAGGAATGCGATCTCAACCTGCAGGACACTCCCATATTTATAGTTTCTTAATGCATGATTAGGGCTAAACATGAGATTAAATGCATGTTTAAAGGAAGACAAATTATCCTACCTAGTGCCTAAATGGATAGAGTGGTGGGTGTAGTGGAAAATGAGTGGTGGAAATGAGGTGAAATGACCCACCCACTTGGGTGGTGGTTGGCTGAAAGAAGTGGGTCGACCGGCCTAGGTGGGGCCTGCCGGCCGCACTTTTCCACCAAATTATTTTTTGATATTTTTTATTTTTGTAGGCAGGATAAATGCATGGTAAAAAATTAAATATGCTGTGAAAAATGCATGAGAATTAAATATGAATGCAAGATAAACTTCCGGCTTACCACCCGGTGGAGGCTCGAATTTTTGTTTTTGCGGTCGACGAGTCGGACCGCCTTCAACCTTCAATTGTCTTGAATTGGTTCTGCAGCCGGAGTTGCTGCGACCGGTTGAATTTCTTTCTTACGCCACACTTGTTTGATCTGAGATTTTTGAGTGGCGTTGATCTTCCCTTGCGGCTCCGATTTCTCGACCGCTTGTTTCTTCCGACGGGGCTTGGATTTCCCCTTGTTCTCCTTCCAATATGGACGACGCAATGGCTCATCCAATAATTGGAGAGTTCTGCTCATAGTAGTAATGAGGCTATCTACTTGAGGTTTTGGTATAGCCCTTGTTCCCTCCTGCACAGATTTAGGATTTTTACCATAAAATGTGCGTACCTGTGAGCATTGTTCAATTCTTGGCCTAAAGTTAAATGTTTCATCTCGGCCGTTAATGTTGAGCTAAATTTCTCCTGCACCAACATCGATCGTCGCATTTGTCGTGCTCAAGAATGGCCTCCCAAGAATGTGGGGCGTCTTGGTGTCCACTTCCATGTCCAGCACCACGAAGTCCACGGGTACCAGCAAATTTTGAATTTTCACTGGTATGTCCTCCGCGACTCCCATTGGATGGCGAATCGATTGATCTGCCAGCTGCAGGGTCATGCCAGTAGACGACAAGGTAGAATGATTCAATTTTTCATAAATTACCTTGGGCATGATGTTGACGCTTGCTCTGAGGTCGCGCAGAGCACGCTCAAAGTGTTGTGCACCAATGGAGCATGAGATGGTGGGGTAGCCAGGATCCTTCTTCTTCTCAGAGAGAGTGTTCAAGATCGCCGCACTGCACTACTCGGTCAACTTAATGACTTCAAACGTCGGCAACGGGTGTTTGTTGTTGAGGATGTCCTTTAGGTACCTGGCACACGTCGGTACCTGCATTGCATCTAGCAATGATATGTTGGCATATAATTGCTTGATTATCTCAACGAACTTGCCAAACTGCGCGTCCGTAGTTGACTTGAGTTGGTGATGTGGGAAGGGTAGCAGTTGCGTGTCGGTGAATTCAGCGAGACTTGTCTTGGTCCACGCTTCACTTCTCGTCGTCTTCGGCAGCTCCTCTCTTGGTTCTTCATCGTGCTCACCTTTTTTCTCTTCTTCGTCGGAGATGTCATCTTCATTCCTACAGCGTTAGTTTGAGGCGGGTCTCGGGTAGTTTTACCTGATCGGGTTGAGACCGCATTAACATTTTCTTTCGGGGGAGCCTCCGGCTGTCCCGGCAACTTTCCCAAAGCAATTGTAGGGATTGAAGCAGCCAATTGAGCAATTTGAGTTTCAAACATTTTGTTAAAGCTCATCTGACTATGCATGGCCGTTGCAAATCCTTCTAGTTTTGAATTAATGCTCTCAAGAATTTTATCATTAGCAAGGAATTTTCTACTAATGCTATCATTCACTTTTTGTTGAGCATTTGCATCATCTAGAGAAGATTTATTGTGATTAAAATTGCCATTGTTACCTCCTTGAAGACGGTTGTCGGTGGTGAAGTTCGGCCTCGAATTCCATCCCAATGTGTAGTTGGATTGAGGTCGAAACCCATTGTTGATGAAGTTTGAGTCATTGGTGGGTTTGGTGCGATTGTCTCCGAATGTCCAAGGCTCCATAAACCTCATAAGTCATGCAAGATTCGATCGCTGAGCGGTTTGATTTGGCGCTTCGGCTTCTTCATTAATAAGTCCATCTTGGCATAAGCATATCCATGTTTTCAATTTGGTGGACTCCTCGAGTGCTTGTTGTGAGCGTTCATCGTGCCATACGGCTCGAGACCATCTTCTCAATGGGAGTCGCAGGCAACACTCACTCGAGCTTAAAAGAAGGCTCCTCGAAGCGGCGTCGAGGTGCTCTCGAGCGATCTGGTTTAGCCCATGATAGAAGTTTTGAATGATAAACCAGTCTTGCATCCCGTGGTGGGGCAAGCCAATATATATTCTTGAAGTCGCTCCTAGGCATTCGAAATGGATTCATCAGTGTTTTGCTGGAATGCGGAAATCTTGTTCCGCAGGGCATTGGTTTAGCCCAATGGAAAATACTTGGTGAGGAAGGCATTGGAGCGCTTCTCCCAAGTTGAGACTGCATCTTTGTTGGCATAAAACCATTGTTTTGCCTTCCCGATCAATGAGAACAGAAAGAAACGTAGCCGGACAGCATCAGGAGTTGCACCCTTTATGGTGAAGGTACTTCAGATTTCAAGGAAGTGTTGCAGATGTGCATTGGCATCCTCTGTTTGCTTGCCACAGAAGGGGCTCGCCTGAACCATGTTGATAAGGGCTGGCTTCAGCTCGAAACCACCGTCACACACATTGGTGATAGGTCCAGTGGGGACATTGGTGCTTGACGGGGCTGAAAATTCAAGAATGGTCTTCTCGGCAGCCATCGTTGATGAAGGTGTCTCGGTGACGAGGAAAGGATTGCTCGTGAGGTTTGATAACTCAGAGACACGGATTTGCGGAGGCAGGACTCGAGGTCTTGTCCTTCGCATCAGTGACTCCGGTGTCGAAAGTTTTTCGGGAGATCAAAACCGGTCATCCACCGCTCTGCTAGTTCCACAGAACAAAGACGGAGCAGGGTAATTCCCGTTAAACTAGGCTGGTAGATTAAATAATTTAGATGTAGGTTTTGGAATTTTTTTAATCTCTTTTTTTTTAAAAAAAAACTGCGTTCCCCGGCAACAGCGCCAGAAAACTTGTTGGCGATAGTTACGCTAAAAGAAATTAATCCGCAAGCGGACGGATATCACTTGTAGTTTTCACCAGGAGTATTCGTAAAGTTATCGAATCAATAGGGAACGAGGGTTTAAAGAGACAATCCTCAATATCTTAATTATCTAAAATACCAGCCAATCTAGGTAACGGGGGTTAGGATAAATAAGAAGGACCGGTGACACACACACACGATAAATATTCACACAAATAAAGAGAAAGCTACTCTAGCTAGATAGACAGTTGGGAGGACAACGAGACAAGCTTAATAAGTTCACAAAATTGTGTGATTCAGTTTATTGAGTGAGCTTGGGTAATCGAACATTGGTTCACTTGGTATTCGTCGTCGGAGCTCGGACATTCACTACCACCGGCTATCCTGAATTGGAATCCTGAATGGTTATGATCATTAGATAGGGCTCTCTTGATACAAAGCGGACGACTGTGGGTTCATACGAGATACTTAGTATCTCTGAATGGATAGGGTGTCACCACCTACCACCTACCACATATCGTGGGCCGGGTGTAAACCGAGTTAGTCCTAGTCTCGGACACCACGTGCGCTACTATTTCTAATCAATCTTCCTCGATTACCAAAAAGAAGTTGATTTAGGTTCAATGCACAGCTCTTCTGGTATATGGTGAGAACCTAAACTGATTTCAGAAGAATACAAGCTACCGGTAAGGCAAATCTACACAACTCATTTATGTAGATATACTCAGCTCAAATAAAGTTCAACACATAAGTTATGAATGAAACGATCTCAGTATCTCACTAATTGAAACAATTAGGAAAGGGTACAAGAGTTATTACCCGAGTTCCCGAGGACACTTCCGAAACTCCGAGCTTCAGCTCGACTTAACTCTAACTCCCAACTACTACTAGACTAAGAGCTACTCTAATAAGTGGAATGAAGAGTGTTGAATGTGTTGTGTTCTCAACGAAAGTGAGGTGTAGGGGTCCTTTTATAGTGTTCCGGAGCCAATGAGAGGGTGCCACGGCATGGGACACTTGTCATCTTGCCACTCTCCAAAGGGGAATCCGAGGAGCATCCAGGGGATCGACCGACCTAGGTGGGTCGGCCGACCCACCTTTGCGTCATCTGGCCATCAAATTTGGCTAGGATCGTTCTTTGATGGTGTAGATTGACCCCTTAAGTCGGTGGATCAAGTTGACATCCGCAAGAAAGAAATCCAAGGGAATCCTATGCTCATTTCTGAAGCAACCGTGTCCATTTGATCAAACCGACCACGTCCCGAGCTACCACAAAAGAAGTCACCACGCTACTACGGCTACGGCGGCGCCCAAAAGCCTACTCCTACAAGCACTAAGCTACTTCGCCACTCCTAGGAAGCGGCGGCAGCGATCGGCGGCGCTTATAGACTCACGCCGGCGGCGGCGATGATAACGCGATAGAAGGTGGCGCATGCACCAGCGGACGGCGCGGGTCCCGCGCCCTCCGCTGGTGGACGTTGGCGCCTATGAGCTGCGGCGACGCCACAACGACTGCCTCCGCCGCCACCTCGGCGGCCTCCTCCACCGAGGCTTCTGGCGGAGCCTCCTCCTCCGCCGCTAGCACGGCGGCGTACGTTGCGTCGGCTGCGATCTGCGCCGCCACTGTGTTCTC
Organism: Raddia guianensis; assembly: GCA_036346415.1. NCBI lineage: Eukaryota > Viridiplantae > Streptophyta > Magnoliopsida > Poales > Poaceae > Raddia > Raddia guianensis. Next base: position 42,372,531 of record CM070535.1, on the reverse strand, counting down.
CTCCTCCTCCGCCCATAGCCTTGCAGCGGCCGCTGACGCTTCTTCGTCGGCGCAGAATTGGGCGTGCGCCGCCAACACGGCCGCTTGGCCCGCAACAACGGGGCCCGACGCGTCCTGATGAGGACATCACTACGTCGGTTACACCCATGGGATCAGTGACCAAAGTCGTTCCAAGTTACCCGCGACCTTTGATCATCATGCAAGGACCAAAAACATGAGCGGTCTTGGCGGCAAGTCAATTATCGAATAAACTTCGTTTCTTGGGTTAAATAATTACATTTTGAAGAATAGATTGCTACCTAATAACAATATTATGCATAGGAACTTCAACAAGCACCAGGTACAAGGCATTAACACCAATCAAGGCAATGAAGTATGGTGGGAATGCAAAGGATTCCACTCGGCCATCAATGACCAGTCTGAATTAAAAACGGCCTAGAGAATGCAAAGCGGACTCCGATTGGAGCGTGTGAGCACTCATTGGAAAGATAACTTCGCCATCTTTCCAACGGATCCATCCTCACCATCAAATTTCAAGTGAGCTGGCCGCAGCAGTCAAAAACATCCCGCGAACAGAACTAGTCTTTTGCTCTCCTTGGGTGCTGTGTCACCATTAATTTGAAATTTGAGTCCCCATGTATTCCTGCTGCGTGAGTGCATCTCCAAGAGTCATCTCCTGCTCTATATATAGGACAACCCTCTCCCTTTTCTCGATAGGTTTTGTTCATTTGTTGTTGTCTTCAGTTGGAGAAACACTCTCGAAATCCCTAGTGTCGGTTGACCTATCGATTCGAGCTTGAACCTCGGTTCAGTGTATGCTTTATCCTTGTTCTTGCGAGTTCTTGATTGCTTGCAAGGATAGACCTTCGTGGTCAGGTCATCGGGCTTTGCACGGTTGATAACAATCGGGAGTGTGGTTTAGCGATTGCAGGCGCTTATCCTTGCGTGGTTCGTAGCCGGATCGTCAAAGTCATCGTCCGCCCAAATCGAAGTTATCCCTCTCACCGGAAGATCGGGAACCCGTGAGCGCATCACGTCCACCTCCTCAGCAACGGGCTGGATCAGAGGTGATGGAGGGAGTGGCGGGCGCATCCACCAGCGCCGCCTCCAGCCACGCATGCACGAAATCGGAAATTGCATCGGAGGACATGGTTCCGATCTCTCTGCTTTCTCTCTCTCTCTCTCTCTCTCTATTTTTTCCTCTCTCTCTAGTTCTGGTCTCACGACCTTTGCTTCCTGATCTAAGGCTGGCGCAGGCTAAGAGTAAGGGCAGCGCGGCACGCCGCGTCTCACTTTATAGGCCGGTGGCGACGCAACGTCCCATCACGCCGCGGGCTACCCTTAGCATCGTTGCGCTCGACGGGACGGGTAATTAAAACCCACCACACGAGCTCTCCCGCAGAATACCAACCGTGCCATTCGCCATGCGACGCGTGTCCCGGTCCCGCTGTCAGCGAAGCGAGAAATCGCTATCCTTCAGGGCCCAATACATGGATCTGGCGCAACAATGCGAACAAGGCCCAAAAGTGTCAAACCGGCTCTGGCGTGGCACAGGCAGTGCATGAACCGTCGCGGGTTGGTCGCGCCGCATCCTTGCTGGCGGCGTGCCCCATTGTCGGTGAGACAACTGTTCGCGTGGCGAGATCACGATGTGCCGCGATTTGTGGCGCCGATAAAGCAAGCGGAAAGAAAAATGGCTAAGTCCTTCGGCCACAACACACTGTACATGTTCGTTGAACAATCAACGTGAACAAAAAGTATTTGGCAAGAAGTCCAGGACAGAGTGGCTCGAGCTAAAGTTACGACCCGCGTTGCAATTCAAGCTCTTCTAGCTCGGCTTCCAGGTCACGGATCCTCCGCCTCGCTTGAAGCAGTTCTGAGGCTCGCGAGTCCATTTCGCCTTGCTCCAGGCGCAGCTTAGCCCAGGCAGCGGCAAGATCATGCGTCTTCTTCTTCAAGGATTCCGCCTCGGCCTGAGACTTCTCCCGGAGCGCGGCAACCTTGTCAGCAAGCTTGTCGCGGGCTTCCTCAAGCCCGCGCACGGTCACTCTATGCCCAGACACGGTCGCCTCTAGCTCTTTGGAGACCGCCTCTGCACTCCTCGGCTAAGTCTTGGGCTAGCCTTGCCGCGACCTCTCGCTCTTTTTCCTGCGCCAGCTGGAGCGCGGCCTCCAGCTCGACGACGCGAGCGGTCAAGCGAGCCTCGTTCTCGGCAGCTAGCTCGTCCGCGCGCTCTATCTGAGCCTGGGTTTGCGCAAGCTCAGCAGAAAGGCGGTCGATCTCCGCCGCGTCGTTACCGGACCGCCCGCGCACTGCCTCCATCAGTGAGGACATGCCAGCAATAAGGGCGTAGGATTGAAATGAGAAAAATAGATCAAGTCAAGGAAAGGTCCATACGTAAGCGCAATGTGCGGACTCAAGGACGTTACCTTCTTGTTGAGAGCAAGCATGCCCTTCACCCTCTCCTCGACGGCGTCGCACACGGCTCGATCAAACCCGCGGAGGTGCGCCTCGTGCAACGGTTGGGGCAAGCAGCTTAAGGACTCCCGGCCGCTCCCCTCCGACGACGCGGGGCGCGGAGCCGCCGCCGCCGCGGATGGTACGGTGATGCTGCCGAAAGAGGAGCAATCGCTCCGACTGCAACAACCCGCCTCTCGACATCCTCCACCTGGGCTGCAAGCTCGGCCTTCGCCACTATCGCTTGCTCCGCGACCAGCTTAGCCTCGCGAAGCTTAGCCTAGGCCTCTACCAGCGTGGCCTCCAGCTTGTCTACCTTCAGCCTGGCGGCCGTAAGCTCGGCCTAGGTCTTGTCCGCCACCTCTGAGGGGGCCCGGGCTTCATCTCCTCCGCCCTAGGCCTTAAGCGCCGCCTCAGCAGCGGCCAGAGACCATTCGAGTCCGGCCCTCGCCCGAATGGCTTGCTCCGCGACATCCCGCGATTGCTGGAGCTCGTCAAGAAGCTGGGCGACCTCCTGCGCGAGTTTCCGTCTCTCCGCTGAGGGCTCGGCCCGTTACGCAGCCCTCTGAGCAGCATCTTGCGCCTCCTTGAGCCCTGCCTTGAGCTTGGCCGCCGCATCCTCCGCCAGGGCCTGGCAAACCTTCGCTGCCCGAAGCTCCGCCTCCGCCGCGCTCTCGCCCTCCACGAGAGCCAGGAACGTGGGTATCGCCCCGATCGCCATAATTGGACTTGGTCGAGGGCGCGCCACCACACCCGCTGCCTCTAGCCGCAACCGCTCTGCCACAGCCTCTGCTTTTTCTGCACGCTGGCGAGCGGTATGCAGCTCGCCTACGGTGACGACGTCTAGGCGCTTTAGGAGATCTCCCCTCGCCAGGCCTGGAGTAGGGTGGATTTTCACGACCGGTGGGCCTCCCCTGACAGAGCGCTGCGCCTTGGCGTTAGCCTGTTGTTCCACCCATTCCGGGGTGGCAGAGATCCAGCCCACGGACGCCAACAGGACCACACTGGGCACCGAGACACTTATCCAGCCCGATGGCACGAGCACGTGCACCGGCCAGTCCCAGCCAACTAGCAGCATGCGCCGGTCAAGCGCCGGGGGTGCCTTCCCAATTGGGGTCTTGAAGAAATCAGCGATCCCCCGGCTATCGATTGGCCACCACCCGTGCGCTGTGCTTCCTTCAACGCGCAGGGGCGTGACCCACAAGGAAGCCTTGTCGGTGTCGACATTCACCGCCTCCGCTACCTCGTCAGATTATCCAGTACAGCCAGCGGTAGGCAGGTCGATGACCCCCACGAATCGGCTGCCTCTCCTTGCCCCGGGCGTCCGTTGGCCTCAACAACCCGGCAGCCTCCAACGACTGCGACAGGGATACCCCTCCTTTGGGCTCGACCGGTTCACTCTCGGCCACCCTGGCTTCGGCAGAGGGAGGCTGCACCTCAATTGCCACCTCGGCGCTACGCACTACAGTCAAAAACATAGTAGCAATCAAATACAGAGGCAGAATGATGACTAGCAGCGCAAGAGACTTACGCGCTGGTTCAAGCTCCGTTCCCTCATACACCCTCCGTATAGGGCGCAGAAAGAGCTCCGTCTCTAGCCCGCCGACGTAGCTTGTGGTTGGCACAGCTGTTCTCTTCCGGGTTGCGACGGTCTTCTTCGAGGGCCCCCACCGCGGCGTCACTCCCGGCAACGGACCCGCCGCTGGTGTGACATCCTCGTCGTCGCTGCCCTGGACGGGCCGGTACGTCCTCTTCTTTTTAAGTGGCGCGCGCCACAGGCCCAGCAGCGAGGGCTTAGGATGGCGAGTGCGGCACGGACTGCGTTGAAGGAAAGGAACTCACCTGCGCCGACGCCATGCGTTTCTTTGCCCGTGTCTCTGCGCCCACCTGTGCCTCGCCCGCCGCGGTCGGAGCCGGTGCCGGGCTTCCGTCGCCCGACACCGTCGGTAAGCCTGGCGCCCCACCAGACGCAGCTAGTGATCCCCCTGGTGGTGAGCGCGCCGCCAGCGGCTGTACAATCAAAGGCTCCCCTGCGGAGCCAGAGGCCTGCGTGGCTTCCTTGGCCACCTTCCACGTTCGCTGCAAATAATCGGCGCGAGCAGTCAAGACCTCAAGGGCGCGCGCGGCCTGGAATTTAATCAAGCACCCTACGGGCACGTACCGCGGACAATTTATCCCTTGCAAATCTTCTGGGATGAGGATTCTTGTCCATGGGCAGCAGCATGCCGGCAATCCTCACGGTGTCATGAGCCGAGAGTCCTGCAGAGTGTCACAGACGGTCACAATGTGCGCCGACCTAAAGTCAAACAAAGCAGCGCGGCGGGCGCTTACCTTGATGGAAATCCCGGTCCAGGTCCTCCTAGCCGCCCATCTCGCTGACGCATAGCTCGCGGCGCCCCAGCGGGCTGATCCGGTGCCGGACGAAGCTGTTGACGATGTCGTAGCCCGTCAGGTCCTTCTTGGCGAGCTCCTCGATCTCGTATGCCGTCACTTGATCCCCCGGTAGGGGGCTCGCTATGCGCAAAGATCGGGGTATCCGGCGAGGCCGAAGAATACTCCAGGATTGAGCCCCCGTGGTTCAGGTAGAACCACCGCCGGGCCCAACCGTTGACTTTCGTCCTGACCTCATATTCCGGGTATGTTTGGCTCCCCCGGGCCCGGCGCGCGGTTAGATAAAAGACCCTGCCGTTGCCCACGCGATGGCCGACGGGCTTCAACTTGAAGTAATGTTGGAGGAGACTCACCGTGGGTCGCACCCCGCAGAACGCTTCGCACAGGTGCGCGAAGGTAGACAAATGGACATAGGACTGCGGGGACAAATTCTCCGGTAGCAGCTCCGTGAAAGCGAAGAAGTCCATCATGAACTGCGGTTCCGACGAGCGAAACCTGCAGATGGCTGAACTCTCAGAACATACCAACTCGTTAGGCTCAGGCTTGGGCTCCCGGTCTGCGCCAGGAAGCCTCCAAGAATCCGGCTTCACAAAGCCGTCCCTCTCTAACTCCGCCATCCTCTCCCTCGTGAGAGCGCTATCTCCGATGAACACCATGGTCGCCGGAAGCGAGGGAGCGAGAAGGCGGGGGGCGAGATAGAGAGGTGAAGACAGCGACAAAGGGGATGATTCTGCAGTAAGAGTTCCCCTAAAAACACTGCCTTATCAAGGAAGGCAACGGTCGAAGCGGAGATTGTGGGAGTCGTGCCTAGGGAGACGTAACTGCCCCACCTTTCCGTCAAATCAAAATTCAATTCTCAAGCCTTTCGCCCCAGCGGCTCCAAAAACCCTAGCCATATCTCTTGCGCGACACGTAAGGGTTGATTTTCTCTAAACCTCAGACTGGATCGCCACACGACCCGTTCGAGGTTCGGGGGCTGGCTGTTGGTGATTCGTGAGCGGTCCATCCCGAGGTGGTCCTTGGGCCGATTCCGTACCGGCCCACCGCGCGTACAGGAGGGCTAAAAAGGCCGCCCTTGCCCGTACCAAAGGAAACGTATAGCCTGCTGGGGTCACCCTCAGGCTTGACCAAGTCGACCGCGCCTCCCTGGGTCCTGACCAAGAAAGTGGCGCACCTCCCGGGCTATTCTTAGCCCGAAGGAAGGGCCCACGAACAGTCTGTCTGTCCCTGAGCAGGTGGCGACAACTGTCATGTCCCACCACACTTTCCCCGGCCTTGACCGGGAAGAACTGTACCTCCCCGGGGATCCGCAGCCCGGGGAGAAGCACGCGGGCAGCTCACCTTGTCGTTTACTCTCTTGGGCAGATGGCAACAGCTGCCACTCTACGTGACGCCCCCAACGGGTGGCGCGGGGCTGGCTCAATCCAGTCAATGCTATATTGGGGATAAAGGGAAAGTGCTTTCTCCCTGCACAGCCTGCTTCCCCGTATCAACATTCCAAGATGAACACGTGTCCAGTATTAACCAGAGTGTCCCACACTTCTCTGTAAGCTCGGGATCGACGCCTATAAGCCCGGTCTCAGCACCTTTGTACCGTTTTCCACCATGTAATCAACAAAGGCTGGAGTAGAGCTGTTACCCGGCAGTGGGGGCTCGAACCAGGGTAAATCGCTAGTGTCTTCATGGTTTGTGTTGCTTTCTCTCTCCCCCGTCTCTTTCTCACCGTACGACAGATCTGTACCCGGATCACCAAGTCGCACCAGGCGTAGTCCGGGAAGACAGCATGCCTTAGCCCCATGAGCTCGGCCGCCCTTGCAGACTCTTGGGAAGGGTTGTCGTTGGGCCTCACTCCAACTACAAATTTGTCTGTCGGTCCATCGACCTGCTATCCTCCGAGGCGCATTTCCCAGACACCGACAATTAGCATCTATGTACAAGGATAGGCTAGAAAAATAACAAAGAGAGCAATAAATAGGTTAATTCATAGGGTCAATGACTCAGTGTGAACATATTAGGTTTCTACCCTTTCCCATCATTTCATGCATGAGAAAAGTAAATAAAATAGATAACGGGTGAGTTCTGTAAAATAGGAGAGCAAGATGCAAGCTATCTTGCCTTGGTAGTACTCCGGGTTTGGGGGATCCTCCCTCAAACGGCTCCTGGAATCCTCCCAAACAGCGCAAACACAGATGATCTACACGTATATGCATATGTGCAAGAAACAGCAAAACAATCAACATAACATATAGCTCAATAAAACATATAAATTGTAGGCTATTTATAGAAAATAATGGCTCTTGAATCACCTAATTTGGAGTTTAGATGCTCCCGAAACAATTCCTAAAAGATTTGGGAAAAACAAAAATTCCAGAAAAGAATAAACCGGTTAACCGAAGAAAAACCGGTCAAACCGGCCAATCCGGCCGCTTCGGGCGAGCGGACGCGCAGCAAAGCGGCAAAGGGGGCACGCAGCGGCTTCTGGTTGGCAGCAGCGCTGGAAGCGGCCAGCGGCGACGTGGCGGCGCGGGACGCAGACCTTGGCGGCGCGCGTAAGCGAAAGGACATGCGACAGCGGCTGCGTTGGCGACGACGACGACAACTAACATGACGGCGACGCGTGGCAAGGTGGGTCGGCGCGGTGGCGCGGACGATGGAAGGGCCACATGTGGCGAGCAATGGGGCGGCGGGCGCGAGGCAAGCGCCAGCGGGCGACGACGCGTGGCGGCGGCGGTGCGTGCCTGCGTGGCGGCTGCTGCGAGGCAGCGGGAGCAGCGCAGCAGGACGATTCGCAGATGCTCGTTGGCTGGCGCGGAAAGCTGGGCGGCGGCATGATCGGCAAGACACCGGTGGTGATGTTGGCGTGGCGGAGACGACGGCGGCGCCAGAAACTTCGGCGAGCCATATTTCCCTCGTTTCTTGGCCAAGTTGGATGATCCATATATCCATCTTGACTGTCTCGACGAGATCTACAACATGGCACCATCTAATCTTGAGTTTGGGTATGGTACAGAGAGAGATCACACAAAAAGAGTTTCGGTGGGAAGGATTTTGACGGCTAGGGTTTGGGACTTGAGGGTTGTCGTGATGGGGACTTGGGACAGGGGTCTTGGGGGTTTTATATAGTGTCTTGGATTACCTGGGCTATGCCTTGGGCTAAGACGGGTTGGAATAGGATCGAATTCTAATCGGGGTAGAATTCAGATGGGTTTTGGGCTTGTTTAATAAGAAAACTGAGTTTTCTTTGGAGGATTGGGCTGAAATTTGGAGGGTAATTCTGATTAGGCTTCAAAAAGGTTCCCTCCAAATTTGAGCACGAGATTAATTCGTTTGCTCATTATGTTATGGGTTTGATGAGCTCCCGGCAGAATGGCAAAACTTCAAGGAATCTTGAGCTAGCCATGGAATTTGGCCATGCAATTTGGAGGGTGACTAGATGATGGCTTCTAAGAATTACTGGAATGTTTCCATAATTTTTCTAAAAGGTTTCCTAGGGTTTGGCTTAAACCTATTTTAAAGTAATTTAAACTAGGGTTTTGTATATAACAATTCCCTTTTATTTTATTTTTGGGGTTTTGAAAATACAAGTGACATATGACAAAATAGAGGATGTCACATTTATGAATAACAATCATAGGGCTGATGTTTTTAATGATGAGATATACAAAGGTTAAAAGTGGTGGAGTAACCCTCAAATTTTTATAGATTGAAGATGGCACGAAGACTCTATATAGTCGCAAATTGTAAATCTTTGTTTCTTGAGTCTAGGCATGTCGTACAATAAAGGAGGGTGCTACGGAGAAGCATATAAAGGTTTCTAAGTGCTCAAAGTAGGTATCTCGAAGTTCGTGTGAATTTTCACTCAAAAATACCTTATATATAGAACCTACCTCATCTGAACATCTGACGTGGGTCGGAACATCCGATAGTGGACCCAGTCTGCATGTTTCCAGTGCAATCCAGAAAGCACCCCATCGGAACATCCGATGTATATCAGAACATCCGATGCACATCGGAACATTCGATGTGGGTCAGAACATCCGATGCGGGATTCTCTGCAGCAACGGCCATATTTCGAGATCCTCTATTTAAAGCTCTCCTCCTCCACCTGCCAAAGGTTACACACCCTGATTGATTGAGATTTTGAATGTAACACTCTTTTCTTCATTAGCTCTGAAGAACACAAACCTTTTTTCTCTCTCACTTGTTCATCTTGTGAGATCTAGAGAGATCAAGACACTCAAAGTGCTCCACAAATTAGAGGCATCAAATTATTGAGCACTTAGTGATTTCTAAACAATTTTTCGTCGCATTTGTTACTCTTGGAGGCTTGACGGGCTCCTATACGGCTAGGTGTCGCCGTTAAGCCGCCGAGCTTTGTGTGGCGTGCCTCCGAAGTTTGTGAATGTGTGATTCCGCCTCCGCAAACAAAATGATTCATCTAGTGAACACCAGTTTACGTCGATTCCAGATCAACTAGGATTGAAACATCCGACCTATATCAGAACATCCGACGTGATAGCTACTATTTTGAGTGTTTACTTTTCACAATTTTGTTTTATTCATCTATTCACCCCCCTCTAGACGGCATATTGATCCTTTCATATTGAACAAGCAGTTTATCTAAACTAGCAACTTAACATTGGCATATATTGTTATATCTAAGTTACCGTAATATGTAGGTCAAACTAACAATATTATTTGAGCTAATCAAATTGATAACTAGCCAACTAACCGAACAAATTCGAAGCTATCTATGCTGCATTACTCTAGTATTCACGCACACAGACACCTATCCATGTGGCCAAGCCACCAAGGTGCTAAGCGCCTCGATGTCAAAGTTAACCAGGAAATGCACCCTATGTAAGCTGATTGTCGACAGATTTATCCTCATTGTAAACTTCTCTTTCAAAATAATGATTATTGACAGGTTAGACTAGGTTAGTACTGTTGGAGGATCCGATGCATGCTAATATACAAGCATATAATCGCGAGGTGCTATAAGGGATTGTCTAATTGACACTTGCTTAAAACCGGTTGACTTATAAAAGCAGCAGGCTGACCAAGGATCATTCCTTCAACTGAATTAGATAAAGAGCACCGCTATCAAGCTTATAAACCCCCCGAATAAATCATGGATAACCCCCAGCTCTAACAGAAAAGTTAGTAATCATCACCTTCAATTTACAAACGGGATATACCAATTATATTACAAAAGTTATTTTTGGAATACTCTCTTCACCAAAAAAAAAAAAAGGAATGTAACAAAAATCATATTGCACAAAAAAAAAAAGTTTACTCTTATCCAACAACTAAAAAAAATGCAACAATAGGCCGCTTTGGGCAACATTCAACTAGTGTTACAGAATAGCAGTTTACTCTTACAATGCACTCTGGTTGCAACAAATGAATGGCTACAAAAAAAGAAAGAAAGAAAACCAAGTATAGACCCCATCTGCTCTGCAATGCTGCAGATCTGAGGGCGGCACATCTGTGCAAGACAATGATGAGAATGAGTAGGGAGGGATATTGTAAGTGGGTCCATCGGACTTGCTCACGTAAATAATGACAATTACAGTCACAAACCACAAAATAGACCACAGAAGGCTCGGTACTCCAAGAACTTTAGCCGACATCACCTTCGACTTGCAAACGGAATACACCAAAGAATTATTTCATTCTGATGAAAATTACAGTTACAGTAAACAATTAGTTTCTATGAGGGCTAGGCGATATGATTACTGATACAGATACGCCTATAATCTAAGGCAGAATTTGTGAAATGCCACAAGTTACACTGGGAACCAAAAATCGTGACAGTGGACATGATCCTGAATCATGAGAATGTAGGAAGGGGTCTGGTTTAATCTGGTTTAAAGTACTTGAGGTGTCAGGTTAATACAATTAAATAGAAAATGAGTAACAATGCCACAATGGAGCTCGTATCTGTTTTGACATTCTATGCGACTTTGAGTGTGCTTTGGTTTCCCATATATTTCCCTTTGTTGTTATTCACTTGCTCAACATAAACCCTCTGAATGCAGCATCAAATGGGGAAGCGACAGCTTGATCCCAATTTCTGCTTCTTGCAGGAAGGTACTATAATCCCGGACTCGAGCTCTCTCTCAATCCAATCATCTTCACTCAAACCATTTAAAGCAACCATCTTGTCATTTGTTTGTCCAATAACAATCCCAGACTCAAGTTCTCTCTCGATCCAGGCTTCATCATCACTTGGTTCGTCTAATGTGACATCACCATCAGCTTCTTGTTTAGTAACAATCCCAGACTCAAGTTCTCTTTCAATCCAGGCTTCTTCACTTAGGTCATCCAAAGGAATTTCTGCTAATATTTCTCTCCGCCTATTCCTATTCATCAACAGATACTTTATGCGGGTCACGTCTACCTTTTGAAGTTTCACACTAAAATGATCACCCTCAATCTGACTTGGCAGTAGACATGGTGCATTCTCCATGGAACTTGTAGCAGTAACAGCCAATTTCTGATCCAAGCATAAGCTGTCCACAATGAGACAGTCACTATAATGATTGCTGTTGATAGTGAGTGGTTCCACACACTGAGCGCTCTTGCTGTCCACACCAATATCCAATGATCCTACTGAGCATGAGTTCACTTCATAATCACAGCACCGACTTATCAATGCTTGGTTCAAGTTCTCACCATTTAGTGTACTACTGGAGTTATTACAGTTGCTTACACCCTGCACCACACAGTTTGCACTGTTGTCAATGGTTGCGGTTGTATCTGATGATGTATGACGACTGCATGAGAAGACCTCATCACCATGCTTGGTTATTAAGGGCAGACTCAGGCTCTGTTCATGGAGCATTCTACCGAGACTGTTCCTTTTAGCACCAAAATTCAATAAACTCACCTGAGACTCAGATTTCTGATCAATGCCTGTGTGCCTGCTTAACATAACATGATTCGAATCCACCTGCAGGTGGTCACTGAGATCACCAATATCAGGACTGGAACCACTTATAGATTGCTTTAACACAGAGTCTGGGCTGTTAGATATGAGCAGTTTCGTTTCAGATGAATGTCCCTTTTCCTTAAATGTACTGGGACGAGCAAACATCATTTTTTTCAAGCCTACCATCTCCATCATGTGCTGAATGACCTCTGTAGCAATGCAACTACCATTGTAAATTACAGCAATGTACAAAGTACTGCTATTATCATGTGTTCCACTTCGTAATCTACATACCTTCCAAAGGTTTTGGGGCAACATCAAATTGATGCCACCATACATGTGCCCCATGCAAAGGAAGCTTGACATTGCGAAGTTTAGCAGACAAGTAGAGCGAACCAGCAGCTATGTACTGTGGTTTATATTGTAGGCACAATGTTGTTTTAAGCCTGAACATGAGTAACAGAATCAATACATACAAATCACTCAACTGAATGAAGCATCAAAATATTGACGTTACAGTCTGATGCATGACATACCAATCATTCACAAAGTTCCATGCTACTTGTTTCACCTCCTTCTGAGTGATCCCAAGATTTTTCATGGCATCTAGAAGAGGCCTATAAGGATGCTGAATGTTGAAATCAAATCGAATAGTTTTGAGAACTAATTTCTCTCCAATCAATATGAGTGCTTTCTGCTTCTCGAAAACATCCTATTTAACAGATGACAGTCAAGCACTAACTGGGTAAAATAATAGGATACTGAAAAGTTAGAACAATGATTTGTGTGCACCTTCTGCAGGATTTTTCGAGCTGTAGCTGGGTCTTTCTTATACATTATTTCATAAGCTAACCTTGTTACCAGGTCGATGGGACAAGGTGTATCTTCAACTTTGGATGCAAGAAATATACATACAGTTGCAATTGTCTGCAAAAATAACAATACAGCACCATAAAAACAGGTAAAATCAAACAAAAGCTGAAGCTGTAACTATCAGAACATCAAGAAAAATGGCACTTTTCTAAAAATGGTAACCAGCAAATCATAAATAACACTCCCCCGTTTTGTTTGTTTAACGCCTTTGACTTTTGGACACGCCTTTGACCATTCGTCTTATTCAAAAATTTAGTGCAAATAAGCAAAAAATTAAGTCATGTTTAAAGTTCCTTTATTGATAAAACAAATCACAACAAAATAAATGATATTTACATAGTTTTTTTTTAATAAGACGAATGGTCAAATACGTGTCTAAAAGTCAAAAGCATCAAACAAAGAAGAACGGAGGGAGCACCAAATATCACATGTGCAAAGCTACAAATTATTTTTAAACAATAATAAACTTGTTATGTACATAACGACTGCAGTTGTAGAGAATTAGGAGAAGTCCAGACCAGTTGATCATGCAAGAATAAAAAAAAATAAATCAAATTTCACATAACTAGGGGAGTATTCTAAGATCTATAGAACTTACTGGAGCATTTATATTTCAGAAGACGATCCATCAAAGTATGTGAAACTTGCTTAACATAAAATGATGAGTTGTACCCGAATTTGCTGATGGCAGTTAAATGAATTCAACAGGAGAATGCTGAGTAGACTTGTCCTCAAAAAATATATTGTATAGCACGATATAGTATCAATATTAATGTATCTTCCAAAGTTCCAGAAATGGATAAGTAAATCTTTTATCAAAAAAATATATCTAGTTTGCAAATTATACCTGAAATTCATTATACCTGAAATTATATCTGAAAGGATTGATATTTAGCAAGTAGCATATTAATTTTTTTATAATGGTACAAAAGCATTAAAATGATTTGACAAGCAACTAAAAAAAAAGGTTAATGGTATTATAAGGCTGACTCTTTTATTGAGTTGACGACCGCCAACTTGCCCCAGCAACTTGACTGAAGGAGTTAGTCAGGAGACTTATGAATCAATTGCATGGCTTGTCAAATTGTCAACTTGAGTAAGCTAGGAGGGCGTCTAGGAGCACCGGTTTGGGCTAAGTTTGAGAGAAGTTAAACAAAGGAAAAGGCCCAAGGCCCAACTGAAAAAGCCCAGCTTACTAAAGCCACCACCCTAGCCTACAGACTGCAAGCCATAGCAGTCGCTCTCCTTGACCACTTTGAGGGACGACATCGTGGCTCCTTGATGCCTGACTAGCCCCATCAGCCTTCCTCTACTGTAGTTCATTGCCGTCACTGCGGCCTAGTCCCCTTGCTCTGCCTTACCCAACACCGTCGAGGCATGCTGCAGCGACAGGCCACAGCTTCGGCTATTTGGTCTATTGCTCTGCCTTCCATTGCTAGTTTCTGATTCAGCAAAACAGCACTAGGAGGAACCAGGGACAGCAGGTAGGTTGCGGGCTGCCCCTAATCCTATCCCTCCCATCATTTTTTTCATTGGAATAGTTAAGCTTCAAGCCTTCACTGAGCAATTAAGCAAAAATTAACTACTTGTTAATCATTAGTAGTTGGCAGTTTTGGCATTATCAGCCAGTGTTAGCCTAAACGCTACACAGTACACGGTCGGCAGAGTCTCGTGTAGCGTGTAGACCGTGTACACGCCGTGTACACGGGATTACACGGATTACACGTTTTTGTACTTTTTAATTAAAATACAAATAAAAAAAACATGTATATGCCTAGAAAACTATACTGACAAGTGGCATAGATGAATAATATATTTCCAAGATTACACGTGCATTGTAGATTTGTAGTTCACATATAAAAAAATGATTCCAAGTGGTGCAAGTATGTAACAAATGTATCATCAAGCTGTATGTCACATCTCCTATAGCCTAGACGCCACACTACACGTTGAAAAACGCCGTGTACGCCGTTTTTTTACCGTGTCGTGTAGGCCGACAAGACCGTGTAATTCCGTGTAGCGTGTAATACACCGTTTATGTGCTAAACAGCACAGCAACCCATCGTGTACCGTGTACACGGCCGTGTAGACCGTGTAGGCGAACACTGTTATCAGCAACATTTAGCTTTGATAGCCACTACTTGAAAACATGATGTTTTGGACATTGACATGTTCTTCGAAATGCAGCATTGACTTCTAATTACCAATGCAATTTACTTATAAAATATGCAATAATTACAATACTATGGAAAAGCTTTTCGAGATTAATATATATGTACAGTTTTCATGTGTCCAATTTAAATAGTTTAATAGATATCATTGATGATGTTTTTAAATTTTGACTCAAGAAATGTCCAAAACGTCAAGTTTTCAAGAATTGGAGAGAGTATTTACTAATTACTACTTACTAGTTAGCAATAGCAGTAGCTCTTAAAGAAACCATCAATTTGAGTTAGTCGGCAACTAGTCGACTCACTTACCGACAAGTTGGTAAGTTCTGGCATTTGGTTTAACTTCAATCATTCTTATTAGCTATTCCCTCCGTTTCACTATATTTGTCTATGGCCTCAAAAAAATACGTTTCACAATGTTTGTACATTGAAAATATCAAGAGTGTAGCTATTGTGGTGTTTCCACTCTTTGCCCTCAATTAAATGCTTAGCAAGAAGAAAAGTAGTTGTGAACATACTATTAAATAGGGGTATGGTGGTCTCTGCACATTGTTTTTTTCTTCAAACTATTTTTTGTTAATAGTATCTTGCATAAGGGCTTATTTGCTATTTTCCCTTTACCTGTATCTTGTATATCTTGACCCATTTGGCCCATTGTAAATTTGCTGCCCATCTATCATGGTATCAGAGCAAGAACCTAAACCCTAGCTTCCCTTAGGGTTTCCTCCACAGCAGCCGCCACCGCTGGGTTCCTCACCGGCCGGTGACCTCCACCGCCATGCCTCCTCTTTTTCCTCCTCTCCTATTTTTCCTCTTCCTATTTCGCCAGATCCGCGTCGCGTCGGATTCGCCAGATCTGCGCCGCGCCAGTGGTTGCAGACTCGACCTCGGCAGCGCAATGTCGCGCCGCGCGCGCCGCCCGGCCGCGCCTGCGCCCTGTTTTAGCAGCGCTTGCGGCCGGGCCGCCAATGCCACGTCGCGCCGCCTGGTCGGCAGCGCCCTTGAGGTTGTTGCTGGAGCCGCGCGCAGCGTTGCCTTACGCTTAGTCTTTGAGGGCTGCGCCCGAGCCGCCTCTGTTCCGGTAGCGTCGTGCCGGGCCGCCTCTACTCCGGTCACAGCCTCGCCGCCTCTTCATGGCAAACTCAGTAGGCGCTGCTTCCCCAGCTCGCCTCCCTGGTTCGATGCAGCTCCCACAAGTGGTCTTTGATGGGACAAACTACCGGTCATGGGCCCCATGCTTCGTGTGTGTCTCGACAGTCATCGTCTTTAGGGCCATCTCACAGGGTCCGCTCCGCAGCCTCCTACTCCGATTACTCCAAAGGAGCCTCGGCCCACTGCAGATGGCACCCCTGTTTTTGATGCCACTAAGGAATCCTATGATAAGGCTGTGGAGCAATATGTTGCAGATGTCGAGACATTGGAGGCCTGGCAGGCGAACGAGCCTCGTGTTGTTGCTATCCTCATTAGCAGCATGAAGGCTGAGCTTGGATTAGATCTTGTCAGATTGCCTTCCTCGCGTGAGATGTGGATACATGTGCAGTCTCTCTATGAGCCGAGCAGTGATGTACTCTACACTTCGTTGCTGGACCTTGCTAGCTCGCTCGCTCAGCAGGACAGTACCGCAGATGACTTCTATCATCATATCACAGATGTGTTGCGTCAACTTGACTCACATGATCCAGATTACTGCCATGTCTATCGCTGATGTCTTCTACGTTAGGCTGCTGAGCGACGTCGTTGCCTATTTGAGTTCCTTAGGCCTGAGTTTGAGTAGCTTCGTGCTCAGCTCTTGGCTCGCTCGCCGCAGCCTCCATTGGTCGAGGCTCTTACCCTGGTTCGAGTGTAGACTCGCCTTTGTGGTGGTCTCATCGTCCACCCCGTCCATCCTCGCCACTCCTGCAGCTCCAGCGACGCCAGTGTCTACTACACCCTCGGCTGGCACTACCCCTCCTTCCTCGACACCAGTAGGAGCCACTGCTGCTGCTGCTCGTTCCCAGTCTACTGGCTTGTACTACAACTACTGCAAGCAGCCTAGCCACACCATTGAACATTGTAGGGAGTAGCCTCAAAACCGCAGGAGGGGCACAGGTGGAGGCACTGGGGGGTAGGTCCTGCTACTGGTGGTGCGACCCTTCCTTCGTCGACTGACTACGTTCGCCTGCTTCACGACATCAGTCAGCGCATAGAACGTATCGAGCGCCGTGATGCTCGTCCAGTCTCAGTTCTTGACACCGTCAGCCTAGCCACTCAGCCTCGCTCAAGTATATCACAACCCTAGATTCTCGACTATGAGGCTTCCTTCCACATGACCTCTGATCCTACCTACCTTGGTCCTTTGAGCTCACCTATTATTCCCGTGTCCATCAAGACAGCAGATGGCACACGTCTTCCTGTCACTGGTCGGGGTACTCTTCATACATCTTCCTTTTATGTTCCATCTGTTTCACATGTCCCTTCTCTTCACATGCAGCTTATTTCTGTTGGTCAGTTTACTGATCACCATTGTCATGTTATACTTGATTCTGATCATTGTTCCATTCAGGATAGCACTACGGGGATTCTTCTTGGCACTGACCGCCGGCTCCGTGACTCCCTACGTCTTTTGGAGCTCGACTAGCTTCGCCTTCCCTCCGCTCCCGCTTCTAACGTCTCCAGCCGCCAGTTGTCCACTTCCACTGATGCCACTGCCTTCACTACCACTGCCTCCACCAATTTTGCTCAGTGGCATCATCGGTTAGGGCACATGTGTTGGTCTCGTCTTTCTTCCTTAATTAGTCGTGGTGTCCTTGGGAAAGTTTCTGGTGATACCTCCTTGACCTCCTATATTGGTTGTAAACTTGGCAAGCAGATACAGCTTCCATATTCTACTAGTGCCTCTGTGTCTTCTCGACCTTTTTATTTAGCTCACTTTGATGTATGGGCCCAGTACCCTTCGTGTCGAAAGGGGGCACCGTTGGTATGCCATCTTTGTTGATGATTATTCTCGATATACTTGGCACTATCTTTTGACATCTCGTGCTCAGGTGTTGCCTGCTTACAAGATCTCTGCTATGGTTCACACTCAACTTGGTTCTCTTGTTCGTGTCTTTCACGCTGATTTTGCTGGCGAGTACTTGTCTACATCTCTTCGACAGTATCTTATTGAGCAGGGCACGCTTCCCCAACATTCCTGCACTGGTGCCGATAACAACTCATTAACATTCAGCCCTCAGTTGCCCTCGGTGGTGCCTGATACGGCCCTTGACGCGGGCGAGACGAGCTATTGTCGAAGCTAGCGCCTAGGCTGTTATCGGAGCCACCACCTATGAGACTAGATCTCAATTTTACTTCATTACTTGGATAATAATAAGGATACATGATTTTTCCTCTTATAGGGAGCAATGGCTTAGGCTCTAAGAAAGAGCCGACTTAACCCATAAGAAAGACTTGACTTGGATGATAAGAAAGGAAATCAATCCTAATCCTAACTTTTGAAACCACCGAAACCTAACCTCTAACAACCCAGCCGCGCTACAGTACCCACGGGTACTGTTCACGACCCTGTGGGCCATATTGGGCCTTGTACATAACATTACTCCCCCCTTCAAATCAACCTTGTCCTCCAGGTTGAAACGGCGACGTCTGAGGATTCGACGTCGATGCTGAAGCTGAACCGCATCTCCATGCGCACGACATAGCCGTGCTGGCATAGCATGCACGCGGTCCATCGGCTGGTGATGGAGACGTGGTTGCTGAAGGTGTGCTTGGCGTCGTGGTCGCCGAGTGTCCTGCTTGGCATGGAGAAGACATAGTGACGTGGGATTGGATGTCATGGCGCCGCTTTGCTTGGACCTTCATCTTCTTTGGAGGCATGTCTTGAGAGATCAGCACGACGTTGTCAGTAGGAGCATCTTCATGCTGCTTGAGGTCGTCAATGACGTCGGTGGTGTCATCGTTGGTGTTGATCCCAGGGCGCGCTCTCATGAGAGATTGCGCAATACTTGTGTTGGACATCTCCTGCGCTGGATCGGCGGGCGCCGCCACCGTCTTGTCGAACACCTTGACGAGGTTTGCGTCCTTCTCGGTGAAGTCGTCGATCTGTGCTTCGAGCTTCGCCTCAGCTGTGCCGCATTAGCTTCGACCTGCTCGGCAGCCCCACGACTAAACATCAAACGGCGTCGGGCTGGTGCCGCCTTCGCGATCCAGATATCTTCCTCGCGCTCTGCCTCACGCGCCAAGTATATGGCGTCTGTAAGGTCTCGCGGCCGAGCACGACGAACATCTCTTGCCGATGTCGCAGGTAGACCCGCAATGAAGGCATCGATCTCGTCTTCTCTCCTCATCCGCGGTCTTGGCGGCTAAGCGACCATTGGAACTCGCGGCGTAGTCGTTGTGTGACCTTCAACCTTTTCAGATCCACGAGGTCACCGATGGATTGCTCCTTCTTGAGCCATTTCGTAGTAGAAGTCCGAACCGGGTGGGTCGAAAGCATGCCGCTTCGAAGTACCAAGAGCGAGCGCCATCCCGAGGATCGTCTGCTCGATACCAAATTGATCTGACCCTTGACGCAGGCGAGGCAGTGATGTCGAAGCTAGGGCCTAGGCTGTTATCGGAGCCACCGCCTATGAGACTAGATCTCAATTTTACTTACTTGGATGATAATAAAGGATACATGATTTTTCCTCTTATAGGGAGCAATGGCTTAGACCCTAAGAAAGAACCGACTTAACCCCTAGGAAAGACTTGACTTGGATGATAAGAAAGGAAATCAATCCTAATCCTAACTTTGGAAACCACCGAAACATAACCTCTAACAACCCAGCCGTGCTACAGTACCCACGAGTACTGTTCACGAACCTATGGGCCATATTGGGCCTTGTACATAACAATGCCACCCCCTTCAAGCGACTTTTTGGCTGTTCTCCCCCATAGTCATCTTCGCTCTTTTGGATGTGTTGTCTTTGTCCTTCAGCCTCGTGAGCGCACAAAGCTGACTGCTCAATCAGCAAAGTGCGTTTTTATTGGTTGACCCTGAGCGCAAAGGAGCCCATAGCTGGGATCCCGCTGCTCATCGGATCAGAGTATCTCATGATGTCATCTATGATGAGTCTCATCCTTTACTCCTGATCCGTCCTCTCATTCTCAGTCATTTGCTGACTCCCTCTCTTTCCTTACCCTACCAGATCCCTTGTCTTTTCCCTGTTTCCCATCACCTTTGCCTACTTCGGCACCACCACCACCACCTTTACCATTGCTGGCCCCGCTTTCTTCACCACCACCACCGCCACCACCTTCCTCTTGCCCACCACCAGCTCCCTTCCCTATTTCTCATCCACCCGTTCGTGTCCATTACTATCGTCGACCACCTCTTCTAGTTTTCCCTCCATTCTAGGACCAGCTCCACTTTCGGTTCCCAAGTCTCCTCCTGACACTTCCACACCTTCTTTGCCTTCGCCAACCTCTTATTCTGAGGACTCGCCTGTCTTTGTTTTGGAGTCTCCCACCTCGGTACGCTCTTCGTGATCAGTGCACGATTCCCCGTCCTGATCGCTATGACTTTGCTACTCCGGCTACCTCTACTTCTGAGCCCACTTCCTTTTGTGATGCTGTCACTCATCCTTAGTGGCGGTTCGCTATGGCTAAGGAGCTTGCGGCCCTAGAGTGTACACACACTTGAAACCTTGTTCCCCTTCCTTCTTTTGAGCCACCCATCACCTGCAAGTGGGTCTACAAGATCAAGACTCACGTTGATGGTTCTCTCTCGCGCTACAAGGCTCGTCTTATTGCCCGTGGTTTTCAGCAGGAGCCTAGTGTGGACTTTGGGGAGACTTTTGCCCCTGTTGCCCACCGGACCACTGTTCACACTCTTGTGGCCGTTGCTTTAGTCCGCCAGTGGACTATCTCCCAGCTTGAAGTGCATAACGCCTTTCTTCATAGTAAGCTGCGTGAGATCTACATGCACCCACCTCCTGGCTACTCTGTTCCTGACGGTCACGTCTGTCGTCTTTGTCGCTCTCTTTACGGGCATAAACAGGTCCCCCCGTGCCTGGTTTGAGCGCTTCACCTCGGTTGTTACCGCTGCTGGCTTTGTTGTGAGTCAGCATGACCTTGCTCTCTTTGTTCACCAGTCTCCTCATGGTCGGACATTTCTTTATGTGGATGATATGCTTATCACCGAGGATGATCCTCAGTTTGTTGCCTTTGTTAAGGCGCGCCTCAGTGTGCAGTTTCAGATGTCTGATCTGGGTCCTCTTCGGCACTTCCTAGGGATCAAGGTCAGTTCCACAGCTGAGGGCTATTATCTCTCTCAACGGAAATACATTCACGGCCTCCTTGATCGTGCATGTCTCACTGATCAACGCACAGTGGCCACGGCGCTTCACCACTTCATCCCACAAATGGTGACCCTCTTGTAGATTCTACTCGCTATCGCCACCTAGTTGGGAGTCTTGTTTACCTTGGTATTACTCGTCCCGACATCTCTCATGTTGTTCACATTCTAAGTCAGTTCATGTCTGCTCCCACTCAAACACACTACAATCACCTTCTCGTGTCCTGCGGTACCTACGTGGTACTATTGATCGCCATCTATTCTTCTCTAGCTCCTTGCAACTTCAGGCCTACTCTGATGCTTCCTGTGCTAGTGAACCCTCTGATCGCAAGTCCATCTCTGCATATTGTGTCTTCCTTGGCTCTTCCTTGATTGCCTGGAAGACCAAGAAGAAGCAGGCTGTTTCCCGCTCTAGTACTGAGGCTGAGTTGCGGGCATTGGCTTCTGTGACGGCTGAGGTGACATGGTTGAGGTGGCTTTTGCAAATTTTGGGGTCCCTATCTCCTCCCCTACGACAGTGTGCTCTGACACCACCGGCGCCATCAGCATTGCTTGTGATCCAGTGAAGCATGAGCTTACGAAGCATATTGGTGTCGATGCATCATATGTCCGATCACAGGTGTAGCAACAGGTGGTTGATCTCGAGTTTGTGCCTTCAGAGCTTAGCTTGCAGACTTCTTCACCAAGGCACAAACTAGAGCTATGCATGATTTCCATCTCTCCAAACTCAATGTAGTGGATCCACCTTGAGTTTGAGGGGGGTGTTAATAGTATCTTATATAGGGGCTTATTTGCTATTTTCCCTTTACCTTATCTTGTATATCTTGGCCTATTTGGCCCATTGTAAAGTTGCTGCCCATCTATCACTTTTTTTGTCAGTGCGCATGGTATGCTATGGACAAACATAGCAAAAGGAAGGGAGTAAATAAGTTTGTTATAAGTTTGCTTATCAAAAACTTTATTGAGGTCAATTATGCTATTTATTCGGATGTTGACTTGGTAATAATTAAGCATATAAACATAATTTTTGTAGCTCATCATAATTCACAATGTGGGTGTGCTTTGATCAATTTTTGTATGCTACTTTCCTTGCACTATTAATCGGATGTCATCATTCGCCAAACTTTATAAACCTTTGTAATTTATGTTGTCCTAATTTATGTGTTCCTTTCACTCCTTTATATTCCGTTACAACGTACAGGCATTGTACTAGATATTTTCCTTTACGAGATTTCTTATCACAACAGGTAGCTCAAGTTGTCATGACTTACCTTCTAAATCACCTTGACAATTTTATATATTGTTTCAATTTATTCTTTTTCTTTTTTCCCTTTATAGTTCGTTGCAACGCATGGACATATACTAGTTTTAGCAAGTGAAGCCACCCAAAGAGAAAAATTGGTAACAACTAACAACAATTGAAACAATTTCATGTTTCCGTATGCATCTATTGCAATAAATAGTAGTTAAAAGGACTGCAATCTAATTGATGTTCATTGGCAACACCAACCCAAAATTCTTACAACAAAACATAAGAGTTCCTCACCTGCCATCCATTTTTAACATGGGACTGGCGTAGATAGAAGCGGTGACAAAACATTATCGCTGTTGCTATTGTCATCTGAGGTCTGAAAAGCATAAGAATATAAATTAACTAGTAAACCTCCAAAATAAACGATATTTGCATGTGCTCTATCAAAAGATTCACTTGAGATGGAGAAAGAAATTACGTACAGTTTCAGTCTAATCCCAACATCCCGAATAAATGAACAATATAAAAGTCGAATTTCTGACTCCTTGCTTTCTGTAATACCATCTTTCCTAGATGGTGAAAATTTCTCTAATTCTTCCTTGGTGAGGTACCAAGAGTTTGACAATATCTCAATGCTCTTGGATTCCACATCCATGAGTATAATCGAGAACCTCTGCAAGAGAGCCCCTCTACAACTCTACCCTGAAACCTTCAGGGAGTTGCATAGGCTGCTTGTATGCTGGATGTTTATTACTTGTGCTGAACAACATATAGAAGGAAACATATACTGTCTTATGTCAACATACTGCTAGAATGGAGCAGCAGGCAATATTAATGTAAGGAATGAATAATAAATGATAACTAATGTTCTTTACAGCAAGATAAGTTTATAAGTACATACGCTAGCAGACATGTTGTACAAGGACCTATTCCTTTGATAGCTTGCTAAAACTATATTAGCTCAGCCCTACACTGTGAACATATTTATTCCCTTTTCCACATAAACAAGAGGAAAACAGAAGAACCTTGCATAGTTACCTGATTCGCAATTCGGGTTCATGGTTCGCAATTCACTATTTAGTAAAAAAAGGTCTTTTAGTGGGTATACCTCTCCGGTTCATGAATCGAAGATTGGGTTCGCAAGTCAGGGATATGACCACTCAGGCAACATATAATTCATGTTGCTACAAAGACAACAGCCATAATATATCCTCCCTTTTTAAACAAGAAGCACAGAATATGGGCCTCGTATAAAACCAAAACCAGCTCATCATGGCATCGTCAATCACTTTTGACTTTCCAGCCCAGCCTGCGCAAACTAATTACGTTAGCACTAGGTGCTCCATTGCCTCTTCTTTGCCCCTCCTCCTGCTCCCACTCTGTCGCCTCCCCTTCATCCACTTCGTTCCTCCCACAATATGTCCTCTTCCCTGTGCTTCTCTGCTGTTGCAACCCCGATGCGACCTCCAGCCACCGATTCTAACCTCGTCGCTCCAACCGTCGTCTACAGCGAAGAAGAGGTCAGTGGCAAGGAACAACCACGGAAGTAGCGATGATGGGAAGCATGAGCGAGACGGAGGTAGCAACCCTTTCCTCTTTCCTCTCCTCTCATCCTCCCTTCTTTTATTTGCCATTTTTTCCCTGAACAAAACACCAATCCACGATGAATCACATCGCGTTCGAACCCTGATCTGGTTCGCTCAAATCAGATCACGTTCGAACCCTGACCTGGTTCACTCGAATCAGATCAGGGTTCACCGGTTGTTCCAGCAAATCTGGTAACTATGGATCTTTCTTCTCGCTACATTTAGCCAGGTTTTAACAAAAAATCTGTTATTAGGATTCGGGTGCCTAACTAGGCAAACTAGAGAACATAGGATTCGGGAATTTGTCAAATATAGACAACTTTATTATAAAAATTAAAATAATAAATATTAACCTAGATACTAGGTTTACTCTACACCAACCTTCATGGCCCAGCCCAACTCTCCAAGCCTAACCATAATTTCTAACACCCCAATCCCTCACTATCTCTATTCTCCCCCCTTCCCTGACTGCAATTCCTAGCTCTGGCAGAGTTGGCAGCGTTGCCCCCTCCCCTCCCTCCAAACACTGACTCACCCACCCCCAGCACCTCTGAGCTGCGTCCTCCATTTTCCTTTCTACCATGCCACCTCCGTGACTCCCCTCCCTCCTAGTGCCGCCTAGGTACCTCCTGCAGCTCTCCCTTCTCCCAGCACCATCTCCACCACATTCCCTCCTAGTGCAGTAGCACTGCCACCACCACCTCCCCAGTCTTCCAACAACACCTTCCCCTCATCCTCCTCCCTTTCTTTCCTCCTTGATGACGGACAAGCCTTGGACACATGTTGCATCGCGTCATATGCCCTCGCTAAAAATAATTGCGGTCACATTGTCCCGGTAAAACAGACAAAAAAAATGTTCCCCAGAAACAAAAAAGGAAATTTCTATTCAGAACTAAAACGATAAAGTAGGTCACAACTAAGAGAGTAATTTTGACTTTTCAAACTCTGCCAGGAAATTAAATTATAATAGAAATAAGACAAGACAAAAGCACCCTTTAATTTCTTTTCTGAACTAAAATGATAAAGTAGGTCACAGCTCTAAAGTAATTTTAACTTCCCCGATTCTGCCAACGGCAGCACTGCAGGTGCAAAACAAACAAGTAGTTTGAGCACTTAAGCTACATAAGATCATTGTAATGAACTCTCCTCGTATGTGCAACGTAGCATGGGGAGTTTTAGATCGATAAATAAGCTTGACTCAATAGGCATAGTAACTCCACTTGGCATGGTGGCAAACTTCAGTGTAGTTTCAACAAATTCCTCTGTTCATAGAGCGATCCCACTTCTCGATAATTTAAAGTAATCTGATTATCTGAGCAAAATAGGACAAATAAATCCAGAAACCTCACAGGCAATGGCGGATCCACACCCAGGAAGTTGAGGCAGGTGCGATTTAGGGTTTCAAATTCAAAATTGGGAAAAAATCACCAAAAAATTATAAAGGACGATACCATAGTATTTGAAGCGTTCTCTGTGAAAAATGTTTTAAAAAACAAACAATTCGGTTAAATTTGGGTCAAACCCGAGCTCACCAAATAGGGGAAATCCAGACAGTAAGAAGGAGAGCGAGAAAGAACCAGAGTGGAGGCGCCACCTTGTCACTGGGATCCGCAGGAGGAGGTGGGGCGGCGTGAGGACTTGCCGAGGTCGTAGGCGAGGCCGCGAGGGGCGCAGGGTGAACCGGTGGAGCGAGAGAGGAAGCAGATCAGGTGGGCGGTAGGCGAGCAACGTCGAGGGAGCCGTTGACCAGGCCCTGCTTAAAATGCTTAATGCGTCAAAGGGTCGACCCGGTATCAGGTATCGTTTGAAGCCGAAAGGGGCCGAACCCATTTGATCCTCTCCAGCCTATTCGTTTGGTCCTGTTTGGTTTATAGGGATTGGGATCAAGAGAAGGGAAGACTCAAAAAAAAGTAGAGTACTTATTGGGAGAAAAGATTGTGGAGCAAGGGTTGTTTGCTTGGCTGCATCAACCTAACTCTCGGTCTATATATGTAACGTGATGGTTGTTTGGATGCCTACTTGATTTTTTTACCTGGGTTCCACCATGAAAAAAAGTATTGTACCAGCCAATCACAGCTTGTACGTAGGAATTTGGTGTATCAATAAGCCAGACTAAGACGGTGCAACTATACGGAAAGGTCATCACGCGCGACAAGGGGCCAAGGGCGATGGCCTCGATGCGAGCGGGAGAGGAGGTGGCGGCGTGGGGCGCACGTGGGAGCAGCAACGTCGGTGACGACGACACTGGATCCGCTCGGTAGTGGTGATGGTAACACCGAATCCGGACGCGGGAGGGGATGGTGGCGCCAGACTGGAGAGGGGGCAGCTTTGCTGGATGCAGCCATGGGACCAGCGTCATCATCAGATACGGGCAGGAGAGTTGACGGCACCACCGAATCCGCGCAAGAGTGGCTGCGACGGCGTCGGATCTGCTCAGGAATGGTGGTGACAATCACTGGATCCGCTTAGGAGAGATGACAACGCGGTGAACACGGGCGAGAGAAGCGATGGCACCGGACGCGGCTGAAAGAAGCGGCAGTGACGCCGAACTCAGCTGGGAAAGACGATGGCGACAGCGAACATGAGTAGTAAAGTCGATAGCAGGGGCAGACGCAGGTGGGACAGCAAGTGCACAGGCGCAGCCATGGCACAGACAGCGAGTCCTGAGCTCGACCAAGGCATTGTTAGTGTGTCCAAAGTGCAGTCGCAATGTCATTCGCATGCCCAGATCGCGGCCAGAGCATGTATTGGGTGCAGACGTGATTCGTCCATACAACCAACCAAACAAATGATGCATTCGACCAAGTTGAACCGATGCAACACAACCAAACAAGCAAGCTAGCTTGACTTCGATCTAACTCTCACCAGCTTGGCTGGATTTGTGCGATGCAAGCTGAGATGGAAAGGCAACCAAATACGAGATTCTTATTTAATTCTCATCTCCCCTTCCTTCCCTTTTGGTTGCTAAACAAGAGGCATGCACTCCGCACCTTTCTCAGTCATGAATATCAAATAAGGTTTAAAAAACATTTTAAGGGTCAAATCGGACAAGTATTTTTGTTTTGGTTTAACAAAAATACTATTAATATTAATTTAAAATCTATATTTTGAAAAATACAATTATATTAGTTGATCGAATTTGAATTCAAATAAATATGTGAATTTTATACCTAAAAATTTGAAAATTATTTTTCTTCCATCTCTATGGCAAGTGGGTCTCTTTCACTTTTCCTTTTCCTTTTTCTACTCCTTTTCTTCTCCCCTGCCTTGCTAGCTACGCCCCATCCCTTTCCTTGGTCTCTGCTCCTCCACCCTACCTTGGCCGCTACTCCTCTCTCAAATTGCTCCCTCCTTTCTACACCCAATAAAATCGCACGACTCGGCGCCTCCGAGCCATGGCAGTCGCATACAAGCCGAGCTCCCTCTCCCTCTCGCTGTCACGCATCGTCAAGCCAACCAATCGCCAGGAGCTCTCTGCCACACGCCTACACCCGCGACGCAAGCGCACAACTCTGCGCCTCGACCACACGCATACACCCGCGCCGCGCGCGCCCAACTTTGCGGCTCGGCTACACGCCTACGCTCGCGCAAGGAGCGTCCAAATCTATGGCTTGGTTGCACGTGATGCGCACTTAGGTCGGCCCAATCTTCTAACGAGAACGATACGCCGATTTGGTGTAGTGACGACGCTACTAATCCACGGGAGCAGCAACCGAACAATCGCAATGTCACCACACAAGTCGATGAACCAAGCAAGGCACGATTGATCTTTGAACCTACTAGCAATCGAGAACAAGCAAAAACAAGATGATAACTGATAAATCAACTCATGAA
The DNA here is from genome assembly GCA_036346415.1 of Raddia guianensis. NCBI lineage: Eukaryota > Viridiplantae > Streptophyta > Magnoliopsida > Poales > Poaceae > Raddia > Raddia guianensis. The sequence continues at coordinate 42,344,723 of CM070535.1, read as the reverse complement.
AGGGTGAGGTTCTGTTTCTCGTCATGGGTGGTCTTGTCGACACACGCGAACACGAGGAGGGACACACACGGGGTCAATCAAAACACAACAAAACTTAAGGATAGAAGACAACTGACAGCCACATATATAGCGGCAGCTAGGGGTAGTGGGGCGCCAAAGGGGAGAGTCACCACCAAACCCTAGTGATACATGGGCCATAGGCCCAAAAATACGGTGACGCAGCACCCTAAGTTTCTGGCCCGAAATATTATTATGCATTTTCCCAAGCTCTAGGATGATTTTAGATGTGGGGTTATATCCATTGGAAAGCTTATCTTCTAAGCTTTCCAACGAGTGGTCGCACGCTGAAATCGGAGGTCGGAGGCCTGAGTTACGCCTGTTTGAAGTTGACGTGCTGCTGGATGGCCGAACCGGAGTTTTTGACGTCTTGGGCTTCCATATGGGCTGTCCTTTATTCGTCGAGGCCTCGCAAGTTTTGGACTTGTTGCGCAGTTTCTTCGGAGAAGGCTTGAAAAGCTGAGCTTTAGGATTAAGGCCTCCCGGCGATGAAGATCTCGCTGCATCAATCGTAGACGGCAAAGATGGAGCGACGTTAGTAGTCGTTGGAGTGGTCGGAGAGGAAGGAGGGGCAGCGGTCACCCAGATCGTATCCACGTTGGTGATGTCCTCATCCTACTCCCCTTGTTGAATTGAAGTTGTTCTCGACTCCTTCTGATGCTCGTGTAAAAGCTTAGTGACAACAGGTGGCAAAGACACATGTGTTTCCAATGCAATATTAAGGGAGGTCACAGTTTATCAAATAAACTACCTCCTTTATCTTTATTTCAGTGCTTTGTGCAATGCTAACAATTTTATCACCCTCTTGTTCATGATTTTTAGCTCTCGTTTGTTTATCTTTAATTATTTCAGCAGGATTCATGGGTTGCAAAACCACTTTCTTTTCATTAAATATGAAAGAATATTGATTGGTTCTACCATTGTGAATAGCTTCTACATCATATAACCAATGTCTACCTAATAAAGTGAGCATGCTTCCATGGTAAAACATTACAATCAATATAATCATGGTAAGAACCAATAAGAAAAGACACTCGCACAGTTTTTGTTACGTGAACCTTACCACAAGAATTGAACCATTTAATCGAGTAAGGTTGCTGAATTGGAGTCGAGGTCAAGCCAAACTTCTCGACCATGTTTTGCCTTGCGAAGTTGTTACAGTTTCCTCCATCAATGATGACATGCACCGCACGTTTTTGCACAATAAACTTAGTTTGAAATAAGTTGTTATGTTGAGTCTGACTAGCATGTTCTGGTGGTGCACTAAGTATATGTTCATAAGGATGAGTATTTTTGTCCGTCATTGCAGCTCTTAGGCACACACCATCTTGGTCATTCTTGCCTATAGGGTTAGTCGCAGGAATAGCAAGCACATTCTTATCTTTACATATTGAAATACACTTACTATCCTTCTTTTTGGGTGATGCAGGCTTTAATTCATTCTTCAATGGTGTTTTCTCTTTCTTGGTCGAAGGGAGAATCCCACGCTCGACCGTCTCACCTCTTGATTTCTTAAAAGACTCAAGACACTCCCTTTCAATTTCTCGCAATCATTTCTTTTCTCTTTCTGTCAAGAATGGAGAATCCTCAATATCATCCTCCAAGGAAGAAAAATTTTTCTTCATATGTGGACCTGCCATTATTAGTAGTAGACAAAAAAAATACACAAGGATGTAAAACCCTATCTACTAATAGGTGTTGGAATTGACAAGTCTCTCATACTCAAAGCTCTCACCAAGCTCTTATAAGTTCTTACCCCGCAGTTTGTCAAGATCAATCAGTGGATGACGGTAATCTGCACTCTGGGGTAACACAGTGATTGCAAGGTACTTTTCCTATGATTAGTAGTGTGTGGAGTTTGGACAGGTATTTTTATGTAGCAAAGAAATAATAAATATGTAACTCAGTTAATGCAAAATCAAATAATAATCCAAAAGTTATCAATATCCTAAGTTGTTGTCAGAAAGATGTAGGATAAAGGCCAAGAAAATAGGACAGGAAACAAAGTGGATGTGAGCACAGTGCAGAAACTGAGCACATGGGAAAAAATTTGATTCTCTAACTTATCCGAGAGAACTTTTTTTTTCCTATTCTCAGTTTTTTCTTCAATTTTTTTTCCTTTTTTTCTTTTTTCTTGTCCTTTTAAATTTATGGCTCTCGGCCCTAGCAAATCCACATGGAAATCAAGGCAAAGAATTGGACTTCGTACCGCCAAATATGCTCGAGAGATAAAGTCACACGCAATTGGAATGTATACAAATGATGATTAGAGTCATGCATCTACTAGAATTAGAAAAACAAAGAAGGTAATTAATATGGCTAAACTTGGTAGGTGCTGGAATCAAGGCTTTGTTTTACGTGAATGCACCTGTGGGCCACCGTGGATGTGCAATTGTGGATTGTGAAATCAGCAAGGATTTTGTTTGTTTGCGGTGGCAAATATTGATGAGGACATCATTGACGTGGTTGCCCAAGTCGAGAGGACGTCGAAGTCGCTGCCATGTCCGGTTCGGACATCCAGGACCAATGCATGTTCAAACGGATGCTCAGATCACATACGACGTCTAAATGAGACAAATAAGGACTCTACGGAAGGCTTACAAGATGAGCTTTTCAACGGATTCAGTCACTCCTCCAAATTCAATCCTAGTCAGCGGGAATCGCGAAAACAAGCTGACGGACAGAAACTTTCCGGCGCTGCGTCGCCGTATTTTTTGGCCCAAAGCCCGTGTACCCCTAGAGTTAGGGTTGAGCATGCGTGGGCACCTGTTTGGGATCCCCTTCTCTGGCCACCGCCCTATAAAAATTCCCCGCAGTACTTCGTCTTAGTTGGGTTTTGTTTAGTTGATTTCGTCACGGTCGTTTGAGATTTCACCTTGTTCTTCTTGTGTCGGCTAGACCAACTGGATCAAGTTTCTGAACCCCATTATCCTTAATCTATATTCGCAATTGTGATTTCTTATTTTGTTTTTTTGCTCGTTCTTCGGTTGCATGCAGGAATCGTCCTTCGTGGACAGGTCGATCGTGCTTCTGGTTTGGTCGCCGTTGCCTGGTGAGAAATTTTCGTTTTCTGTTTAGTAGATTGGTTTCCTACGTAGAGTCCAGAAAATTGCCACTCAAAAAGAGTTTACATCTACTATTTTCCGAGCCACGTTTAGCCTTTACAATTGTTCCCGCTGTATACGTCGTTGAGTTTTCGCCCACAGTTCGTCGTGTTGCTGGACAGTCGAGTTCTAGATCAGTTTAGCTTTCTTTGATACAAATCGAGTTCTACTCGGTTTGCCCCGCTAGCTGCTTTGTGTTGCTGTCCCGCCATCGCAAACCATAGATAGGTCACAAACCGCCTTGTGTCAATTGCCCTGTATCGCTAGCCCTCCTATTTATCCACCGCATACCCACTGTTCGTCTCAGAAACGCAGAAAAACAACAAAACAGCTTATCCAGGAACTCTGATCCGGATACCCTTCGGTAAAACAACCATAACTTTCTCATACGAACTCCGATTTGGGTCCGCGACGACTTGTTGGAAAGATCTCGACGAGATACATGCAACCAAAACAATGGTCAAATTAGAATCCTGAAAATCCATCAGGAAGACCACCTATCCAGCCCTCGAAGTTTCTGCACGCTTTTCAGAGCACATTCCATAAATTGTATCGGACACCCCAACGTCCAAATTGAAGGGAGTTTGTTCTGTCTCCATATTTCTGTGTTGCTGAAGCTGAAAAATATCAGAAAAATCATACAAAAAATTAGTGAAAGAAAAAGGCTGCACCTAGAAAAGAGCCGCGTAGATATTGAAAAAAAAGAGAGAAGAGAAGTTGGCAAGGGAATTCTCTATGCTTATGTTCGATATTACGGTATGCTTATGAGTCTAATCTTAGCCCTTTGTGCCATTTTTTGTGCCATCCTTATATTTCAACTTGACCTACATCTAAGACTAGGCTAGTTCCAGCAATTGCACTACTTTGGGCTAATATTCAACTTTGTATTACTGTTTGAACAATTGTTTATCCCTTGCTACCTCAATTAGTCTATCCGAGATCCACCATCTACTAACCAAGTAAGGACGTATCCTAGCCATTGCCTTACCGCCCTGTGTGTTGAAGTTATCGCCGACCAGTTGCCGTTGGTACCTACTGCTTGCACGTTAAGAATTGGTAAGAACAAATGATAGGTTAGAGAGAGATGTTAATACCCACACACAACAGTAGCATATAGTATATATATTCTTGTGTGTTTTTGTTGCTTCCACTAACCATGTCAGGAGGGAGCAATAATGAGTATGTACTTCACGCTGAGTTCGCGAAGTACATGGAGGACCAGCAAAAGACAAGGCCATGGCTGATATGGCCAATAGCATTGCTCAACTGACGAATGCAAACGTCCATGGGATGGAGCGACTTGCATTCACCCACGGGATGGAGCGACTCGAGAGAAAGACTATCAACTTGATCACGAGAATGCAAGACATTGAAGGAGGAGCACCTGCCCCTGCCACCTGTGTGCCTCCTACACCCCCTGATGCCCCTGTGCCTCTTGCAGCACCTGCTGATCGTCGCTCTTGAGCTGATGAGGTTGAACAAGCTGAGTATGAATATGTTGCTGATTCCGAAGCTAACGATGGATTCGATGTGAACAATGATCGAGACCATCGAAGACTACACCACAATCGATAAGGTATGACAAGAAATCGTCGAGGTAATCGTGAGGTACGTGATGACTCATTAGTTAAGGTTAAATTGGCAATACCTCCCATACTGGTAGATATGATCCGATCGCTTATCTTGATTTAAAATTATTGGTAGATCAAAAGTTTTCATACTTTACTGTTTCACTTGAAAACCAAGTTAAGGTTGCTGTTAGTGAATTCATTGATTTTACATCTATTTGATGGCATGAAATTTGTAGAAGTGTTGGTGTTCTAAACCAGACAGATTTGTCTCGTGGGGAGATTTGTAGTTGGTCAGCGGGAATTTTCGCCGCTCGCTCGCTCGAACTCATGCTCGCAGGGAGACACCAGATTTACCCAGGTTCGGACCCCTATGCGGGTAATAGTCCTACTCCTGCGAGGGTGGTATTTTTTGGAGTCTGAAATGCTCTTGGAGAGCTCGTACAACAGGGTGTATGTAGAGAAACTTGGAACCAACCCCCTCTCCCTCTCCCTCCGCCCCAGCTCCCTTTTATACTGAAAGGGGCGGACAGACAGTCAGAGGGAGGGAGGGAGAGAGATAGAGACATTCCATTGGTGAGACATCAGTCACGGCATCCCCCACTTGATAGGAGCAGGGGGTCTCGATCTTTCGACGAGAGGAGGATAACTATTGATCTGGTAGGAGTTGACGTTGGCGGCCCGACTACAACCGTCCAGGACGTTGCACCTTAGCGACTGGTACACCAAACTCCAGTTGGTTATTGACCTCGTTGGGGCGCGATCAACTTGACCACGAAGCCCGAAGGTCGTTGTTCCTGCAAGCGACCGAAGAACTAGCAAGAACAAGATGAACAAGCACTTGAACTGCGAATGTGTATTAAGTTCAGAAACAAGAACAAGAGAAACGGTGGGGTAGCTATCTATTTATAGGGCATTTAGGTCGGTTTGCTACAAGGTCTTTGCTCAAAGAACCGACCCTACTACGATCTTTGCTATAGTACCGCCAGTAGTTGCTACTGAGACACGTGGCTAGATACATTGTATACTTGCATTACAAGTAAAACTAGTTGGAAAGACTATGAAGGAATCCAGTGGTGAGGCAGAATCCGTGGAAAAGTAGACTCCGAGATCTTTCCAACGTGTACTCGTGGACCTCCAGCAACCTCCAGAATAAAAAATTACGGCCTTTTAAAGTCAGCGCTGTCGGTGAGGCCGAATTGGACACGAACTGGGCCTTCTCCACCAAATCCGACTTGAACTTCATCTTTGGCCGAATGTTGGTCCACAAGGGTCCTTCTCCATGGTTTCTAAGTACAAATAAATTATCCAAAGTATTAAATAGCATCGCATTCAAATTATCACTTATGGGGACGCTTAGGAACACATTCACCTGGTGATTCAGTTGTCATGCGCGAGCTCGAGTCATCGGTCCTTGTAATGCCATGGGATCAGCTTGTTGATGAGTTGGTGCAGGCGTGGTTGCATGAAGAGAAGTGATGTCCTCATCATCCTCCCCTTCTTGCATTTGAGTCGTCCCCGACTCAAGTTCATCGTCTTCCTTCAAATACGACCTCAAATCTGCAATGCTAAAGGAGGGACTGACCCCAAAATCTACAGGCAACTCATGGCATTATCATTAATTTTTTCTAGCACTTGAAAAGGACCATCAGCTCTTGGCATTAACTTTGACTTCCTCAACTTAAGAAAACGATCTTTTCGCAAATGTAACCAAACAAGATCACCAGGTTCAAAGGATACATGTTTTCTTCCTTGACTACTAGCAAGTTTGTATTTATCATTCATGCACTCAATGTTTTCTTTAGTTGTTTCATGCAATTTCAACATTAATTCAGCACGTTACCAGGTTCAAAGGATACATGTTTTCTTCCTTGACTACCAGCAAGTTTGTATTTATCATTCATGCACTCAATGTTTTCTTTAGTTGTTTCATGCAATTTCAACATTAATTCAGCACGTTGTTTGGCATCAACATTTGTCCTCTCCAAAGATGGTAGAGGCAACGAATCAATTTGAGCACAAGGGACATACCATAAACAATCTCAAAAGGGTACATCTTCGTAGTAGAATGCAGTGATCGATTATAAGCAAACTCAATATGAGGCAGGCATTCTTCCCACATTTTTATATTCTTTTTTAAAACAGCCCTAAGCATGGTAGATAAAGTCCTATTGACGACCTCAGTTTGTCCATCAGTTTGGGGATAACAAGTAGTGGAAAATAGCATTTTAGTCCCTAATTTAGCCCATAAAGCTCTCCAAAAGTGGCTAAGGAATTTTGTGTCACGATCTGAAACAATTGTGTTTGGCACATCATGTAAGCGAACAATCTCACGAAAGAACAAATCAGCAATGTTTGTAGCATCATCACTTTTATGATAAGGTATGAAATGTGCCATGTTAGAAAATCTATCCACAACAACAAATATGCTATCCCTCCCCTTCTTTGTCCTAGGCAGTCCTAGAACAAAGTCCATAGAAATATCTTCCCAGGGCACACTAGGAATAGGTAAAGGCATATACAAACCATGGGGATTAAGACGCGACTTAGCTTTTTGGCAAGTAGTGCAGCGAGCAACGAATATTTCAATGTCCCTACGCATTTTTGGCCAATAAAAATGGCCAGCAAGTATGTCTTCCGTCTTCTTTATGCCAAAGTGTCCCATCAAACCGCCTCCATGTGCTTCCTGCAATAACAACAAACGGGCAGAACTAGCTGGAACACACAGCTTGTTAGCTCTAAACACGAACCCATCATTGAGCACAAATTTATTCCAAGTTTTCCCTTCTTTGCAATTCAATAATACATCTTTGAAATCATCATCATGCTCATATTGTTGTTTAATCGTCTCTAATCCAAAAATTTTGAAGTCAAGTTGTGAAAGCATGGTGTATCGTCTAAACAAAGCATTGGCAATAACATTTTCCTTTCCCTGCTTGTGTTTTATGACATAGGAAAAAGATTCAATGAATTCAACCCACTTGGCATGTCTATGATTCAATTTGGCTTGGCTTCGAATATGCTTTAAAGATTCATGATCAGTGTGTATGATAAATTCCTTGGGCCACAAGTAATGTTGCCATGTTTCTAAAGTTCGAACTAGAGCATATAACTCCTTGTCATAAGTAGAATAGTTCAAACTAGGCCTACTCAACTTCTCACTAAAATATGCAACAGGTTTTCCACCTTGTAACAACACACCACCCAATCCAATCCCACTAGCATCACATTCTAGTTCAAACGTCTTAGAAAAATCAGGGAGTTGGAGCAGAGGTGCATGTGTTAACTTATCTTTCAATGTATTGAAGGCGCTCTCCTGTGCATCGCCCCAAGCAAATGATACACCCTTCTTAGTAAACTCATTCAATGGTGCAGCGATGGTGCTGAAGTCTTTCACGAAACGGCGATAAAATCCCACAAGTCCGAGAAAACTTTGCACATGTGTGACCGTTTTAGGAGTCAACCAACTTTTGATTGCTTCCACCTTGGCTTGATCAACTTCAATTCCCTGCGGAATAACAACATAGCCATGAAAAGAAACTCGATCCGTGCTAAATGTGCACTTCTCAAGGTTACGAAATAAACGTGCATCTCTTAAAGCAGTAAAAACAACACGCAAATGGTCAAGGTGTTCCTCTAAAGATTTATTGTAGATTAAGATATCATCAAAATACACCACCACAAATTTACCAATGAAGGCTCGCAAAACCTCGTTCATTAATCTCATGAAAGTGCTAGGTGCATTAGTTAAACCAAAAGGCATCACTAACCACTCATATAAGCCAAACTTAGTTTTAAACGCAGTCTTCCATTCATCTCCTAGTTTCATGCGAATCTGATGGTACCCACTACGCAAATCCACTTTAGAGAACACAGTAAAGCCACTCAATTCATCAAGCATATCATCTAGCCTAGGAATAGGATGCCGATATCTAATTGTGATGTTATTAATTGCTCTACAATCCACACACATGCGCCATGATCCATCTTTCTTGGGCACTAGAATTACCGGAATAGCACAAGGACTAAGAGACTCACGCACATATCCCTTGTCGAGTAGTTCTTGCACTTGGCGTTGAATCTCCTTAGTTTCTTCTGGATTGGTTCTGTATGGCGCTTGATTGGGCAAAGATGCCCTTGGAATGAGGTCAATTTGGTGTTCGATCCCATGAATTGGCGGCAAACCTGGTGGGATCTCCTTTGGAAAACATCATTGTACTCCTGCAAAAGGTTAGCAACAACAGGAGGCAAAACAACTGGCATATCCTCAGAAAAGAACAAAACATCCTTGCAAATCAAAGCATAGCAAAAAGAGTTACTAGCACCTAATTCAATCATATCAGATTTGGTAGCAAGGAAACAAGCACTTTTTAGTTTAATTTCACTTTTCCTATCAATCCCCTTTGCTACAATTTGATTTTCACTCTTAACCTTCTCCTGATCTTTCAGTTTATTAGTTCTAGCAATCTCATCTTTGAAAATAGCTTCAGGAGTCATTGGGTTTAGCACAATTTTCCTTTCCTTATGCATAAACAAGTATTGATTTGTTTCGACCATCATGCAAAGTTTGCTTATCGTATTGCCAAGGTCGACCTAACAATATAGAGCATGCTTGCATAGGTACGACATCGCAATCAACAAAATCTTGATAAGAGCCCATAGAAAAATGTATTCTTACCAACCGTGTAACCTTTACCTTGCCAAAGTTATTGAACCATTGAACATAGTAGGGATGAGGATGGGGTCTTGTGGTCAATGAAAGCTTCTCCACCATGTCTAAGTTGGCGAGGTTGTTGCAACTCCCCCATCAATGATCACACGACATGAGCGCTCCTTGACTACGCACTTTGATTGAAACAAATTATGCCGCTGATTTTAGTCTGCCTTTCCCATTTGTACGCTCAAAACACGTTGCACAATGAGACTCTCATATCGTTCGGCATGGTCAGCATCGATGTGCTCCTCGTCGCTCCCTGCATGATCATCTGCAAACAAAGCATGTGTTTCTTCATCGAAATCACTAGCAGAAGAAAACTCACCAATATCCCTTACTATTAACACACGTTTGCTTGGACATTCATTCCTCACATGCCCATATCCCTTACATTGGTGGCATTGCACGTCTCTTGTCCTCCCCGTAGAAGCAACGGATGAGGCACTCTTGGCAGGAACCTAAAAAGATCCTTTTGGTGCTTCAGGGGCCTTCGAGGCTGGTGCTGATGTGGAGGAAGTTGGCTTGTTGTTGGTAGAAGGAGCTGCCATTTTTCGACTCGCATGGGCAGCCGGTGTACGAGGAGTCCACGTATTAGCTCGACAAGCATAAACATTAGTCCTTGTGCTTGCACGTCGACCCTGTACTTCTCTTTCAGCTCTGCAAGCAAGATGGAATAAACGAGTGATAGAATTGTATTCTTTGTAATCAAGAATGTCCTGAATTTCATGATTCAATCTACCCATGAATCTAGCGATCGCAGCTTCCTCATTCTCTTGTAATCCATAACGAAGCATGCCTATTTGCAACTCTTGATAATATTCTTCTACACTCTTACTACCTTGCCTTAATTGTTGCAATTTATTTAACAAATCACGTGCATAATATGATGGAACAAATCTAGCTCTCATGATCCTTTTCAAATCAGCCCATGTTTGTGCAGCATTTGGATATTTACGACGATATTCACTCCACCAAATGAAGCAAAATCGGTGAATTCACTAGTGGCGCCCTAACCTTTTGTTTTCAGGATATTCATGGCATTCAAATTTTTGATCTAGGGCTAATTCCCAAGCGAGATAAGCATCAGGATCATATTTACCATCAAATGGTGGAATAGAGAATTTAATCTTTCCTAGGGAATCATCGTTGGCACGTACCTCACGAGGTGGTGGCAAAGGACGCATGCCAATGCGATTGCGACGAAGCTGTCGATGCTGACGTCCAACTTCATCATCTACCTCAGTGTCGGCGGCGTAGTCGGCATCATTCTCCTTCATGGCGCTACCCACTGCTCCGTCACGACGATCAGCCGCGTCATTAGCGGGAGGTACACGCCCCATGTCATCAAGTCATCTCATGATGTCAGCAAGAGTGGTGTTGATGGCAGTAATTGCTGCTGTGGTGAGTTGTTGAGAATTCTCTATTTTGGCTAGTCGTTCATTCGTAACTCGCACGTCGTCCTCAAGACCTTCAGTGCGTATCCTTACTTGGCTGTCAAAATGTTGTATGATGCGCAGGGTGCGCGGAGAGTGTTGCGCGCTATTGTCTTCTGACATAGTTAGAGCAAGATAAAAGAGCAAGCAACGCAAGACAATAAATCCCTAGCAGCTACTTGGATGTGGTTAAGCAATACACGCACTCATAACTTGTGTTATCGAGCTCTTACCAGCACTTACCGGTCTGAGCAGGAGGTGTCGACACCCGGAAGGAAAACAACTCTTGGAGATATGGTGTACCGATGCCGGACACTAGTACCTAGTTGGTTGTAGTTTTTGTGGAGCTGTAGGAGGCTTTAAAAAAATTCAGGGAATAGCTAGAACCACGTTAGTCAATACAAGTTGAATAAACGTTCGACGCTGGTACTGTGCTGGTCCTAGGCTTGACCGTGCTAGAGACGCGAGCCTAAACACAGACGTAGTCACAGAACAGCGGATGAACACCAAGATGAAACACCTCAATTTTTATCTTCTCTGTTTTTTTTTACCTTTCTCTTTCTTTTAATGCTATCGATGGAAACTTGTGCAGCCAAGGTTTCTCTTGGAGTTGTGTTTACACGGAAGAAAAAAAATCAACGCAATATGGAAATTTGGCACGTTCAGCAAAAATTTGGAAGGTGATAAACACAGCTTGTTATGGATGGAAAGAGTGGTTCGGTTTTGAATATATGGAAGGTCTGAAACCGATTGGATATATGGCTATGGGTTGCATGGAAATTGGTGGCTGCGAATTGAACGATCTGTTTTGGTCGTGGGGGTTCTTGCTGGTTGGTGGTGGATGAGTTTTGGAGCGATCTGGTGGGGCAGCTGCGGCTTGATGGATGGTGGTGATGCTGATCAAGCCGTTCGATGGAGGGAGATGGACTCGGTACAACAGAAAGATCCGAATAGAAAAACTGTAACAAAGACGTGACTTGAACTCGAAACTCTAAAGATCTAAGATGCCAAGACCAGCAAGGACACAACGACGCAACACAAATTCAACAAATACGACTAAAATGGCAAAAGCAATGGCAGAAACTATCTTGGAAAGATGGATTTTTTTTTGTGGCAAATTTTTCTGTAGACTATAGGAAGAAAATAGCAAGAACAAAAATTCTCTCACCGATCAACCTGGAGCTCTGATACCAAATAATAGGAGCAGGGGTCCCAATCTTTCGACGAGAGGAGGATAACTATCGATCTAGTAGGAGTTGACGTTGGCGGCTCGACTATAACCGTCCAGGACGTTGCGCCTTAGCGACCGGTACACCAAACTCCAGTTGGTTATTGACCTCGCCGAGGCACGATCAACCTGACCACGAAGGCCGTTGTTCCTGCAAGCGACCGAAGAACTAGCAAGAACAAGATGAACAAGCACTTGAACTGCGAATGTGTATTAAGTTCAGAAACAAGAACAAGAGAAACGGTGGGGTTCCGATGACAAGTAAAACAGACGGTCTAACCGACACGCGCGATTACAAGGATTAGCAGTAGCTAACTCAATCAAAAAGAAACCCAAGTTACATATGAGGGGTGGCTATCTATTTATAGGGCATTTAGGTCGGTTTGCTACAGTGCTGCTACAGTAAACGACCCTACTGCAGTGCTGCTACAGTACCACCGCAGTTGCTACAGTGCACGTGGCTAGATACATTGTATACTTGCATTACAAGTAAAACTAGTTGGAAAGACTATGAAGGAATTCAGTGGTGAGGCAGAATCCATGGGAAAGTAGACTCCGAGATCTTTCCAACGTGTACTCGTAGACCTCCAGCAACCTCCAGAATAAAAAATTACGGCCTTTTAAAGTCAGCGCTGTCGGTGAGGCCGAATTGGACTCGAACCGGGCCTTCTCCACCAAATCCGACTTGAACTTCATCTTTGGCCCAATGTTGGTCCACGAGGGTCCTTCTCCATGGTTTCTAAATACAAATAAATTATCCAAAGTATTAAATAGCATCCCATTCAAATTATCACTTATGGGGACGCTTAGGAACACATTCACCTGGTGATTCAGTTGTGGTGCGCGAGCTTGAGTCATCAGTCCATGGAATGCCATGGGATCAGCTTGTTGATGAGTTGGTGTAGGCGTGGTTGCATGAAGAGAAGTGATGTCCTCATCACCACTTGCCCTTGCTGACGTCAATATCTCTAATGGCTTTCTCCGATCGCCGAGCCGGACGGGACATGGGAGACACTGACACTGGCGCAGCTTGGTCCTGCCATCGCATCGTGAAGGACTGACCGCTACAGCGCGCCGGATAGGGCTACAGCATAGGCAATCATCTCTCTCGGTCTCGCACGCCTGAATCCTTGCATTTAATGCCGCTGATACGCTGAACGTTGAGGAGGCCTTAGCTGGGAAGCTTCCTCCTCCTTTTGTGCGGATGCCCGTTGAATGGGGCCGGTGTCCGCTTGCTCGGCGAGGCGCCACGCATCCTGCTCTGACTCGGCGTGGGGTCTGATCGCCCGTTCTACGCCGAGCTGCCGTACGTCCTGCTCGGGCTCGGCGTGGGGTCTGATTGTCCGCTCTATGGGGGTCTGATCGCCCACTCTACGCCGAGCTGCCACACGTCCTGCTTTTCCTTGTCATGGGTACCCCGTGCACAGTCCACCGACAAAGAGGTATGTGAAACATTACCATCAATCAATACATGTGCTAGTCAAATCACTATTGTTACATATAATGATACGTGACCAGGAATCATTTAAAATAATATCATATTGATAATGTGTTTCACAATTAAGTCATATTCAATGAACAAAGAAGTGACATTTATTCAAGGAACTCATATGATATAATCATCTCACATGGTCGCCTCTAGAGCATATCACCAACAATCTCCCACTTACACTAGAGTGCATCATGCAAGTATCTAATACCCATGACTCTTGTGTGCGTCTCATGCTTCGGTTGCGGAAGAGGTTTTGTCAGCGGATTGGCGACATTCAGATCCATGTGCACTTTGCAAATCTTCACGTCTCCTCTATCGATGATCTCTCGGATGAGGTGATAACGCCTGAGTATGTGTTTGGATTTTTTGTGAGACCTAGGCTCCTTCACTTGTGCGATGACACCACTATTGTCACAATATAGGTCTACTAGACAGGATGCGCTAGCGACAATTCACAACTCAGAAACAAATTTTCTAATCCAAACAGCCTCCTTTGCTTCTTCAAAACTGCAATATACTCAGCCTCCGTCGTGGAATTAGCTACTATCTCTTGCTTGAAACTTTTCAAGTTCACTGCTCCACCATTGAGACAGAATACAAAACCAGATTGCGATCGTGAATCATCTCTGTTGGTTTGGAAGCTTGTATCGGTATAACCCCTTCACGACGAGCTCTTCTTCACCTTTAAAGACTAAGAACATCTCTCTAGTCATTCGTAAGTACTCGAGAATGGTCTTTACAGTCATCCAATGACTTTCACCTGGATTCGATTGGTATCTGCTCGTAACACTTACAGCATAAGAAACATCTGGGCATATACACAACATGGCATACATGATAGATACAATAGCGGAGGCATATGGAATCCTACTCATTTTCTCCAGCTCATCAGGTGTGAAGGCACACCGGAGTGTTGCCAATATTAATACAATGTGACACTGGCTAGAAATCTTTCTTGGAATTATGCATACCAAACCGTTTCAATACCTTGTCAATGTATGTATTTTGACTTAATCCAATCAGCCTCCTCGATCTATCTCTATAGATCTTTATACCCAAGATGTAAGCTGTATCTCCCAAGTCTTTCATCGAGAAACATTTTATCAAATAAAATTGTACAACTTCTAACATTGGAATATCATTCCCAATTAATAGAATGTCATCCACATATAAGATCAGAAATACAATTGCGCTCCCACTTGCCTTCTTGTAAATACGAGGTTCCTCTGTGTTCTTGATAAAGCCAAACTCGTTGACTACTTCATCGAAACGAAGGTTACAACTCCGAGATGCTTCATTCAGTCCACAAATGGACTTCCGAAGCTTGCATACCTTGCCAATATTCTTGGGATCGTCAAAACCTTCGGGCTATGTCATGTACACATCCTCACTTAAATTTTCATTTTGGAAAGCCGTTTTAACATCCATCTAACATATCTCATTAGCATGATGCATGAGCAAGAGATACATTAGCATGCACAATGTTTATAGGCCTAATGACCGGGGCTACAACAATGTGGCCCTTTTCGTCCTTGTTCTTCTTGGGAGGGGAGTAACCAAGGTCTTTCTTGTTGTAGTTACCTCTCTTACGGACAAGATAGTCAATTAGATCTTTACTCCCTTTGTATGACTTTTGGAGCCCATCCTTAAGGAGTCCCTTGAGCTTCTCATTTTCATGTGCCAAACCTTACATTTTCTGAAAGTTAGTGGCACAAACTTCAACACCAAGGGTTAAGCACTTTGAGCATCCACTAATGTTTGAAAACTATTGAAGCATTTGAGGCATCGTTTGAGGTGGAAGGGTTACTCTTCAAAAGATCATCAAACTTCAATACAAGGGACTTATGGGTTTGCTTGACCCCACTAAGTTCCTCTATGAGTGAAACATTGGTGATCTCGAGATGAGCAACTTGAGATCTAAAGCTTTGGCCAACTCCTAATTTCTCTCCCTCTCATTAGTCAATATCTTCTGAAGATCAAGGTTTTACTTCTTTTCAAGGATAAGTAAGTTCTCTTGACACTCAAGACTAGTTTTTTGTCTTTCAATAGTTTCAAGCATCATTTCCATATTTTACATGCTTATTTCATTGAAGGAGTTAATTTTCAAGTCATCACAATCACTTTCACTATCACTAGAACTAATGATGCTATTGAGTGAGTACTTTGAAGTTACCTTACCACCCTTAGCCATAAGGCATGTAGGAGCATCATCATCATCGCTCATGTCGTCAAAAAGCGTCTTGCTCTTTGGAGCGGTAGTGATAGCGAACGTAGCTACTCCTTCATTCTTGGACTCGGACTCAGAGCTAGACTCACCGGAGGTCCACTCTTGTCCGATGTGAGCTTGACCTTTAGAACTCCTCTTGTGATTCTTTATCTTCTCATTTGAATAGTGCTTATCCTTCCTCTTGTTGTCATTTTCTTCCTTACTCTTCTTTTGGGGGCACTCGGCAATGAAGTGACCGACATCACCACACTCATAACATGTCCGAGTGGAGTGTCTTCCTTTTGATTTACCGGAAGACTTCTGGTGTGACTTTCCCTTGTATCCACTTTTTTGAGGAATTTGTTAAATTTTCTCACTAGAAGCGCCATTTCTTCAAGATCAAGCAAAGTTCTCTTCTGCTCTTCACTTGAGCTATCTTCGGAATCTTGGCTTGCCTTCAATGCAATGTTCTTTTTCTTATTTGGCCACACAAGTTTCTCAACGGCCTTTGCCTCAACATCCATCATCTCAACAGCTAAGAGCCTTCCAAGTACATCATACGGAGTGATGAGCACATTGCTACATCGGATACACCCATGGGATCAATGACCAAAGTCCTTCCAAGTGACCCGCGACCTTTGATCTTCATGCAAGGGCAAAACACACGAGCCAGTGCACGACAAGTTAATTATCAGGTAAACTCGTTTCTTTGGTTAAATAATTATAATTATGAGAATAGACCGCTGCCTAATAATATTCTTATACTTAGGAACATGGGCATGCACCAGCTTGGAGGCATTAAATCACCAACAAGAGCAATAAAGCATAGTGGGAATGCAAAGTGATTCCACTCGGCCATCAATGACCAGTCTGAATTAAAACGGCCTAGAGAATGCAAACGGACTCCGATTGGAACGTGTGAGCACTCATTGGAAAGATAACTTCGCCATCTTTCCAACGGATCCAACCGCAGCTTCAAATTCCAAGTGAGCTGGCCGCAGCAGTCAAAAACATCTCGCGAACAGAACAGTCTTTTGCTCTTCTTGGGTGCTGCGTCACATTTAATTTGGGCTAAGTCCCCATGTATTCCTGCTGCGTGAGAGCACCTTCTAGAGTCATCTCCCCTCTCTATATATAGGACAAGCCTCTCCCTTTTCTCCTTAGGTTTTGTTCATTTGTTGTTTGTCTTCCGAATGGAGAAACACTCTCGAAATCCCTAGTGTCGGTGACCTATCGATTCGAGCTTGAACCTCGATTCGAGTGTATGCTTTATCCTTGTTCTTGCGAGTTCTTGATTGCTTGCAAGGATAGACCTTCGTGGTCAGGTCATCCGGGCTTTGCACGGTTGATAACAATCGGGAGTGTGGTTTAGCGATTGCGGCGCTTATCCTTGCGTGGTTCGTAGCGGATCGTCAAAGTCATCCTCCGCCCAAATCGAAGTTATCCTCTCACGGAAGATCGGGAACCCGTGAGCGCATCATTTGGTATCGAGCGACAGTTGACCGGTGAGTTTGTATCTTGTTTAGTTGTGTGTGTTCTTCCTATAGTACGAAAATTTGCCCTACAAAAGATTGTTTACCCGCTGTCCAAGCCCCTTTGTGCCTTTTCAATCAGTTATTTCAGTTTCTTAATTTGAGTTTGTGTTCGTCTTAGTGTTGTCTTGTTGCTGTTCATCTTCTTGTTCATCTCCCCACCCCAAATTCCACCTATAACACCCAAAAACAAAAAGACCAATCTCGCCCAGAAATTTCCCATTTCTGCAGCTGCCCCTAAAAACGCCATATCTCCCAGCTCCCTTATCCTTTTTGAGTGAAACCAAAAGGAGAAGATCCCATACTTGTTCTTCTATCATCCTGCCAATTTTCAACCCCATACATGAAAGAACCAAGGAGTAATGGATGTTTGATTCAGACCTTGTTGCTGTCCTGAAATCTGTAGATCAGTCCACTTGTGAATTTTGTGCGAATTTCTCTGTTCGTTTTCAGAAAGTTCGTCCAAAACAAAAGTTGTTGAAAACGTCGTCAGGAAGAAGTGTAAAAACTTTCATAAGCATAGAGGCACCTGACAAAGAGTTACGGCCAAAATACCGACCTGCTGTCTTGTGGACTGAAAAAACAGAAAACTAGAAGTTGGTTCAAATTTGTGTTTTCCTGTTCCATAGTGCAAATTCGTGACTTGCTGAGTGTCTAGCACTTGTTGTCATCTCTACACACTTGCTTAAGCCTATTATACATCTTTGTTTGATCAGCAACATAGGCTATGTGCTAGTTTGAACACTTATTCAAATTGGGCAAATTTAAAATTAGTGATTGTTTCCATTGCTACTCATATAAAACCTGTCCAAGCTCCACTTTCTACTAACCATACAGGTGATAGCCTTGCAATCGCTTTACTCAGACTTAAGATTGGTTTATCACGAACCAGCCACCGGTTGAACTACTTGCTGCATTTGTAAGAATTGGTAAGAACTTGGTAAGAGTTTGAGAGATGTGACCCTCAATATTTCCAGCACCTAGTAGTTGATAGGGTTTCACATATTTTTGTGTGCTATCCTTGTTTGCTACTAACCATGGCAAGGTTTTATGGACATAATGGTTCCAAGCAATATCGTGAGAATGGAAGAATGATCACGGTGGCGACAACAAACAAAATACATCGATCAAGCGAGAATTGGATCACAACTTTCATGAGGGCTCTCATCATCTTGAAAGGAAGGCTAGCAGGACCAATAAGAACGATCGCCATCTCCAACTCATGAACAAGGTAATCTGAAGTGTATCTTGCCTCCTCTCGGTATTACATATGATCCTAAAGCATACATTGATTGGGAAATTGCGGTTGACAAAGAATTTAGAAAATATGACTTGTCCGAAAAACAAAAGATTAAGGCGCCACTAGTGTGCTAAATGGATTCACGTTAATATGGTGGAATACTAGAAAGGAGGGACAACCTCATGACTGGAATGCCATGAAGCGACTTATGAGAGATATGTATGTTCTGATTACCATGCTGATTTTTTGTACACTAAACTTCAACGTTTGAAACAAGGCAACAAAAGTGTTAAGGATTACTTTGGACAATTGCAAAATCATTTGTTGCGTTGTGGTTTAGATGAATGCGAAGAAGCTCTTGAACTTCGGTTTTGAGAGGGCTTAATCAAGAAATCCGAACATTCTTGTTAATAAAATTTATAACTCACTCTCTCATTTGGTTAAGCTCGCTTGTAAAGCTGAAAATCACATTTTGAAGAAATGAAAATGCTTGATGCTAGGAAGGAAGAGGTTTCTAAATTTTATGAAGTAATTTGTGCGAAGAAGATAATTCAATGGACAATTTGCATGCTCTTGCGTATCCTTCTTCGACTAACCTTTTGCGGGAGGTTGAAAAGAATGAAGAGATCGAAGTTGATATGGTCGAGCATGGGACTTTCCTTCGACCATCTTTGCTAGATGTGGTTACACCTCTAATATCCACATCCCATGTTCGTAACGTGGTGGATGGCAATTGCGCCATTGTCGCCCACGATCCGTTGTAACCGAGGATGTCAATTCAAGTGTTGAACAACCTCCACTACTTGAAGAAAATGATGGCAAGATATCCGTGATTGGACAAGAACATGCTGCCTTAAGGTTAATTTCGCATGAAGAAGAACTACATGCAATACCTCAAACATCTGAGAAAAACAATAAAGGTAATAATGGTGTTGAATCGGTAGTCATCCATCGAGAAGAGGTGAGTTCTTGCAACAACACTTGTGCTGAAAGTGAAATATCGTTCTCTGAATTTAATATTACTAATTTGCATAATGTTGAATTGATTACTCACGACAAAGTTCTTTCGAAAGCATTTGAAGATAAATCTTTATGCTATGTGCTATTTGATGAACCTAAAGAATTGTCTAGTGTGATTGATAAGATTGCTGGAATTTCTAATTTCAAATCACTAGATGATATTTGCAAATTTTATTTGAGTGGAAATTATGGTTTGAACAACACCTTTCATGTTCGTCAAATATTTATCACAACCGATTTGCTTGCTGATTTGAGATTGAGCCCTTACAACACTCCATCCATTGTGTCACATTATGGTAGCTCGCAGATAAAAAATTGTTCGATGATCACTGTTTTGAAAAGTTTATTTGCTCATATGTCACATATGAATCACTTGATAGAAATCTGCATGGCCCAAATAAATCTTGGTCTTTCCCATACAATTTGATGCAATGCTTAATAAATTTACGGACAAATTTTTCTCCGTAAAGAACAAATCATGAGAGCAAATGGTCTCTAACAAAGACAATGCATAATTGTTTCCATATTGAAAACGAGAACAATAAAACAATTGATGCATACATATACCATGCGCTACACGTTGTTCTTTTTGTCGAGCACCTTTGCAGATTGTCAAAATACGAGGACGTGTATTCGTGAAGATGGGAAGAATGAGAAGACAATGGTAGTAATGCATAGGTGGAAGTGTTCCTTCTTCCGGAATCCAGTTCGTCCTCCGAAGCACATCAAGATTTCACGTCATACATTGTAATAGAAGATGAACTAGAGTCGAGGACGACTCCAAATAAAGAAGGGGAGAATGATGAGCACATTGCTACATCGGATACACCCATGGGATCAATGACCAAAGTCCTTCCAAGTGACCCGCGACCTTTGATCTTCATGCAAGGGCAAAACACACGAGCCGATGCACGACAAGTTAATTATCGTAAACTCGTTTCTTTGGTTAAATAATTATAATTATGAGAATAGACCGCTGCCTAATAATATTCTTATACTTAGGAACATGGGCATGCACCAGCTTGGAGGCATTAAATCACCAACAAGAGCAATAAAGCATAGTGGGAATGCAAAGTGATTCCACTCGGCCATCAATGACCAGTCTGAATTAAAAACGGCCTAGAGAATGCAAACGGACTCCGATTGAACGTGTGAGCACTCATTGGAAAGATAACTTCGCCATCTTTCCAACGGATCCAACCGCAGCTTCAAATTCCAAGTGAGCTGGCCGCAGCAGTCAAAAACATCTCGCGAACAGAACAGTCTTTTGCTCTTCTTGGTGTGCGTCACATTTAATTTGGGCTAAGTCCCCATGTATTCCTGCTGCGTGAGAGCACCTTCTAGAGTCATCTCCCTCTCTATATATAGGACAAGCCTCTCCTTTTCTCCTTAGGTTTTGTTCATTTGTTGTTTGTCTTCCGAATGGAGAAACACTCTCGAAATCCCTAGTGTCGGTGACCTATCGATTCCGAGCTTGAACCTCGATTCGAGTGTATGCTTTATCCTTGTTCTTGCGAGTTCTTCGATTGCTTGCAAGGATAGACCTTCGTGGTCAGGTCATCCGGCTTTGGCACGGTTGATAACAATCAGAGTGTGGTTTAGCGATTGCGGCGCTTATCCTTGCGTGGTTAAATGTCGGATCGTCAAAGTCATCCTCCGCCCAAATCGAAGTTATCCTCTCACCGGAAGATCGGGAACCCGTGAGCGCATCACGGAGTAAGGATTGAATAGTCACTCCTTTATCTAATTAGCTGTACCAAGTTCCGTTTGTTGGGAGTGATAATCCGAAACATGATCTTGACCATGGTAGTGTCGGTTAGATCATCACACCCAAGCTCTTTTGCTTCATTAACAAGAACCATTAGTCGATAAAACATGGTCTTGTAACTTTCTCTTTCTTTCAAAACCATGTGTCTCAATTTTCGTTTGATGAGCTCAATCTTTGATTCAAGGACACTAGAGGTTCCTTCATATGTCACTCGAAGCGTGTCTCAAATCTTCTTTGCATTCTCAAGTCCATGCACTCTATTGAACTCGGTAGCACTTAGTGAGTTGAACAAGGCGTTGACGGCTTGATGGTTGCGGTGTCGATCATCTTCCTCGTTTGGCGTAAGCTTCCAGGATCCTCCACAGTGTAACCTGTCTCTACAACATCCCAAATAGCTGGGTGGAGTGAGATCAAGTACATCTTCATCCTATCCCCCCATGCCGCAAAGTGAGTGCCATCAAAAAACGATGCTCTACCCGACAGGATATAGCCATGAGATGAAGATGAACTAGCATAAGAATAATCATCCATCAAAAAACATGGTCAAGGACAAGGCACACAAAATGGTGTGATTCGGTAAGAGAGGCCGTGCAAGGTGTGGCAGTGATTAGGGTCCACGGTAGGCTAGTAGTGAAATTTGGTCCTTCCATGTGAGAAACGAAATTAGAAAAGCTGTAATAAAAATATAAAATGGGCAAAAAGAAGACTTCAATTTTTTAGAGTGGTAAACTTTAAGAGGCAAATAATTAATGTCCTCTTATAATCTGTTTCATGTCTCGATTACACTTGTCGACCTCTGAAAATTTTCAAGCAAGTAGTCCACCTTTGCTTCGACTGGGTAGCTACGGAATGGTGTCTAGCCATGCAATGCAACCAAACATGCACACAGTTCAGTCTTGATGAACAATGAATCTGGTGGGATCAAGGAGCCAATCATTAGCTAGGCTATCTTGCAGTCTCACTCTAGCTGATCACCAATTGATCTTGATCAATCAGCTTCAGACGGTGACGGACCCATGATATATGAGGATCCTTGGCTAAACCAAGCCTAAGAAGAACCGATAACCACAAACCATTTACCCTTCTTGATCTGTGCATCGAGCAAAGAATACAACCATTTCTACAATGAACCTATCATATATTCTCAAAACATCGTAAAATGGTAAAAAAAAATCGAACAAAAAGTTATGAATTAGCTTGGTTATTGCAAGATAGCCGCTGGAAGATGGAAAATTCAGATCATTCAGTTAGCTTCATATTTCGTAAACGGAGGAACAAATAAATGGTCTAATACACACTGCAACATTTAGACATGAAATTAAAAACAACAAAAAAAATAACAATACATCGTTAGAATTGAACGACTTGCATGTCCGAAGTTTAAGCATACACCCGCAAAACAATTGACGGATGAATAACTCATTCACCTCCGTCGGCTATAGATAACCAGTAATTCACCAAATTAACACACCTAGACACCTTAAGACCATCTCCAAGGGAGTTTCTTCGAGGGCCAAAATCCCTTTGTGAAGAAATTATGATCCTCGAACAAAATCTCGTCACGGTTCTCGTCAGAAGAAATTTCTTCCTGCATTCTTTTTAGAACGAGATTCTCTCTCCGTTTTCTTTATAAATTTCTTTGAAGGGATGCTGTTGGAGATGGTAGGAAATGAAGGGAACGAATGTGTAGAAAAGAATGAAAAAGAGAATGAAATGGAGGGAATGAAATGGAAATTAAATTAAATTATATGAAAATTTGTTATTTTTGTATAAGTCAAATGATGTAATGTTTTGTAGTCATTTTTATAGGGTTTTAAATAGTACTTCTTAAAGTTTGTAAAATATTTTTTTCATTATTTTTGAACTCGTTAAGGGGTCATAAATATACTACAGTAAAACACAACTCTACGTTTTTTTTTTGAGAAGGGACAAATTCATTAATGGGGCAAAACACCCAACGTATTACACAGAAGACCTCCGCAAACAGAAAGATTACATTGAAGCATAAGAAGGACCCCTCTGGCCATTCTATTCCGCTGTCCCTCGCCACGACGATGAACACCGCAAAGGAGAATCACGACGGCAGACCGGCAGGCAAACCGAAGCCAACTCCACCCACGGCAAAACCACCATATGGGTATAGAAGACCCGATGAGGTGAATAAACATCGGTGAGACCTCAAGACCTTAGACAACGCCGTGGTCGCTTTTACTCGCAAATCAGAGCCAAGGAGGTCTCACCAGAGACCGAACGAACATGGTCGCACACGCCACCAAACCCGTGTGGGGACGAATGCTACCAGACATCGTACCGCTCGTCGTTATCACGCCCAATACCGCACCGCCAAGAAAGAAGAACAACGGATTGGGTCCTCGCCCCCCTCAAGATCACAATCCACCACGCCAACCGAAGGATATACCGTGGGAAGACAGAGTTCTCCTCCTCTGGCTTCGACCTCATCGTAGCCCATGGAGAAAAGCCAAACCGATTTATTACCGCCAGCTCTGGAAGGGAACCCGGCACAAAAGCCCTAAGATAGCTGCAGCTGACGCTCGAGAAGGCGCAACAACTCCACGCGGCCTCTGTAGACACGCTCCCTGGAGATCCGCCTTCCATCACCGTCAATAGCGATCAAGACAGTTCACCGCCGCTGAGCACACGGGCCCAACGGCGGGAAGACCAACTCGCAGCTATTTTCCATCGTTTAACGCCGCCAACCGAGAGAACTCGCAGAGACCAAAAGGCCACCAAGACTAGGCACCAAGGCCAAATCCAAGCAAAGAAGACACGACCCTACAAACCCTAACCTAAATCTCTGGATCCCATCCTCAACCCACGGCCCTCACCACCATTAACCGTCAACCCCTACCACCGGAGAGACGGCCGGCCAGAGACGGCGACGGGCGTCCAGATCTGGCGCATGGGAAGCCACGGAGAGGGGGAAGGGGAAGGAGGAGGAAGGAGTACCTGAATGGGGAGGAGGAGGGAGGAGGGGCCGGGTCCCTCCTCTCGGCCCGGGTGGTGGGGGAGAGGGGGCAGCAGGTGGCACCGCTCGGCTCCTGCTCGCCTAAGGAGTCGCGAGAGTCCAGACTCAGTCCCTTTTGCTCGTTGGTTGGTTTGGAGGTTCCACAACTCTATGATAATCTGAAACAAACAAGGCGGCTCACGCCTCAATGCCTAACGAGGATAGGAAGAGGGCCAGAGGAGAGGAGCCTGGGGCGGCAGATGGCAGGGCAGCCGGCGCTGGCCATCCCCCTTGCTCGCTTGGGCTGCTTGGCATGTTCACAGGGCACTCCGCCCAGCTGTGGCCTTGGCTATTGGCTGCCTGTTCACAGTGGCAGAGATCTTCGAACTTCAGAGCACCGGCGAGCCACCACCGGACGTGCACAGGGATCTCAGGACGCCGGCTGCTGGCACGCCGCTTCTGGTAAGCCCAGGGATTTCACAAACTGGGGAGTTCGGGATTGCTTGCTACCCTACTGCTGGACGATGGTTGAGCCAATACTGGTTGCTGGCATGTCGTGTGGGTTGCCGCCTTCTCCCTTGAACGCTACCGCCGCCGGAGCTCTGCTCGCCTCCGTCTTGGGTAGCCGGCAAGGTGCAGGGTGGGTAGCTCCACTACTCAGTGCTCACGCGCCCGTCCCGCCCGGGACCGGGAGGTGGGTCCGCCCGCCCCTGGCTTCAGCTGAACCATGCTTCCATTTGTCTCCATTTTTTATGCCGCCTCACCTGCAACTTGCAACCCTCAACTCCTCAAGCCTCGTTCCAATTCCTTGCACTAAAATACTATTGCTAGCTAGAGAGATTGCTTCGCCATTCCGGAGCTTTACCCTTCGCAGTCCTTGCCCATCCGCTCCTTTTGTCCTTCGTCAACCCCTCCTCGCGGCCGCCTCCCCTTCTTGCTCGGTACACCCTCTATCCAGCCTTACTGTTTGTTTCTGCTGCTTCTTGCGGTTGTCTTTGTTCCGTTCGCTCCTGCGTTTCTTCGGAGAGATCTGAGCTGAGCGGCGGGAGTGGTGAGAATGCTCCGTTTCTTGATTGGCCTTGGCGTTAGCAGATCGGTGATGGTGGTGCTAGGATTTTGGGTTCTTGGGTTTTTTTGTGCTGCGGAGGTTTCTTAGTTTTCTGCTCATGCCGTCGTGGGATTGGTACATAGGTTCCGTTGGCACGCTTAGATGATTTCGAAGAGGTCTTGATGTTGAATATTGCTGTGTGTTTCAGTTGCTTGCTCATGCGCCTACTCATCTATTTTGTAAATGCTTTGTGTTCTAATAACTGAAACTTCCTTAAATACAGCTTCAGTAATTAATTTCAGGGAGAAAGACCTTGAAGTGTACGAGTCATTTGAGGTCTATTTAGTTTCAGAATGTTTTAGAAAGATACTGATAGGGGCATTACATTACTAAATGGTTATGATGTGGAACACAGAACTCTCAATTCCAGGCTTTTGAGTTAATATTTTGTTTTCGCTCCTTCATACTTTTCGTAAGACTGGATTTTGTGATTTACATTAAATAGCCAATGCAATTAAGCAAATGTGCGTCCTAGATGTTCTGAGGCTTCATAGTACATGTATTTCATTTAAATTACTTTTTCCTAAGATTTTCTTGTTGGCATCAGTTGTTGATCAACATTTTACACAGAAACTATTTAAAGTCACCAAAGCTGGGTGGTTGTTAGTTTAAAAACTGTTAAAAATGTTAATTGGAATTGGAAGATATTTCTTATGATCCATTCTAATTTGTTACATCTTCTATCCTATCCTGATTTTCCATTTCACTTTCAAACTTTAAGGTGTTAATTACTGGGAGGCAATGATGCATAACATGATGGGAGAGGGAGGAAAGTGGTGAATTGGTAGTTATGTAAGAAAGGAAAGATGAAAGATTAGAAAGATAGAAATAAAAAATCAGTAAAAACAGATTTCAGGGAAAACGAAATATGCAAATGAAAAACAATTCTTATATACAAACTGAGGGCAATGTACCCACTACTAATGCCTAATTTTTTCAAATATGCTAATGAAAAACACTCCGATAGCAGCCCTTTGATCTTCTCTTTGTGGCTCTGATCAACAAAGGTGAAACCCTCTCATCCCACTCGAATGCCTTTTCAGACATCACCAAATCTCCTCTTCGACTCGCGGACCACCCCCCCCCCCCCCTCTCTCTATTTTTCTGTTCTGGTGCCTGCACATTAAACTTTCAGGTTATCAAGCAATCAAGGAGGTATCTAGGATTTGTAGATAGCAAAGAAGTGTATTTTTGATTTACATATAACTAAGGAACTGCCTACGACACGCAATTTATAACCCTATGGTAATTAGCTAATAATCATGCTAGATATTCACGTTTATAATCTGAGAATGCTTTTTTAGACCTGGACATATATTTTTGCTGTTTTTAGTTTTTAGTTCGAACAAACTGACAGTATGCATTATTATCTGTGACATTTCAAACAATTTCTGTTCTAGGTCAAGGGGCCATTTTATGATTACACTAAGATAATGTCATGTCCAGATTACTGTCATTATTCAGTTTCAAAGAATCCCATCTCCAGATTTAGGATTGGTTGTCTGGATGAAATAAAGAAAATTTCCAATATCTGCAGAAATATAAGGACTACACTTGCACAATATCAGTTTCCAATATTACAAATACATATTTAAATTTGGACATTACAATTCAACAACAATATGGTGTTTTGATACAAAGAATGTTTTGCAAATATTGGCTGTCACACACATGGGTTCTGATTCAGACGTTCTGCTACACATGTATCTATACAATTTTCAGTCTTATACATGCATAGTTGCATCTAAGTTCTATCATATTTCTTAATCGCACACATGATGTCCATGTACTCCATCTTTCAAGCACAGCATGGCCAGATTAGGATGCATACAATTTACAGCCATGTACTGTAATCATCTCATGACTTATTTTGTGGGATAAATCATAAGTTCTCTGCACCAACAAGATCCTTCTGCATTCCTGCCCAATAAAAAAATGGTAGTCTCAGCTCATGACTTGCAGTAGAAATAATGAACTGTGAACATGCCACTGGATGTACATAGGAGAGTAGCATTGCACCGAATGAGTTAACTTCATGTTTTGCATATAAGACAGTTAGACAGCATAGCTATCTGCATGATTAAAAAGCACACAACCAGCGCTCAGGTATGTATGAAAATAGGAGTGTTCTCTAATTTTAGGTTGATGACAGATAGCCTCTCAAGCCAACAGGTTAAGGATCTAGCAAAGAAGTGACAATTCCGCCACTAAATTCTTTGTGATGATACAAGATTATATTTTCAGCTCCTAGTATATTTTAGTGTGCAATTACAGGATCTAGCACACCACTATAGAAATGATTTAGCACAAATTGGTAACATATACAGTACACAACAACGAGGGAATAGCACTTTTGTATTGATATGAGGCCAGAGGCCGGTATATATACAGAGTACAAGGACACCGTAAAACAACAGGCAGATGGGCCTAGGCCCATATATACAGCACACGAGCACAAAAAGATAAACAGCCTATACATTATACATATCTAACACCCCCTCGAATTCATGGTAGATCAACAACATTGAGTTTGGAGAGACAAAAAAATGGTGCTGTCGAGTTTGTGTCTTTGTGAAGAAATCTGCCAACTGATGAAGGCACATATTGTAGAGCCACAATCTGCTCCTGAACATGCAATCTCATATAAGAAGCATCAACACTAATATGTTTTGTGAGCTCATACTTCACTAGATCCCTTATGATACCAATAGCTACTGTACTGTTAGCAGTGTTCGCCTAGTCGGCCGACTAGCACGACTAGTCAGCGACTAGTCGCTAGTCGGTGGCAATCCGCACTGATTAGGGCCTAGTCGGTGGATTAGTCGATCATACCGCCTAGTCGGTCAAAGTCGGTCAAAATCAGACTAGTCGGTGCTAGTCGGTCGGTTCAAGTCGGCGACTAGTCATTTAGTCGGGCCGACTAGGATAATGAAAAGGTGGGTACATAGTCACACACTAGTTACTAGTACACTAATAGTCTAATACACTTATACATCATGAGACCAAACTAGGGTTAGGCGTGCAATGGTGGCCGTGCTTCCCTCGCCACGCCTCCTCTCCTCCTCCCCTCAGCGCCGCCCCCCTTCCACCTCCAAATGACAACGCCACCCTCCAAATGATGTCTTATGTGTGTCGATGTGTGACTTGTATTATTATTTTCTGTATTTATGTTATGCTTATTTGTATTAATATTTCTTACTAGCCATATTGGAGTCTCCGACTAGTCTTCAACTAGTCGCCGACTAGTCGGCCTAGTCGCTAGTCACTAGGTAACCGACTGACTAGCGACTAGCGACTAGGTGAACACTGACTGTCAGATAAAAGTGGGGTTGGCGTCGAAACAAAAACACCAAAATACTCAAGTAACCAACGCAGCCAGGTAACCTTTGTCGTCAAAAGAGCCATAGCACACACACGAAGAAAACACAATAAGCAGAAAGAGCGTGGCGATCAGAAGGATCCCCAGTCCAGGTAACATTAGAATAAGCACGAAGGTGTACAGAGTTCGAGACTGTTGACACAAAGATAGCCAAGACTACCGATACCGAGTAGGATTAGACAGAGGTTCCCATCAGTAGGATGTCGAAGTTGAAGATTGAGCTCCATAAAAGTCTAAGCAGTGCGATCATCAGTAAGAGACGCCCAATCAAAAAGATCATCAATATACTTCTCTTGAGATATAAAGATACCCTACGACATATAGGTAACCTCAATCCAAAGGAAATAATGAATGGGATCCAAATCAGACATGCGAAACTGCTGACTGAGACGAGTCTTAACAAAATCAATAAATTGAGAGTCATCATCGGTAATGATCATGTCGTCGACATAGAGCAGAAGAAAAGTGCGTCCACGAGATAAGGTGTGGAC
This sequence comes from Raddia guianensis, assembly GCA_036346415.1. Lineage (NCBI taxonomy): Eukaryota > Viridiplantae > Streptophyta > Magnoliopsida > Poales > Poaceae > Raddia > Raddia guianensis. The sequence continues at coordinate 42,315,418 of CM070535.1, read as the reverse complement.
AAACAACGCAGGATTATGATCTCTAACAGAAAAGCCCGCAGCAGTAACCACTGTAGAGAAACGCTGAAACCAAGCCCGAGGAGCTTGTTTAAGCACATATAAAGCAGGACAAAGGCGAAGAACCTTGCCATCACAAACAAAATACCCAGGTCGAGGCCGCATGAAAACCTTTTCATGCAGTTCTCCATTAAGAAAAGCATTTTGAACATCAAGCAGATAGATAGGCTACATACAAACAGAGGCCACGGCAGAAAGCGCCTTGATAGTGGTCATGTGAGTCACAGGAGCATAGGTCTCATCATAATCAACACCAAACTCCTACTGAAAACCACGAGTCACAAAACGAATTTTATAACGCTCAGGAGAACCATCAGAGCGAGTATTAATCTTGTAAACCCACTTGCATGTGATGGGACAAATATGGGACGGAAGAGAGACAATTTCCCAAGGCTATTATGCTCGAGCGTAGAAATCTCCTCGGCCATCGCATGCTGCCACTCGGGATGAATAATAGCATCACGATAAGAAACTGGCTCAGCAGAGGCAGCACCAGCAAAACCAAAACGCTCAGGAGGTCAAATCGAGCGACGATCACGAAGAGCATATGGCTGGGAGGTAGAAGCTGACTGCTCAAAAGATGAGTCAACAAGAGAAATCTCAACTGGATGCTGACGGCGAGTTTAAAAGAAAGGATGAGGAGGAACAAAATTAGTTGAAACTGGTGATAAGATATTCGTCTTTGTAGGAAAAGGAATACTAGACTTAAGAGGAAGAGAATTAGTGGACTCCGAAGGCTGTGAAGACATTGTAGACATGGGGGGTGGTGTATACACAGGCACAGACAGTGGAATAGATGGCACCTAGAAAAGTTAAGAAAGAAAGGGATTCGACGTTTGAGGATAGAAAAGGATGCGGATAGAAAGAACGTGACTCATCAAAAGTAACGTCTCGAGAAATCCGCATTCGACAACAAGTAGAATCCCAACAACGATAGCCCTTGTGCTCATCACTGTATCCCAGACAAACACACTCAACTGACTGGGCAGTCTGCTTAGTGCATGGAGCGAGAAGAACATACGAGACACCCCCAAAAGGTCGAAGAACAGAGTTGTCTGCTGGGTGTCCTGAAAGACGCTCTATAGGAATACCAGCTTGAAGAGCAGAAGAAGGTTGAAGATTGATGAGATGACAACCAGAAGAGACAACTTTAGCCCAAAAGTGAGGTGGAACAGAAGAATCAATCATGAGAGCACGTGCGATTTCAATAAGATGACGATGTTTACGCTTAGCCACACCATTTTGAGCATGGGCACCAGGACAAGAGAACTGAGACAGAGTGCCCTGCTCAGCAAGAAAACCACGACGATGCCCGGAAAGATACTCTCCTGCAGAGTCGTCTCCAAAAACACGAATAGGAGAGTCAAACTGAGTATGAATCATGGTGGCAAAATTTTTATAGATAGACAAAACTCCACTGCGAGAAGACATAAAATATATCCAAGTTTGGAGAGAAAATCATTTATAAAAATGTAGTGTTTTTGACCACCTTTTGACAAAAGGGGCTGTACTCTAAACATCAGAATGAGCAAAATCAAACGGACGAACTAACACCGACTCACTAGAAGGATAATGATGTTGCACCTGTTTGCTTAGGTTGCAACTCGCACAATTGAGATGGATATAACCACACAGACCATAAAAGATCATGACAAACCAAAAACAATAAACGAGAACCACATACATGTTTTAAACGATGATGCCATTGAGCAAAAGACGTCGTGCAGGAAGCAGCGGAGACGGAGAGATTGATAGGAGCAGCGGAAGAAGGACGAAGCCAGTCATGTTCCCAGAGACACTCCGAGTCACGGCGTCGGGGCCAGTACCAACCAAGAGACCCGTGCGATGATCCTCAACGCAACATTAGTCACTATCGAAAATCACACGATAGCCGTGATCAGTAAGCTGACTGACAGCTGCATGTTTAGTTTAGAAAAATGAGAAACATATGGTAAATTAAAAGAAGACAAAAGAGTGCCTCGTCCTGTGACAGGAAGAGAGGTACTGTCTGCCATCTGAACAGTCAATGGGGTGATTAAGGGATGAGCAGAAGTAAAACATGAAGAATCATGTATCATATGAAAAGAAGCACCTAAGTTAAGAATCCACAGTGATGTAACTGGTGTCTTAGTAGAAGACTGCGAAGCAGAAGCAACAAAACCCGAGAGTGAAGAGGCAGCCATGTGACGTAAGAGCACAAGAATCACAATAGAGGCATCTTGATTGCGCTGGGAGTCTGAGTCTACTATGACTGGTGCTGCCAGTACTTTGGGCGAACGACGACGAGCAATGTCCTTCCTGTAGCAAAACTGCTCTACATGACCATCCTTGTCATAGTAGGTGCAGTGAAGACCAGTCTTCGTCGTTACTCCAAAGGATGGCGATGATGAGGAAAAAGACGACCGAGGACCAGTAGAAGTCGAAGCCGGTGGCCGAAGAGAACGGAGAAGTCAGTAGACTCGCACCACGAAGACGAACCTCCTCAGTACGAAAAACAGTGAGAGCCTCCAGCATGGTGACACGAGGGTGATGGGAAGCGGTGCACGAACTTGCTGAAACTCGAGCCGAAGACGTATGACGAAGTCTTAGACATGCCGAAGCTTCAGACGAGATCGCTGACGCAGGCAATAGGCACAAGTTCGAGGGTCATGATCTGCTCCATTATTAAGAGTTGTATACAGAGAGTCCAACTGACGCCACACTGCGGAAAACTGAGCATAAAACTCATACACTGTAGAATCATCCTGTTGTAGAGACTTCTCATGGTGAAGGGCAGCGTCGGGGGATCAGGATTCGGCGGGCAAGGGAGCTTGCCGATAAGAAAATCCCAGAGACGTTGTCCACGCATGTGAATGCGCATATGCTGAGCACAATCACGATAATTGAGCCCATAAAAAGCATAGGGCACCGAGGAATGGAAACGGTGCCTCACGACATTTTTTTCTTTTTTTTAACGAGTAGCACTAGCTAATTAGCTATTGGTACTGAATCGATGCAGTTGAGTAGTAGTACTACTGGTATACTAGTACAAACAAATCCGATGCAGTAGTACTACTAGTACACAAACACAGTACTACGAATGAGTAGTACTACAAACTAGCAGGAAAAGAAAACGACGACTATCGGCACGAACTGATGGCGCCCGCAGATAGAAGATGGGGGGCGCTGTCGAAACAGATCATAGGGCAGCCTGTGCTGTGGAATCCGGTGAAGACAGCAGCTACAAGATGACGGCAGCGACGGCAGCAAGTAGACGGCGACGGCGAACCGGATCAGAACGCAACGGTGTAACGGCTGCCAGATCCAGCGGCAGCGCAACTCGATGTTAGGGAGATGGCTGATGTCGTCGGAGACTAGACTAGGCAACGGCCTGGATGATGGTGGGAGGAGACGACACAAGTGCAATGCCGATAAAACCTAACCCTAATTTTGCTCTGATACCATGTTGGGAATAACACTTGTGTATTGATATGAGGCCAGAGGCCGGTATATATATACAGAGTAAAAGTAAACCCTAAAACAACTAGCAGATGGGCCTGGATGGGCCTAGGCCCATATATACAGCACACGAGCACAAACAGATAAACAATATAAACATTATACATATCTAACACCGGCAACTATAGATTAACTAGAATTTCTATTCAATGAAGTCAGAAATGCTTCACTCCTACAATCAATTTATAGAATGGATTTATCACATTTTGTCTCGCAAATCCAATTCTCAGAGCAACAGTGCACCACAAACAAGTATGAAGCCCTTTTAAAATGTAAACCAAGCTATCACCTTGCAAAAGTAAACCAAAGAAGGGTTTGAAATAGTTCAAAGTGTTGGGTGGGGAAGGTGGCCATGACTAGGGGAGAGGTTGGTGCAGGGTGTTCGGTAGGGATGGCGGTCGTGAATGGGGAATAGAGCTGCGGCCATGAGCAGTAACAAGGGAGGCGATGGGTGCTGTTTCAGGAGGTGGTCATGAGCAAGGACAAGGGCAACGACAGCTCTGTCTGATAGAACATGGAAGTGGCCATGAGCAAGGAGGAGCAGCAGTGGCTGGTGCTGGTTTTTGGAGGTGGTGTGAGTAGAGAGGAAGGTGGCGAACTGACGTGTGCTGTATTGGGGGTGGCGGAGAGACCTAGAACCAAAACCCTAGCTAGATAGCAAAGAAGGTTAGAATATAACGAGAAGATGGGAGAGAAGAGAAGACGAGAGTAGCAGCCGTGTAGTTTCCATGGAGAGAATTGGCTATATGCTATCCCGCACGATGCCACCCGTTAAAATGCCACCCTGCTATTTGGCATCGTTAATATACCACTGATAAGGTTGGTTTCGTCAGCTATATGCCATTTTGACCATTTTTCTGTGATTTCTCCTAATTTTCCTCTTTTCCAGCACATGAAATGACCAATTTGCCCCTTTCTTATTCCTCCATCTTCTGCCGCTGTCGTGCTCCGCGCCGCCGCCTTGCTCTGCACCATGTCGTGCCGCCGCCATGGGAGCCCAGTGGCCGGCGGTGGTGAGCCTGGCGGCGGACAGGGAGCTCGCCTCTGTGGGAGAGGATGTGAGAGGAAGAAGAAAGGGCAAAATGGTAATTTCACATGCTGGAAAAGGTGGAAATTAGAAGAAATCATAAAAAATGGTCAAAATGGCATATAGCCGACGAAGCGAACCTTATCAGTGGCATATTAACGATGCCAAACTGCGGGGTGGCATTTTAACGAGCGGCATTGTGCGGGATGGCATATAGCAAATTTTCTCGTTTCCATGAGTGGAAGAGTAAGTTGTAGGGTTATCTGAAAAAACATTTTAAGTGATATGGGAGACTTCGACTTTTTTGATCCAAGCCATCGAGACTATATCTAAAGATTGCTTTCTCGATTTAGCATATTAGCACACAATTAGGTATTAACACCAGATATGTGCCATGGTGAATTGATACAATAACGATACCCAATGCTAAAAACCGCTGCAGATGAGTTGTCCAAATCCATTATCCAACTAGTTAAGAGGTAATATGGCGTTGGTGGCTGAGGCAGATTTGTCTGTAGTTGACTGTAGAAATTGAAATGCATGGGAATGCTGAAGGACTTTTGGACAGCTTAGGGAAAAGTAAACAGTAGAAATTGTTATGAGTTCTCTATGGTGGTCGGAATGATGGCCGGTGGGATAGAAAGGGAACGCTGGTGGCACTGTCACGTGTGGTGCGGAAGAAGTAGATAGAGAACCTGTTTTTTTTCTTTTTACTAGCTAGTCTTTCATATAAATCTGCTGCCTAACAACAGCTTGATATAGAAAATAAGAAAGTTAAATTTGAAACTAAATCTTATTTAAGCATCACTGCCTAATCGAAACTAATCTATCTAAAAACAGATAGAACAAAACTATTAACATGCGACAGTACCGGTGGTACTGTTCATACACACTGATTTCTTAACTATGTTGGCTGGGGTCCATATGCACATACGTTCTTCTTTACCCTTCATGAGATAGCTCGCCCTTGGGCCATCGGTTGATGACCATGAAAGAAGATGGTAAGTCCTTAATGCCCATAGGGAAGACCTTGCATCAAATAAGCTGCACATCTCGCCTTGCACTTGCTCCACCAGACAGTCTGGCGCTGCTATTGAAGTCATGCAATGGTGATGTTTCTGGCCTTGTGACGCACAGCGCATTTTGTGCACCTCCTTGACCTTCAACACTTGTGCTTCTGCCAGAGTGGTGATGCTGTTAATAATAGTGGTGAGGGCTCAGCTTTGGCTTGATCAACGACCCTCTCCTTTAGGATCTTGTGAATGGCTTCCACCTCTGCGTCCTATGCAGCGAGGAGGTGTTGAAGGTTTTTGTGCCGTGCCATCGTCGGTAGTGAAGATCATGCGATGAGGCTCTGACGGAATACTCAAATTCGTGCTATCTTCTTCTTGATCATGTATTTTAAGGGTTGGGTGAGTTTCTCCTACCGTGCAGCTAGGGAACTGCAGGGTCTTCGAGGATTGCCATTCATGTGTTGTGTTGATCCTGGCGGGTGTTATCCATGGTCTGCTGCACGTTGTGCGCGTCCACAGTCTTCAGGAGGTCCATGATGTATCCGGTATTGTTGAACTGCTCCTGCGTGGCTTTTTTAGGTTGTTCACAGCAGTGAAGAGTTGGTCGTGAGACTTGCCAGGATCGGAACTCCCGATACTAGCCATGGCAGCACGTCGAGTCAGCTCTGATACCAAAAGTTATCAGAATGAAGGCCAATGGGATAGAGACGAACACCGGCGAGGTGCCGGCAGCACGTGCGTGGGGCAGAAGTAGATAGAGAGTGAACCTGATTCTTATTTTGCTTACGAATTCAAAAACCAACTGGCCCTTTATATAGGCCTGCTGCCTGCTACCTAACAACTGATCTAGAAAATATGGGTGTGAAACTAACAACCTTATCTTAAGGATGAATACCTAATCCAAACCAATCCATCTAAACTAACAGGTGCGATCAATCTATTCTACAGTACTCGGTACTGTTACTCGGTGCTGTTCATGCACGCAATTTTTCTGTTGCTAGATTCAGTCAGTACCTTATTCTATGTGCATCACGCAAATACTCAAGGGGAAAAGGCAATTCTATATGTCCTTGAAACGGTGTTATATGCAATGGTTAATCAAAATCAGGTTATGTTTATTCTGATGTACTCCCTCTGTTTCAAATTAGCCTATGGTTTTAGCAAGTTCGTTTCAAAATACAAGGCAGGCTTTTGATCAAAAAATTACAAGGCAGGCATGTGAATTTATTGGTCTTTTTTGTTACACATTTCTCTTTCAAATTAGCCTCTGCCTTTATTTGTTACACATTTCTCATTCCTACATTTATTGACAGCACTCATGAACTATTATCTTTCATATTTTCAATGTATTTATAACATGGTTTCTCATTTACTTATGCTATTGCTCTTCTCTTGATTTTACCACCTCAATCCATGTGCCGACCCAAAATCTGTCTTATATAAAGAAACAGAGTGATTACTTAATTGTTGTTGAAACTACTTGCAGTTTTTTTACTCAAATGTAGTCCTGACGGTTGATTGTAAGCACGTACTGTATATGGATTTGATGAGGTCCCAAGCTTAGAAGACTGGGTTGGAAGTTACAATACAGACACCAGCATTTGGTTACAGTCAGAATAAACTGGAGTGTTGTAGTGAACTTTTAATTGCTCGCAAAATAAGAACCAGCTTATCTCATTCACTTGGTTTTTCTGTGTCACATACCTGCTATCAAACTGGTAGGCAAGAACAAAAAGGTTAGCAAAAATATTGCTACTTAATAAACTGTTTGTTTGTATGATACTAAAATTGGAAGTTATGGCCTGCAATTCTGCCAATAATGTGGTTTTTCATTCTCCATGTGTTATCTGCTTAGAGCAACCAATCTCAATGATTGGACATGGTCATGCTTCTCGGCAAGGGGTAATTTTCCCTGTTATCAAACAATTTAAGTTGCGCTGTTTTATACGTGACTTCAAGCATTATCCTCTTTTTTTAATGTACATTCACATTCCTTGCAGGTGTATGTTTCAGATCCTGCTTTTCCTCATGGTATTTTCTATAACCAGAGTCCTATAATTTAATGATTTGGTTAAAACCTACCTCAGTTTAATATTGGATCATGTTATCCTTGGAACAGGTGCAGATACAAATACAATTTTAATGGGGCATGACCATATTGCTCATACAAAGGTAACTTGGGTCAGTCCTTCGTAGTAGCCCTCGGTACAATAATAATTTTCTAACTTTTGTTGTGTTTTATTTTTTTATACAGATATGCATGGCAGATGATTCTCCCAATGGTATGTTCATGTCCCACTACATTCATAATCTGTGATTTTGCAACGATGCATATTCATACCAGAAATAGAACAGTTTGTATCTTTTTTGTGTTCCATTGTTTTGGTATCTAATCCAAAAGCTTCTGGTTCTGCAATTCTTCATTTTGTTAAGAATAGTTAAAAAACTATTATTTAGGTCTCTCAATGATAAGATTAGTTAATACTCCTTCCGTTTATTTTTATAAGGCATATTTTGTTTCGTTAGGATAAAACTTTTACCAACAATTACTTCATTAATATGTCATTTATATGATACAAAATCACACTCATATGAAATTAATTTTGAATACAAATCTATTAACATCAATTTTGTGTCATAAAGCTATGTATTAATGGAGTAATTGTTGGTGAAAGCTTTATCCTAACGAAACAAAATACGCCTTATAAAAATAAATGGATGGAGTATTACTTTTCAAGGATCATTTTCTTGGGGTCCAAGTCTATTGTCATCCATATAGAAGGATGCCATGTATTAGTTATGAATAAAGCAATGAAACAATGAATTAATCGGAGAGATTCCATCTTGTAGGCTGTGGCTCCGATTACCGGGCTAGGCATTATCTTTGGCAAAAAAATTTTCCACCCACAATAAGGGCTACATGTATATATCCTTGTTGCATGCTTAGAGCAAAGCTAGCAGCAGCTTTAAAAGTTGTCAAATTTATGTCGCAAATTTCTGACTTTTGTCGCAAACGCCCTTTCGGACTTTACACTACACTCTAAAAGATTCTCTCACCTACCAGACACTCTATACGTGCTGCAAATTTAAAACGCCATTTAGAGCTTCTCCTAGCCATGCTCTTAGGATCAGGCACTCTAGATGATTCCCATCCTCAAATTAGTGATATTTTCTGACATTTGTTGGTTTATGTGGGATTTACCTGTTAGGAATAGCACTTGTATTCATATGGGGGCCAAAGGGCCAGTATATATACAGAGTACAAGGGCATAAAGGGCAAAAGCTAGAAAACCCTAATACAGTAAAGGGACGGGCCAGGCCCATATACACAGCCCAATACACAGCTATACACAGCCTAATATATCTCTAACACCCTTCTCAAAATCATGGTGGATCAACAACACTGAGTTTGGAGAGACAAGAATAATGATGCTGTCGATTCTGAGCCTTTGTGAAGAAATCTGCTAACTGATCTGCCGAAGGCACATACTGCAGAGCCACAATCTGCTCCTGAACCTGCGATCTCATATAAGAAGCATCAACACCGGGTCCCTGGCAATACCAATAGCTCCTGTACTATGAGATAAAAGAGGGCTCACAGAGCAAATGTAAAAACACCAAAATCCTCAAGTAACTAACGAGCAGTGTAACCTCGTCAATAGAGCCATAGCCGCAACTCAACCTCGTGACTGAACGAGAAGCGCATACGCTTTTTAGTCTTCCAAGCAATGAGAGAATCATCAAGAAAAACACAATAAGCAGAAAGCGAGCGGCGATCAAAAGGATCCCCAGGCCAGGTAGCATCGAAATAAGCATGAAGGTGTAAAGAGTTGGAGCGAGGAAAGAAAAGACGACGAGAGATAGTGCCACGCAAGTAGCGCAAGACACGAAGGAGATGACTATAGTGGAGTTGAGTGGGAGCAGAGACAAATTGACTCAGAATATGAATATCATAAGAGATATCGGGACGGGTGACAACAAGATAGACAAGACTACCAACGAGGTGACGATACCGAGTAGGATCCGAGAGAGGTTCGCCATCGGTGGATCAAAGCTGAAGATTGAGCTCCATAGGAGTCTCAGCCACACGATCATCTGTGAGAGGCCCGATCAAGAAGATCCTCAATATACTTCTCTTGAGACAGAAAGATACCCTGCGACGTAGAAATAACCTTAATCCCAAGGAAATAACGAATAAGACCCAAATCAGACATGTGAAACTGCTCATTGAGATGAGTCTTGACAAAATCAATAAATTGAGTCATCACCAATAATGATCATGTCATCGACATAAAGTAGAAGAAGAGTATGCCTACGAGATGAGGTGTGGACAAACAACGTAGGATCATGATCGCTGACAGAAAAGCCAGCAGCAGTAACCACTGCAGAGAAGCGCTGAAACCAAGCCCTGGGAGCTTGTTTAAGCCCATATAAAGCACGACGAAGACAAAGATCCTTATCATCAGAAACAAAATACCTAGGTGGAGGCCGCGTAAAAATCTCTTCATGCAGTTCTCCATTAAGAAAGGCATTTTGAACATCAAGCTGATAGATAGGCCACGCATTTAACAGAGGCCACAAAGAAGCAGCGTCTTGATAGTGGTCATGTGAGCCACAGGAGTATAGGTTTCATCATAATCAACACTAGGCTCCTGCTGAAAACCACGAGCCACAAGACGAGCCTTATAACGCTCAAGAGAGCCATCAGAGCGAGTTTTGATCTTGTAAACCCACTTGCAAGTAATGGGACGAACATAAAACGGAAGAGAGATAATTTTTCAAGTGCCATTATGCTCAAGCGCAGAAATCTTCTTGGCCATCGCATGCTGCCACTCAGGATGAATGACAGCATCACGATAAGAAACTGGCTCAGCAGAGATAGTACCGGCAAAACCAAAACGCGCAGAAGGTTGAATAGAGCGACGATCACGAAGAGCGTATGGCTGGGTGGTAGAAGCTGACTCCTCAGAGGATGAGTCAACAGGAGAAACCTCAACCGGATGCTGACGGCGAGTGTAAAAGAAAGGAAGAGGAAGAACAAAATCAGGTGAAACTGATGGAAAAGAGATAGTTGTGTCAGTAGGAAAAGAAACACTAGACTCAGGAGGAACAGAATCAGTGGACACAGGAGGCTGAGAAGATGTGGTAGACACTGGAGGTGGAATAGGAAGAGAAGAAATGGGAGTACCTGGAAAAGTTAGAAAAGAGAGATTCGACAGTAGAGGATGGAAAAGAAGGACGCGGATAGAACGAACGAGACTCGTCAAAGGTAACATCTTGAGAAATCCGCATCCGACGACCAGAATGATCCCAACAACGATAGCCCTTGTGCTCATCACTATATCCTAGAAAAATACACTCAACTGACTGAGCGGTCAATTTAGTGCGTTCACGAGGAGCAAGAAGAATATAGCAAACACACTCGAAAGATCGAAGATCAGAGTAGTCTGCTGGGTGTTCAGAAAGACGCTCTATAGGAATACCACCTTGAAGAGCAGAAGAGGGCTGAAGACTGATGAGATGACAAGCAGAAGAGACAGCCTCAGCCTAAAAGTGAGATGGAACAGAAGAAACAATCATGAGTGCATGAGCGGTTTCAAAAAGATGATGTTTACGTTCAGCCACACCATTTTGAGCATGGGCATCAAGACAAGAGAACTGAGACAGAGTGCCTTGCTCAACGAGAAAACTACGAAGATGTCTAGAAAGATACTCTTTTGCAGAGTCAGCTCGAAAAACACGAATAGCGGAGTCAAACTGAGTACGAATCATGGTGGAAAAATTTTAATAGATAAACAAAACCTCACTACGAGAAGACATAAAATATATCAAGTGTGGCGAGAAAAATCATATATAAAAATGATGTAATATTTATGACCATCTTTTGACACAAAAGGGGTTGGACCCCAGACATCAGAATGAACAAGATCAAACGGACGAGCTGACACTCACTAGAAGGATAAAGGAGTTGCACTTGTTTGCCAAGATTGCAACCCGCACAATCGAGATGTACAGGACCAGACATAGACCCTAAAAGATTACGACGAACCAAAGACGATAAACGAGAACCACAAAGATGACCTAAACGATGATGCCATTGAGCAAAAGGCGCCGTGGAGGAAGCAGTGCAAGCGGAGAGACTGGCAGGAGCAGCGGAAGAAGGACAAAGCTACCAAGCTCCCTGAGACGCCGAGAATCACGCGGCACGGGGCCGAGACCAACCAGAGACCGTGCGGCGATCTGAACACAAAGATGAGTCAAGATTCGAAAATCACACGACAACTTAGATCAGTAAGATGGCCGACAGAAATAAGCTGCATGTTTAGGTTAGGAACATGAGAAACAGATGGTATATGAAAAGAAGAGGACAAAAGAGTGCCTCGTCCTGTGACAGGAAGAGAAGTACTATCTGCCGTCTGAACAATCAATGGTGTGGTTAAGGGATGAACAGATGTAAGACAGGTGGAATCAGGTGTCATATGAAAAGAAGCATCTGAGTCAAGAATCCATGGTGAGGTACCGTGTCTCAGAGAAGATCAAGGAGCGTATGCAGAACCGAGGGTGAAGAGGCGACCATGACGACGAATAGCATAAGAATCTCGAGAGAGGCATCTGGATCTGTATTTGGAGTCTCGAAGTCTCTTGTGACTCGTCTGCAGAGACTTTGGGCGAACGACGACGAGCAATATCCTTTTTCTTCCTGTAGCAGAATTGTTCCACATGACCATCCTTGTCACAATAGGTGCAGTGAAGACCAGCTTTCGTCGTCACTCTAGAAGGCGACGAGACTGGGGAAGAAGACGATCGAGAACCCGTAGAAGTCGAAGCCGGTGGTCGAAGAGCTAGAATTGATGGAGAAGTCAGGAGACCAGCACCACGAAGACGAACCTCCTCAGTATGAAGAGCAGAGAGAGCCTTCAACATAGTGACACGAGGGTGACGGGCAAGAAGCTGAGCACGAATTTGCTCAAACTCGAGCCGAAGACGTATGACGAAGTCGTAGACACGACGAAGCTTCAGACGAGATCGCTGACGCAGACAACAGGCACAAGTCCGATGCAGACAACATGCATAAGTCCGAGAGTCTTGATCGGCTGCAGTATCAAGAGCTGTATCCAGAGTCCAATTGACGCCATACTCCAGAAAGCTGAGCATAAAACTCATCCACTGTAGAATCATCCTGTTGTAGAGACTTCTCATGGCGAAGAGCAGCAAGATACTGGGAGTCACCCGAGGGCTCGTACCGATCTCGAAGATATGACCACATCAGCTGAGCAGAAGCCAGGGAAACCACCTCTCCAGTAAGATGCACCTCCGTGCTAGCAATCAAAATAGCAAAGGCACGAGCATCCTCATCACACCAGAATTTATAAGCGGTGTACTGAGAATGGTAGGACTCCATCGCCTCCTTATAGTCATCGGGGGCCTTCTTGGCAGCAGCAGCAACATCAGCCTCGGAAAGCTTCCCGGTATCATTAGGCTGTGAAGAGGACGGCTGTGGAGGATCAGGACGAGGTGAAAAGGGTAGCTCGCCGGTAAGAAAATCCCACAAACGCTGGCCACGCATGTGAATGTGCATGTCTTTGGGCGCCCCAAAATTAAGCCATCAAAAAGCACAGGATGGCGAGGAATGCATACGCTTCGACATTTTTCTTTCTTTTTTTCCTTTTTTTTACTCACCCAACTCACACAACCCGACCCACACAACACACCCGAACCACACCCACCACGACTGGTCGGTCCGAGCTAGCCAAATGGGGCGGCGGCGGGCTCGGTGGTCCGGCGAGAGGAGCGGAGGTGGCGGGCTCCGGCGGCGGCCCCGACGGCAGATCTTCGACGGCGGGCGGCAACGGCGGGCGGCGACGCCGGATTCTCGACGGCGGCAAAGAACGGGCGGCGACGCCGTAACCCCGATGACGGCACCCCACACGCAAAGCGCGGCCACGGCGTCAGCACTGCGGGTGACGGAGCCGGCGACGACGGCGAGTCCGTGGAGAGCCGGCGACAGCGGATCTAGGTAGGTTCTCAGATCCAGAACTCGACGACGAAGAGAGGGGCAGCGGCGATCAGATCTCGACGACGGTGGCTATCGTCAGGAAGAGACGATGGCAACCAAAGCGAGTAGAAGCACAACGTGGTCAGGAACGAGACGACGCCGGCCGAGAAGGGAGTGGAGGTAGAGAAGGCGCAAGTTCAATGCCTAGGAGGAGCGGCGGCCGGGGAGAGGAAGAGGTAACCCTAACCCTAGTTTTTGGCTCTGATACCATGTTAGGTATAGCACTTGTATTCATATGAGGGCTAAAAGGCCTGTATATATACAGAGTACAAGGGCATAAAGGGAAAAGGCTAGAAAACCCTAATACAGTAAAGGGACGGGCCAGGCTCATATACACAGGCCAGGCCCATATACACAGCCCAATACACAGCTATACACAGCCTAATATATCTCTAACAATACCTTAATATTTAATGGGGTCATAAATTTATATAGATATCATATGACATTTCCTATGCATAGTTATTATAGACCTAACCCATCCATCAACCTGGTTGAGGTCTCAGGTGACTGGTCTGGGTTAACAGTCAAATTGTTTGGTCATGGTTAAACACCATACTGCCCTTGTAGTTTCCAAAATGGTTCGTTAAATACAACAAAGAAAGAGACAACTAGCTCAGATGGTTAGTTTACGCAGCATGTTGCAGTGCTGTAACTTGAATCTCAAGTGCTCCCAATGTTTTAGAATTTTATGAACCAACACTGGGTATCCTTATTTTGAAGAGGGTGGACCAGCTCGGCCAAGGTGTTGGGTTCTGATTGTTTCTTATCAGAACGCTAGGCTGGGCTGGGTCTAATGATTATGCTCTTGTGAGTGTCAGTGCAAATATATGATATATTCATGTGACCAGTTATCATATACTCCCTCCGTTCGCGAAAAGAAATCGTTGTTGACTTTTTGGACACATGTTTGACCATTCGTTTTATTCAAAAAAGTTATGTAAATATCATTTATTTTGTAATAAATTTGTAAATATTATGTATTTTAAATATAACTTATATTTTTATATATTTGTAATAAATTTTTAAATAAGACGAATGGTCAAACGTGTGTCCAAAAGATAACAACGAATTCTTTTCGCGAACGGAGGGAGTATTCTAGTAGTCGTTGCTCTGGTATCTGTTATTATTTGTAGTCCTTGTAGTTAAAATATTTCTTACATATTGCTTTGTTGTAAAATAGTCAGGAGAAGTTGCGAGGAACCTGGTTGCAATGATATTGTCGATGGAATGGTATTGTACTGCAATAATCACAGTGGAAGGCGCCCATGTCAACAGCTTAGTCAACTCCAGAGTGCATGTAAAAGCTCAGATTTGTGCATTTCCTCTGTTAAAGGCAGCAAGTGTATCGAACCTGGTTCAACTACAGTGTTGTCATGCATTGAACAAGGGGTGCACATCAAATATGAAGGGGATGATCGATACAAACTGAAGGTTAGTTCTGGGAAGACCCAGATCTTCCGTGGGGCAGACAGGCTCTGGAAGCATGAGAACTGCAGGAAGCAAGCTCAGGGAAACACAGTGTACTATAAGTTACACAATAGTGTTACAAAGGGTTGCATGGTACGGGGCTGTACGAAAAGTGCGCACGGAGGCACACCTTTATGCATTGGCCATGGAGGAGGGAAGCGGTGCATTGTTCCTGGATGCCCAAACGCAGTGATCGCTGTGTGAGGCATGGTGGTGGCAAGAGATGCAGATTTGAAGGGTGTGGGAAGGGCGCACAAGGGAACACAGACTTCTGCATCAGGCATGGCGGGGGAAGGCGGTGCAAATCTGAAGGATGTACAAAGAGTGCACAAGGGCGGACAGATTTCTGCATTAGGCATGGTGGGGGCAGTCGATGCAAGTTCCAAGGATGCAGCACTAGCACAAAGTGGGGAACTGATTTCTGTTCTGTACATCGGAAGAGTTTATCCAGTGGTGAAAATACTACACCTGAAGCTTTGCCAGCTCCTTCTGAAAAGCATTACTGGGCCAAAAAACCCCAAAAGGCAGCCAAGCCTTTGCAGTTCTCTCAGGGGACTGTCACCATTGCTGCAGCTACTGCTGGAAGCAACACACAAGAAATAGGTATTCTTCGTGCAGCAACCATGGTCCCAAACCATGACTTATCATTGAATATAACAATTGCAAGGAAACCTGTTGTATCTCCTCATGTAGTAGTACCACTGTCCATGAAATCTCCAACACCATCTGAACCGGTAGTTTCAGCGGAGACGAAGGCCGCGACAAACCAGGGGATGCTGGGTCTGTAGAATGGAGTCAGTGCATTAGTCTTGCAGGCACCATGCTAAACTAGTCCTCTAATTATTGCTACAATCTGAAAAATCTCGGAGACATCAGGAGAATTGTCGATATTAACCGGTTCTCACTGTCAGGTGACTTGGATCATATGTTTCTTTTTCTGTTACACTACAGGAAAACGATTTAATTTCGTCGGCCAAAAACCGACGAAATTAGGGGCAAACCAACGAAATTGGCTTAAAATTAAGCCGACGAAATGTGCTAGACGAAATTAAATGCCTTTTCGTTGGTTGCCGACGAAATTATCGTATTTTCGTTGGTTTCAGAGGCCGACGAAATTAAAAACCGACGGTCGCGTGGTGGCGGGCAACCGACGTGGCACTTAATTTCGTCGATGCGGGTAAGCGAAATTAAAGACCATGTCAGCAAAAAAAAAAAGAGCTCGGTTTGCTCTTGATGACGTGGCTAATAATTTCGTTGGCCAAAACCATTAATTTCGTCGGTTTTGGCCGATGAAATTACAAAGAATAAAAAATAAAAAAAACACGTTGCTTTATTATTCATAGGAAATTCACAAAAAAATCACAGAAAATCATATAAAATTCAAAAAATTCACAGAAAATTCATAGATATTCATACCATCCCAAACTTGTAACCGACATCACATGATGCATAAGAGCGCATAGGGGAAATATTTCATGGATCTCAAATAAAGCCACACCGAAGTCGGTTACAACTGATACGAAAACAGATTCAATTAATTCAATATTCTTCTATGTATTACCAACACAATATAGTTGATGTCAAAAAATATACACAACACAAGAGGTTCAGTTCCATGCTATATCAATGATGAGATAATTATTTGAGAGGGAATCAGGGTCTCATAGTAACTATACCTGTACCATCATCGCTGCTAAAAAAGCATTATTGAACAAAATAAGCGGCTCATGAAATAGACAACATAAAACTACCCTTACATTGGGTAAATCTACATCTTCACAGACAATAAAGGCATTTTTACCACCAAGCTCAAGAGTTACAGGTATTAATGTCTCTGATGCTCTTTGCATGATCTGTGATAAGCATAAAACTGAACACATTAGAACATAGGAAAATAATAGAGGTTAGAGGA
Source organism: Raddia guianensis (assembly GCA_036346415.1). Classification (NCBI taxonomy): domain Eukaryota; kingdom Viridiplantae; phylum Streptophyta; class Magnoliopsida; order Poales; family Poaceae; genus Raddia; species Raddia guianensis. The sequence continues at coordinate 42,298,385 of CM070535.1, read as the reverse complement.
TGACAAAAATATCAACAAATATAGAGGTATTAAAAAGTGCATGCTAGAAAAATGGTTCTGGCTCCCTATAAAAGATAGGTTGTTGTGATGATAGAATATTGGTTACAAGCTATCTGCAAACGGCCAGTTCATTTAAGTGTACACATATAGTATTTATCATGGTATATACAGAAGGATAACTGCATAAAAATCAGCAGCTGGAGATGAAAAAGAATTGAAATATCTACTTTAGATATGAGCTATACCATCCTTCCAACACCAGGTGATCCAACAAATATTATTTTGTCCACTAAGGATACAAGAGCCTGACCTGTTTCTGCAAAACTAGAAGTAAAAAAAAAAGAGGTAAAGTAAGCCATGTGAACTCTAAAAAAACACAAAGCTTCACCCTTACCCAGTTATTACGTGCACCAGATTATCTGGTGCACCTATAGCTGAAAGAGCTGCTTGTATAATACGGAAATAAAAGCAGCCCGACCAACTTGCATGCTCTGAAACCTGTAAAGGGACATTTTTAATAATCAGAAAACTTCGACCAACAAATCACTGTCAGATGAAAAGATGAATTTCAGAGGCTATAATGAAATTTAAATACCTAAAAGGGAATATACAATGTACATAGGCCAAAAATATGTATATGACATAGGCAGAGTACAGTGTTGTCATACTGCCTATGATGCTACCATTAGCATGAACATGATCAATCCAAGATAAGCTCATATGAGAGTTGTTTCACAGCATGTTTGAGAACTAAGGGTGCTTTTTCCTAGAGTAAATTTATGGATTTATGCACTATGCACTATTTCTGGAGAATTTTAAAAGGTTCACCTAAAAGGGAAATAAAAAAAGACAGCACATAAAAACACCATACACTGATATAGTGAAATGTGGTATCATGCACGGTTTTGAGATCATTGAATAACAACAGGGTTCAACAGGTTGCCCAGTGAGTCTATATGACATGTCCATGGTAATATGTTCGAAAAAAGAGTAGGCAAGGTTGGATTGGGGGATTCAACCATATAATTTACCAAAAGAATCCAGAAATTTCTCTATAGTATACTTAATGAAGCACATAATATTTATAATAGGCTAGAGAATATTCTGGCGGCCCCCGATCTAGCGGCGCTGCAGCTTGGCCGCGGAGTTCACGAGAGGGGCCTCCATCCTCCGCTATGCCGCGCGCCGCCGCCATCGCCGCCTCCGCCCCCCACCCCCGCCTCGCCGCCGCCGCCTTGGCCGAGCCGCCACGTGAGAGCCGCACGCGTCTCGAGGCATCTTCGCCCATCCATCTCTGCCTTCGCTTGGGCGCGCGTGGCTAGGGTTCGGGAGTAGGCGGCGGTGGGTGGGGTGTGCTCTCGAGCTCGAGCTAGGGAGGAGCGGGAGGTTGCGGAGTCGTCGGGGCAAGGTGCGGCGTGAGCGACGGAGCGGGCGGCGCGCGGCGGGCGGCAGCAGCAGGCTCATGGGGGCATAGGCGAAAGGTGACGGCGTGGGAGGAAGCTGTGGGCGGCTAGGTCAAAGAGAGTAAACAAGGGTCGGTTGGGCTGTGTTTTAGTGGGCCGTAATTTCGTCGGCCCAAACCGACGAAATTACGGCCACGTCAGCCCGAACCGACGAAAATACACTGCAATTTCGTCGGTTTCGACCGACGAAAATATTTACACGTCATCCCAAGCACACGATGCGGCGGCATTGTAATTTCGTCGGCCCGAACCGACAAAATTATTTGCCAATTTCGTCGGCCTTTCGGAACCGACGAAATTACTAACGTATTTTCGTCGGTTTAAGCCAACCGACGAAATTGTGTCCGTATTTTCATCGGTTTATGTGGGCCGACGAAATTAATTTTGACCGACGAAAACACTTCGTTTTCCTGTAGTGTTAGTATCAACATATGTTAATCTCATGGTATTTTTCTCTTTTGTCTTACAGCATCAAAACTTCGTGTGAGAACATGTAGAATCGTCGATCGATAGCAAGAAAGTTGCTGCTTGGGTTGTTGCCATGCTAGTGCTTCTCTGGTGGAAACACGCATTAAACAGGTTATTTGGTTCCATGAATGATTGTCACGATCTAAGATAATTCGGTTGCCTCACCTGCATGAGAGGAGGCCAGCGGCACTCCTAACACCCGAGCGTTACAAATAGATGGGCTAAACCCTCATTCTTGCTTGGTTCATGATGAATACATGGTATCCCTTTTATAGGGATTACTTACTTGAAGCAGGGATTACTTACTTGAAGCCTAAGAAAGTACGTAATCTCTCATCTATATTAAGTTAGTAACTAATCTTATCTAGAGCAACTAAATTGATTTATTTTTTGTTTTCTTATTATCTAAGGGCGTGTTTGGTTGCCTAGTTTTGTCTCAACCAAAGGGTCGGTTGATGCAGAATTTGTTTTTTGGTTGCCTGAATACAATGTTGCTCATGGCTGGTTGGTTTACCTTGGTTGGTCTCATACACCCAAAACCAACGTACCAATTGAGCCAGGCTCTGGGCATGCGGGCTAGCGACGCGGGTCCCACATGGTGGCGAGACGAGGCAGGGAAGCGGCGGTGGGAGCATGGAGGAGGACTGAGGGGACGAAGTGGTGAAGCTCGGTGATAGGGCGGTGAGCTGGTGACGCAGCTGGGGCGGGGATGGTGGCCAGCTTGGTGACAGGGCTGCCATTACCATGGCCGTGAGCAACGACGATGGAGGGAGGGTGTAACACCCCAACCCAACTGGATTCGAAATATTACTAACTCTAAGAAAAATTACAAATTTCGATAGCATCCCCCATAAAATATATAATCTTTAACAAATGTACATATGTATAGTAAACACTCATCATCAAGTATATAACCAACTTCCATCATCAAGTGGTAAGAAAAAGGAACCACATCATCAACAGTAAACCCAAAACCCACTCATGGGTCTATCTCAACGGAAGCTATCTCAATTACCATAGCCTTTAATAACGACAAAGAGGACATTAAGGCTTTATTTGTTTCAGATTAAATTAAATTAAATTAAATGAAAATTTTTTATTTTTGTATAAGCCAAACGATGCAATGTTTTGTAGTCATTCTTGTGGGGTTTTAAATAGTACTTCTTAAACTTTGTAAAATATTTTTTTCATAATTTTTTGAACTCGTTAAACGTATTTTGAGGGGGTCACAAATTTGCTACAGCAAAACGCAACTCTACATTAATCTGAAACAAACAAGGCCTAAGAGCCTGTTTGGTTCGAGCCTATGGTTGCTACACCTAAGGTTAGCTACATGCCACACATGTGGCTTGACTAACATGACTATGGTTAAATGTTGATTTGTTCATGGCCACAACTAACATTAGGCTAGGCAAAAAACTTATGATAGTGTTTGGTTGCTAAAAGAAAAATGAACTAATGAAGTCAATGCATTTCATCGAGCATGAAGGCATGAATTTAACACACTGAGCACCATTGGGCAATGAAAATCCATCGAACAGTAAAACGATCAAGATTCAAGTCCGAGCGTTACTCCAAATTTGCATTGAACCAGCTACAAATTGTAGCAATAATTCAGATGCTAATACAAGCAAAATAATTATGCTGAATAAGCATTTCCTCGAGCATGTGAAGGGCAAAACTGAGCAATGGGAAAACATAATAGAATGAGGACGTCAATCGCATCCATGCCAAATAATTTCAGAGAAACAAGGAAAGCATCATAGCAATTTGAAGCGGCATGCTTTGCATGATGAAGTAGCTAGCTCAATAAATCAACTTTGTCAGTAGTAACAGTAAGGCGCGACCATCTTCTCTAATAGAGCAGCGGAATGCATGCGCACGTTTGCTCCGCGAGGAGGAAGAACGACGCCACCGTTTTCCACGCTTCCCCAAGGCTGACGACGGCCTTCACCCGTGCCGTGGAAGCCCCATCGTCGCCGTCGCCGTCGTAGCCACAAAGCCCCGTGGCCGTGGAAGACCTGTCCACGCCGTCGCCGCGAAAGCCCGGTCGCCACCGTCGCAGGCGCGGAAGCCCCGTCCCTGCCGTCACGAGAGAGAGAGAAATGTGTGGCGTGGTCAGCTATGGCAGGTGTGCCGGTGTTTTTCAACGCCACACTTGCGGCAAAAAAAATGCGTGGCAAGTGCTGTTGATGGCCGCTAACTTCTGTGGCGCGACTTACCGTAGTATACAAACCAAACCCAGCCTAGTGGATGGTAGCATGTCTAAACTTAGTTGTGGCATTGTTAGACATTCAGTCAAAAAGGTCCTAAGTAAATGAACAAGTCACTTATCCAACACATAGCATAAACATAAATCATCACACAAAACAGGAATCATAAATGGTTCTCTCATTACTTTAGGTAAAGATAAACGAATTTTCTAAGTTCAGTAATTGTAATAAGGCATGAGTGTTCTTGTGCTAAAATGAACTGGCCTACGCCCTCCCATGCATATCGCTTTCATCAATCACCTAAAAAAACAAAAAAAAAAAAAATGGATACGGATATGGTAATGACGCTATCCGATCCGTTTACACCCCTACCAGTGGAATTTATTAAGCTGATACGGATATGGTAGTGACGCTAATTATGTTGTCACGAATGGATTATGATGTTAGTAATTTTGTTATGGACTAACCTTGCAGGTGAGATAAGGTGTGTTGGTTTCGTGTGTATTCACCTTAGTGATGCAGGTATCGGCGGGTATGTGGTGACGTCATGGGGACATTTGGAGGTCAGTGCGTCAAAAGCGTCTGGTGACCGGGTTCAATGGCCTGGCAGTCACATGAGGTGGTATACTCGAGAAGCTTAGCCATAGTAAGGAATCTAAGGAAGCTAGAGGCTGCGGTGTCGGTAACCTGGTGGCAAAGTTGATCTGATCGGTGGGCTCAGGCATAGGCTGGCGACCGAGGAAGCTGTGAAGATATTTCCTAAAAGAATATGTGGAGAATATTCTCTCTCGGGATTGTGTTTTGTAGTGTATGAGTTGTACACTAATCATCCTTAAATGAAGGGTGGAGATGGGATCTAGGGTTTTGGGCATCTCACCCCTGGGCTATAAATAGAGGGGGAGGGGTGCACCTCCTGCTCATCCCCTTAGACCTGAAAATTTTAGAAATAGAGAGGGTGAGTTGGCTGTGTTTTGGGTGGCACTTAGGGCTCATTTGGGAACCCAAATCCCGGCCGGGATCCCGGCCTAATCCCGAGGGTGGAATCCTGGGTTGAAAAATTTCCCTGAGAATTTGTTGTGTCCATTTAGAAGCCCAATCAACAGGGATTGTTGGGCCCATTTCCCCCTCTTTCCCCGTGGAACTCCGCCTCGCCCCTCGAGCCGTGGTTTTTCTCCTCGTCTCTCCCTCGCTCTCCTCTCCGCCAGTAGCCGCCCCCCTCCGCCTCCTTGCCCCGCCGCCTCCGCTCCTTCGCCTCCCGCCCTGCCCCCGTCCACCTCCCCGCCATCATCGCCTTCCCCTCCCCCTTCCTGCCGTAGCCACCCCCTGTGTCTCTCCGCCATCTCCGCCTCTCCCTCCGCCTCCGTGCCGTCGTCGTCGCGTCCGACACCTCCGCCTTCCTGCCGCCACCGCCTCCGCCTCCGCCCCCGTATCTGGTCCCCTCCCCCTTCGCCTCCTCGCTTCCGCCTCCGGCCTCCTTGGCTTTTCCAGATCTGTGGCGCCGTCCCGAGGAAGGCGGTGGTGATGCCGTCGTCAGGTCAGCAACCTCCGCAACGCTCGACTTCTTCGATCTGAAGACGTCGCACACCAATTATGTTGGGGGATAAAATCACGGCCCATTGCCATGGCCCACTCCCTGACGGCCCAATCGAACAGCCTATTAGGGCTTAGTTCCCTAGAAAGTTCTATCAGGCCCATGTGCATCCTGCCGAACAGCTTCCTGGCTGGCACGGTGCGTAACGGCCTAGGTTTCATGTTTGAGTCCGACTCGAACATAGTTCTGCACGGCTACGTGAAGACCCGGACATTGTTTCCCGGATTGGAATAGATGTCGTGATCCCCAAGAATTGTAGTTTTCCTTATCTACCTCGGGATGTATTTAGCATGTATGAGTTCGTTACGATCTCGTAGTTAGCTAGGCCCGATTATCCCTCGGTAGGTCGGTTTGTTCAACACTATATAAACCAAGCCCCTACGGCGTTTAGGGGCATCGAACATCAGCCAAGCACCGTCGTATTGATGCATATTGCTCGCCGAGACCTGTTAATCTCATCGAGTTCCTCTTGTAATCCTCTTTGACATAAAGAAAGGCTGGACGTAGGGCTATTATCTCTCCCGAGAGGCCTAAACCAGGATAAAAAGCAGTGTCTCCCTGTTCGTCGTTGATTGCCGTTCGTTCTGTTCAGCGTGTCTCCTATCTCCCCTTTTTCGAGAACCTTAGTTGACTAGAGATCGATATCTCAATCGTCTACAAATTACTAGGTATTGCCCCGACCATCTTTCCCCTCCTCGATCTGCTACCACTTCTGAATGTTTCCAATAATGTTGCTACATGTTTGCAAGCCAGATGTGCTTCATAGAAAGAATTTACATTGTTAGTGGTTGATAGAAAGAATTTACAATGTCATGAAGATGGAATAAAACTGTTGCAGGTATTTGCAAGTCAAGATTTTGCAAGATGTAAAGTAATTATTGTATGTACATTCTGAATACTTATGGCTTTATTTGTAGATCTTTTTTTCAATTGGATAGTGAATGTGCTAGTAAAATGAGTTACGATTTGTAAGGGTCACATTTCCCTTGGCTGCCAAATGTGATTTAACTTTTATAAGCCATAGATGGAACACATTATTTTGTAGTAGCACTCTTTCATTGATGATTTGATACGGAGCGTCCATTATTTGATTATTCAGAATTGTTCATGCTTGTTGACCAAATTTGGATAGCTTTCTTAAAACCTGGCTCTGCCTGTGTTGGTTGTTTCAAATTATGCATCTAATTGATCTGAAGGTCTTCTCTTTTTTCTTTTGAAGGAAAACTGAAGGCCGGGGAGCATCTAATCGTGAAGCCATAGAATTTGAAAGCTTATAATTAATTGCATTGAAGTTGTAGAAGTTGAAAACTTATGTTTTGTTGAATTGAAGTTGAGTTATCTGGAGCTGTCATAGTAATTTATGCTAGTAAGTTATCGTTAAATCAAATCAGTGATGCCTAAGTGCCTAAGTGGATGGAATTTTTTATTCTATATGAACTTCCTTACACCACGAAGAATAATGAGTTATCTGACAAATTTGGATATCTTTAGATTTTCTGAACCTGTATGCCGACAATTTATGCCATCTGAACCTGTATGCCAGCAATTGAAAAATGCACTTAGCATTTTTCTTGCGTTTTCTGAAGTACACATATCTTGACAAGACATGAAAAATGTTAATTTTCTATGTTTTTAGTTGTCAGATCCACGTATAAAAAGTATTTTTAGGTGGTACAAAATAAGCATGTTGATGCTGCGTGTATGTTGATGCCTGTTGAAAATGATCCACGTAACTTATTTTGTACTTCCAAACCTTTTATTTTGCCTGCTTCTCAATCACGGCGTAGCATCTGCGTTCGTCTCCCCAACGTATGCATGTAGCATCCTTAATCCCAGGGGAGGTAAAGCACCGCGACTGCAACGTATGCATTTGAGTTTCCTCGAGGTTTGTAACATCCCAGCGGAGGTAAAGCGTGGGGGTATTCTTTCCCTGGGTTTTGATGGAGCCGTTAAAATCCCAACCCTGGAATTTTGTCCCCTTAGCACCCAAATGGACCCTTAGAGTTCTTGGGACCACATGGAGTGTGGTTTGCAATCCCCCAACTTCTATGCAACGAAAATTTTCTTCTCCATGAGTATCTTGCATTGATTTGCTAGTTTTTCTTATTTTTATTTTCCCTTTTGTAGCTCTTGTTTTGAGATGAACTAGAATGATTTCTTGTTGATTCTTGGTGATCTATGATGCCTTGAGTTAGCTAATATGATTTGACACACTATTTGCAGCCATATGAGAGACAAGAGATCAAAATATTGACTTGTTACATTCTGTCCAGAAACTTTCCTCCGTGCAGCAGTCAATCAAAGATTTTTAGTAAAATATAGATGTCGACGGTTGAGATAACGATCTCAAGTCGCTAAGGTTATTTAGAAGTGAGATAGGAGACACGCCGAACAACCACGAACAGCAACGAACAGGAGACGGGTTTTTATCCTGGTTCAGGCCTCTCGGAAGAGATAATAGCCCTACGTCCAGCCTTTCTTATATATCAAGGGTGATTACAAAGATGGCTCGACGAGACGAACAAGTCTCGGCGAGATTATGGTGTACAAGCGAAGATCAGGTGTCTACCAGATGCTAAAAGCTAGATCCAAGTCGTAAAACTCGTCCCTCTAGATGCCGTAGGGGCCTTGTTTATATAGTGCAGAGCAAACCGACCTACCGAGAGAATATCGGGCCAGGCTAACAACGAGATCTTAACGAACTCAACGTGCCAAATACATCCCGAGGCAGATAAGGCATACTCCTAGTCTTGGGGATCACGACTCCTATTCCAATCCGGGAAACCACGTCCGGGTCTTCACGTAGCCGTGCAGAACTCTTGTTCGAGTCGGACTCAAACACGATTCCTTGGCCGTTACGCACCATGCCGCCCAGAAGGCATTGGCAGACACATATGGGCGGATAAAACCTTCCAGGAGTGGGCCTGGTAGGCTGTTCGATTGGGCCGTCAGGGAGTGGGCCATGGCAATGGGACGTATTTTAATCCCTGATGCTAGCCCCCGAGACTCAAGTGGAAGGACTCACTAGAGTGGGGTCTTCCTCTTGAGACTCTAAGTCAGGAAGAGGGAAACTTTGTTGCTACAAAGACGTGTAACGATCGGCCGAGCAGATTTAAGGTACAACCGAGCAGGACCTAATCGGGACCGAATAAACGCCTTGATGCGAACAACTCTGTTGCCGAGCACAGGAACCGCGTCGTCTGAAAGCGAGCATTCACCTTTAGTGCGATCATTGGAGAAAATAGCCGTTGACAGACTCCAACGGTAACTTCACGTGGTGCTTGCTTGAATGAAAGCAGACGATCGTTTTATCTAGCCGTTAAGGTAAAAACTAGCCGTTTTTGTGGTGAACCGTTGCAGAGCTGCTCGTTTAGGCCTATAAAAGCACCCAAGCCGCCTGCATGCCACCACTGCTTCGCGCCTTTCCTCCCTAAGCCCTAGTTCCAACCACGCTCAACATCAACCAACCAAACTCCACCCAAGAACTTGCTCGCCCACCCCTGGGGAACGCTATGGCCAGATTCTTAGCCACTAGCCTGACCGAGGAGGACTTGGCGACTTGGGAGGAGGAGGGCCACATCGACGCTGGTAGGCTGGAGGTCGCCGGGGAGGAGGAAACTCGAGTCATTTGGAGGGAGAGTTCGTCGACCGAGCAGTTCACCTTGTTGGGTTGAGGTCTCCGGCGACTTCGTCGAGGCCTTCTTAAACATCAGCGGATTGGAGGTGACAAACCTCAATCCGAACTCCATCCTCTAGATGGCCGTTTTTGCACACCTGTGCGAAGGCTATCTGGGCATCGATCCGCCGGTGGGGCTGTTCCTCCACTACTACACGGTGACGAGGAGCAGCTCCGCCGCTTTGGTGCTTGGGTGCTACTACCTCAAGCTCCGGGCCACTGCCGACGACGCGCCGTACCCTCGGCCACCGCTACTTGATTCGATGGGCGTGTGGTGGTCGAGGTGGTTCTCTGACAAGCGATGCACGGCGACAAGAAGCTCTCCTTCAGGGAAGGCGCCGTGAAGGGACACCCATGCCGCGGCCGGAGATGTCCGCCGCGGACTGGTACTTGACGAGGAAGATCGCCTCCCTTGTGAGCCTCGGGCTCACGGACAGGGAGATCATCCGAGACTACACAGCGAACAGAATCTGTCTGCTGCGGAGAAGGTCCTATCCCTTCTATAAGATAGAGGGATGGGAAGACATCACAAGGGAGAGCACGGGTAAGTGCCTTTAAGACTCAACCTTTACATTGATTATTTCCTCCGAACAGGAACTAATGATCCCCTCTGTTCGGGCAGAGAAGCCAACCGACGCGTTGGGTGACCGAGCGGGTCGACGCCATGGTGAAGGCGGCGAAGAAGGACGGGGAGGTCACCGGCGAGGTGGCCTACACCTGCCCGCGCAACGTGCTTGTCCGCCTGAGCGAGGTAAATCACTCATGCTCACTGTGTTGCTAGATTTGCACCGTTGTTTAATGCTAATGTCCGCTTCTCAAAAGCAGCGGGAGGACCGGTGATCCTTGGAGGATCGTGGAGGAGCCCTCCGGGTCTGAGAAGGAGAAGGCAAAGAAAGGCAAGGCCAAGGTGGCCATAAAGCCCAAGGTGGTGGCTGAGCCTACGCGGAGCTCGCCATGCCATGGCGGCCACCAGCCGTCAAAGAGACCACCAGGCGACGGGAGCGCCCGAGCAGACCAAGCAAGCGCGGTCAACCCAATGGAAGAGACCAAACCCTCCCTCCTCACCGAAAGCAGAGCGGCGAAGAGGTAAAGAATATGACCCTTTGGCTTAGGCGTTACACGCAGCTCACTCGGGCCATATGGCACGGCTACAACAGTCGCCAACAGAGGAGGCTTGAGGAAGAAGTCGCAAGAAGGAAAAACTTCTTGCGTTCTTGCGAGAAGAGTGCTCACCGGCGGGGAGCTGAGCTCATCGTCATGACACCCATGGACCAGAGGCGAACAATCCGCCAAGGTGCCCCGAGGAAGAGGCGGAAGGTTCGGCAAAAAGATCAAGATCAAGCTTTCTGGCGGTATATAGCAATGAATCTCTTTGACCTTACGAATTTCGACCGTGTTGGGCTTGACTAAGTCTTTTCATCAGTTGCCAGAGGAGACCGCCACGGATGGCGTCGAGGCGGCCTTCGGCGTTCGTTGCTGCCCGAGCACCTACGGTGCATCGCGGGCAACGAGGCCGACCTCAAAAACAATTTGGCGGCGTGGAGCTGCTCCGCCAGACTCAATGAAAGCTCGACGCGCTCAAAGGCGCGGTGGAGCGGCTGGAGAAGCGAAAAAGCGGCGCCGCGGTGCCACGGACAATGGGGCCAAAGCGATGGCTCGAAGCTGCCAGAGGTGACCGAAAGCGGCGGTCCTACGGCACTTCGTCGCGGCGATCCATCCTCGAGCCGCGGAGGTGATCGCGCGGCGAAGTTCCCGCCGCCGAGGTACAAGAAGAGGTCCACGAGCAGGCGGCACAAGTCGTGCCAGTGGAGGCTCCGGTGTCGCCTGGTGAAACGGTACCAGCCTTGCCCGAAGGTGATCGGGCAGAGGAGGAAGAAGAACAGGAGCGGGGAGACGAAAGCGCTTCGCCAGTCGCCCCTGCTCCCGAGCAGAAGAGCTCCCGCAGGAAGAAGGAGCACAGGAGATGGCGGCAAGAGCAGCGCGCTAGTTTCATCCCGCACGAGCGGGGCTTCGTGACGCACGGTCTCGAAGACCGCTTACGCCGGGGAGTGAAGCATCGGCTGGGCAAGGTAAACTCCAAGACCAAACCTTGTTCAGTTTAGCTATATCATCGCAAAGTGATCGACTTGATCTTCTCCCTCAGGTCTTTAGGGACACCATGGCGGAACTTCGAGGGCGGTGTTACCATCGAGCGGAACGCCGTCTTGGCGTCCCTCCGGAGCATCTCAGACGAGGGAGCCTGGGTGAGCCCTCTGCGGCGGCGGCCAAGTCGGGTACCAAGGCGAAGCGAAGAAGCTCAAGGCCGAGCTGACCAAAGAGAGGCATTCCTCTGAGGCTCTTCTAAAAGAAGCCGAGGAGCTTCGTCTTATAAGCCGTGAAGGCGAGCACCGCGGAGGAGAAGCCGGGCCGCACGAAGTGGCTCGAAGAGCAGCTTGCCGAAGCGTCCCATTGGCGGAAGGCGCTCGCGGCGGACGTCGAGAAGCTCAAGGCCTTGCTCGCCAAAGAAGAGCTGACCTCCGCGGGACTCCAGGCGAAGATTTCAACCCTGTGTGCTTCACAGGAAGAGATCGAGGAGATGCGCGGGATGGCGGTGAGGGCGATCACTGCAGAGAACAAGGTCAAGAAGCTGGTCGAGCAGCTCACGACCGTCGGGCAGCGAGTTAGCCAGAGCGATGCTCTGGCCGACAAGCTGCGCGTCAAGACCGAAGAGGTCGAGGCCATCCGAGCAGAAGCTGCGGCACAGGCCAAGCGGAGCAAGGAGGAGATAGAACGCCTCCGAGCTGAAGCCTGGGAAGGGATCAAGGCCCAAGGTGAAGTCGTGCGCCTCAAGTTAGAAGTTGAGGAGCTAAAGGAGCAGCTTGCTCCCAAGTAGCACCGCGGCTGTAACCCGAAAGGGCCTTGTACCTGAAACTTTTGATTAATGCAATAAAGCACTTACCTTTCTTCATGTAAAAAAGAGCAGCAAAAAGACAGGAACGAACAGAAACTAAGAGAAAAGCGAACAGCGCTAGGAAGTTTAAGAAAACCGGTAGAGCGCTTAGCCTAACTCTCAGGCCCCGTTGTGCATCTCGCTCGAAACACGAGTTTGCGAACCGAGCAGTGCACAAGAGAAAGAGCGACACCCTAGCCCCCGGTACGGACGATGCTCAAGAACCTAAGCTTGCGAACTCGAGCACGTGCGTAGAGAGATAGAGCACACTCGCAGCCTGATCGACTCGTTCCATGGACTGCTCGTCAACGTAAGTTAGGCAGTTCCGAGAGTAACCGAACAAGGAAAATGCCTCTGCCACGGGGGGCTTACGAGGCGGACTTTGCCAAGTGGTCGCGCCAAGCGAGAAGTGCCTCGCCGCGGAGGGCTTACGAGAGCAGACTTAGCCGCAAGGTGGGAAAAGCCGTGTTACGTAACCACGAGTTCAGGAATTCGTTGAAGCAAGATACGGGCAGGGAAACCCTGAAAAGTGCGGAGCCAAGAGTTTGCAAGACCGGCAGCCATCAAGTGTTACCAGAGAGAAAGAGGTAGTCTTGAGAAGACAAGAAGTGAAAAGGCGCAGAGGTCGCGAGAATTCACTTAAGAATTGGATTGAACTTTACATGGTGCAGAGACTTGGAGCGAACTAAGTAGCGAAGTTTGACAAAAAGCGCAAGGCTAAGCAAACACACAAAGAGGCCTACACAAAGAACTTACGAAGTGGTCGATGTTCCAAGTCTTTGGTCAGCTCTCTCCGTCCTCCATTGCAGGCGTAACAGCCCCAAGGCGGCGTAAGAAACGACCGTGAATGGGCCCTCCCGGCGTGGAGTTAACTTGTTGGCATTGGACAAGTTCGGACACGGCAGAGCAGGTCGCCCGCCTTCAAAGCCCTTGGTCGAACCGACTTGGCGCATGCCGCGAAGATCTTCTTTGGTAGCGCGCCATTCGACTTGTGCCCGTTCGCGTGTGCCTTGAGGAGATCGAGATCGAGTAAGCGCTCTTGCTCGTCGTCAACCAAGTTGATCGAGCTCGTCGAGGCGAGCCGAGTACTATTTCGTGAGCGTGATGGCTTCTGCTGTGAGACCAGTTGGAAAGGAGTTTCCCTGTTGCGGTGGCGCGGTCTGAACAGCCCAAAGGACGGAAGGAACCGTCGACCCGTGCCTTGTTGTGCTTTCGCGAGTGCCGCGAACACGCGCCGTTGATACCCCGGACGATCTGTCCGTTAGCTCGCTCGATCGCTCCATTGCTCGTGGATGTGCCATGAGGCGAAGCAGACTTTTGGTGCCCAAATTGCTCGATATTCTTGGAATAGCTCGCTCCGAACTGGGTACCGTTATCAGTGATCAGCTTATGGGGAATCCCAAAGCGCGTGACCACGTTGCTTTTGAAAAAGCGCACAGCCGTTATGGCGTGAAGAGACGACATAGGCTCTGCCTCAATCCACTTTGTAAAAGTGTCGATGGCGACGAGCAAGTGTGTGTAGCCCTTGTACCCCTTAGGGAACGGGCCGAGCAGATCCATACCCCATGTGGAGAAAGGCCAAGATGGGGGGATCGTTTGGAGCTCTTGGGCGGGCTTATGTGCCTTCCGGGCGTGAAATTGGCAAGCCTTGCACTTAGTCGCGATATCCCGGGCATCTTGTAACGCTGTGGGCCAATAATAGTCCATGCGAAACGCTTTGCCGACCAGAGTTCTGAAGGAGGCGTGGTTGCCACAGGCACCCTCGTGTATGTTCCTAAGAAGGAACACACCCTCCTGTTGAGAGATGCACTTGGAGAGGACTCCTAGAGCACCGTGACGGTAAAGGATGCCGTCCACAAGCTTGTATGGACCAGCACGCCTTGTAAGCCGGGAACGCTCGGCCGTCTTGGTAGGGTCCCATCGCTAGGTACTGGGACAAATGGCGTTGTCCACTCGGCACCGCTTTCGATGACGGAGACAGCACCACTTGTTTGATTGCCTCGTCCGGAGGCGTGATTGAGGGCTTGTAAAGGTGCTCGGCGAGCACCCCGCCAGCGAGTTCGCGGGAGGATCAAACTTGGATAGCTGGTCGGCCAGAAGTTGTCCTTCACGGCACGAAGAGCACCTCGAAAAATCGAAAATGCCGCCCAACTTCCTCACTTCAACCGGTATTGCGCCATTGAGTCATCGCAGACCGATACTCCTTGTTAACTCGATTGATGACCGGTTGTGAATCTCCTTCACGATCGGCCGTTGGACACCAAGCGACTTTGCGCTCTTAGTCCCGCGAGGAGGCCTCGTACTCTGCGGCGTTGTTAGTCGCCGCAAAGTGTAGTTGAATAGAATATGGAGTTGCTCTCCTTGAGGAGATGAGAACAAAACCAGCCCCCGAGTTTCGGTCTGTGAGCGAATCAAAAACATGGTCAAGGGGTCATCAGCCGCTCGGGAGCTTCACAGGATTTGGGAGGCGAGTCCATTCGGCGACAAAGTCAGCCAAGACCTGGGACTTAATAGCAGTTCAGGCAGCAAACAGAATATCGAACTCTACCAATTCCATTGCCCACTTAGCTATACGTCCGCTTGCTTCCTTGTTCCTTAGGATTTCTCCAAGGGGGAACTTGGTCGGGACCAGTATTTGATGCGCCTGGAAAAAATGGCGAAGTTTCCTAGAGGACATGAGCAAGGCGTAGAGCAACTTCTGGACCTCAGGGTAATGCTCCTTAGATCCGTGAAGTACCTCGCTCACGTAATAGATTGGCCGCTGGATGCCTTCCCTTTCCACCGTCAAGACCGCGCTCACCGCTTGAGGCATGCAGCCAAGATAGAGCAAGAGCCGTTACGTGTCGCGGGTAGTCAAGATGTGGGTTGGACGGTATTGCTTAAGATCTTGAAAAGACCGATCAGCTTCCTCTGTCCACTCGAAGCCATTGTGCTTGCGCAGGGCCTTAAAAAAGGGCAGCCCGCGTTCGCCCTGACGGGAAATGAATCTGCTCAGAGCAGCCATCCGCCCGGTGAGGCTCTGAACTTCCTTGACGGTAGTTGGAGCCTGCATGTTTTCAATGGCCTCGATTTTTTCGGGGTTGGCAGAGATGCCTTGCGAACCAATCACATAACCGAGCAACATTCCAGATCGAACACCAAAGGTACACTTCTCTGGATTTAATTTTATTCGATGCCTGGCGAGGTTACGAAACATCTCGGCCAGGTCTTTTACATGATCTGGAGCATGCTTGCTCTTTACAACTATGTCGTCGACATAGACCTCCAGGTTTTTTCCTCGCTGTTCTGGGAAAGTCTTCTCCATTAAGTTACCGAGCGTGGCACCGGCGTTCTTGCAGACCGAAAGACATGGTCGTATAGCAGAAAGTGCCGAAGGGGGTGATGAAGGCAGTCTTTTCTTCATCCTCGGGGGAGATGCTTATTTGGTGATAACCGGAATAAGCATCGTAAAACTCAAGAGTGGGCATCCATGATCGCATCGACCGGTGGTCTATCGAGGCGGCGGAAATTGTCCTTGGGACAAGCAGCGTTCAAATCTGTGTGATCGACACACATCCTCCACTTACCGCCTTTCTTCTTTACAATGACAGGGTTGGCTAACCACTCGGTATGATCAACCTCACGGATGAAACCGGCGGCGGCGGCTTGCTGGCGATCTTTGATGATCCCCTGCTTGAAGTCCGAAAAGCGTCGAAGCTTCTGGCAAACAGGCTTTTTGTCCTGCCGGACGGCCAGTTTGTGCTCGATGACCTCCCTTGGGACTCCGGGCATGTCAGATGGCTCGAGCAAATACATCTGCGTTAGCTCGGAGGAAAGCGATGAGCTCGTTTTCCTATTTGGGGTCGTGTTGGCCCCAAGTGAGCTATCTTAGCGGCGTCATCAAGGGACGATGGAACTTCCTTGGTCTCTCCTCATGGTGAAGGGAGACCCTAGAGGCGTCTGAGACTTGGTCTCATGGAATTTGAGAACCGCTGGCGGTAGTTGGTCGACGAGGCGAGGGATCGCTCGTCGCAATCGAGCGACTTTGTAGTTGCCCTTGATCGTGATCACGCCGTTAGGGCCGGTATCTTCACGCAATGGTATCCATGATGGGACACGGCCATGAACTTGCCAAGAGAAGGCCGGCCTAGGATTGCATTGTACACGGAAGGGAAGTCGACCACGTCAAACGTGATCAACTCCGTCCGGAAGTTGCTTGACTGCCGAAGGTAACAGAGCGAACAATGCCCGCCCCAATGGTCGAACAGCTTCCCGGGACAATGCCGTGAAAGGCATTCCGACTTCTTTAAGCTTGGGCGAGGAATCGCATCTCGCCCAAGACCTTTTGCGATAGCAGGTCCAAAGCGCCCTGCCGTCGACCGGGACGCGCCAACTCTGGCGTTCGCGATGGTCGGGCGACCACCGAGAGGAGACGCCGAGGCTTGGTCATCCCGATGGGGCAATCATCCTTAGAAAAGGAGATAGAGACCTCGGTCCACTTCATCGATTCAGGTGTGGTTTACCTTTTTCAGCGTTGTGGACCTCCGGCGGCTTCCTTGAGGTGCGCTAGAGAGGTGTAAGCCGAGGAGCCGCCGAAAATAATGGCGATATGGTTCACGGGCTCTTGATATTCGTCATCATCGTCCCGATCACCACCGTCGGCTGGACGCTTGTCCTTGCCGGCATCACCTTGTTCGGGCAGGGTGGTCATTGGGCCCTTGCCGTTGTAGAAATCCTCGAGCTTTGCAGCCCAAGTTCTGCAATGGCGTATGTCGTGCCCGTAGTGCTGGTGGAACTTGCAAAATCGGTCGCCTGGACCTTTCTTGCCTTGTCCGCCTCCCTGAGCAGGCTTTTTGCCCATGTAGTTATTGTTGGGCTTCTTCTGCCCATCCTAGGGAGGAGGTGCGCGATCTATACCAGCGACGGTATTGTTCGCATCACCTTTATTATTCTTTTCTGGGACTTCTTGTCACCAGGGTTGCTGTTGCTCTTCTTCTTCTCATCCACACCAGGCTGGGCCGATAGCTCGCCCTTGTCGAACGCCTTTTTATCTTGAGCAGCGCTCTGCGCGTTGGCATATGATCGGTCACCGCCTTGAACAGTCGTTGGCGGTCCAGTCTCGTTGATCTCGAGATCTGGGTGAGCGCTTCGTCGCGGACTCCGTTTTTGAAAGCGCGGACAACAGATTCGTCCGAGATGTTCGGGATCGTGTTGCGAATCTTAATGAAACGCTTCACGAAGTTGCGGAGGGTCTCCCGTTCATCCGGATCATCTGTGCAGATCATCCTCCTTGCCGAGACGCACATAATGACTCTCGAAAGTTGGCGATCGAGGCGTCACAAAGTTGGTCCCATGGTGAGGAACCCTCCTGGCGATTGAACGACCACGTCCGAGCGGCACCCTCAAGGACGGATCGGGAGGTAATTAGCCATAACGAGCTCGTCACCCCGGCCGCCATGATGGCTGTAGCGTAGATGGAAAGGAGTTCCTCTGGGTTCTGAGTCCCATTGTACCTCTCCATGTGACCGGGCTTGAACTTTGAGGGCCATCGGACAGCACGAAGCTCGTCAGAGAAAGCCCTACAGCCCAAGGCATATGACCGGCCACCTTCCCCGGCAGAACCTAGTCTCGAGAAGACATTGGCCCTGTTGCGCGGAGGGACTCCTGCTGAACGGGAAGATTCAGCCTGAAGAAATTCTCTCCGGAACAATCCGCCACGCTCCTTCCTCGTGGTCGCGACTACGCGGTCCTCACGAGGGGACCGTCCATGATCATCACGTGCACGCTTACCCCTGTGGTCGTGACGACTACGGGGACTTGGCGAGCGACGGCGATCACGGGTAGCTTGATCGCGGACAGTGTTCCTTCGATGGTGACGTGGGTCACGCTATCGGTCAGAGCTGTCCGAGTCATTCCGGGCAGGTTGACTGTGCTGCCTGGAGGAGGTGTTGACTTCACCTAGGGACTTTAGGCCTTCGACCAATCGCTCTAGGTTAGAAGCAACAGCATCGCCCATACGGGCGAGATCGACCTGATTGGTGGATCTGAGGACCGTTGCTATAGCTTCGAGCCGTTCCCGACTCTGATCTATGGGTCCCGGGATCCCTGAACCATCCGCGTTCTGCCCGACTAGAGTCCGGTCACGCGGGGAATTGACCCGAACAGGGGAAGCTTATGCCGGGAGACTTAGCGTCGGTACGCGAGGTGGGTCGCGACGCTGTCGCTCACAACGGTTGCGAAACCGTGCCAAGGTCTGATTGATGGAGGCGTCGAGGCTGCGGCGAATGATATCTTGCTCGTGAGCAGCCAGCGCGACCTCATCTTGCTGCCGAGCAGAATTAATCTGCCCAATCTCGCCAGCCGCCGCATCCCGTGTAGGGTCTCCGGAGGTTCCTGCATCGGCCATGTTGATGCTGTGGGGGCCATGAGAAGGTATGCTTGACGGTGTCATCACTGTGTCGCCACAGGTAGAATCTACCGACATAGCCTTGGAGTCTGACAGATCTAAACCATCGTAAAGATTATCAGTTCCGTAGTCATCGTCAATGACGGGAGTGCGATCTGAGGCTATCTCTGCCATACAGGCAGAGACTTCTGCCTCGGATACGGAAAGTGTTCGAGACCGAACAGATTGATCTGAATTGACAGGGGATGAGGCGTCCTGTCCTTCTGAGTCGTATCCCTTAGGAATAATCTCCTGGTCGCTGATAGAGTTCGACATGCTCGATCTGCGTGTCCCCACGGACGGCGCCAGCTGTCGACGGTTGAGATAACGATCTCAAGTCGCTAAGGTTCTTTAGAAGTGAGATAGGAGACACGCCGAACAACCACGAACGACAACGAGCAGAGGCGGGTTTTATCTGGTTCAGGCCTCTCGGGAGAGATAATAGCCCTACGTCCAGCCTTTCTTATATATCAAGGGTGATTACAAGAGATGGCTCGACGAGACGAACAAGTCTCGGCGAGATTATGGTGTTACAAGCGAAGATCAGGTGTCTACCAGATGCTAAAAGCTAGATCCAAGTCGTAAAACTCGTCCCTCTACACGCCGTAGGGGCCTTGTTTATATAGTGCAGAGCAAACCGACCTCCGGAGAGAATATCGGGCCGGGCTAACAACGAGATCGTTACGAACTCAACGTGCCAAATACATCCCGAGGCAGATAAGGCATACTCCTAGTCTTGGGGATCACGACTCCTATTCCAATCCGGGAAACCACGTCCGGGTCTTCACGTAGCCGTGCAGAACTCTTGTTCGAGTTGGACTCAAACACGATTCCTTGGCCGTTACGCACCATGCCAGCCAGTAAGCTGTTCGGCATGACGCATATGGGCCAGATAAAACCTTCCAGGGAGCTGGGCCCTGGTAGGCTGTTCGATTGGGCCGTCAGGGAGTGGGCCATGGCAATGGGCCATATTTTAATCCCCGACAATAGAAAAATAATTTTTGGATGATTCTGATTATAAAAGATGCGTGCCTCAAATACCCATCTGTGGTAAAAATTTGAAGTCCACTGGTTTCTTCATTCGGGTGTTATGAGGTGAAAACCGAGCCCCACATTTTCTGCTCGAAGTTTATAACAGCTCGTGGTGTTTGATTTTTCATTTCTTTGTGGAAGGCTTTTTGAGGAGATTTTTGACATGGTGCTTTACAACTCATTATTAAATAGGGACAAAAATGTCAAAAAATCTAAGAGCACAGAAAGCCACCATCCGTGTCCTCCAAGTGAAACAAACTCTGCAAAATCTGTTTTTCTTTCCTATAAAGCAGCTTGTGTTGTTGAATTTTTATTTTTTTTCTAAAGAGATTTTTGAGGAGATTTTCGGCTGTGATCTCATGGCTAATTATGTAATAGGGACTAAAATTCTCAAGAATGGAAGATCACCAGAAAGCCACCATCCATATCCTCCATGTGAGAACAAATCTAATTTTGGTTTTCTAAAAATCGCTTTGATCATTTGGCTTGGTCTTCTTTCCTAAAGCAAACTTTGAATTGATTCTTCTCTTTTGAACACTTGACAACCAGGATTGCGAATGCAAAAATTCCCACATATTGCATGACTCTATGTCATGCATGCTATGCGTACACATAATTGTCAAGTTGTTCGGGTTTTTGTGAAAACGGTAGCGTCGAAAATTTGTGGCGTCTGTTCACCTCCTCTAGCCGCCTAGCTCGGGTCTTCAACTGGTATCAGAGCATTTAGTTTGGTGTTTATTTTCAAATCTGGACCGATTTTTGAAACTCAACCTTGTTGCTTTTGGAGCTATGGCGGACAAGTATTTTACCAAACCTGCCATGTTCTCCGGAGCTGATTTTTCCTATTGGAAGGCTAGGATGGAAACAAATGTGATGGCTCAGGGCTACAACATTTGGCTTAAGATCAAGGAACCGTATAAGTTTCCCAAGGAGATGACAGCCGCAAAATTTTCTAATTCAAGGCCTTAGCCGAGGGGAGTACGAGCGGGTGTCGGACATCACCACAGCTCACAAAATCTGGACGACCCTCCAAGCTTACCATGAGGGGACGACTCATGTTAAGGTGGTGAGACAAGACTAACACAAAGGCCTTGTTTGTTTCAGCTTAAAGTTGAGTTGGGGTTTACTGTATCAAATTTGTGACCTCCTCAAAAGACGTTCTAAAGAATTCAAAAAATTATGAAAATAATATTTTACGAAATCTACGGAGAACTATTTTAATCCTTACAAAAATGACTAAAAAATATTACATCATTTGGCTTATACAAAAATAACAAGTTTTTATTTAATTTAATTTAATCTAATCTAA
Organism: Raddia guianensis; assembly: GCA_036346415.1. Taxonomy (NCBI): domain Eukaryota; kingdom Viridiplantae; phylum Streptophyta; class Magnoliopsida; order Poales; family Poaceae; genus Raddia; species Raddia guianensis. The sequence goes on along the minus strand of CM070535.1, from coordinate 42,277,280 downwards.
TCTAAAACAAACAAGACCGAAGGAGAGTACAATCGATTTTCGTAGAATCTGGGTGAAACGCTTGACTCATGTTTCTCCCGCTTCACCAATATTCTTGTCGATCTCCGTTCGGTCGAAGTCGAATATATCGATTCGGAGATCGACAGGCACTTTCTCTCTTCATTGGATCTTATGGTCCGGGATGTGAAGGTGACTACAATCCGACAGGCAGCCGATCTTTCGGCACTAACCTTATAAGTGCTCTATGCTAGTCTCAAGATGCACGAACTTAAACATCTCCCGAAAGTGCCCAATTCCTCATCCACGGCCTTGATAGCTGACCGCTCTGGTCGTGGTTCTTTTGATGTTACCGATTTCTCCTTCTCTGCCCTTTGTGAGCTGTCTAATGATCAGATGGACAAGATTCCGGAGGAGCAGCTTGCCTTGTTGGCTAGGAAGTTCTCACATGCATACAGGCGAGTGGCCGATTGGAGGAGAGGCATCATGAGGTGCTTCGGTTGTAGTGGTCTCAACCACATGAAGCATGACTGTCCTAAGTCCGGACGAGAGGAGCGGAACGACTACGCCGCGCTAGCACGGAACCACAACATCAAGGCCAGTGGTGGAGGTGCTGGCCGCTTTGGAAGAAACCGTCATCTCCGACAAGGAGGATGGACACTCTGATGATAGTGAGGATGAGTCGCCAGAGAACGACGACGTTGACTACACCGGCATGTGTTTCATGGCACACGGTGATAGCGGTGACAACGACTCAGACATCTATCACACCGACGACGATGAGGTAACTGATGAACAAGGACCCTCCTATTCTGAACTCTTGTAAGCATTAGTTAAAATTCATGACAAGTACACTAAAGTTTTGGTCAAGAAAAATGCCCTTAAAGCTCAACTAAAAAATGCTAAACCTGCTGCTTGCTCTGATTGTGAGAAGCTCACTCTAGAATTGGATGAATTGAAAATGCATTTTAAGAACTATCCAATTAGAGAATGAAAAATGTAGAACTGTTCCCGAGCCTGTTGATTCTGATGGGTGGTTAGAGTTTGATAGGGTCATGCTAGATTTCAATAAACTAAGGACAACTCATGTTAGGGTGATTAATTTGAATGAAAAACTTAAGGAAGTTAATGTTAAGCTTGTAAAAGAATTAGATGATGCTAGAAAGAATTTGTTCCTTGTCACCTCTAATCTATAGTCTGTCTGCTTGATTTACCCTAGCATGCTTTGTTCTGATCCCTCTGCACACTCATCTAAGGACCCAATCAGTCCAGTTGCGGGCTATAGCGATCATGCTTCACCTAAGGATCGGCCTAGTCAGCTCAGATGAGAGTTGTAACTTCCACTCACTTGATTCTACAGGCCGTGATTGCACACTACTGAAACTTGAGTATTTGAACTTGCATGCTATGATTTCTGAGCTTAATGATGCTGTTCTTGATGCCTCTGTATGTGATCGATGTCTTAAGCTTGATGGGGAGATGGGTAGGATCTACCAGGATGTCGCGACCCCGCGTCTCCACAGGGAATCATGCACCATGATCTGATACTACGCCCAGACTAGTACCTCATGATGGACAATTAAATTGGCTATCATAGCTGGCATTCCATTATTATTCAAAATAACAGAGTATTACAAAGTAGCATCATAAGCTATTACAATAAGACAGGTATTACCAAATATTAATAACGAATAACAAGAACATCAGAGCAGCAGCAGTCTTCAGCGACGATATTCAAGCAACTGACCCGGACACCGGCGGCTAGACCAGCACACCTGAGTTCAGACCCTCTTGGTCCTGATCGAACTTGCAACCTGAATAGTAAAATTTATCCATGATTGATATAATTAGTACGCGGCTACCCAGCAAACAATTCTTAAGTATATATGCAATGGCAAAGGCAGGGAGTAGGTTATTTACCCAAAACCTAATTCTAGTCGAATTTTAGTTGACTAATTTTTTTAGTGAATGCATGATCATAAGTAGTATCAGGAACCAACAAAAGAAGGTGCATCTCACACCAAGTCAATCCCAACCTCCTCTAGTCAAGTTCAATTATTAAAAAGGTGGATTTACATGTGCAAACCTCTTGCCCCGTCCATATCCGTGGACACGGCTATCATGATAGATTTAACTCTGTTGAGTGTGTACAAATTTTCCCACAAGCCCCGTCTCATCCAGTAGAAGATACGGTACAAGACATTTCCAGCCTACTATGCCCACCACTTCGCCTGCCCTCTCTTTTGATTTCCCCGGCCCCGCCGGTGTCCGTCGCGGTAGGTCGTTCCCCATTTAAGCAATTCAGTCTCAGGAACGCACCTACCCCTCAGGAGAGATTGCAAGAGTCCCCATAGGGCAATAGTGACGAAACGTAACCGGACATCCTACGAGCAAGTGGTTAGTGGGTTTCGTAGGGTACTAAGCTAGGGCCGAAGGTGTCGACTGTTGACTAATTGGGGGGTCACCGCCGGCAATGAATTTGTACGAGGGGACGCTAATCAAGAACCAAACCAGATGGTGGCACAAGACCGGGTTATACAGGTTTAGGCCCTTAGCACCGAGGTAATACCCTACTTCATGTGCTCTGGGATTATGTTTGATCAAGATGCAGGATGCAAGATGACCAAGACGATTACAGCGTATGCTCTATGAGGTGATGCTTATCAGGTGATGCTTAGCTTTCTATGGCCTCCACCCCCTCCCTTTATATAGTGTAGGGGGAGATAGAGTTGCACGGTAGCACGTGATATATGGTACCTAATCCTGTTATGCCGTTACATGTCTTGCATGTGTTGATCTCCTGATTACATGGAGATAGATCATATCCTCGGAAACTTCTTTGGAGCTCAAGGTAGGTGTAACCCGAGTGGTCTCTATCCTTGATCGGCTGACTTGGATCACCCCCCATCTGCTCCCTTATGGGCCTTCTAGAGGATACCCGGAGCCCATATAGTCCATAGAAGGCACATGTAGTTGTACGGTAAGGTTTGGTCTAGTAATACACAAGCTTGAGTCTTTGTTAGAGGAGACCCTCGAATCTCCACCACAGTCCCAAAACCATCACTGCCAGGTCTCCTCTAAGCAATCTACACTAGTTTAGTTGTTTAGGGTTTAATAAAAAACATCATCACGAAGCATACGCCTCACAAGGCACATTTTATTGTGAATCCCAATGCAATCATAACATCTAGTCAAAGGATAGGCTATGAAACAGTAAAGGGTTCAACAAATGAGGTCTAATCATGCTAGTAAATGACTAACTTGAATAAGGCACACACACTATTCTAATATGCATGCAAAGATGAAATACAAATAGTAAATACGATTATGCTCCCTCCGTCCAAAAACTGTTGCTCTAAATCATAGCCAGGACAGCACATACTTTTAGACGGGCGGGGATAGTAAAACATAGGATAGGAATATCCGAACAACTAGTGCTTGCCTGGTAACGATAGGCCTTGGAAGGAATCGTCAACGTTCTCGGGCCACCATCTTCAATGGTGACGTCTCAGCTAGAATCCAGGTCTTGATGATCCATCGTGAAATCGTCGGTGATATATCAGTGCAACACCGGGTCATCATGCTTTTCTAGGAGGTTGTCGGCACTCATGGCTCCAGTGTCAACGATGATGATGATCTGACTCGAGTCTTAATCATGACCATCTTTCGAGAATTTATCACCGCTCATGATTCCGGTATAAATACCGTCATGGTCTACATGCAAAACGAGATGCAAACAAATAAACAATGGCAAATATATTTAAATAGAAGAAATAGTAAACAAGTTGTAGGGGATAATGCCTTGGTCTTCAAAACACACTTTGGATCTCCACGAATCCCGATCGGAATAATTTTCCCTTCAACAGTGTCGCTCGGCGCCCGCCTCATGAAGTTGGCGACAACGACATGCATAACGAGGCACACGCGCAGAGGGGACTGCAAAGAAAATTCAGAAAAATACAAAATAATTACTGTAGGTAGAATAAAATACTACTTGTCGGTGTAATAAATACCGGGGTACGAAGAGACCTGAGAAGATCAGGCGGGCCCCACGCGTCAGGCGGGCAACCAAGGCCACGCGTCGGGCGGGCGATCAAGGCCCCAGCGCGTGGGCGAGCCCTTAGAAGACCAGGCGAGGGCCCCACGCGTCAGGCGGGCGACCAGGCCCTAGCGTGTGGGCGAGCCCATCAGCGCGCCGGGCGAGGGCCCCACGCGTCGAGTGGGCACGGGCGAGCCTCGGCGGCGTGGGGCCTCCCACATCAGCGGGCCCGCGAGGCGGGGCGTTGCGGAAGGAGTCTTCGGGCGAAGGCTCCCCTGCTGCGAAAGACGGCGCATTAATGCGACATCACGCGCGGATAGACGGTGAAGAAATGATTACCGCCACGATGACCCTGCGCAGTCGGGCGGCATCCTTTGTGGCGCGATCGGAATTGACCGCCGAGAGAAGGTTTGCTTAAGATGGCGCCGCGTCGGGAGGAGCAGATCGGGCCCCGCCATGATCTCATTGGTGTGTCTGCGGGGGGCGAGGCCACTGCGGCTAACTGCGAGGGCGGCGCCGTGCGGCGTAGTAGTAGCACGTTTTCGTCTCTCCTATCGTGTCCCTTGTGTCTTATCAGTGTACTGTACCGAGAGTACTGTATTGCCTACCCCCATGGCTTTCTCCACCAGCTCGAGGCTTGTATAAAAGGAGCGGAGAGAGAGGGGAGGGGGTACGTTATTTCGACAGGGTTCGAAAACATTCTGTAACCACACCTCATTCAACCACAACACGGAAAAGAGCTAAGGCTCGGCAGGAGTAGGACTATTACCCGCAGGGCGTCCGAACCTGGGTAAATCTGAGAGTCGCTCCTTGCTGCGTCCCACGCTCAATCGAACTGAGCTCGGCCGATAGGCTAGCAGGATAGAAATCTGACTAGGGGTGTGATCCGCAGTGGTTGAGCGGTGAACACGCCGTTAGTGGCGCGCCAGGTAGGGGAGCGCTAGCTTCGGTTCGAGTTCTTCGACCTTTCTTCAGGCGGCGATGGCGGATCAGCAGTCCGCGTCGGACACGAAGCGGCCGCTGAGCCGCGGCTGCGGCGTCGGCCTCGGCGATGGCGGTGGATCAGCCGGGCGGCAGCCGTCCCGGTTTGGCTAGGCGGCGCCTGGCCTTGGAGGAGTGCACCCCAGCACAGAACCTCCATGCGGCCAGGGCCCTGCTGGACAACCCACCAGTTCCGGTGACTCCGGACTCCCCGGCGGCGCCGTGGCTGGCCAGCTTGGCCCGTTACGTCGACGCCGCCGCAGCGGTGGTACAAGTTTCGGGAGGTGCGGGAACCGGCGTTTCCGCTTCTTCCCGCTCTTTCTTGCCCTCGCACCCCTCTCGCAGGTCTCCTAGCGTGAGGGAGCGGGGCCAGGACGACAGAAGCCAGGCGACTCCTACGGGGGTTCGGCCAGGCAGGCGTACAGGCGGGCTGGATCTCCGGTCCCACCTGGAGGACCGCCATCTACGACACGGAGAAGACTTGCGCGACAAGCTCCGCAGGCGACGCGATCGAGTGCGCGACCGCGCCGACGCTGCCGCCCGTGGGGACCAGGAGGGTTCCCGCGACGCTGCCTCCGCCAGAGAAGGCGGCGCATCTTCAGCGCCATCCGGGCGGCGGGCACGGCGAGGCGAAGGCCGCGTCCAGGAGCAGGAGGCTCCCGACGTCGGTTGCCGCGCCTTTTCCAAGGAGCTGCGCCGAGTCCAGTGGCCGGAGAGTTTCCGGCCCACCCCCATCGAGAAGTACGACGGCTCCACCAACCCTGACGAGTTCTTGCAGATTTACACTACGGTGATGCAGCCGACTGGAGGGTCGGGGAAAGTTCTGGTGAACTACTTCTGATGCGCTCTGATACCAAATGATGCGCTCACGGGTTCCCGATCTTCCGGTGAGAGGGATAACTTCGATTTGGGCGGAGGATGACTTTGACGATCCGCCACGAACCACGCAAGGATAAGCGCCGCAATCGCTAAACCACACTCTGATTGTTATCAACCGTGCAAAGCCGGATGACCTGACCACGAAGGTCCATCCTTGCAAGCAATCGAAGAACTCGCAAGAACAAGGATAAAGCATACACTCGAACCGAGGTTCGAAGCTCGAATCGATAGGTCAACCGACACTAGGGATTTCGAGAGTGTTTCTCCAATCTGGAAAACAACAACAAATGAACAAAACCTAAACAAAAAACGAAAGAATCTTCCCAATATATAGGGAGAGGGATGGCTCCTAGAAGGTGCTCCCACGCACTAGGAATACAGGGGGACACAGCCCAAAGTAATGGTGACACAGCACCCAAGAAGTGCAAAAGACTGGTTCTGTTCGCGAGATGTTTTTGACTGCTGCGGCTACATCACTTGGAATTTGAAGATGAGGTTGGATCCGTTGGAAATATGGCGAAGTTATCTTTCCAAGGAGTGCTCACACGTTCCAATCGGAGTCCATTTGCATTCTCTAGGCCGTTTTTCATTCAGACTGGTCATTGATGGCCGAGTGGGATCCCTTTGCATTCCCACCATGTTTTAATGCCTTAATTGGGGTGTTGGTGCCTTGTAGCTGGTCCTTGTTCAACTTCCTGATAATTGACTTGTCGTCCACTGGCTCGTGTGTTTGGTCCTTGCATGATGATCAAAGGTCGCGGGTCACTTGGAAAGACTTTGGTCATTGATCCCTTGGGTGTATCCGATGTAGCGATGTCCTCATCATTCTCCCCTTCTTTATTTGGAGTCGTCCTCGACTCTAGTTCATCTTCTATTACAAAGTATGACGTGAAATCTTGATGTGCTTCTGGAGGACGAACTGGATTCTAGAAGAAGGAGCACTTCCACATATGCATTGGTGCCATGATCTTATCATCCTTCCCTTCTTCACGAAAAGATGTCCTCGTCTTTTGACAATCTACAAAGGTTCTCAAGAAAAAGAACAACGTGTATGCGTGGTATATGTATGCATCAATTGTTTTATTGTTCTCGCTTTCAATATGGAAACAATTTGTTAGAGACCATTTGTTCTCATGATTTCTTCTTTCTTGAGAAAAATTTGTCCTTAAATTTATTAAGCATTGCATCAAATTGTATGGAAAAGACCAAGATTTATTTGGGCCATGCAGATTTTTAACAAATGATTCACATGTGACATATGAGCAAATGAATGGATATCTCTTTTCAAAACAGTCATCATCAAACAATTTCTTTATCCACGAGCCACCACAATATGATACAATGGATGGCGTGTTGTAAGAATTCAACCTCAAATCAGCAAGCAAATCGGTTGTGATAAATATTTGTGAACATGAAAGTTGTTGTTCACACCATAATTTCCACTCAAATAAAATTTGCAGGTACTATCTAGAGATTTGGAACTAGAAATTTTGGCAACCTTGTCAATCATACAAGACAGTTCAACAGGTTCATTAAAAAGCACATAGCACAAGGATTTATCTTGAAATGCTTTCGAAAGAACTTTGTCGTGAGTAATCAATTCAACATTTTGCAAATCAGGAATATTAAATTCAGATAAAGATATTTTACTTTCAGCACAAGTGTTGTTGCAAGAACTCACCTCTTCTTTGTGGATGACTATCGATTCAACACCATTATTACCTTTAATGTTCTTCTCAGATGATGTAGGTGTTGTAACAGGTGTTTCTTTGGTAACCATGGTGATCTTATCACCATTGTCTTGAAGTAGTGTAAATTGTTCGGCACTCAATGTTTCATCAACAAGTATGTTGCGATGTATCTTATTTCCATTAGACCATGGGCCAACAATGGCACAATTGCTATCAAACATGATCTGGTTAGTCGGTATGGAAGGTGCAGTCTCATCTAGCACCATGGTCGAAGGGAATGTCCCATGCTCGACCATATGAACTTCAATCTCTTCATTCTTTCCAATCTCCTGCAAAAGGTTAGTTGAAGAAGGAGACACAAGTGCATGCAAATTGTCTACTGAATTATCTTCTTCTGCGTAAATTACTTCATGAAATTTAGAAATCTCTTCCTTCATAGCATCAAGCATTTTTATTTCTTCCAAAATGTGATTTTCAGCTTTACAAGCAAGCTTAACCAAATGAGAGAGTGAGTTATAGTTTTTATTAACAATAATGTCCTGGATTTCTTGATTAAGCCCTCTCGAAAACCGAAGTTCAGTTGCTTCCTCGCATTCGTCTAACCCACAACGCAGCAAATGATTTTGCAATTGTTCAAAGTAATCCTTAACACTTTTATTGCCTTGTTTTAAACGTTGTAGTTTAGTGTTTAAGAAATCAGCATGGTAATCAGGAACATACATATCTCTCATAAGTCTCTTCATGGCATTCCAGCTGTGAGGTTGTCCCTCTTTTCTAGTATTCCACCATATTAACGTAAATCCATTTAGCACACTAGTGGCAGCCTTCATCTTTTGTTTTTCAGAGAAGTCATATTTTTTAAATTCATTGTCAACCGCAATTTCCCAATCAATGTAAGCTTTAGGATCATATGTAATACCGAGGGGAGGCAAGATACACTTCAGATTACCTTGTACATGATTTGGAGATGGTGAATCGTTCTTATTGGTCCTGCTAGCCTTCCTAGCAAGATGATAAGAGCCATCATGAAAGTTCTGTTCCAATTCTCGCTTGATCGATGCATTTAGTTGCTTGTCGCCAGTAGTGACAATTGTTCCATTCTCACGATATTGCTTGGAACCATTATGTCCATTAAACCCTGCCATGGTTAGTAGCAAACAAGAATAGCACACAAAAATATGTGAATCCCTATCAACTACTAGGTGCTGGAAATATTGAAAGTCACATCTCTCAAGCTCTTACCAAGTTCTTACCAATTCTTACAAATGCAACAAGTGGTTCAACCAGCGGCTGGTTCGTGATAAACCAATCTCAAATGTGAGTAAAGCGATTGCAAGTCTATCACCTGTATGGCTAGTAGAAAGTGGAGTTTGGACAGGCTTTATATGAGTAGCAATGGAAACAATCAGCTAATTTCAGATTTGCACAATTTGAATAAGTGTTCAAACTAGCACATTGCCTATGTTGCTGATCAAACAAAGATGTATAATAGGCTTAAGCAAGTGTGTGGAGTTGACAACAGGTGCTGGACACTCAGCAAGTCACGGATTTGTACTATGGGACAAGAAAGCACAAGATAGATCAAACTTTGCAGTTTGCTGTTTTCTGCCCACAGGACAGCAGGTTGGTATTTTGGCCGTAACTCTTTGTCAGGTGCCTCTTTGATTATGAAATTTTTTACACTTCTTCCCGACGACTTTTTCAACAACTTTTGTTGTGGGACAACTTTCTGAAAACGAATAGAGAAATTCGCACAAAATTCACAATTGAACTGATCTGCAGATTTCAGGGCGGCAACAAGGTCTGAATCAAACATCCATAACTCCTTGGTTCTTTCATGTATGGGGTTGAAAATTGGTATGATGATAGAAGAACAAGTGTAGAATCTTCTCCGTTTGGTTTCACTCAAAAAGGATTAGGGAATTGGGAGAAATGGCGTTTTTGGTGCAGACTGTAGAAATGAAGATTTTCTGGTCGAGATTGATACTTGTTTTTGGGTGTTTTTGGGTGGATTTTGAGGTGGGGAGATGAACAAGAAGATGAACAGCAACAAGACAACACTAGGATGAATAGGAACTCAAAGTAACAAACTGTAATAACCGATTGAAAAGGCACAAAGGGGCTTGGACAGCGGGTAAACAATCTTTTTGTAGGGCAAATTTTCTGTACTATAGGAAGAACACACATAACTAAACAAGATACAAACTCACCGGTCAACCTGGCTCTGATACCAAATGATGCGCTCTGATACCAAATGATGCGCTCACGGGTTCCCGATCTTCCGGTGAGAGGGATAACTTCGATTTGGGCGGAGGATGACTTTGACGATCCGGCTACGAACCACGCAAGGATAAGCGCCCGCAATCGCTAAACCACACTCCTGATTGTTATCAACCGTGCCAAAGCCCGGATGACCTGACCACGAAGGTCCATCCTTGCAAGCAATCGAAGAACTCGCAAGAACAAGGATAAAGCATACACTCGAACTGAGGTTCTGAAGCTCGGAATCGATAGGTCAACCGACACTAGGGATTTCGAGAGTGTTTCTCCAATCTGGAAAACAACAACAAATGAACAAAACCTAAACAAAAAACGAAAGAATCTTCCCAATATATAGGGAGAGGGATGGCTCCTAGAAGGTGCTCCCACGCACTAGGAATACAGGGGGACACAGCCCAAAGTAATGGTGACACAGCACCCAAGAAGTGCAAAAGACTGGTTCTGTTCGTGAGATGTTTTTGACTGCTGCGGCTACATCACTTGGAATTTGAAGATGAGGTTGGATCCGTTGGAAAGATGGCGAAGTTATCTTTCCAATGAGTGCTCACACGTTCCAATCGGAGTCCATTTGCATTCTCTAGGCCGTTTTTCATTCAGACTGGTCATTGATGGCCGAGTGGGATCCCTTTGCATTCCCACCATGCTTTAATGCCTTAATTGGGGTGTTGGTGCCTTGTAGCTGGTCCTTGTTCAGCTTCCTGATAATTGACTTGTCGTCCACTGGCTCGTGTGTTTGGTCCTTGCATGATGATCAAAGGTCGCTGGTCACTTGGAAAGACTTTGGTCATTGATCCCTTGGGTGTATCCGATGTAGCGATGTCCTCATCACAACCACACCACAACTGTGGGGCGTTCCCCCTCGGTTCGCCATGAGTCTCCTGGAATCGAGGAGATCGGGTAGAACCGCTCAGATGCCAATCCGGAGAAAGAGTGGATTAATGGGACCAAAACTAATTTTCTTTCACAACCGTCTTTGGTTCAGCTTCGTGGATAACATCCACACCACAATTGTGCGGGGTGCCGCTCGGATTGCCACGAGTCTCCTGGAACCAAGGAGATCGCACGGGAGGCTTAGAAGCCAATCCAGAGAAATAGGGGATTATGGGGACAAAAATTGTTTGCTTTCAAAACCGTCGTTGCTGGAGTAGCGTGGAGTTGAACCATACCACAATTGTGGGGGTTTGCCCCTCGGTTCGCCACGATTCTGCAGGAATCAAGGAGATCGCAGCGCAGAAGCCAATCCGGAGAAAGAGGGGCTTAAGGGGACCAAAACTAATTCTCTTCGAAACCATATATTGGTGGAGCATGATGCTGTCCAACCTAGGGGTGAAAGTTTCTGTCCGTATCCGAGATATCCGAGTTATCCGCATTAAATAGATAACACATTTTAAAAAAGTATTTAGACCGTTTTATTAACCTTCATTCCAAAAACAAAATATGAGTTGTATGGAAAAAAATTGTAATGTTTGTGTATCTATCCGAGCCAAAAAACCTCTATCCGAATGATCCGAATACGATCCGTTTTCACCCCTCCAACCACATCACAATTGTGCGGGGTTGCCCCTCGAACCGCCACGAATCACCTGGAATTGAGGAGATCGCGTAGCACAACTCAGAAGCCAATCCGAAGAAAGAGGGGATTGAGGGGACCAAAACTAATTTTCATTCAAAACCACATGACAATTGTGCGGGGTTGCCCCTTGAATTACCACGAGTAGGGTTTGTAACTCAGAGTAGACAGTTGAATGGAGTGGTGATCTATGCTCTGGAATTGAGGAGATCGCGTAGAACGACTCAGAAGCCAATCCGAAGAAAGAGGGGATTAAGGGGACTAAAACTAATTTCCTTTCGAAACATTCTTTGGTGGACCTTCGTGGAGTCCAACCACACCACTATTTCAGGGTGTTGCCCCTCGGATCACCACGAGTCTCCTGGAATCGAGGAGATCGTGTAGAACGGCTCAGAAGCCAATCCGGAGAAGGAGGGGATTGAGGGGACCAAAGCTAATTTTGATTCAAAACCGTCTTTGGGGGAGCATAGTGTTGTCCAACCACAGATCAATTGTGTGGGGTTTGCCCCTTGGATCGCCACGAGTGTCCTGTGATCGAGGAGATCGCGTACAGCAGCCCAGAAGCCAATTCGGAGAAAGTGGGGATTACGGGGGACCTAAACTAATTCTCTTCAAAACCGTATTTGGTGCAGCGTGGTGCTGTTGATTCACATCAGAATTGTGCGGGGTTGCCCCCTGAATCGCCACGACACCTCTATTTTTCTTTCTAAACCATCCTTGGTGGACCTTCGTGGAGTCCAACGACACCTCTATTTCGGCGGGTTGCCCCTCGGAGCTCCACGAGTCTTCTGGAATCGAGGACATCGTGTAGAACAGCTCAGAAGCCGATCCGGAGAAGGAGGGAATCGAGGGGACCAGAACTAATTTTGTTTCAAAACTGTCTTTGGGGGAGCATAGTGGTGTCCAACCGAACATCAATTGTGGGGGGTTGCTCTTCGGTTCGCCACGAGACTCCGGAAATCGAGGAGATCACGTAGAATGGCTCACAATCCAATCCGTAGGCGGAGGGGATCATGGGGGACCAAAACTAACTTTCTTTCAAAACCGTATTTGGAGGGGCATCGTGGTGTCCAACCACACGTCAATTGCTGGGGTTTGCCCTTCGGTTGGCCCCGAGTCTCCAGGAATCGAGGAGATCGCGTAGAATGGCTCAGAATCCAATACAAAGAAACAGAAGATTCTGAGGACCACAACAAATTTTCTTCTGAAATCGTCTTTGGTGGAGCATCGTGGTGTCCAGCCACACCACAATTGTGGGGCGTCCCCCCTCGGTTCGCCACGAGTCTCCTGGAATCGAGGAGATCGCGTAGAACCGCTCAGATGCCAATCCGGAGAAAGAGTGGATTAATCGGACCAAAACTAATTTTCTTTCACAACCGTCTTTGGTGCAGCATCGTGGATAACATCCGCACCACAATTGTGTGGGGTGCCGCTCGGATTGCCACGAGTCTCCTGGAACCGAGGAGATCGCGCGGAAGGCTCAGAAGCCAATCCAGAGAAATAGGGGATTATGGGGACAAAAATTGTTTGCTTTCAAAACCGTCCTTGCTGGAGTAGCGTGGAGTTGAGCCATGCCACAATTGCGGGGGTTTGCCCCTCGGTTCGCCACCATTCTGCAGGAATCGAGGAGATCGCGGCGTAGAAGCCAATCCGGAGAAAGAGGGGATTAAGGGGACCAAAACAAATTCTCTTCGAAACCATATTTGGTGGAGCATGATGCTGTCCAACCACATCACACCAGCGGGTTGCCCTCGAACCGCCACGAATCACCTGGAATTGAGGAGATCGCGTAGCACAGCTCAGAAGCCAATCCGAAGAAAGAGGGGATTGAGGGGACCAAAACTAATTTTCATTCGAAACCACATGACAATTGTGCGGGGTCGCCCCTTGAATTACCACGAGTAGGGTTTGTGACTCAGAGTAGACAGTTGAATGGAGTGGTGATCTATGCTCTGGAATTGAGGAGATCGCATAGAACGACTCAGAAGCCAATCCGAAGAAAGAGGGGATTAAGGGGACTAAAACTAATTTTCTTTCAAAACATTCTTTGGTGGACCTTCATGGAGTCCAACCACACCACTATTTCAGGGTGTTGCCTCTCGGATCACCACGAGTCTCCTGGAATCGAGGAGATCGTGTAGAACGGCTCAGAAGCCAATCCGGAGAAGGAGGGGATTGAGGGGACCAAAGCTAATTTTGATTCAAAACCGTCTTTGGGGGAGCATAGTGTTGTCCAACCACAGATCAATTGTGTGGGGTTTGCCCCTTGGATCGCCACGAGTGTCCTGGAATCGAGGAGATCGCGTACAGCAGCGCAGAGGCCAATCCGGAGAAAGTGGGGATTACGGGGGACCAAAACTAATTCTCTTCAAAACCGTATTTGGTGCAGCCTGGTGCTGTTGATTCACATCACAATTGTGCGGGGTTGCCCGCTGAATCGCCACGACACCTCTATTTTTCTTTCTAAACCTTCCTTGGTGGACCTTCGTGGAGTCCAACGACACCTCTATTTCGGCGGGTTGCCCCTCGAAGCTCCACGAGTCTACTGGAATCGAGGAGATCGTGTAGAACAGCTCAGAAGCCGATCCGGAGAAGGAGGGGATCGAGGGGACCAGAACTAATTTTGTTTCAAAACTGTCTTTGGGGAAGCATAGTGGTGTCCAACCTAACATTAATTGTGGGGGGTTGCTCTTCGGTTCGCCACGAGTCTCCTGAAATCGAGGAGATCACGTAGAACGGCTGACAATCCAATCCGTAGGCGGAGGGGATCATGGGGGACCAAAACTAACTTTCTTTCAAAACCGTATATGGAGGAGCATCGTGGTGTCCAACCACACGTCAATTGTTGGGGTTTGCCCTTCGGTTGGCCACGCGTCTCCAGGAATAAAGGAGACCGTGTAGAATGGCTCAGAAACCACTTCAAAGAAAGGGAAGATTCTGAGGACCACAACTAATTTTCTTCTGAAATCGTCTTTGGTGGAGCATCGTGGTGTCCATCCACACCACAATTGTGGGGCGTTCCCCCTCGGTTCGCCACGAGTCTCCTGGAATCGAGGAGATCGCGTAGAACCGCTCAGATGCCAATCCGGAGAAAGAGTGGATTAATCGGACCAAAACTAATTTTCTTTCACAACCGTCTTTGGTGCAGCATCGTGGATAACATCCGCACCACAATTGTGCGGGGTGCCGCTCGGATTGCCACGAGTCTCCTGGAACCGAGGAGATCGCGCGGAAGGCTCAGAAGCCAATCCAGAGAAATAGGGGATTATGGGGACAAAAATTGTTTGCTTTCAAAACCGTCCTTGCTGGAGTAGCGTGGAGTTGAACCATACCACAATTGCGGGGATTTGCCCCTCGGTTCGCCACCATTCTGCAGGAATCGAGGAGATCGCGGCGCAGAAGCCAATCCGGAGAAAGAGGGGATTAAGGGGACCAAAACAAATTCTCTTCGAAACCATATTTGGTGGAGCATGATGCTGTCCAACCACATCACAATTGTGCGGGGTTGCCCCTCGAACCGCCACGAATCACCTGGAATTGAGGAGATCGCGTAGCACAACTCAGAAGCCAATCCGAAGAAAGAGGGGATTGAGGGGACCAAAACTAATTTTCATTCAAAACAACATGACAATTGTGCGGGGTCGCCCCTTGAATTACCACGAGTAGGGTTTGTGACTCAGAGTAGACAGTTGAATGGAGTGGTGATCTATGCTCTGGAATTGAGGAGATCGCGTAGAACGACTCAGAAGCCAATCCGAAGAAAGAGGGTATTAAGGGGACTAAAACTAATTTTCTTTCAAAACATTCTTTGGTGGACCTTCGTGGAGTCCAACCACACCACTATTTCAGGGTGTTGCACCTCGGATCACCACGAGTCTCCTGGAATCGAGGAAATCGTGTAGAACGGCTCAGAAGCCAATGCGGAGAAGGTGGGGATTGAGGGGACCAAAGCTAATTTTGATTCAAAACCGTCTTTGGGGGAGCATAGTGTTGTCCAACCACAGATCAATTGTGTGGGGTTTGCCCCTTGGTTCCCCACGAGTGTCCTGGAATCGAGGAGATCGCGTACAGCAGCGCAGAAGCCAATCCGGAGAAAGTGGGGATTACGGGGGACCTAAACTAATTCTCTTCAAAACCGTATTTGGTGCAGCCTGGTGCTGTTGATTCACATCACAATTGTGCGGGTTGCCCCCTGAATCGCCACGACACCTCTATTTTTCTTTCTAAACCTTCCTTGGTGGACCTTCGTGGAGTCCAAGGACACCTCTATTTCGGCGGGTTGCCCCTCGGAGCTCCACGAGTCTTCTGGAATCGAGGAGATCGTGTAGAACAGCTCAGAAGCCGATCCGGAGAAGGAGGGGATCGACGGGACCAGAACTAAGTTTGTTTCAAAACTGTCTTTGGGGGAGCATAGTGGTGTCCAACCTAACATCAATTGTGGGGGGTTGCTCTTCGGTTCGCCACGAGTCTCCTGAAATCGACGAGATCACGTAGAACGGCTCACAATCCAATCCGTAGGCGGAGGGGATCATGGGGACCAAAACTAACTTTTTTCAAAACCGTATTTGGAGGAGCATCGTGGTGTCCAACCACACGTCAATTGTTGGGGTTTGCCCTTCGGTTGGCCACGAGTCTCCAGGAATCGACGAGATCGCGTAGAATGGCTCAGAATCCAATACAAAGAAAGAGAAGATTCTGAGGACCACAACTAATTTTCTTCTGAAATCGTCTTTGGTGGAGCATCGTGGTGTCCATCCACACCACAATTGTGGGGCGTTCCCCCTCGGTTCGCCACGAGTCTCCTGGAATCGAGGAGATCGCGTAGAACCGCTCAGATGCCAATCCGGAGAAAGAGTGGATCAATGGGACCAAAACTAATTTTCATTCACAACCGTCTTTGGTGCAGCATCGTGGATAACATCCACACCACAATTGTGCTGGGTGCCGCTCGGATTGCCACGAGTCTCGTGGAACCGAGGAGATCGCGCGGAAGGCTCAGAAGCCAATCCAGAGAAATAGGGGATTATGGGGACAAAAATTGTTTGCTTTCAAAAACGTCCTTGCTGGAGTAGCGTGGAGTTGAACCATACCACAATTGTGGGGGTTTGCCCCTCAGTTCGCCACGATTCTGCAGGAATCGAGGAGATCGCAGCGCAGAAGCCAATCCGGAGAAAGAGGGGATTAAGGGGACCAAAATTAATTCTCTTCGAAACCATATTTGTTGGAGCATGATGCTGTCCAACCACATCACAATTGTGCGCGGTTGCCCCTCGAACCGCCACGAATCACCTGGAATTGAGGAGATCGCGTAGCACAACTCATAAGCCAATCCGAAGAAAGAGGGGATTGAGGGGACCAAAACTAATTTTCATTCAAAACCACATGACAACTGTGCGGGGTTGCCCTTGAATTACAACGAGTAGGGTTTGTGACTCAGAGTAGACAGTTGAATGGAGTGGTGATCTGATGAGGACATCGCTACATCGGATACACCCATGGGATCAGTGACCGAAGTCCTTCCAAGTGACCCGCGACCTTTGATCATCATGCAAGGGCAAAACACACGAGCCAGTGCGCGACAAGTCAATTATCAGGTAAACTCGTTTCTTGGGTTAAATAATTATAATTATGAGAATAGACCGCTGCCTAATAATATTCTTATACTTAGGAACATGGGCATGCACCAGCTTGGAGGCATTAAATCACCAACAAGAGCAATAAAGCATAGTGGGAATGTAAAGTGATTCCACTCGGCCATCAATGACCAGTCTGAATTAAAAAACGGCCTAGAGAATGCAAGCGGACTCCGATTGGAACGTGTGAGCACTCATTGGAAAGATAACTTCGCCATCTTTCCAACGGATCCTACCGCAGCGTCAAATTCCAAGTGAGCTGGCCGCAGCAGTCAAAAACATCTCGCGAACAGAACAGTCTTTTGCTCTTCTTGGGTGCTGCGTCACCTTTAATTTGGGCTAAGTCCCCATGTATTGCTGCTGCGTGAGAGCACCTTCTAGAGTCATCTCCCCTCTCCATATATAAGACAAGCCTCTCCCTTTTCTCCTTAGGTTTTGTTCATTTGTTGTTTGTCTTCCAGAATGGAGAAACACTCTCGAAATCCCTAGTGTCGGCTGACCTATCGATTCCGAGCTTCAGAACCTCAGTTCGAGTGTATGCTTTATCCTTGTTCTTGCGAGTTCTTCGATTGCTTGCAAGGATAGACCATCGTGGTCAGGTCATCCGGGCTTTGGCACGATTGATAAGAATCAGGAGTGTGGTTTAGCGATTGCGGGCGCTTATCCTTGCGTGGTTCGTAGCCGGATCGTCAAAGTCATCCTCCGCCCATATCGAAGTTATCCCTCTCACCGGAAGATCGGGAACCCGTGAGCGCATCATTTGGTATCAGAGCGCATCATGATCTATGCTCTGGAATTGAGGAGATCGCGTACAACGACTCAGAAGCCAATCCGAAGAAAGAGGGGATTAAGGGGACTAAAACTAATTTTCTTTCAAAACATTCTTTGGTGGACCTTCGTGGAGTCCAACCACACCACTATTTCAGGGTGTTGCCTCAGATCACCACGAGTCTCCGGAATCGAGGAGATCGTAGAACGCTCGAAGCCAATCCGGAGAAGGAGGATTGAGGGACCAAAGCTAATTTTGATTCAAAACCGCCTTTGGGGAGCATAGTGTTGTCCAACCACAGATCAATTGTGTGGGGTTTGCCCCTTGGATCGCCACGAGTGTCCTGGAATCGAGGAGATCGCGTACAGCAGCGCAGAGGCCAATCCGGAGAAAGTGGGGATTACGGGGGACCAAAACTAATTCTCTTCAAAACCGTATTTGGTGCAGCCTGGTGCTGTTGATTCACATCACAACCAGCGGGTTGCCCCTGAATCACCACGACACCTCTATTTTTCTTTCTAAACCTTCCTTGGTGGACCTTCGTGGAGTCCAACGACACCTCTATTTCGGCGGGTTGCCCCTCGGAGCTCCACGAGTCTTCTGGAATCGAGGAGATCGTGTAGAACAGCTCAGAAGCCGATCCGGAGAAGGAGGGGATCGAAGGGACCAGAACTAAGTTTGTTTCAAAACTGTCTTTGGGGGAGCATAGTGGTGTCCAACCTAACATCAATTGTGGGGGGTTGCTCTTCAGTTCGCCACGAGTCTCCTGAAATCGACGAGATCACATAGAACGGCTCACAATCCAATCCGTAGGCGGAGGGGATCATGGGGACCAAAACTAACTTTCTTTCAAAACCGTATTTGGAGGAGCATCGTGGTGTCCAATGATAGGCTAAGTGTCCCGATCTTTCGATGAGAGATGAGGAAACTCTCGATCTGATTCGGAGTTTGACGTTAGCGGCCCGACTACAACCGTCCACGACGCTTGCGCCTTAGCAACCGGTACACCAATCTCCTGATTTGTTGATCCTGCCGGAGCACGAACAACGATCCTGCACGCAATCGAGAACGAGCAAGAACAAGATAACAAGCAATCTGAAATTGCTAATGTGAATATTTGAATTCAGGCAAACCAATCTGAAAGTTGGAGTCTTGTTTACACGTGCGCAGACGGTCTAATCGACACGTGCTTGCACGGACAGTAGCAAAGAAGCTAAACTGATTCCTAAACAAAACCCAAGTCCTTTGTGGCGCCTATTACATGCTTTATATAGTGTAAGGGGGCTGCCAGAGATCAAGCACTAAGCAATATGGTACTAATCTGTTGCAGTTGGGCCGTGTGGGTTAGGAGTGGGGGGGCGCCTAGCCACCTTGGGCCAGCCGTGAGCTAGGCCCAACCTGGCCATGGCACCTCCTTATGGGCAGGCCCATCTTTATGTGGAGTCTTCATCTTCTTTACATGCTGGCGTATGATGTCTGCTTCATGAGATGGTGCTTCTCCATAATTCCATAGCACCATGTTGACCATTTGCTGACGTGCACGAGCTCGCAGAATCGGCCCCTTCATCATTCTATCTTGTCGTTGAGTTGTCGGTGTGGCTATATCAAGATAGTGATGTCCTCATCATCCTCCCTTCTTGCATCGGAGTCGTCCTCGACTCAAGCTCCTCCTCGGAACCCAAGTATGGCTTTAAATCTGCAATGTTAAATGTGGGGCTAACCACAAAATCTGCAGGCAACTCAAGCTTATATGCATTATCGTTAATCCGTTCCAGTACCTTAAATGGACCATCAGCTCGCGGCATTAACTTAGATTTCCGTAACTCAGGAAAACGATCTTTGCGCAAATGTAACCAAACAAGATCTCCAGGTTCAAATATTAATTGCTTTCTTCCTTCACTACCAGCAAGTTTATATTTAGCATTCATACGTTCAATGTTCTCTTTTGTTGACTCATGTATTTTTAGCATCAAATCAGCACGTTGCTTAGCATCAAAATTAATCCTTTCAGAAGATGGTAGTGGCAATAAATCAATCGGAGCACGAGGGACAAAACCATACACAATCTCAAAAGGGCACATCTTGGTAGTAGAATGCATTGATCTATTGTAAGCAAACTCAACATGAGGTAAGCATTCTTCCCACATTTTAATGTTCTTTTTAACACAGCCCGTAGCATGGTAGAAAGTGTTCTATTAACAACCTCGGTTTGTCCATCACCAGGGATGACAAGTAGTTGAGAATAATAATTTAGTCCCCAATTTAGCCCATAGAATTCTCCAGAAATGACTAAGAAATTTAGCATCTCTATCTGAAACAATTGTATTTGGCACACCATGCAAGCTTAACAATTTCACGAAAGAAAAGATCAACAACGTGAGTAGCATCATCAGTTTTATGGCATGGTATGAAATGAGCCATCTTAGAGAATCTATCAACCACCACAAATATGCTATCCTCCCTTCTTAGTTCTAGGCAATCCTAAAACAAAGTCCATTGAAATGTCTTCCCAAGGTAAAGAAGGAACAGGAGAGGCATATACAAACTGTGGGGTTGAAGACGAGATTTTGCCTTTTGACAAGTTATGCAGCGAGCTACATACCTTTCAACGTCTCTTCGCATCTTGGGCCAATAAAATGGCTAGCAAGTAAATCCTCCGTCTTTTGACACCAAAGTGTCCCATCAAAGCGCCTCCATGTGCCTCCTGCAAAAGCAACAAACGCACGGACCCAGCTGGAATGCACAGCTTGTTAGCGCGAAATACAAATCCATCCTTGGTGAGGACAAATTTGTTCCATGTTTTTCCATCTTTACAATGCAGCAAAACATCTTTGAAATCAGCATCAGTAGCATATTGTTGTTTAATGGTTGCTAATCCAAAGATTTTGAAGTCAAGTGTAGAAAGTAAAGCATAACGTCGAGACAAAGCATCAGCAATCACATTGTCTTTTCCCTGCTTATGTTTGATAACATAGGAAAAGATTCTATGAATTCAACCCATTTAGCATGTCTACGATTCAATTTGTTTTGACTTGAATGTGTTTGAGAGACTCATGATCGAGTGAATCACAAATTCTTTGGGCCATAAATAATGTTGCCAAGTTTCCAAAGTGCGAACTAAAGCATAAAGTTCCTTATCATAAGTAGAATAGTTCAAACTAGGCCCACTCAATTTCTCACTAAAGTATGCCACAGGTTTTCTTTCTTGCAAAAGAACACCTCCCAAGCCTACTCCATCGGCATCACATTCTAGCTCAAATGTTTTAGAGAAATCTGGAAGTTGGAGTAAGGGTGCATGTGTCAACTTATCTTTCAAGATGTTGAAGGCAGTCTCGTGATCATCAGTCCAAACAAAAGGAACTCCTTCTTTGTTAGTTGATTCAGCAGCGGCAATGGTGCTAAAATCCTTCACAAAGCGCGGTAGAAGCCTGCAAGACCAAGAAAACTTCGCACTGTGTCACCGTCTTAGGTACTGGCCATCCTTGTATTGCTTCAACTTTTGACTGGTCAACTTCAATGCCCCTGCGGAGTGACAACATAACCAAGAAAAGAGACTCGATCGGTGCAAAAGGTGCACTTCTCAATGTTACCAAACAAGCGTGCATCACGTAAAGCAGCAAAAACAGCACGCAAGTGATCTAAGTGTTCCTCAAGTGATTTGCTATAGATCAAAATATCATCAAAGTAGACCACCACAAATTTCCCAATGAATTTTCGTAAAACCTCATTCATTAGTCTCATGAAAGTGCTAGGTGCATTAGTTAACCCAAAAGGCATCACTAACCATTCATATAACCCAAACTTGGTTTTAAAAGCAGTTTTCCATTCATCGCCCAATTTCATTCTAATCTGATGGTACCCACTTCGCAAATCTACTTTTGAAAACACAGTAGAGCCACTTAATTCATCTAGCATATCATCTAACCTAGGAATAGGATGACGATATCGAACAGTGATATTATTGATTGCTCTACAGTCAACACACATACGCCATGATCCATTCTTTTTGGGTACTAGGATGACAGGGACAGCACAAGGGCTAAGTGATTCACGACATACCCTTTGTCGAGCAATTCTTGAACTTGGCGTTGTATCTCCTTTGTTTCTTCAGGGTTTGTTCGGTATGGTGCACGGTTTGGTAAAGATGCTCCAGGAATGAGGTCAATCTGATGCTCAATCCCCCGGACTGGTGGTAAACCTGGAGGCATCTCCTTTGGAAATACATCATTATACTCCTGCAAAAGGTTAGTGATAGCAGGAGGCAAAGTAACGGCAAATCGTCTAGAGCAAACAAAGCATTTGTGCAAACCAAAGCATAGCAGGAAGAATTGTCATTGATAAGCTCATGCAAATCTGATTTCGTAGTCAATAAACAAGCACCTTTCAGTTTGATCTCATTTTTAGATTTAGCCACAATTTGACTTGCATTTTCAGTTTCTCGCAATTTGTTAGCTCTAGCAAGCTCATCTTTCAGAATAGCAGTTGGCAACATTGGATGCAAAACAATTTTCTTTCCATGATGCACAAAGGAATATTGATTGGATTGGCCATGTTGAGTAGAATTGTTATCATATTGCCATGGTCGTCCTAACAATATAGAACACGCTTGCATCGGCACAACATCGCAATCAACAGAATCATTGTATGAACCAATAGACAAAGGAACTGTAACGAAGCGTGTTACCTTAATCTTACCAGAGTTGTTAAACCATTGAACATAGTATGGATGAGGATGAGGTCGAGTGTTCAAAGAGAGCTTGTCCACCATGTCGGAGCTAGCCAAGTTGTTGCAACTGCCACCATCAATGATCACTCGACACAAACGCTCCTTCACCACACACTTAGTTTGGAATAAATTGTGTCGTTGATTGTGTTCCGCTTGTTCCATTTGAACACTCAGGACCCGTTGTACGATGAGGCTTTTGTAGCCATCGGCATGATCAGCCACAATATGGTCCTCCTCGTATTCTGCAGAATTTGCTAGCAAAGCATGTGTATCTTCATCAATATCACTAGCGTAAGAATACTCACCGTTATCGCAGATGACTAAAATGCGCTTGCTTGGACATTGGCTCCTGATATGTCCATAGCCTTTGCATTGATGACATTGCACATCTCGAGTCCTGCCAGTTGATGCTACAGATGATGAGCTCTTAGGAAGTTCCGGCGCCATTGTTTTCTTTACCGCGGATGCTTTGGAAGCATCAACGGAAGAAACCCGAGGCTAAATCTTTTGTCGAAGTAGGAGCAGAAGGAGTAGCACGGGCAGCAGTAGTACTGGGTGTACGAGGTGTCCAATTGTTAGTACGACCTACAGAAAAGGTAGCTCTTGTGCTTGCACGTCGACCTGCACTTCCTGCTCAGCTTTGCAAGCAAGATGAAACAAACGGGTGATGGAATTGTACTCTTTATAGTCGAGAATATCTTGAATTTCACGGTTTAACCCACCCATAAACCTAGCCATGGCAGCTTCTTCATTTTCAACTAGCTCACATCTAAGCATACCCATTTGCAATTCTTGATAATATTCTTCTACAGAGTTACTACCTTGCCTCAATTGTTGCAATTTATTTAAAAGATCACGCGCATAATATGAAGGAACAAATCTAGCACGCATGATTCTTTTTAAGTCTTCCCAAGCACGTGCAGCATTTGGATTTTTATGCTTATATTCACTCCACCAAACAGAAGCAAAAGCAGTAAATTCACTAGTGGCAGCTTTAACTCTTTTGTTGTGTGGATAATCATGGCAATCAAATTTTTGTTCGATTTCTAATACCCATGTAAGATAAGCATCAGGATCATATTTGCCATCAAAAGGTGGGATAGTGAATTTGATCTTACCAAGTGAGGCTGCAATGGCACGTACGTTATGTTGCAAAGGAACCATACCAGTGCGATTGCGTTGAAGTCGACGACGTAGACGTGCGTCTACCTCGTCAACCTCAGTGTCGGCAACATATTCATCATCATTATTGTCGGCAACATCACTGCCCAATGCTCCATGACTGTCATCCCGTCGTGGTCGGTTATTCACCTCGTGAACTGTATTGGTATCGCCCAATCCATCAAGGCGAGTGAGAATTTGGTTAAGTGAAGCATTGACGGCTGTGAGAGACAAGTTAGTCTCAATTTGTGCAGCTTCAAGCTGACCAAGTCGTTCATTGGTCACTCGTACATCCTCTTCCAGATTTTCAGTACGCACCCGTACTTGTCGATCAAAGTGTTGTATGATGCGTTGTGTGTACGGGTGAGTTAGGGGCACATTATAAATCTGTTCTGACATGGTTAGATGAAAAACAAGAGAGGGAAACAAGCAAACACAAGAGTTAAATTGCCCTATCAACTACTAGGATGTGGCAAACAAAGGCACTCAACTCTCTACTTGTTAATCAAATTCTTACCAATTCTTACCAAACGGAACAGGAGTTGTCGGCAACCGGCAAGTCAAACATCAAAAGATATAATGTACCGGTGCAAGTAGCAAGTATCGGAACAGTTGGAGGATGTGTGTAGCTATAGGTGGCTAATATGGTAGCAAATGAAAACGCTAATGCCAAAATAGTCACACAAATTGAATAAACATTCAAGCCGATATATGCTGATCATAGGCCTAGACTGAAATAGAGACGCGAACCGTATCACAGATGTATGTCACAGAACAGATGCTGAACACGAAGATGAAACTCTTCAAATTTTTCCTTCTCTTCTTTTTCCCTTTTCCTTGTTTTTCACTTTTTTTTTTATGGTGCGGCTCTTTCTTATTTGCACCTGCCCCCTTTTTTTTTTTTGTGCTTCCGATGGAACTTATGCAGCCAACGAATTGTTTCCGTGATAAAAAGTGCACAAACAACAGGAATATGTAATTAGGTGCGCAGCAATTTGGAATATTTAATTTGGTGGCACACAATGGAAAGATAATTATAGCTAGCTGCACGCAAGGAAAGTTGGAAACTGTGTGCAGCAAAAATTCCAGCAATTATGGCACTTGATTTGGTAAGATTGCTGAATTCGTGGAGCAAATATAAAACTGATGCCGTTAATTGGTTTTGCGTTGCAGGAAATTGGTGGCTGCGATGAGAAAAAATTGAAGTAGCGTGACGCCTAGGTGACTATGAATTCGAAACTCTAATCAAACTAGACACTACGACCAGCAACGAATCAACACGTAATGCAAATTCAATTTATGTAACTAAAAAAACATAGCGAGGCTCAAACTGGCTTGGAATTAGAAATTGATAATCTGGCACTTGCTGGACAATAGGTAGGAAAAAAATCAATCTACTAATTAAGCGAGGTGGAATCTCTCACCGAGCAACCCAAGGCTCGATACCAACCGATAGGCTAAGTGTCCCGATCTTTCGATGAGAGATGAGGAAACTCTCGATCTGATTCGAGTTTGACGTTAGCGGCCCGACTACAACCGTCCACGACGCTATGCGCCTTAGCAACCGTACACCAATCTCCTGATTTGTTGATCCTGCCGAGCACTAACAACGATCCTGCACGCAATCGAGAACGAGCAAGAACAAGATAACAAGCAATCTGAAATTGCTAATGTGAATATTTGAATTCAGGCAAACCAATCTGAAAGTTGAGTCTTGTTTACACGCATGCAGACGGTCTAATCGACACGTGCTTGCACGGACAGTAGCAAAGAAGCTAAACTGATTCCTAAACAAAACCCAAGTCCTTTGTGGCGCCTATTACATGCTTTATATAGTGTAAGGGGCTGCAGAGATCAAGCACTAAGCAATATGGTACTAATCTGTTGCAGTTGGGCCGTGTGGGTTAGGAGTGGGGGGGCGCCTAGCCACCTTGGGCCAGCCGTGAGCTAGGCCCAACCTGGCCATGGCACCTCCTTATGGGCAGGCCCATCTTTATGTGGAGTCTTCATCTTCTTTACATGCTGGCGTATGATGTCTGCTTCATGAGATGGTGCTTCTCCATAATTCCATAGCACCATGTTGACCATTTGCTGACGTGCACGAGCTCGCGTAACTGGCCCCTTCATCATTCTATCTTGTCGTTGAGTTGTCGGTGTGGCTATATCGAAGATAGTGATGTCCTCATCATCGGGTCACTTGGAAAGACTTTGGTCATTGATCCCTTGGGTGTATCCGATGTAGCGATGTCCTCATCAACTTCCCTGCAGTCCTCACCGGCGGAGCCCGCTCTTGGCTCATGAACATGCCCCCGGAGTCCGTGGGGTCGTGGAAGGAGCTCTCGGAGCTCTTCATCACCAACTTCCAGGGCACGTTCGAGCAGCCCGGAGTCGAGGACGACCTCCACAACGTGGAGCAGAAGAAGGGAGAGTCGCTGCGCGACTACATCCGGCGCTTCAGTCAGGTCCGCAATACCATCCCTGACATCTCCATCGACGCCGTGGTCACGGCATTCAGGAGAGGCGCCCGAGACCCTAGGGTCAAGGAGAAGATGGCCACCCGTAAGATCAAGACGACGGAAGAGCTCTTCACCCTGGCGCACAAGTGCGCCCTTCAGGCGGAGGCTCGCTTCTGCCCGGCTGCACGTAGGCCTGGGCATTCGGTTCTTCGGTTCGGTTCGGTTCGGTTCCTCGGTTTTTTGCAAATTTCGGTTCCTAGAAAATGGGAACCGAATTAGGCTTCTAAAAATCTGGAACCGAATAGTTCGGTTCTCGGTTATTTCGTTCGGTTCGGTTAGAACCGAACTAACCAAATATATTGCAACAACAACGAAACATCACAATTTGTAAAAATTTCAGCAATTTATTTTTATTTGTACAAATAAACCACAACATAATAGTAACAATGTAACTAGTAGCATGATAGAAATTGCAATCTTAAAGTGCCGACATGATTATTGATAACTTATATCTATATATTTAGGGTTCTAGTTGGTTATATTGGGTCTTTGCAATATTTCGTTATTTCGTTAGTTCGGTTAGTTGAGAGCCGAACCGAAATTTTCTCGTTATTTCGGTTATCTGAAAACTGGAACCAAATTAATATCGGTTCCATTCGGTTCAGTTACTTGGTTTGGTTTCGCCCGGTTATTTCGGTTCGGTTCCTCGGTTTCGATTAGTTTTGCCCACCCTAGCAAAGACGGGCGGGACAGCTACTGAGTGGCAGGCCGGACTTCAAAAATCCCGCAGAAGGACAAGAAGAAGCGCAAAGCGCCGAGACCGGCAGGTCATGGCCGCCGAAGCGACGACGACGACAATGACCGACGCGCGATGGGGCGCGGCAGCGTAAGAAAGGAGGAGGTCACGGCGCCGGGCGGAGCGGCCCCGCAGGGTGGCGCGCGGCGCGGTAAGGGCGATCGCCGTGGCCGCGACGGCCCCCCAGCGGCCGCGACGAGGGCGAGACCGCCGTCCCGCAAGTGGAGCGGAGGGGCTTACTGCCCCATCCGCCGCAACAGTTCCCACGACTTGGCAGATTGCCATGTCGTCAACAAGTTGGTGGATAAGCGCGTCCACGAGCAGCAGCAGGCGTCCGGTAGCAGCAAGGGCAAGGAAGCGGCTTCGCTTGGTTTCCAGCAGGCGGAGCGCAAAGTTGCCGTTATCCACGGCGGATCGGCCACCTATCCGTCCCACGCTAGCTTTAAGCGCGGCGAGGGAGTGTGCGCCGCCGCGTTCGCATTGGGTCACAAGGCACGGTGGCGTGGTCGGCGATCGATCGCGTTCATCAGCCGATCACCCACCCGATCGCCGACCAGGCATCTCCCGATCGTGGTTGCGCCCACGGTCCGGAATGTAAAGCTAGGGCGGGTGCTGGTCGACGGAGGGAGTTCCCTCAACCTCCTGTCCACCCGGGTCGCCAAGGCGCTCCAGATCCAGCAGTAGGAGAAGAAACCTTCGCCAACTTGAGGAAGTACTGCATTAAGCTCAATCCTGAGAAATGCGTGTTCGCCGTTCCGTCGGGCAAGCTGCTAGGTTTCCTCGTCTCCCAGAGGGGGATTGAGGCGAACCCTGACAAGATCGCGGCAATCGAGAACATGAAGCCCCCGACGCGACTTCGGCAGATGCAGTGCTTGGTGGGCTGCTTGACCTCCCTGGGCCGCTTTATAGCTCGCCTGGGGGATAAAAGTCTCCCACTGCTCAAGCTCTTGAAGAAGACCAACCAGTTCGAATGGACCGCAGAGGCGCAGGAGGCGTTCGACGGCCTGAAGAAGTACCTCACCTCCCCGCCCGTGCTGGTCGCCCCGGACCCGGGCGAGCCGCTGATCCTGTATGTCGCGGCGAACCCCCAGGAGGTCAGTGCAGTGCTGGTGGCGGAAAGAGAAGGTGTTCAGCGCCCCATCTACTACATCAGCAAAGTCCTCCACGACGCCGAAACGAGGTATTCACAACACCAGAAGATGCTCTACGCCGTGCTAATGGCGTCCCGGAAGCTGCGTCACTACTTCCAGGGGCGAGAGATCACTGTCTTGACCAAGTACCCCTTGCGGGAGATCCTCTTCAACCGCGAGGCGACGGGCCGCATCGCCAAATGGGCCATGGAGCTGGCGGAATTCGACCTCAAGTTCGCTCCCCGAATGGCCATCAAAGGGCAAGCTCTGGCGGAGTTCGTCAGCGAGTGGACTCTGGCGGACGTAGAAGCTGAAGACGTCCCAGTACCCTCGCCGTGGACTCTCTTCTTCGACGGTTCGTTCCGGCTTGAGGGGGGGCGGTGTCGCTCGTGTCTCCCATCGGCGACATTGTCCGCACTGGTGGTGCTGGACTTCCGCTACTAACAACGCCGCGAGTATGAAGGATTACTCGCCGGGCTCGTGGTGGCTTCGACCGGCATCCGGCGTTGCAAGTAAAGGCGACTCTCTCCCGGTCATCAACCAGCGAGGAAGGATTTCACCGCCGATCCCGCTATGGCGGCCTACCGCGGAGGTGCGCCGTTGGAGCGACATTTCGAGGGCTTGGGCCGTGCACGCCCTCGCCACGACAACTATATGGCGGATGAATTGTCCCGCATTGCCTCGCCAAAGGCACCTGTTTGGCCGGGTTTTGAAGAAAGACACACGCGGCCGTCTGTCGCAGCCCCCAATCCTGGTGGGGACGACGCTTTCCCTGACGCAGCTCCCACATCTGGAGGAGACGTCACCAATCCTGCCACAGCTCCCCGGTTGAAGGGAGGAGGCGGAAGAACTGCCGAGGCGGTTGAGGCAGAAATGCCGGACAGCGAGTACGCCGGCGACAATGCTAACGTCGCCACGCCGCCCAAGAAGGTCGATGGATGGATCAGATCCTAGTCTACCGCGGGACGAAGTGATCCCGACGATGACGCGGTTTACCGAGAAGATAGCGCGCAAGGCCAAGCGCCACATACTGGTAGGTGGGGACCAGACGCCAGGCGCAAATGGAGTTTCTTGAAGCGCGCCACTCGGGAAGCGGGAGTGCAATCCTCTCGAGATCCATGGAGGCATGTGCGGGAGCCATTCAGAGCCAGGCGTTGGTCGGAAAGCTTTCCGCCACGGCTTTATTGGCCTATCGCCTCCGTGATGCCTTCGAGCTGGTGAGGAGATGCGGCGTGCCAATTTCATGCTAAGCAGATTCACCGACCGGCCCAGACGCTGCAAACCATTCCGCTCTCCTGGCCATTTGCGGTCGGGAAATTTGGACGCCCTGGGCCCGCTCGCGGGCGCATCGGAGGTTACACACATCTGTTCGTCGCTGTCGACAAGTTCACCAGGTGGGTTGAAGCCACGCCGGTCCAGGCGATCACATCCGCTGCAGCCATAAAGTTTATGAAGAGCATCTTCGTCCGGTTCAGCGTCGCCAACAGGATCATCATCGACAACGGCGCTCTGTTCAAGAGCGCCGATTTCCAAGACTGGTGCGAAGAGCTGGGTACCAAGCTGTGCCGCCTCCGCTGTACATCCGAAGAGCAATGGGCAAGTGGAGCGGCAACGCGAAGTACTCAGAGGGCTCAAGACAAGGGCTTTCGACCGTCGAGAAGCGCTGCAAGCTGGCGGAAGAAGTCCCCACAGACAGGGCGCTGCGGACAACTCCTAACAGATCCACCGCGAGACCCCTTCTTCTTGGTGTATGGCTCAAGCGGTGCTCCCATCGAGCTCGCCTTTGGGTCCCCAAGGGTGGCGGCGTTCAGCGAAGATGAGACCTCGACCGCGCCAGGGGCGAAGTAAATCTCTGGAGGAGATCCGAGACAGAGCGGCGATCCGGCCGCCAGTATCGGCGAGCCTCGCGCCGTTATCAAGCAAGGCGGTGTGTGAGAACACCGGCGTTGGCGACCTGCTCTGCAGAAAATTCAAGCGCAGTCGGGCGCAATAAACTGTCTCCCTCGTGGGAGGGCCCTTCGTGGTGGTCTCGGCCTCCCCGCCAGCTCGGGCCAAAGCTCAGATTCGAGGATTGTCGCGAGTTGGCGAACACTTGGAACGTCGAGCAGCAGAGGAAGTTCTACCCGTAGGTAGCAGTTCCAAGAGCTTTTTTGGCCTTCCTTTGGAGCTGAGCGGCGAGGTCTTCCTCCTTCCCCGCTCGCCTCGGGGGCTGCGTTGTACAATGCCATCTTCAATATAAAGATAAGTTCTGTTTCTCTGTGGGCATCTGTTCTTTTTCGCCTTAAGTCTGTTAGAAAACATTCTGTCGAAAGCTGGTAGCGAAAAAATACTTAAGGCTGATGGCCCCTTAGTTGCAAGAGCAAACGCTTAAGCTTGCGGCTGGGTGAGGCGAGGCGGACGGAAGGCGGGTTCTAGCCTGGTGTGTCGGCTCGGTCTGGGCAATGCGCCAACGGCGGCACCGGCGTCTAGACCACTTCCGGAAGCTAAGGTCTCGCCACGCAACGTTTAAGGTCGGTTTGCCGAGAGGCCATAAGGGTTGAAGTAACCAGATGCCTAAGGAAAAAGCACTCACTTGCAGCAGAACGTTCTGTGTCTAAAGCTTTTGGTAATGAGTTGATTAGCCGCAAAAAGTCTGTTAGAAAACATTCTGTCGAATGCTGGTAGCGAAAAAGTACTTAAGGCTGATGGCCCCTTAGTTGCAAAGACGAACGCTTATAACTTGCGGCTGGGCGAGGCGAGGCGGACGGAAGGCGGGTTCTAGCCTGGTGTGTCCGCTCGGTCTGGGCAATGCGCCAACGACGGCACCGGCGTCTAGACCACTTCCGGAAGCTAAGTGCTCGCCACGCAATGTGTAAGGTCGGTTCGCAAAGAGGCCATAAGGGTCGAAGTAACCAAAAGCCTAAGGAAACAGCGCTCACTTGCGGCAGAACGTTCAGTCTAAACCTTTTTGGCGGCCAGGTGCCTCAGTTCCTCTTTTCGCAAAAGTGAATTTGCGCGAAGTTTGATCAAGACTCACGACAGAAAAGCAAAAGTTTGCATTAACAGGAGTTGTACAGAAAAAAAAAGAAGACAAGTGTGGGAGTTCGTCTACTCCTCGCCTTCATCGCCCTCTGCCGGCGCAGCGCCGCCCATCATAGAGACGCGGCTGGCGGCGAGCTCGACCCGAGACTCTTCGATCCGTCCGGTGGCGAAAAGGTTTCGTGGCGGCGCCTAGGTCGAACGCGGCGTTCAGGGCGAGGCAGTTGCCCAGGACGAACCGCGCTGCTTCGAGAGCGCCGTGACGACCGTCTTCGATCGACCGCGCCCGCATCATCGCCGGCTGATCGCGTCGGGCGTCGGCGGCTCGCCCCACGGCGCCAAAGATACCGCGCGCCGTCTCCTCCAATGGGAATACAAGGTGACGCCCAGCGGGTACAGAACGTCCCGGAAGCTGTGGTAGGCGGCGCGCAGCATGTCGGCGAGCACCCGGAGGCGCTCAGTGTGCTCCGCGCGGAGGTCTTCGGCGTCCTTGGTGGCCGAGGCAGCGGCGGCTTCGCCGCCGCAGCCTCGCTGGTCACCGCCCTCGCAGCGTCGCTGTTCAAGCGCGCCGCAGCTCGCCGGCGGCTTGTTCGCCGAGGCGAGCGCTTTCGCGCCGCCAGTGTGGGCGAGGGCGCGGAGCGCTTTGGCGGAGCGACCAACGTCGGCGGCAACGGCACCCACGACGTTGGCGTCAGCTACGGCAACGGCCGGAGGTTCCTCCAGCCTCGTCTCCGGCGCGATCTCCGGCGGGGAGGCCTCGTCTCTCACAAAGGAGCCGCGGCGAGCTGGGTCGAATCGTCGCGAGGATGGAGCTTGAGGCCCGGCGTCCGCTCTATCCCATGAAGATAAGCGAGAGACAGGTTCGGTATGCAAAACGCAGCATGCTAACCCTAATGCAAAATATACGTAAGTGCAGAGAAAGCCAACCTAGAGCGGCGCGCCCCGAAAACAAAGGCCGAAGGGGGCAGCGTCAAGCCGCTTGTTTGCAGAGGCGGTGGCGGCGAGCCGCGTCACCGCCGCCGAGGCAAATGCCGCGTGAGTGGCGGCGGCAGCAGAAGCGTCGGGCGCGGCGACGATGGCTTGGGCAAGTGCCGCGCAGAAGCGAGGGCGAGAAGGAAGAAGAAACTGGCGCAGGCGGCGCCAGTTCCGGAAGAGTCGCCGCGCTCTCGCCTGGTGGCGGAGCGGTGGCGTCAGCAGCAGAGCCCCCACTGGAGGGGGCCGGAGGAGGCGGCAGAAGCTCAGGACTCGAGGGGCGAGCTCTCTTTGGGCTCGTCTCCCCCTCCTCGTCGTCGTCTTCGGTGAGGATGAGGCGGCGCTTCCCGAGAGCGCGGTCGGAGTCGGCCGCCACGGCAGGAGCGGCAGCGGCCGCGGGAGCTGTGGCGGTCGCCAAGGGCGGATCGCGGATCTGTAGTGGTCCCCGGGCCACTTGGACCGCAGGACCAGAGACTTCCATGGGGGGCAGCGCACGCAAGTACTGGTTGCGCTCCCGTGGATCCTAGTCGCAGAGGGGGCGGATGGTCTCCGGCAAAGAGATATCGCCGGTGGGCGCGGTCAGGAGCCCCGCCAGCCACTTCCGGAGCACGTTCTCCGGCACGTTCCCTGCGGCTGGGCACAAGAGAGAAGAAGCCGTAAGTCACAAGGAGTCAAAAGAAAAGACATTCCAAAAAGACAAGAAACCCGAAAGACTGAAGGAACATTTACCTCCGGGGACAAGGAGGACTCCATCGTCATCGCCATAGTACTGTCAGGCGGGGCGAACCCTCATGCGGAGCGGGCAGAGGCGGCGCCGCAAGAAATCCTCCGCAACGTGGGTTCCGGTGAGCCCGTTGCGGCGGAGCTCAGCGATGCGCCCTAGCATCTCCTCCAGCTCCGTTGAGTCGCAGCGAGACCCCACCGGCAAGGGATTCCGCAGACGCCGGGAGGTCAAGGTCGTCGCAGCCGCTGGAATCCTCCACGTACAGCCATTGGCGGTGCCAGTCCTTCCAGTTGGACTTGACCGTGACCGGGAGGAAGGCGGCGGCGTCGCGGAGCGTAAAGTAGCAGCTTCCAACGGCCCAGCTCATGCGCGACCTCGCATGCAGCGTGAAGAGCCGGCGCCAGAGCGGGAGGTTTGGCATCGTCCTCACGAACATTTCGCATAGGTGGACGAAGATGGTCAGTGCCACGATAGAGTTGGGGGGAAGGTGCGCCGCCTGGATTTCGTAGAAGGCAAGCACCGCCAAGAAGAACTCCGAGTACGGCGGGACGAGCCCCGTCAGCATCGCCCAGGTGAAGGTCACGATCTCCCCGTCGCGGGGGCTTGGCACTATGGTGCCGACACGGAACCGGACGGAGGTGAGCGACACGAACCCTTGGAGCCGCGTCACCACATCCTTGTCGACAGCAGAGGCAGGCAATGATGCGCTCACGGGTTCCCGATCTTCCGGTGAGAGGATAACTTCGATTTGGGCGGAGGATGACTTTGACGATCCGGCTACGAACCACGCAAGGATAAGCGCCCGCAATCGCTAAACCACACTCCTGATTGTTATCAACCGTGCCAAAGCCCGGATGACCTGACCACGAAGGTCTATCCTTGCAAGCAATCGAAGAACTCGCAAGAACAAGGATAAAGCACACACTCGAACCGAGGTTTCAAGCTCGGAATCGATAGGTCAACCGACACTAGGGATTTCGAGAGTGTTTCTCCAATCTGGAAGACAACAACAAATGAACAAAACCTATCTAAGAACTCAGAGGAACACGCCTTATATAGAGGAGAGTTGCTGGTTTGGAGAAGCCAACATGCAGCACTAGTTACATGGGGACTCAAGATGCATTTAAAGTTGGTGCAGCACCCGAAGAGATTGTTTGCTGGCTGTTCGTCGATTTCTTTTGACTCCTGTGTCCAGCTCAGTAGGAATTTGAAGGTGAGGTTGGATCCGTTGGAAAGATGGCAAAGTTATGTTTCCAATGAGTGCTCACACGTTCCAATCGGAGTCCGTTTGCATTCTCTAGGCCGTTTTTAATTCAGACTGGTCATTGATGGCCGAGTGGAATCACTTTGCATTCCCACTATGCTCTATTGCTCTTGTTGGTGATTTAATGCCTCCAAGCTGGTGCATGCCCATGTTCCTAAGTATAAGAATATTATTAGGCAGCGGTCTATTCTCATAATTATAATTATTTAACCAAAGAAACGAGTTTACGATAATTAACTTGTCGCAAGACTGGCTCGTGTGTTTTGCCCTTGCATGAAGATCAAAGGTCGCGGGTCACTTGGAAGGACTTTGGTCATTGATCCCATGGGTGTATCCGATGTAGCAATGTGCTCATCATTCTCCTCTTCTTTTTTTGGAGTCGTCCTCGACTCTAGTTGATCTTCTATTACAAAGTATGACGTGAAATATTGATGTGCTTCTGGGGGACGAACTGGATTCCAGAAGAAGAAACACTTCCACATATGTGTTGGTGCCATGGTCTTCTCATTCTTCCCTTTACTGAATACACGTACTCATCTTTTGACAATCTGCAAAGGTACTCAAGAGAAAGAACAACGGTATGCTGCGTGGTATATGTATGCATCAATTGTTTTGCCATTCTCGCTTTCAATATGGAAACAATTATGTGATGATTTTCCCGAAACCATTCCTTCTCATCATTTCGCGTGATTGAATGAAAGTAGTCCTCGACTTTACTAAACATTGTGTCAAGTTGTTTGAAAGGAAACATGTTTTATTTGGGCCATGCAAATTTTTAATAAGTGATTCACATGTGACATATGAGCAAACGAATGGAGATCTCTTTTCAAAACAGGATCATCAAATAATTTCTTTCAGGCGAGCTACCACCATATGACACAATGGATGGCGTGTTGTAAGAATTCAACCTCAAATCAGCAAGCAAATCGGTTGTGATAAATATTTGTGAACTTGAAATGTGTTGTGCACACCATAATCTCCACTCAAATAAAATTTGCAAGTGCCATCTAGTGTTTTGGAATTAGAAATTTCAGCAACCTTGTCAATCATACAAGACAGTTTAATAGGTTTATCAAATAGCACATAGCCCAAAGATTTATCTTGAAATGCTTCGTTAAGATTTTTGTCACAAGTAATCAATTCAACATTATGCAAATCAGGAATATTAAATTTAGAGAACGATATTTTACTTTCAGCACAAGTGTTGTTGCAAGAACTCACCACTTCTTGATGGATGACTACCGATTCAACACCATTATTACCTTTATTGTTCTTCTCAGATATTTTAGGTGTTGCAAGTAGTTCTTCTTCATGCGAAATTAACTTGCCATCATTTTCTTCAAGTAGTGGAGGTGGTTCAACATTTAAATTGACATCATCAAATGCACGATTACATGGCTCGGATTGCAATGGATTGTGGGCCAGCATTGGCGCAATTGCCATCAACCACGTTTTGAGCATGGGATGTGGATATCAGAGGTATAACCACATCAAGCATCATGGTCGAAGGGAAAGTCCCATGCTCGACCATATCAACTTCGATCTCTTCATTTTTTTCAACCTCCTGCAAAAGGTTAGTCGAAGAAGGATACGCAAGAGCATGCAAATTGTCCATTGAATTATCTTCTTCTGCACAAATTACTTCATAAAATTTAGAAATCTCTTCTATTAAATCATGTAATTCATGTTTCTTTTCTTCCTTCCTAGCATCAAGCATTTTCTTTTCTTCCAAAATGTGATTTTCAGCTTTACATGCAAGCTTAACCAAATGAGAGAGCGAGTTATAGTTTTTATTAACAAGAATGTCCTGGATTTCTTGATTAAGCCCTCTCAAAAACCGAAGTTCAGTAGCTTCTTCACATTCATCTAAACCACAACGCAACAAATGATTTTGCAATTGTCCAAAGTAATCCTTAACACTTTTATTGCCTTGTTTTAAACGTTGGAGTCTAGTGTTCAAGAAATCAGCATGGTAATCAGGAACAAACATATCTCTCATAATTCTTTTCATGGCATTCCAGCTATGAGGTTGTCCCTCTTTTCTAGTATTCCACCATATTAACGTAAATCCATTTAGCACACTAGTGGCAGCCTTAATCTTTTGTTTTTCAGACAAGTCATATTTTCTAAATTCGTTGTCAACCACAATTTCCCAATCAATGTATGCTTTTGGATCGTACGTAATACTGAGAGTAGGCAAGGTACACTTCAGATTACCTTGTTCAATATTTGGAGATGGTGCATCATTCTTGTTGATTTGACAAATCTTCCTTCGAACATGAGGAGAGCTCTCATGCAAAGTGCAGTCCAAATCTAGCATGTTCGATGTTAAATCGTTGCTTATCGCCAGCAGTGAAGATCACTCCATTCTTCTGATATTGCTTGAAACCATTATCTCCATGAAACCCTGCCATGGTTAGTAGCAAACAAGGATAGCACATAAAAATATGTGAAACCCTATCAACTACTAGGTGCTGGAAATATTGAGGGTCACATCTCTCAAGCTCTTACCAAGTTCTTACCAATTCTTACAAATGCAACAAGTGGTTCAACCGGCGGCTGGTTCGTGATAAACCGATCTCAAGTGTGAGTAAAGCGATTGCAAGGCTATCACCTGTATGGTTAGTGTGGAAGTGGAGCTTGGATAGGCTATGTATGAGTAGCAATGGAAACAATCAGCTAATTTCAGATTTGCACAAATTGAATAAGTGTTCAAACTAGCAAATGGCCTATGTTGCTGATCAAACAAAGATGAATAATAGGCTCAAGCAAGTATGAGGAGATGACAACAAGTGATAGACACTCAGCAAGCCACGGATTTGCTCTATGGCAAGGAAACACAATTTTGAACCAACTTCTCGTTTTCTGTTTTTTTTTAGTCCACAAGACAGCAGGTTGGTATTTTGGCCGTAACTCTTTTCAGGTGCCTCTATGCTTATGAAATTTTTACACTTCTTCCTGACGACGTTTTCAACAACTTTTGTTTTGGACGAACTTTCTGAAAACGAACAGAGAAATTCGCACAAAATTCACAAGTGGACTGATCTACAGATATCAGGACAGCAACAAGGTCTGAATCAAACATCCATTACTCCTTGGTTCTTTCATGTATGGGGTTGAAAATTGGCAGGATGATAGAAGAACAAGTATGGGATCTTCTCCTTTGGTTTCACTCAAAAGGATAAGGAGCTGGGAGATATGGCGTTTTTAGGGGCAGCTGCAGAAATGGGAAATTTCTGGGCGAGATTGGTCTTTTTGTTTTTGGGTGTTATAGGTGGAATTTGGGGTGGGAAGATGAACAAGAAGATGAACAGCAACAAGACAACACTAAGACGAACACAAACTCAAATTAAGAAACTGAAATAACTGATTGAAAAGGCACAAAGGGCTTGGACAGCGGGTAAACAATCTTTTGTAGGGCAAATTTTCTGTACTATAGGAAGAACACACACAACTAAACAAGATACAAACTCACCGTCAACTGTCGCTCTGATACCAAATGATGCGCTCACGGGTTCCCGATCTTCCGGTGAGAGGATAACTTCGATTTGGGCGGAGGATGACTTTGACGATCCGGCTACGAACCACGCAAGGATAAGCGCCCGCAATCGCTAAACCACACTCCTGATTGTTATCAACCGTGCCAAAGCCCGGATGACCTGACCACGAAGGTCTATCCTTGCAAGCAATCGAAGAACTCGCAAGAACAAGGATAAAGCACACACTCGAACTGAGGTTCTGAAGCTCGGAATCGATAGGTCAACAGACACTAGGGATTTCGAGAGTGTTTCTCCAATCTGGAAGACAACAACAAATGAACAAAACCTATCTAAGAACTCAGAGGAACACGCCTTATATAGAGGAGAGTTGCTGGTTTGGAGAAGCCAACATGCAGCACTAGTTACATGGGGACTCAAGATGCATTTAAAGTTGGTGCAGCACCCGAAGAGATTGTTTGCTGGCTGTTCGTCGATTTCTTTTGACTCCTGTGTCCAGCTCAGTAGGAATTTGAAGGTGAGGTTGGATCCGTTGGAAAGATGGCGAAGTTATGTTTCCAATGAGTGCTCACACGTTCCAATCGGAGTCCGTTTGCATTCTCTAGGCCGTTTTTAATTCAGACTGGTCATTGATGGCCGAGTGGAATCACTTTGCATTCCCACTATGCTCTATTGCTCTTGTTGGTGATTTAATGCCTCCAAGCTGGTGCATGCCCATGTTCCTAAGTATAAGAATATTATTAGGCAGCGGTCTATTCTCATAATTATAATTATTTAACCAAAGAAACGAGTTTACCTGATAATTAACTTGTCGCGCACTGGCTCGTGTGTTTTGCCCTTGCATGAAGATCAAAGGTCGCGGGTCACTTGGAAGGACTTTGGTCATTGATCCCATGGGTGTATCCGATGTAGCAATGTGCTCATCAGGCAAAGCTGGCCCAGACGGTGGCGCGTCCCCGCAGCGACCCTTGCTGCGTTTGGGCGCCATGGAAAACGATGGAGGAGTTGGCGAAAAAAGAAGGCTTTGTGGCAGCGGCAAAGAAGGCTCTGTGGCAGCGGAGAAGAAGGTGAAGGGCAATTTGAAGACTTAGCGTACGGAAGGATTGGTCACGGCGCCAAGAGATGTAATTATAAGCAGGGCGCGCGAGTGCGACGGTTTGGATTCCGTCCCCACGCGCGCGCTATCATTGCCCCGCGCGTTTCGATTTCCCGCGAAAAGCGGCGCGGTTCCCCAAGGAAGATCGTGCGCAGGTGGAGAATCAGGCGTACGGCCGTCACAGAAGGTGGGCCCCCCACGATTCGTCTCCCGCCGCACAAGAAACGAAAAAGTGTCTGTGCGACGGTTCGCGTATCATGGTGGACCCGGGGCTACTGTCGGTGTAATAAATATCGGGGTACGAAGAGATCTGAGAAGATCAGGCGGCCCCACGCGTCAGGCCCTCAGCGCTTCAGGCGGGCCCCATGCGTCGGGCGGGCGATCAAGGCCCCCAACAGATGGGCGAGCCCTCAACAAGATCCGACGGCCCCACGCGTCGGCGGGCGATCAAGGCCCCAAATGGCTGGCGAGCCCTCGGCGCTTCAGCGGGCCCCACGCGACAAAGCGGGTGATCAAGGCCCCAGCGTGTGGGCGAGCTCCTCGGCGCTTCAGCGGGCCCCACGCGTCGGGCGGGCAATCAAGGCCCAATGGCGTGGCGAGCCCTTAGAAGACTAGGGCGAGGGCCCCACGCGTCGCGCGGCGACCAGCCCTAGCGTGCGGGCGAGCCCCCATCGGCCTTGGGCGAGGGCCCCACGGGTCGGTGGGACGTGGGCCAGCCTCGACGCAGCTGGGCCTCCCATCGCAGCGGGGCCAGCGTGGCGATGGGCGTTGCGGAAGGAGTTTTCTGGGCGAAGGCTCTCCCTGCTTCGAAGGACGAGCGCATTTAATACGACATCACGCGCGGATAGACAGTTGAAGAAATGATTATCACATAAGAACCCCGCAGTCTCGGCGGCCATCGCGGGCGCAGCGGAATTGACCGGCAGAGGGAAGGTTTGCTTAAGATGGCCGCCCGCGTCAGGAGGAGCAGACTGGGCCCCGCCCGCAGTCTCACTGGTGTGTCTGTGCGGGCGAGGCCACTTGCGGCACGCGAGCGGCGCGCTGCGCGCGCAAATAGTAGCACGTTTGCTCTCCTGTTGTGTCCCTTGTGTCTTATCAGTGTACTGTACCGAGAGTACTGTATTACCTACCCCCACGGCTCTCTCCGCCAGCTCGAGGCTTGTATAAAAGGAGCGGAGAGAGAGGGGAGGGGGTACGTTTTTTCGACAGGGTTCGAAAACATTCTGTAACCACACCTCATTCAACCACAACACGGAAAAGAGCTAAGGCTCGGCAGGAGTAGGACTATTACCCGCAGGGGGGTCCGAACTTGGGTAAATCTGAGAGTCGCTCCTTGCTGTGTCCCACGCTCAATCGAACTGAGCTCGGCCGATAGGCTAGCAGGATAGAAATCTGACTAGGGGTGTGATCCGAAGTGGTTGAGCGGTGAACACGCTGTCAGTACTACCTCCGAGTAGAACGCTAGGAAAATGGGTAAAAAGCATACATGCCACTGTAAAGTCTCCTTTGAACAGAAATGCCATTGTAGAGTCCTTTATATCCTAGACGCCATTGTAAACAATAGAAATGTGCACAGATGCCATTATTCGAGCTCGGAAAGAATTTCGGACGAAATACGTGAAGAAATATGGTAAAAAATATGGTCTGACATGTGGGTCCCACATGTCAGCCTCTCTTTTCTTCCTCCTCCATCTCTCTCCCCTCTCTCTCCTCGATCTACACAAGCGGCATTGGCTTGGAGCGGCCTCCCCCGCCT
The DNA here is from genome assembly GCA_036346415.1 of Raddia guianensis. Lineage (NCBI taxonomy): Eukaryota > Viridiplantae > Streptophyta > Magnoliopsida > Poales > Poaceae > Raddia > Raddia guianensis. The sequence goes on along the minus strand of CM070535.1, from coordinate 42,236,845 downwards.
CGATCCGACGTCGGTGCAGCTTTGTTTATCCTTGATCGGACACTGATGCGGCCTCTCCCACCTCGATTTCTCCTCTACCGTCTTCCTTCTTCGCCCGCGCGTTGCCGGACTCTAGGAGGGAGACCAGCACTGGCACGACACCCGTGCGCCCGATGGCTGCCGCTGCTGCGTCGTTGCTCTTCACCCGACGGTGGATCCGCGCGGTCACCGTGTCAGCGGTGGTAGGCCGTCGTCGCTGAGCACGCCGTCGGAGCAAGCGGAGTGGCCACCAGCATTGCGTCGGCGAGGAGAGAGAGGGGGTGAGGGGCAGATTGAGAGAGGGGACAAGAGAGAGAAAGGAGGAAGAATGGGAGAGTATTACATATGGGTCCCACTTGTCAGGCCATATTTCGTACCATATTTTCTTGTGTATTTCATTTAAAACTCTCTCAGCCCTGATAATGGCATATATGTACGAATCTTCACTTTATAATGGCATATGGGATATTAAGGAGTCTGCGATGACATTTCTATCGAAAGGAGACTCTACAATGGCATGTATGCTTCTTACCCTGGAAAAATTGGTTCGGAGTGAATCGAACCTTCGTTGTGGGAGAAAAAAAATTGCGAAGGCGCACAGTTCATCCAAATAGTGCGCAGCCGATTGAATTAAAAAGGGGATCGTCTTCAACCTCCAGATCGACATGCAAAAGGGGATTGGAGCTCGTTCCTCATGTGTTCCTCCTCCAAGCCGGGGGAGGGAGCAAGGGAGGAAGGGAGAGGAGGGAGAAGGAGAGCACGGGGTGGCAGTGTGCTATTAGAGGCGGTGTCGGTGGCTTGCAACGGCTGGTCGGCTGCTACACAGCAGGGCGGCTCGGCTGGGAACTGTAGCGACGACGGTGCTGCCCCTTCTGCCTGCAGTGGCGGCGGCGATGGCTCAACGGCAAGGGCAGTGGCAGTGGCTCGGCGAAGAAGTGCAAGGCCGCCGCGCTGGGACAGCGGTGGCTCGCGCTAGGGCGGCGGCACGGGTGCGCCGTGCAGGGCTGAGGCGATGCGGGTTCTGGCAAGTGTCTGCCGGCGGCGAGGAGGCGCGGCGTCGCGAGGGCGGCGCTAGGGCAAGGCTCAGCCTGGGAAGCGGCGGCGTGATGTAGAGGTCGCGGCGACGGGTTCGGCGGCACGGTGGCACGAGGGGTTGGTCGGATGGCGGCTTAGCAGGGGAATGAGGCACGACGGCGACTTGTGGCGGCGGCATCCCAATGGGGGTGGTGGCGCTACGGCTGTTCTGATCTGGGACAGCGCGAGGCGAGGCGGCGCGAGCGACGACGGCTTGGCCCCTGTGTGGATGACGGATGACGCAAGGCGGCCGGCGGCAAGACCGCTGGGATGAGGCGGCATGGTAGCGGGATGGCGACGGCTTGGTTTTTGGATGCGATTAGCAGAGCAAGAGATAAAAGCATGAAGAGGGAAAAGAAAGGAGAGGAGGAAAAATCAAGAAAAATTCAATCGCCATGAATGGGCATTAAATTGCATAAATGGGCATTAATAGTGGTTGCCATCAGAGTAGAGACTGGCTTGCAATCTGACATGGCAAACCGACTTAGTGATGAGGACATCACTATCTTCGATATAGCCACACCGACAACTCAACGACAAGATAGAATGATGAAGGGACCAGTTACGCGAGCTTGTGCACGTCAGCAAATGGTCAACATGGTGCTATGGAATTATGGAGAAGCACCATCTCGTGAAGCGTACATCATACGCCAAAGATGTAAAGAAGATGAAGACTCTACATAAAGATGGGCCTGCCCATAAGGAGGCGCCATGGCCAGGTTGGGCCTAGCTCACGGCTGGCCCAAGGAGGCTAGGCGCCCCCCCACTACTAGCCCACACGGCCCAACTGCAACAGATTAGTACCATATTGCTTAGTGCTTGATCTCTGGCAGCCCGCTTACACTATATAAAGCATGTAATAGGCGCCACAAAGGACTTGGGTTTTGTTTAGGAATCAGTTTAGCTTCTTTGCTACTGTCCGTGCAAGCACGTGTCGATTAGACCGTCTGCGCACGTGTAAACAAGACTCCAACTTTCAGATTGGTTTGCCTGAATTCAAATATTCACATTAGCAATTTCAGATTGCTTGTTATCTTGTTCTTGCTCGTTCTCGATTGCGTGCAGGATCGTTGTTCGTGCTCCGGCAGGCTCAACAAATCAGGAGATTGGTGTACCGGTTGCTAAGGCGCAAGCGTCGTGGACGGTTGTAGTCGGGCCGCTAACGTCAAACTCCGAATCAGATCGAGAGTTTCCTCATCTCTCATCGAAAGATCGGGACACTTAGCCTATCAGTTGGTATCAGAGCCTTCGGGTTGCTCGGTGAGAGATTCCACCCTCGCTTAATTAGTAGATTGATTTTTTTTCCTACCTATTGTCCAGCAAGTGCCAGATTATCAATTTCTAATTCCAAGCCAGTTTGAGCCTACGCTATGTTTTTTTTTAGTTACATAAATTGAATTTGCATTACGTGTTGATTCGTTGCTGGTCGTAGTGTCTAGTTTGATTAGAGTTTCGAATTCGTAGTCACCTAGGCGTCACGCTACTTCAATTTTTTCTCATCACAGCCACCAATTTCCTGCAACGCAAAACCAATTCACGGCATCAGTTTTATATTTGCTCCACGAATTCAGCAATCTTACCAAATCAAGTGCCATAATTGCTGGACATCACTATCTTCGATATAGCCACACCGACAACTCAACGACAAGATAGAATGATGAAGGGACCAGTTACGCGAGCTCGTGCACGTCAGCAAATGGTCAACATGGTGCTATGGAATTATGGAGAAGCACCATCTCGTGAAGCAGACATCATACGCCAGCATGTAAAGAAGATGAAGACTCTACATAAAGATGGGCCTGCCCATAAGGAGGCGCCATGGCCAGGTTGGGCCTAGCTCACGGCTGGCCCAAGGAGGCTAGGCGCCCCCCCACTACTAGCCCACACGGCCCAACTGCAACAGATTAGTACCATATTGCTTAGTGCTTGATCTCTGGCAGCCCGCTTACACTATATAAAGCATGTAATAGGCGCCACAAAGGACTTGGGTTTTGTTTAGGAATCAGTTTAGCTTCTTTGCTACTGTCCGTGCAAGCACGTGTCGATTAGACCGTCTGCGCACGTGTAAACAAGACTCCAACTTTCAGATTGGTTTGCCTGAATTCAAATATTCACATTAGCAATTTCAGATTGCTTGTTATCTTGTTCTTGCTCGTTCTCGATTGCGTGCAGGATCGTTGTTCGTGCTCCGGCAGGCTCAACAAATCAGGAGATTGGTGTACCGGTTGCTAAGGCGCAAGCGTCGTGGACGGTTGTAGTCGGGCCGCTAACGTCAAACTCCGAATCAGATCGAGAGTTTCCTCATCTCTCATCGAAAGATCGGGACACTTAGCCTATCAGTTGGTATCGAGCCTTGGGTTGCTCGGTGAGAGATTCCACCCTCGCTTAATTAGTAGATTGATTTTTTTTTCCTACCTATTGTCCAGCAAGTGCCAGATTATCAATTTCTAATTCCAAGCCAGTTTGAGCCTACGCTATGTTTTTTTTTTAGTTACATAAATTGAATTTGCATTACGTGTTGATTCGTTGCTGGTCGTAGTGTCTAGTTTGATTAGAGTTTCGAATTCGTAGTCACCTAGGCGTCACGCTACTTCAATTTTTTCTCATCACAGCCACCAATTTCCTGCAACGCAAAACCAATTCACGGCATCAGTTTTATATTTGCTCCACGAATTCAGCAATCTTACCAAATCAAGTGCCATAATTGCTGGACATCACTATCTTCGATATAGCCACACCGACAACTCAACGACAAGATAGAATGATGAAGGGACCAGTTACGCGAGCTCGTGCACGTCAGCAAATGGTCAACATGGTGCTATGGAATTATGGAGAAGCACCATCTCGTGAAGCAGACATCATACGCCAGCATGTAAAGAAGATGAAGACTCTACATAAAGATGGGCCTGCCCATAAGGAGGCGCCATGGCCAGGTTGGGCCTAGCTCACGGCTGGCCCAAGGAGGCTAGGCGCCCCCCCACTACTAGCCCACACGGCCCAACTGCAACAGATTAGTACCATATTGCTTAGTGCTTGATCTCTGGCAGCCCGCTTACACTATATAAAGCATGTAATAGGCGCCACAAAGGACTTGGGTTTTGTTTAGGAATCAGTTTAGCTTCTTTGCTACTGTCGTGCAAGCGCGTGTCGATTAGACCGTCTCACGACGTAAACAAGACTCAACTTTCAGATTGGTTTGCCTGAATTCAAATATTCACATTAGCAATTTCAGATTGCTTGTTATCTTGTTCTTGCTCGTTCTCGATTGCGTGCAGGATCGTTGTTCGTGCTCCGGCAGGCTCAACAAATCAGGAGATTGGTGTACCGGTTGCTAAGGCGCAAGCGTCGTGGACGGTTGTAGTCGGGCCGCTAACGTCAAACTCCGAATCAGATCGAGAGTTTCCTCATCTCTCATCGAAAGATCGGGACACTTAGCCTATCACTTAGTAGGTCTTTTATGTACTTACTCTGGTGATGGAAGGTCCCCTTTGGTGATTGCTTGAACTGAAACCAGAGGAAGAAATTAAGCTCCCCCATGATGCTCATCTCAAATTCCGGGCTCATCACCTTTGAGAACTCAGAAACAAAAGCAAAGGAGGAACCACGAAAGATAATGTCATCGACATACACTTGCATCAGAAGGAAATTAGAGTCAACCCTACGGGGTAAGTAAGGTCTGGTCTACCGTATCCATTAGGAACCCATTGCTCACCAGATAGGTCTTAAGCTTCTCATATCAGGCCCTGGGTGCTTGTTTTAGCCCATATAAAGCCTTATGAAGCTTATATACATGATTAGTATTTTACTTTAGCCCCGCAAGTTGGCACCTTGTTTCACTTAGACCCCGGAACTTTTATTTTACTTTATCACCCCTGAAAGTTGGCACCATTTGCACGGAACCCCACGAGCCGTTATGTCCACCGTAAAAATCATAAAAAAGAAGAGAAAATAAAAAAAAACATAAAAAACATTTAAAAATTCATAAAAACTAGAAAAATCATAAAAATCAAAGACTAAAAGTTCATAAAAATTTTAAAAACATAAAAACATTAAAATAATGAAAAATCATAAAAACATAAAAATTCATAGAAATTTAGAAAACATAAAAATATAACAATTTAGAAAATCATATAAAAATCTAAAATATTATAAAAATTATAAAAATAAAAAGTAAACATAAAAAATCAAACAACCAGAAAAATTCTGGTAGACAGGTGCATCGGGTGAGGTGAGGTAGTGAAGATGAGGTAGACCTAACCGGAGCGACGAGCAACTATTACTAGTGAAGGTGATGTAGTCATGCGCATCAGGTCAGGTAGAATTTTTTTGATGGTTTTTTAATATTTTTTTGAATTTTTGAATTATTTTTTATTTTTTATTTTTTTAAATTTATATGATTTTTTGAATTTTTTAGGTTATTCTGATTTTTATATTGTTTTTTTAATTATTATAATTTTTTATGATTTTTCTAAATTTTTTATGGTTATTCTTAATTTGTTTTCTGATTTTTACATGCCATATCGACGCCACGTCAACGCCACCTCATCATCTAATGGTGGATATAACGGCTCAGGGGGTTCGGTGTAAACGGTGCCAACTTCCAGGGTGCTCCGTGCAAACGGTGCCAACTTCCAGTGGGCGATAAAGTAAAATACAAGTTCCGGGGGCTAAGTGAAACAAGGTGCCAACTTTCGGGGGTTACAGTGCAATTTACTCTTAGTATATCTTGAATTCTCAAACCCACTCTCTCCTTAATATAGCCATTTAGAAAAGCATTATGGACATCGATTTGATATAGGTTGAACCCATTGGATGTCATAAATGTCGCTAAGATCCTGATGGAATCATGTCTAGCCACAGGAGCGTAGGTGTCATCGAAGTCTATCTCATCGATCTCAGTGTAATCTTGAGCAACCAATATAGCCTTGTTTCTAACCACTATCCCATCCTCACTTTGCCTGTTCTTCAACACTCATTTAGTATCTATTACATTATGTCCTTTAGATTGTTCAACAAGCTGTCATACTTTGTTTATCAAAGTTCTCTAGCTCTTCGTGCATTGCATTAACCTAATCAGGATTAGAAAGAGCATGGGTGACGTCCTTCGGTTCAGAGGAAGCAATGAAAGCAGCAGATAAGAAAAATGAGAGGGCCCAGACTTGATCGGATTAGCATCCTCTCGCTCAAACCACTGATCATCTGTGCAGGGATGGTCTTTCTGGATGTAACGAGGAGCCCTAGAAATGGCCTCTATCTCAGGAGCAGGAGAGGTAGGATCATTAGAGTCACCGGGTGAATCAGATTATATAGGTGAGAGCCTAGAAGCACAATTGAGAGTTGAGTAGAATTAGAAGGTAAGGGATGCGAGTGGGGAATAACACTGGAAACTGTAGGCGCCACCAGTGGAGCTAAGTCATCATCAGGTTCTGAAGAACCGTCATCTTCAATGACCAACTGAACAAAGATTGTCCTAAAAGACAAGTCTAAACCTGAGATATCTGGCCTTGCCCCCGGAATAGCCTCATCAAAGGTAACCTTGCAAGTCTCAACAACTCTCCGCCTCTTACTATCCCAGACGCGGTAATTCACCGCCGAAGCTGTATTCCCAAGACAAATGCCATCCGAAGATCAAGATTTAAATATGTCTAAATTTACAGACTTCAGAATAAAGCAGTTGCATCCAAATACTCTGAAATATGAAACACTTGGCTTATGCCCATATCAAAGTTTATAGGATGTGCGATTCAACTTGCATCTCAGAAACACCCTGTTTGAAACATAGCAAGCTGTAAAAAAGCCTCATCCCAGAAATACCAAGGAGTGGAATATTCATCAAGCATAGTCATAGCTAACTCTACCAAAGTGCGATTCTTACTCTCCACAATGCCATTTTGTTGGGCGACGTGTGAAGAAGAGAATTGATACTCAACACTAGAATCAGAACAGAAGCTTCCAAATTGTGCATTCTTGAAGTCTGTGCCATTTTCTGAATGGATTGCGCGAAGCGCTCCTAGGAACTCAACAGGAATCTTACGAATCAAGAAACGAAAATGGCTAAATGTTTCGTTCTTGTTCGCCACTAAATAGACCCAAGAGTAGCGAGAATAGTCATCGACAACAACGCGCACATACCACTTGCCACCCACAGACAGCACACGGGATGGACCAACAGTGTCCATCTGAAGCAATTTTCCAGGTGCATCAGTCATCACTAGGGTGATTGGTGGGTGAGCAGCGGCTACCATCTTCCCATGCCAGCAAGTAGCAGAAACTATGTCATTGATCATTTTGAGTTTGAGCAAACCATGAATCAGATTCTAGCTGCTAACTCTGGTCAAGTGATCAAAACCAATGTGACTCAGTCTCCTATGCTACAAGGAAGTGTCGCGGGACTCTGAAGCAATCAAGCAATGAGAAAAGCAAACTGAAGATCGGAAACCACATGAAAAACTCTCTCAAATCTATAAATCCGGCAAACAAAACTCTTAGAAAAATCATGAATGCCACTTTCATTCTCCTTAAAACAAACCTCAAAACTCTCATCAGTCATCTAAAAACTGAAAGCAAATTATAACGAAGCTTGCTGACACGGGCCACATCCTTAAGTACAACCTGGTCAATAACCTGGATAGAGTCTCGAGCGAGCACACGACCTGATGAAGCATCCCCAAAGGTGATTTTCTCACCCTAGGGCTTACGGACTAAGGAAGAGAACCGCTGAGAGTTTCCGGTCATGTGGCGACAACACCCGAAATTGATGATTCACATGTCCCCCTTCCCGGCCCGACATGTCTGAGTCAACGAGTGAAGAAACGTTGTTCAGCATTGGGAAATACCAGTGCATGTTTTGGAACCCAAAACTGTGTCACACAACCATACCAAACACACTCTACTCAGAATAGGCCATCCCTTCTGATAGGGAGACGTCCTGATGTTGTATAAGGAGTAGTCTGCTGTTGAGCTGTAGCGGGTGCATCCTGTCCGCGCTTCCTACCCTTCTTGCTGTTCCTCTACCATGGAGTTGGCATCTTATGTCGCGTACGCTCACCTATGTAACTAATGGGACGTACGTCCTAAGGAAGACGCTGCTCACGCCAAAGACCGGCAACAGGACGAGTAACAGAAGGCTGAGCTCCAAGTCTTGACCGTCTACCCATCGGTTTAGCCTAAGCTGGAACGAACCAAGGTGTAGGTTTCTTAGGAGGACCATGTGTCGACTGGTGACTAACTGGGGGGTCACCACCGGCAATGATTATATATGGGACGATGCACAAGATCCAAACTCGATGGTAGCACAAGACAGGGATTTATCCAGGTTCAGGCCTTCATGGCGGAGGTAATACCCTACGTCCTGTGCTCTGGGATTATATGGGGTATATGTGTACAAGATGATCAGGAGATGTCTCTCCATGGATGGGTGTGGAGATGATGATCAACCCCTGGAAGATGATCAAGATGTAGATGCCGAACTATGGCCCCCTACCCTCTTTATATGTGGAGGGGGTGGGGTTACAAGGAGGAGTCCTAGTCGGATACGAGGTAGGATTGCTATCTCTATCCTCTAGTAGTTATCCGGGATTACAAGTATACCTTCCTTATTAATTAGGGATAGACTTCAATCTTCATGTCTTTTCTTGCCGAGGAAGTCATCTAGAGTCCGAGTGGTACCCGTCCTCATCCACCCGACTTGGTCCATCCCCTGTCGGGTGGTCTTTTAGGCCCGCCGTGTGGATACCCGGGGTCTATGTTATCCACAGTAGCCCCGAGTGATTCATAGTCGAGTTACTGCTCTTCTTTACTGCACCTTGAATGAGTCATGCTTCATGCCGAGTGCTTATAGATTGTTGCTGCTCCTTTCCGACTGGCCTCTGCCTATTATCTGCGAGGAGACTGTGAAGGACTCATAGAGAGTTGTTAGTGATACCCAGCCCGGGATTGCCGGAGTTCTGGCGAACGGCCCATTGTAAGGCGCATCACCTTGATTTTGATGAAGTGATACCTGTACTCGTCTTGCGATGTACAGCTGGCGACCCAACATGGGGTGTACCATTGGTTTTGGGCTGAAAAGCCGAGTGGTACCTGTACTCGTCTTGCGATGTACAGCTGGCGACCCAACATGGGGCGTACCTCTGGTTTTGGCTGAAGAGCCGAGTGATACCTGTACTCATCTTGCGATGTACAGCTGGCGACCTAACATGGGGCGTACCACTGATTTTGGCTAAAAAGCCGAGTGATACCTGTACTCGTCTTGCGATGTGCAGCTGGCGACACAACATGGGACGTACCACTGGTGTTGGCTGAAAAGCCGAGTGATACCTGTACTCGTCATGCGATGTACAGCTGGCGACCCAACATGGGGCGTACCACTGGTGTTGGCTGAAAAGCCGAGTGATACCTGTACTCGTCTTGCGATGTACAGCTGGCGACCCAACATGGGGCGTACCACTGGTGTTGGCTGAAAAGCCGAGTGATACATGTACTCGTCTTGCGATGTACAGCTGGCGACCCAACATAGGGCGTACCACTGGTTTTGGCTGAAGAGCCGAGCGGTACCTGTACCCGACCGGAGTGGGATACAGGTGGTGGCCCCAGAGGGCATACCGTATTTTTAACCATCTGGTACCTATACTCGTAGTGTAAAGCTTGGCCCAACATGGAGCATACCATCTGGATAGGGTTTGGCCCAATGATACCTGTATCCGACTAGTGCGGTAACACAGCTAGCGTCCCAACATGGGGCATACCATTGTTGTCAGCCAGGCGGTACCTGTATCCCACTGTCGCGGAATAAAGCTAGCGACCCCACCACGGGGCGTACCTTAAGGATAGAGTTTAGCCGTACGGTATCCATACCCGGGTAGTGGTGTACAGCATAGGCCCCAACTGGAGCGCACCATCGAAGCTCAATCCCGACATCACTGGTATCTGATCCTGACATGCAGCGACCAACTAGTGACCCAACATGGGGTATACCAAGAGATGGGTAATTTTTATAGCTCTGCCGGTGATATGCCCTCAAAGTGGTGCACTGAGGCTGAATTTGGCTTAGCCCGACTGCGCTTGTAGCCACTGGTTGTGATGCGCAGCTGGAAGGCCGTAGTTAGCGCTCAGGGCGCAGGGTGGCTTATTGCCAGAGGTGTAAGCGTATAGCCATACCAAAGTTGGTGTAGACATATAGCCGCACTGAAGTTGGCGTGGGCATATAGCTGTGCCATAGACTTGAATGCTCGAGGAGCGGGCGTAGGCTTGTAGCCATGCCGGGTGCTCGTCGAGCTATAGATTTGGACGGTCGAGGCGCGGGCATAGCTCGTAGCTGTGCCGGGTGCTCGCCGAGCCATAGTTGTCGCTCATTGCGCATGTCCTTCTTACTCGTGTACGAAGTCGTAGAAGGTACTTGATGAGGCAAAAACCCATGAACCCTGTAGCATGTACATGTAGGATTTAGGCAGTATTTGGATGAAAAAACAATCACTTGGATGTAAGGTCCGACTGCTTTATTTATATAATTTTTATGCTTTTGCTACTTTTCCTTTTTGATGTTAAATTCCTCCAAGTAATCTTCCTTTTATTAAGCACTCTGCCCGACTAGTTTAGCCCCTGGGCGTCGGGAATTGGCTCATGACTCTTTTCCCAGGCACGCGTATCAAGTGACTAGAGTTCGCCGTTTGTGGGTCAGAGCTTCACTACTCGGAAAAACCACTAGATTCATTTGCGATCATTAAGAGAAAGCAACAAAAGTGCATGCAAGTGCACCTATTAGGTGTAGCCCCCGACTTACTGCTTAGTTGGAGACCAACTAAGTAGCAAGTCAAGAAACAACTTAGATTTATATGAAAAAATTATGGTAATGAGAACTTAGCTCTGATGCAGGCGTAGGCGTATAGCCGAGCTGTAGACTTGGGTGTTCGTGGCGTCGCGTAGGCGTGTCGCCGAGTAGCGTGTCGCCGAGCCGTAGACTTGGGAGCTCGTGGCGCTGGCGTAGGCGTGTAGCCGAGTGGCTCGTCGCCGAGCCGTAGATTTCTAGCTGTAGGCGTGCAGCCTTACCGGGCGCTCGTGGCGCGCGATGGCATACAACCGCGCTGAATACTTGGATGCTCGTGGCGCGGGCGTAGGCGTGTCGCTGAGTAGCGTGTCGCCGAGCCTTAAACTTGGGCGCTCGTGGCGCTGGCGTAGGCATGTAGCCGAGTGGCTTGTCGCCGAGCCGCAGATTTGAAGTTACAGGCGTGCAGCCGTACCAGGCGCTCGTGGCGCGCGATGGCGTACAGCCGACCTGTAGACTTGGACGCTCGTGGCACGGGCGTAGGCGTGTCGCCGAGTGGCGTGTCACCGAGCCATAGAGTTGGGCGCTCGTGGCTCTGGCGTAGGAGTGTAGCCGAGTGGCTTGTCGCCGAGCCGCAGATTGAAGCTTCTGCGCGGCCGTCCGAAGCGCCGTGGGCGCTGGCGGCGCGTCTACCGAGCTGTAGACCTTGGAGGCGTAGGTGCGGGCGTAGGCGTGTCGCTGAGTAGCGTGTCGCCGAGCCGTAGACTTGGGCGCTCGTGGCGCTGGCATAGGCATGTAGCCGAGTGGCTTGTCGCCGAGCCGTAGATTTGAAGCTACAGGCGTACAGCGGTACCGGGCGCTCGTGGCGCGTGATGGCGTACCACCGAGCTGTAGACCTTGGAGGCGTAGGCGTGTCGCTGAGTAGCGTGTCGCCGAGCTGTAGACTTGGGCGCTCGTGGCGCTGGCATAGGCGTATAGCCGAGTGGCTTATCGCCGAGCCGTAGATTTGAAGGTACAGGTAGGGCTGGAAAATAGCTCGTGGCTCGTGGCTCGGCTCGGCTCGGACAGGCTTGGCTCGGCTCGGAGGTGCTTCCGAGCTAGAGCCGAGCTCACTTTTGGGGCTCGGGAAAATAGCGAGCCTGCTGGGCTCGGCTCGTTTCTGACAGAGCTCGGTCTGGCTAGGCTCGGCTCAGCTCGTTGTCATATTTTGAACGTGAAACGCCTTTGACTCGTGGCTCGGCTCGGGCTCGACTCGGCTCGGCTTGGAGGTGTTACCGGGCTCGAGCCGAGCCCACTTTTGGGGCTCGCCAAAATAGCGAACCAGCTCGGGCTCGACTCGTTTTTGACCGAGCTCGGCCGAGCCAGGCTCAGCTCGGCTCGGCTCGGCTCGTTTCCACCCCTAGCGATAGGCGTGCAGCCGTACCGGGCGCTCGTGGCGCGCGATGGCGTAGGCGCGTAGAGGAGTAGCCGAGCTGTAGACCTTGGAGGCGTAGGCGCGTACCTTAGTATAGGAAGTAGTCGTTCAAGTCTCGATCAACACCGAATAGCACACGTCGTGGTCGGCGTCGAACAGCACATGCTCGTCGAGGTCTCACCGAGCCATAGTCGTAAATGATCTCCGCGCGGTTGGTGTAGCTTGACGAAAGTCGATGAAAGTCCTCGCTGGTCTTCAACGTCCTACGAGATGTGGCACGATCAATCCTTACGCCGTGGCCGGCACCGACGAGCTTTACGAGCTCGCCGAAATTCGCGACCTCTCTGCGCAGACTGCCTTGAAAAAGGCGTCACGGTCGCATCTGAAGTCGGATTCAGACATTCTTAGATTCGTTGGAAAGATGACGATATAAGCTTTCCAACGCATCTTATATCACCCGGAAACTCCTCCTGAGTCGATGGGAAATTGCAATACAAGTTCCGTCCAGAATCTGAATGGGAACAGATGGCATCTTCTTCTAATGTTCGTTTCGCGGTTGATGAAGCCGGTGTCGCACGATGGATGCCGTGGTGGTCGAGTCCGAGTAATTTGCTGCTGATGACGGTCACCACCCGAGATTCGTTCTCCATCGGGACCTCGCCGTATCCGAGTCGGGAATTCAGCCTCCGGCGCGCTACTCGTGGGTAGGCGGCGGCGGCGTTCCCCAATATGACCGGGAGTCCGAGTGAAGCGTTGTTAAATTCCATCCCAGATCAGATCTTGTCCGAGCCCGAAATAGTGTTGTTGAAGTCCTTGGTCGAGTGCTCACCTTATCCGAGTCGAGAATTGAGCCCCCGGCACACCACTCGGGAGTAGATGGCGACGTTCCTCGACCCGAACGGGAGACCAGACGAAGCGATGTCGATGTTCTCCTCAGACTAGATCGGATCCAAGTTCGGAAGAAGTGTTGGTCGTCGATTGTTCGGAGAAGCTCCTTGCTGATCCTTGATGTCCATGGCGGTGTACCGCGGCCTATCCCCATGCCGTATCCTCCGTAGATGGGTTGATCCTATCCATCTCCACATCAAGCTCAAGACATCGATCACACATGGAGGCATCAAAAACAACATCATTAAATTCAGAAATCTTAGCTTGCAAGTTCAAATTCTCAAGCTTCAACAGTGTGCAATCATGGCATGTAGAATCAAGTGAGTGGAAGCTACAACTCTAATCTGAGCTGGCTGGGTCCTTAGGTGGAGCATGATCGCTATAGCCCACAACTGGACTGACTGGGTCCTTAGATAAGTGTGCAGAGGGATCTGGACGAAGCATGGTATGGTTCATCAAGCAGACAAACTCTATATCAAAGGTGACAAGGAACAAATTCTTCCTAGCATCATCTAGTTCTTCCACAAGCTTAACATTAACTTTCCTAATTTTGTCATTCGAATTAAGCACCCTATCAAAAGTTGTCCATAATTCATTGAAATCAACCATGACCCTATCGAACTCTAACCACCCATCAGAGTCAACAGGCTCGAAAATAATCCTACATTTTTCATTCTCTAGTTGGATAGTGACATTATCAAAATGCATTTTCAATTCATCCAATTCTAGAGTTAGCTTCCCACAATCAGAGCAAGCAATAGGTTTAGCATTTTTCAGTTGAACTTCTAGGGTATTTTTCTTAACCAAGACCCTAGTGTACTTGTTATGAAGTTTAACTAATGCCTCCAATAGTTCAGAAATGGAGGGACCTTGTTCATCTGTTACCTCATCATCGTCGGTGTGGTAGATGTCTAAGTCGCTGCTACTGCTGTCGCCGTGTGCCATGAAGCACATGCCGATGTAGTTGATGTCGTCGTTCTCTGGCGTCTCATCTTCACCATCATCCGAGTATCCATCCTCCTTGTCGGAGATGACGACTTCTTCTAGAGCGGCCAGCACCTTCTCGACCATGCGTTGTCCCTTCATCAACTGCTTAGGTTGCTTTGCTTCTTCTTGTCATCTCCACCACCGGTCTTGATGCTGCGGTTCTTGTTGATGTAGGTGTTCTGTGCCGGTGCGGTGTAGTCATTCCGCTCTTCTCCTCCGGACTTTGGATAATCACGCTTCTTGTGGTTGCGACCACCACAACCGAATCATCTCATGACACCTCTGCTCCGATCGGCCACTCGCCTGTAAGCATGTGAGAACTTCCTAGCCAACAAGACAAACTACTCCTCAGAAATATTGTCCATCTAATCATTGGACAGCTGACAAAGGGCAGAGAAGGAGAAACCGGCAACATAAAAAGAACCACGACCAGAGGGGTCAGCTATCAGGGCTGTGGATGCAGAACTGGGCTCTTTCGGGAGATGCTCAAGTTCATGCGTCTTGAGAGTAGCATTGAGCGCTTCCATTGTCAACGTCGATCGATCGGCTTCCTGTCAGATTGCAGTCACCTTCACATCCCGGACCTTAAGATCCAATGCAGAGAGAAAGTGCCTGGCTATCTCCGAATAGGTACATTTGACTTCAACCGAATGGAGATCAGCAAGAATTTTGGTGAAGCGGGAGAAACATGAGTCAAACGTTTCACCCGGCTTCTGAGTAAATCGATTGTACTCTCTTTTGTGTTGGTCTTGTCTCACCACCTTAACCTGAGCCGTCCCCTCATGGTAAGCTTGGAGGGCCGTCCAGATTTTATGGGCTGTTGTGATGTCCAACACCCGCTTGTACTCCCCTCGGCTAAGACCTTGAATCAGAAAATTTCGAGCTTTTGCATGAAGCTCTACATCAGCTTGATTCGCGGCCGTTACCTCTTTGGGTAACTCATATGGGTCCTTTATCTTAGGCCAAACATTGTAGCCCTGAGCCATAACATATTCTCCTTCCTAGCTTTCCAATATGAAAAATCGGCTATGGAGAACACTAGGGGTTTAGTAGAATACTTGTCCGCCATAGCTCAAATAGCAATAATGATCGGCTTAAAAAATCGGTCAAGATTTGCAAAGTAGCCTCAAACAAAATGCTTTGATACCAGTTGAAGACCCGAGCTACGCGGTTAGAGGGGGTGAATAGAGGCCACAAATTTTCGACGCTATCGATTTCATGAAAACCCGATCAACTTGACAACTATGTGTACCCTTCACTTGGGTGCATGAGAGACATGAAATATTTGGGATTTTTGAATCACAATCCTAGTTATCAAGTGTTAAAACAAAAAAAATTAATTCAAAACTTGCTTTTGATAAAGAGATCAAACCAAAACACCAAAGTTACTTTCCCAAAAGTAAAAAGCAGATTCCCAAAAAATTGTCTTGCAACAAATGAGTGGTTTCTACTGTTGAAAGGCAGTAGAAATTTTCAAAATTTTTTTACACCCATATGGGTGAGTTGTGATGGTTTCCTACAAATGTCAGCATCAAACTTCATTTATAAAAAATAAGGAAAATCGTGTACCTAGAAGTTTCAAGAACTCAAAACTGCAAATTTGGGGCTCGGTATGCACCTCAAATCTGCCAAACGGGGAAACCAGTGGTCTTCAAATTTTTACGATAGATGGGTATGTGAATCATGCATAGTTTCCATATAGAATCATACCAAAAATGATTTTTCTAGATTTTTCTAAAACCTTTTACTGACTACTGCGCGGATGAAAGTTTCTGGACAGTAGCAGCAAGTCAAGAACTTGATCTCTTGCCTCTCAAATGGTTGCAAAGTGTGTATCAAATCATATTAGCAACCTTAAGGCATCATAGACCATCAATAACCAGCAAGAAATCATCCAAGTTCATCTCGAAACAAGAGCTCCAAAAGGGAAAACAAAAATAAGAAAAATTAGGAGCAAATCGTGCAAGATACTCATGTAGAAGAAAGATTTCATTATTTAGAAGTTTGGGGATTACAAACCACGCTCCTTGTGGTCACAAGCACTCTAAGTGACACCCAAAACACACCCAACTCACCCTCTCTATTTCTGAAATTTTCAGCTTTAAGGGGATGAGGAAGAGGTGCTCCCCTCCCCCTCTATTTATAGCCCAAAGGGTGAGATGCCCTAAACCTTAGAGCCCATATGCACCCTTCCTTTGAGGATGAGTGGTGTGCAACTCACACACTAAAAGACACACACTTGAGAGGAAATATTCTCCACATATTCCTTTGATAAATATCTTCGCAGCTTCCTCAGTCACCAGCCCATGTCTGGGCCCACCGATCAGATCTACTTCGCCACCATGTAACCGACGCCGCTGCCTCCAGCTGCCTAGGCTTCCTTGCCATGGCTAACCTTCTCGAGTACACCAACTCATATGATCTCCAGGTCATCGAACCCAGTCGTCTGCACACCTCCCGACACACCAGCCTCCAGCTGTCCCAACGAAGCTTCAGCCACGTACCCGCCAATACCTGCATCACTGAGATAAACACACACGAAACCAACACACCTTACCTCACCTGCAAGGTTAGTCCATCACAAAATTACCAATATCATAATCCATTCGTAACATCACAATTAGCAAGCCTTAACACACCACGTGTCAGCTTAACAAATACCACCGGACCACGTCTGATCAAAATTATTACCTTGCCCAAGCTCATCACAATGGTATAGTTCCAATTCCACTGAAATTTCCATAAATGCACCTTTTAAAATTTCTCAAAACACTTCAAACATATATTCATCGTCAAACCGAGGTACCCTCCATATGGGTCTCAAGTCTCAACAGTTGTAGAAACAGAGCGCGCGCAGTCGAGTAGTGAAGCTTTTTCCAGAACGTTGGAGGCACGTGTTCACCGAAACCAGCAAATGCGTCGCCGTAGACAAGAAGCCTCGCCACCTCTTCCATCTCCTCGGAAGTGCAGGTTGTTTCCCTAACCTTTCCTCCGGCCGAAGGAATCGAGTTTTTGCCGAGTCCCTCGCCTGTGCCACGAATGCCGTGAGCTGCTGCCGCCGTGCTCTCTCGTGCAGCCTTACCCTTCCATCTCTGGCGTTACCATGACGACTGTCAAATTCGTCATGGACCCCTTGTTCCCTCCTCTTGCCCAATTGGGCGTGGTTGGTCGGAAGCACCGCCAACACACCATCCTCATCCGCCGCCGCATCTGTAGGCAAAGCTCTTGCCCCACTCTCTGTTTCTGTGCTCGCGTCATGGACTTGTGGTTCCCATGGACACCACTAGCCGGCGGCGCGGTGCCGTCTTCCCTGCACGCCTGCGCGCGTCCACGTGGCTGCGCCATTTTGCGCTGCCCGCCGGCGTGGGCCGGCCCATCAGGGGTTTTCATTTTATCTCCTTTTTGTTTAGCCGCAACAACTTAAAAGCATTTCATAAAAACTAGGAAATGCACTTTCAAAATTCTATACAAATTTCTAAAATTACTATAAGTTGTGGTGGGTTTTATAAAAATATATTCTAACATGTGATCTCTGTAGTTTTGTATTTAAAATTATAGTGATCTAGGGTGTCATTATTTCATGGGCACCATATCTTCTTTCTTGCATCTTCCTCAAATTAAAATGGCATCAAAATATTTTGTCTGATGCATTATTGTGTTGCTGTGCAAGTGTGGTTGGGCTTGAGTAGGAGGCCAAGGTGTTGTAAAGCCGATCGACGAAGCTGGTTACTCCTTCCCGTCGTCCGACCAATGCAAGTCCCCTTGATGCATATTGATGTGCCATTTTGATTTATTTTAAAACTATTTTATAGACTTTAAAACTTCAATTGCAACTTTAAATAAACCAGCGTACATGGTAGAAAATCGCTATTACCCCAATTAGATGAGATAAGACTTGTTATGGGGTTAACCGTAAGGACTATGAATAAAACTTGTTCAATATTATAATTCCTTGTTAGTAGGTTAACTACTTAAAATGATTTAACTCGAGACATCATCAATTGTTCTATGTGAAATGAAAGTTGTGATTGATAAAGTGTTGAGAAAATGTGGATATTGTGTTAGTGCATTGAAGACGATGCCTAGGATGGAAATGTTTTTCCCTCGTCCCTAATTTTTTTCTAACTAGGAGAGCCTTTTGCCGGATTGGTGCAGAAGGCATCGTTTTGAGAACTTGGGGTTAAAGTATTGTCGGTCTCCTAGTTTAAAGACTGCTCATCCTATGAACCTACAAACTAAGCCATAACAGTACAATCTCGAATCCCATTATAGGACGGGCCTACTTGTTAGCCTTTAAACCCTAGCGGAGACTCTCTGGCGGTCGACGTTCTTGTTTCAGTCTAATGGCTTTGTGGCAAAACACTCTTCGATGCGTAGCCTCTCAGGGGTAAAGTGCACCTACTTAGCAGTGTTAAAACTATCATGACAGTCGTGTTTTCACGGTCATGAGCGTGCAAAAGGACTTTTCATATGTTAGTTCTTCTTTTCTAAAAAACTGGTTTTGAGAATAGATGTTTGAGAAAAGTTTCCGAGTTTAGTAAAAGATGTTGAGAAAGGTTTTAGTTTTTAGACTAAGAAGATAGGTGCCACCGGCTTGCATTATGGACTAGATGTCGCCCTACAATGAATTTCTCGCGCATAACAGACCTTACCCACCGTTCGAGAACAGTGGTGATAAGACTTTTTCTCGCTAAGGCACAAGACCAAGTGTTGAGATCATTTTGTAGAAGAACCCCTAACATAAAGACTTTGTTTTAAAGTTTCTAAAGGCTTTGAGAAAACTGGGCAAGCAAACTGTATTTTCACAAATAACCTAAGCTCTGCTTGTACCAAGCTATATTTGCATATATTTCCAACTTGCGGAGTACAATTGTTCAGCCTATGATTTGCAGTTCAAGGACGAGGACCTTGACTACGAGAAGGAGTACCATGAGGACGACTTTGAAGAGTGTGGGTATGCGTTCCTATAGCCCTTCTCCTATGGGATAGTTGTGTAGTGCTGTATGAGGCCCCATGCTATGCTGTTGTACTCTGATTCCTGGCCTGCGTGCCGATTGTTGTGTAATGTATCGGACTGAGTCCCCTTTATTGTAATAAAATTTGAACGTTGGCAATGTATCATTCCGTTAAACTGTATGTACTAGCCATGATCCTTGGGACCACTAAAGTTTAGGCAGTTGGGGTCCAATATCTTAAATCTGGTCTCGACAGAAGTGGTATCGGAGCCAATTTGGCCCCAGGACGTAACTATAAGAATTAGGTACCCTATTATTTAAAAATTATTAGTAAAATCCATACTTTCTACATTCCACTTTGACTTATGTGATCTTTTTGAAAATTTGTAGATTCCATCATTCGCATCCACCCTTGTAGTTGGCTTTGGATGTTTGGTGCGCCAGTGCTGTTGAAGCTGGGCACGCTGGGCTTTGGAGACCACGTACCACGGAGCGACCGCCTCACGCAAGGGGCGACAATACTGGGTGTTATGTGTGTTGACGATTCTTACGCTATTAGAAATAATCCATAAGCGAACGGATATCGCTTGTAGTTTTCACCCAGGAGTATTTCAGAGTATCGAATACATAGGGAACGAGGGAGAAGAATAATTCTACTATCTTTATTATTTAAGATACCAGCTAGCTAGTTAATGGGGGTAAGGATAATAAGACTGGTGGCACAGACATAGAAGTATAAAAGATAAGTTAGGCAGATAGTTGGGAGGATAACGAGAAGAGTACAAAGTTAATAGTGAAATCATTTATCAGGTTGAGCTAGCAAAATATGAGTTTGGAGGTTTGTTTGAAGAACTTCGTCGGAGCTCGGCCGATTCACTACCACCCCCGATTGGGTCCTACTAGTCCAATTTCTAATGCAGTGGATTACGCGTGAGATAAATCTCGGATGGATAAGGCTATCACCACCTACCACAAAGTACGTTGGAGCCGGTGTAAACCAAGTTAGAGATAATCTCAGACACCACGTCTGCTATTAACTCCGATCACTCATCCCTGGATCCTAGGAAGGCGATCCAAGTCCAATACTTAGGCTATTCTAAGCATATGAGAATGAACCCACAGTCGGAACCAGATGAACTTAATCAACCGCTCGAATAATTCACACTTCCCACTTAGTGTAAATATGCTTAGCTCAGATAATGAAAGTCACTTGTATTATAAAAGCAAAGTCTTACAGAAGGGAAAGGGTACAAGTGCTATTACCCAGATTCCTGTAGACACGTCCGGAACTCGGAGCTTCCGCTTGACTCAAGTCTAACTCCCAAACTAACTACATTTACAAGTGAAGAGTGACTCCAAATGAGAGGGGTGTGGTGTGTGTCTTCAAGTGAGGTGAGGGGTCCTTTTATAGCGATCCGCGACCAATGAGGGGTTTCCACATCATGGGACAAGTGTCACCTCCACATCAACCGAAGGAGAATTCGAGAGGGGATCCAAGGGGGTCGGTCGGCCTAGGTGGGTCGGCCGACCCACCTTCGGTTGATCCTGGCCCTCATTTTCGCCTGGGATGCTTCTTTGACGGTGTAGATTACATCCCCATGTCGGTTATGGCAGTTAGAGCCGGTAGAATTTGGCTTCCTTAAGAGCCTAGTCACCCAAGTGTGAAGCAACTGCAGCCATTTGATCAAACCGATGCATATGGATGCTTGAGATTACTCCTTGGTGCATTTCTTGGCAACTGGTAGAAATTGGAGCCAGTGTAGAGAACAGGTCAGCCCACCTAGGGTAGGTCGGCCGACCGGCTTCTTTGTTCGGTTCAGCTCCGGTTTTCTCCACTTTATTCCTGAGGACAAAAACTTGCCAAAACTTGTGGAAATTTATTAGTTTAAATAAAATGCATATATAAATCTTGATTTTTCCCCAAATTACCGGAATGTTGGAGTATGTCAGCATATGAAATTGGACTTTAACGACTGCCAACACACCCCCCAACTTGAACTTTACTCGTCCTCGAGCAAAGAGCTCAGAATTGGACCCGGTGGAGTTCAATACATATGAAGTGCACAAGATAACATTCTCATTATTTGTTAACATAAACTAGTACAAGTGTATCCCAACCTTGTACTTATACCTGTAGGGCTTCCAAAATGTCACCTCGTCTTAGGCGGTTGGAAAATAGAACAACAAAGAAAGAGCACTGTTAGCTTACTCTTTTTCACAATAGGTCTCGGATGTTTTAAAATTTTAGTTCCTCTATTGGTACTCTCGGATTGCTCAAGTGGTATTTTACTCATCCTTACCAAGGCCTAAGGCCAATGCTAATCCCTACATTCTAAAGGTTTATGTGGAGATCAAGGTAGGGCTAGAAATGGCCAACTAGGCTATATAATGTTGTCAAGTCAAAAATTGGACCTAATGAAGATCATGCCGCTTTGCATTCCGGTCATTAGAGAAATAATGTTCAGGGGTGAGGAAGAGAATGGACTCATACCAAAGGAATGAAGGAACTCAAGTGCAAGGATATGAAGTACTAATGAGTCCATCACATCGGATCTTGTGTTTAAGGACACAGTCTATATGACTTCTTTATTTTGAGCAAATTCCTCTTTAAGAAATATTTTTGGAGAGGCATAATTTCTCAGAGTTTAAAATCACTTTTTTTTCGGGGAGATCATTTTTATCCCAAATTTTCGCTGTTTTCCTTTTTTTAGCCTCTCAATTTTCAACTAGATTGAGGGATGACTTACAATAAATTTGAAGTTTTTAATGAAATAGACTGCATAGTTATGTATAAAGTGGACACAAAAAAGATTTTGGCTTCTTTGGGTGGAGGAATACCTGGCAGAATGGATGTTTTATTCCAAGATAGAATTTAGCATTGCCAGATATGAATAAGGGTAGCAATCAAATAAATACACCAAACGAAATGACCAGCTTTGTAGAGTCACTACTTCTTAAGGTCACAAGTTTTGAAAAAACTCAACACAACCATAAGTGGCCAAAATATAGGCATTAATCTTTTTGAGTACGTGTTGCTTTGGTAGGAAAAAAATCCCAATTAGAAACATTTCGCAAAGTATTTTTATATATTTTCAAAAATAAACTCTTTCCGAGACTTTTCCTTACTAAAGGTATGAGCAACTAGACCTGTTCACGGGAGGCCCGGCCCGGCCCGGCCCGACCGGTGCATCGGGCCGGGCTTGAGCCTCATTTCTGAGCTCGTGGTCGGGGCGGCCCGGCCCGGATTTTGTCGATTAAGCATGATGGGCGGGGCCGTCGGGCCGGCGAGCTTCGGGCTTGGGCGGGCTCGGGCCGTTTGCTGAGCCCGACGCCCGGACCGGGCCGGCTCGAGCCAGTTTTTGGGACCTGGCTTTTCCAGTTCGCCCGGCCCGCCCGCCCGCAAATGAGCAGGTCTATGAGCAACTAAGCTATAATCTTTGTTGTATCATATATCACAACGACTTAGACTTGGATAACAAATGTCAACGCCTACTAGATAAAGACTAGGCAGAATTACAACTTATACCATTAAATGTTAAACTAAACAAGAGTACTAAATTGTGAACTCAGTATTTAGAGAATAAGATAGAGCAATTTTTCATCATCTCATTGGGTAAAGATTAACATTTATACTTTTATTTGAAGGGAAATGTTTTTGGTCCTTTTAGTTTTTTTTGCAAATTTTTATATTATTTTTTTATTTCATGCATTTGATAAGTGCACTAAGCAAACTCAATTTTTTTTATGATAGGACGATAGGTAAGATAGGGCAAGGCAGGTAAGGCGGGGCAAAGCAAAGAAATATGCAAGGCAAGGCAACACAATAGCAAGGCTTCAACCCTTGCGCTCCGGCGGCCATGCCCACGTGGCCACACGGCCACGCCGCACGCGGGCACCCACACGGCCACCCCAGCGCACGCCGGCGGCCACTCTCCTCGGCTCCGGCGTCCAGTGCCCGTCGCGGTGTCGCCTCGCGCCCTTTGCCCGCGGTCCAGCCAGGCTGAGGCAGCCAGCAGGCAGCAGGTGATTAATTTAATATAGACTTTAGAGAGATTTAGTTGTTTACTTATTTAGACATTTAGACATTTAGCTATTTACTGATTTATAGATTTAGACATTTAGTGATTTAGAAATTTAGTGATTTATAGATTTAGTGATTTAGACATTTAGTGATTTAGAAATTTAGTGATTTAGACATTTAGTGATTTAGAAATTTAGTGATTTAGACATTTAGTGATTTAGAAATTTAGTGATTTAGACATTTAGTGATTTAGTTGTTGCTTTTTTTTCGTAGATATGACTTTGAGGATATTTTACCAAGCGATAACTAATCCAGGGCAAGGGCAAGGCAGTGGGCAAGGGCAAGGGCAAGGCAATGGGCAAGGGCAAGGTAGTGTCCAAGGTAGTACAAATGCAGCCGCATCCAATGTGCAAGATGCACATGATCCACAACCAAATGCAGGGAGAGAGTTCAATCCAAGTGACATAGTTGCTGATCCCGCTCTACGGAAGCAAGTTGAAGAATATCAAGACAATGTTCAAGACGAAGTGAGAAGGGCATATATTTTGAAAGGTCCTACCCGACCAACTGTGTTGAATTATCCTCGCACAATGTATAGTGGGAAGTCTAGAAGTTTTCAAGAAGAGTGGTATAAAAATTTTGATTGGTTGGAGTATAGTGAGTCAAAGGATGCATGTTTTTGTTTCTATTGCTTTCTCTTTAAGCCGTCAGGAAGGGTTGATAAATTTGGTGCTGAGGTTTTCACAAAAGAAGGATATAGCAATTGGAAAAATGCATATAAAGGTTTAAAGGACCACGTTGGAGGTGTTAACAGCTTTCACAACAGAGCTAGGTTGAACTTTGATGCCTTCAAAGATCAAAGGCAAAGCATCTCCACAAGCTTTCCAATGCTACCCGGGAGGCCGAAGAATTATATAAAATTCGGTTGACATCTTCTTTGGAATGTGCAAAGTATCTTTTAATGCAAAGGTTAGCTTTCCGTGGTCATGATGAGAAACCATCTTCTTTAAACAAGGGTAGCTTTCTTTATATGATAGATTGGTTCAAAGGGAAGAAGAAATCCGTGAGAAATGCTTATGATCGTGACAAATGAGCTCTCTCTAGTCTTGCAAGGAAAGGATGTCAACATTGTTCATGCTATTGAGTTAATTGAAGATGTCAAAGCCCGCTTGGCTCTCATGAGAACCGATAGTGGTTGGGATACCTTTTTTTGATGATGTCAAAGCTTTTTGTGTTGAAAAAGGGATTCCTGTGGTAGATATGGATGATGAAGTACCAGTCAGAGGTCGCTCAAGGCGTGATGGTTTCACTATCACTAACCTATACTACTATCGTACTGAGCTATACTTTGTTGTGCTCGATACAATCAACTCAGAGTTATGTCATCGGTTTAATGAAGTTTCTTCTGAGTTGCTTGTATGTGTATCTTGTCTTGACCCAAAAGATTCATTTGCTAAGTTTGATCTAGACAAGCTTGTTCGACTTATTTTACTCTATGGTGAAGATTTCGATGTTGCTCATCAACCAATTCTTAGATGGGAACTTGAGACATATGTTTTCCATGTGAGACATCATGCTTCTTTTGCTTCTTGTCAAGACATTGCTTCTCTCTCTATGAAGATGGTTGAAACTGGGAAACATTTGGTTTTCCCATCGGTTTACAAGCTAATTGAGTTGGCATTTGTCGGGGATAAAATCACGGCCCATCGCCATGGTCCACTCCCTGACGGCTTAATCGAACAGCCTCCTAGGGCCTTGCTCCCTAGAGGGCTCTTTCAGGCCCATGTGCATCCTGCCGAACAGCTTCCTGATTGGCACGGTGCGTAACGGCCTAGGATTCCTGTTTGAGTCCGACTCGAACAAGAGTTCTGCACGGCTACGTGAAGACCCGGACGTGGTTTCCCGGATTGGAATAGGAGTCGTGATCCCCAAGAATTGGAGTTTACCTTATCTACCTCGGGATGTATTTGGCACGTTGAGTTCGTTACGATCTCGTAGTTAGCCCGGCCTGATATTCCCTCGGTAGGTCGGTTTGCTCTGCACTATATAAACAGGGCCCCTACGGCGTGTAGAGGGCACGAGTTTACGCCCCTGGCCAAGAGACTTTGCATTGTCGCACTTGTACACCATAATCTCGCCGAGACTTGATTGCCTCGCCGAGCCACCTCTTGTATTCATCCTCGATATATAAGAAAGGCTGGACGTAGGGCTATATAAGAAACCCCTGTCTCCCTGTTCGTCGCTGGTTGCTGTTCGTGTTGTTCGGCGTGTCTCCTATCTCCCCTTCTCAAGAACCTTTAATCGACTTGAGATCGATATCTCAACCGTCGACAGTTGGCGCCGACCGTGGGGAATAGCAGATCGAGCATGTCAAACTCTATCAGCGACCAGGAGATTCTCCCTGAGGATTACGACTCAGAAGGGCAGGATGTCTCTTCCCCTGCCAGATCGGATCGATCCCTTCGATCTTGATTGCCTTCCAGATCTGGTTCCCAGCTCCGTGCTCGGGGACTGGATCTCTTCGCGCCGGGCAGCTCTTTGCCCGGAGCGCGTGTCTGGTCCCTGCGACGAGCTCCGTGCTCGGGGACTGGATCAACTTCGCCCGGGGCGCGCGTCTGGTCCCCGCGATGAGCTCCGTGCTCGGGGACTGGATCAAAACTCGTTCCGGATCCCGGGGGCTGTTCGCGTGACAGTGGATGACGGGAGAGAGCTGACCAGCACTTGGAACATCGACCAGCTTCGTAAGTTCCTCATGTAGGTCTTTCGTTTCCTAGCTTCGCACTTTTTATCAAATTTCGCGCCTTAGTTCGTCCAAGTCTCTCGGGCTGCCATGTAAAGTTCAATCCAGTAAACGGTGAATGTTCGCGGCCCCCTGCGGCCCTTCTCACCGCTTGTCTTCTCAGACTACTCTTTCTCTCTAGTAACACTTGATGGCTGCCCGGACTTGCGAACTCTTGGCTCCGCGATTTTTAGGGCTTTCCCTATCCGTATCTAGCTTCAACGAGTTCCTAAACTCAGAGTTGCGTAACACGGCTTCCAGCCTTGCGGCTAAGCCTGCTCTCGTAAGCCCTCCGCGGCAGAGAGTGCTACCGCTCACGGCACAACCACTTGGCAAAGCCTGCTCTCGTAAGCCCTCCGCGGCAGAGGCACTTTCCTTGTTCGGTTACCTTCTGAATCGCCTAACTTACGTTAACGAGCAGTTCCTGGAACGAGTCGATCAGGATACGGGTGTCGCTCTAACTCTCTACGCACTTGCTTGAAATCGCAAGTTCAGGTCTTCATGCATCGTCCGTACCAGGGGCTAGGGCTTTGCTCTTTCTCTTGTGCACCTATTCGAGTTCGCAAACTCAGGTCCTTGAGCAGCTGCACAACGGGGGCTGGGAGTTAGGCTAAGCGTTCTACCGGTTTTCTTAAAACTTTCGAGCGCTATTCGCCTTGCTCTTGGTTTCCTGTTCGTCCTTGTCTTTTGCTACTCTTTTTTGTAGGGAAAATCTGTTCGGTCAGACTCTCGCTTTGATTCAGGCGCTGCTCGGCGGTCTTGAGCTGCTCGGCCAGCTCCTCGACCCTTCCTTCCGCGATGCTAGTCCTCGCGGACAGCGCGCGAAGCTCCTCGGCTTCTTCCCGAAGAACCTCGGAGGACTGCCTCTCCTCGGTCAGTTGGGACTTGAGCTGAATTTCGGCAACCCCGGTACGTTTTCAGTTTTCCAGTTCCTTTCCTTAGCGTTGGTTTTCCAAAACCTCGTTGGTCTTTCGCTCATGTAGCGCTCCCCGTATGCGAGCATGTCTTTTTATCTTGTGACGACCTGTACAGCTCCGGTTAACCGAAGCGGTACACCACCGATGGAGTTCTGCCCACCGTAAGCCGATTCTCATCGCAACGGGCATTCCTGGCGCTGGTTTCGCACCCGCCGAGGTGACACCAACGCTGCACGGGTACATGCCCGGATAAGATTTTGCCTCGCACGTCTTGCCTGCGGCTAAGGTCCCGATCGCCTTCCCTGGTTAGCGGTCTTAGCCACAGCGGGGCTGCACTTGCCCGCACACGTCTTCTTTATCCATGCTACGTCCTTCCTGGCACGATAATCCGGAGCAATGCACCACCAACGGAGTCCTGCCCACCGTAAGCCGATTCTCATCGCAACGGGCACTCCTGGCGTCGGTTCCGCATTCGCCGAGGTGACACTAACGCTATCGGGGGACGTACCCGAAAAAAATTATGTCTTGTGCGGGTAGGTCGTCCTTACCGTGTTTTTTCTAAAAACTCGCTTTGCTCTTCTTAGAACCTGTTCTTGCTCTCCTTTTTCTCTTGCTGGCTCATTTCTTGTTTGTCTTCTGCAGGAAGTACAGGAGCGGGGAACGTCAGACTCCGGTGATGGTCGCGGCGGGGTTCCAGGCTTCCCCACCAAAACCAATGTCTGCATCCCTCTCTTCCCGGGTTTGCTCCACGCATGCCCCGGAATTGACTCACTTCACCCGCGTATGATTTCTTGCATTTGCCCGGCACTGACCTTCACAGTTCGGCTAAGTCAAGGTAGTGCGCCACCAACGGAGTCCTGCCCATCGTAAGCCGATTCTCATCGCAACGGGCACTCCAAGCATCGGTTCTGCACTTGCCGCAAGACAACGCTTACACTGTCGTAAGGATTACGTCATGGGTAAAGCGTAGATTTCACATGTTCTCTTGCGGCTCTGGCCGCATCGGGTTGTGATTCACCTCGCACCGGGCAGCTCTTCGCCCGGAGCGCGCGTCTGGTCCCGTGACGAGCTCCGTGCTCGGGGGCTGGATCTCCTCGCACCGGGCAGCTCTTCGCCCGGAGCGCGCATCTGGTCCCCACGACGAGCTCTGTGCTCGGGGACTGGATCACCTCGCCTCGGGCAGCTCTTCGCCCGGAGCGCGCGTCTGGTCCCCGCGACGAGCTCCGTGCTCGGGGACTGGATCGTCTTCGATCGGGTAAGTCTTCACCTGGTCGTACTTTCTGGTCCCTTTAACGAGCTCCGTGCTCGGGGACTGGATCTCTTTACCGGGTTCCTTTGATGAGCTCTACGCTCGGGGACTGGGTCACCTTCCCCCTCGTATGCATTGTCTGCTCCTGGCACACGATCTACGTCTGGGGGCACATCACCTTCGCTCCTGAGCGCGACATTCGCTCGAGAGCGCAATCTCTATTTTCTCGGGCAAGCTCTAGCCCGAGAGGTGGACCCCCTATCTTTTCCTAGGCATCTGGATGCCTGGATGCAGCAGCACGAGTCCGTCTCGCGACTTGCTATGTGCATTCTCCCGGAAGATCTGATCTTACCGGATGCGGTGGTACGCTCTTCACTAGCAAGAATTCAATCCCTCCTTGATGATGTTCAGCCTCAAGGAGATGATTCATCTCACTTTTTTCGATTTCTGTATCGAGGGCTGGGTACTCTGCTCACACAGATGTCGTTCCCTGTTCGACGCAACAGAGTTGCTCGGCACCGGGCGGGTTTGTTCGGTCCCGAAAAAGTCTTGTTCGGGAGAAACTTAACCTGTTCGGTCACCTGTTGCACGTCTTTGTAGCAGGAAAAATACCCTCTTCGTGACTTAGAGTCTCAAGAGGAAGACCCCACTCTAGTGAGTCCTTCCACTTGAGTCTCGGGGGCTAGCTGTCGGGGATAAAATCACGGCCCATCGCCATGGCCCACTCCCTGACGGCTTAATCGCACACCCTCCTAGGGCCTTGCTCCCTAGAGGGCTCTTTCAGGCCCATGTGCATCCTGCCGAACAGCTTCCTGATTGGCACGGTGCGTAACGGCCTAGGATTCCTGTTTGAGTCCGACTCGAACAAGAGTTCTGCACGGTTACGTGATGACCCGGACATGGTTTCCCGGATTGGAATAGGAGTCGTGATCCTCAAGAATTGGAGTTTACCTTATCTACCTCGGGATGTATTTGGCACGTTGAGTTCGTTACGATCTCGTAGTTAGCCCGGCCCGATATTCCCTCGGTAGGTCGGTTTGCTCTGCACTATATAAACAGGGCCCCTACGGCTTGTAGAGGGCACGAGTTTACGCCCCTGGCCAAGAGACTTTGCATTGTCGCACTTGTACACCATAATCTCGCCGAGACTTGATCGCCTCGCTGAGCCACCTCTTGTATTCATCCTCGATATATAAGAAAGGCTGGACGTAGGGCTATTATCTCTCCCGAGAGGCCTGAACCAGGATAAAAAGCCCTGTCTCCCTGTTCGTCGCTGGTTGCTGTTTGTGTTGTTCGGCGTGTCTCCTATCTCCCCTTCTCAAGAACCTTTAATCGACTTGAGATCGATATCTCAACCGTCGACAGCATTATTGTTGCCTGTGTCAACGGCAACAGTTGAGAGAACTTTTTCTGCAATGAATATTATCAAGTCTGAATTACACAACAAGATTGCCAACGATTGGTTGAATGACTTGATGGTTTGCTACACTGAACGAGAGATCTTTAAATCACTTGATGATAAAACTACCATCCGACGCTTTCAAAGCCTAAAAACTAGGAGAATGCAATTGTCTCGTGTATTTCAATCATCTAGCTGGTATGTTTCATAATTCTTCTATTTCAAACATCTAAATGTTTCAAATTTACATTCTTGGTTCACTAATTAGCAATATCTTTTGTTGTAGATTGGATTTATGTAGCTACATTGGAGTTGGTGTTGCTAATGGACAATTGCTATATATGGTACTATTGCTTTCTTAGTTCTTACTATTTGTTTAATTGTTTTCTTCATTATTATTCAAACTTAATATGTGTTTCGATGTTATTTTGTGGACATATATTATGCTATACTAGAGTACTTGACCATTTGTGAACTTAGTGTATTTTACGCTTGCCCTACCTAAATTATAGTCCTGGGTCCGCCACTGACGGCAAACATGGGTGGCAGGCGTGCTCCCCCGATCTCGGTCTGCAGCGGCGAACATGAGTGGCAGGTGTGCTCCCCCGTCCTCGGTATGCAATGGCAGCGGCCAGCGTCTTCTTCGCCAAGTGCATGGGTGGCTGGCATGCTCCCCGGACCTTGATCTGTAATGGCGGCACGACACCTCCACGTGCACAGCATCTCCACCAAGCGGCACCATCTCCACCTTGGCGACGCGCACGATGGCCAGCGGCGGCACGGCGACGGCGCGGCGTCCAAAGAGGCGGCGCTTCCCCATCTTCCCTGGTTGGCATGGCACAAGCCCGGCGCGGTGACCACGCCCTCTGTTTTTCCACGCCGGCGACGCCTCGGACCAATGGGGAGGCGGCGGCCCCCAAGGCTACCGGCGGCGATTTGTTCGTCACCCACGAACAGTGGCGCGACTCAATCCCCCATCGGCTGCATGGTGCGGCGGCGACCCGTTCTTCCTCGGCTCGGCACCCTCATAAGATCGATGGTGCAGCAGCTGCGGCTCCCTCTCCAGCTATCTCCACGATGAGGCGCAGCGGCGTTGTCCCCATCCTTCGTGTCCATCACCACAACCTAGCCCGGCACGGTGGTGGCTCCTCTACCTCGACGTGCACATCAACGTCCAGGGCGGCGACGGCGGCATCCCCTATATCTGCACGGCTACGACTCCTCCATCACCAGCGACGGCCCAGCGTGGCCCTTCATCTTCACCCATGGCATGGCATGGCCGGTGGTGTTTCCTCTCATTGTCGTGACGACTGCACCCGGCACGGCTCTATCTTCCTCAACAAGCCCAGGGCGTCCGGCGGCGCCCAGATTCTGTTAGTTCTAATCTTGATATACAAATATTAGTTTGTCTAGTTTGAGTAGGTCTAGGTTTATCTGAAGTAGAAGTACTAGAGATGGAGTTTGTTTAGAATTAGTAGTTCTAATTTGAGTAGGAGTTTTGTAATTTCTCTAGGATAAATAGATGGCCAAGGGCCAAGGAAAGGTGCAAGTTTAGCACCGAGAAAAAACTAGCATCCAGCCATGGCACAAAAACGTCGTTTTGCTTTGCGCCGTGAACCAAGTCAATTAGCTTAATCACGATAAGTCCTGATGGAAACTATATGCATAGTTGAGTGCATATATACGTTTCTATATGTACGTGAGTACATGATTAGCCACGTTGCCAGCTGGTTTGTGCTTGGTTCATGAGTTTCGGCGATATTGCATTGTTGCCGAACGGGATAACAAGGGAAGCGATGACCTGTATGAGCATAGGAATCGACAAGATGAATTCGCTTATTGTTTTTGTCGTTTTGATTTTGGGGTAAATCCAACAATTGGTATCAGAGCCTAGGTTCAACTCGGATATCGCCATAAGAAGATGTCGATAGTACCGCATGAAGCAGGAGCGTCAGTTGTGTGGCAGGAGGCCCCACCATCCACGATGTACCCGCAACTTGCAAGGAGCAGCTATACTATCTGGGCAATCAAGATGCGTGTAGCGATGGAGGCACAAGAAGTATGGTCTGCTGTCGATCCAGGAGGTGACGCGTACAAGAAAGAAGGCGCGGAATACCGGAAGGATCGACTAGCACTATCGGCAATCTATACTGCGATACCCGAAGGCCTCATGATCTCCATCGCCGGAATGGACTCGGTGAAGGCGGCATGGGAGGCGATCAAGACGGCGAACATCGGGCATGATTGCGTGATAGAGGCGAGGTTACGGTCTCTTAAACGTGATTTTGAGAATCCCAAGATGCTGGACGGTGAGACCGTAGCGGCTTTCGCTACTAGGGTCTCGACGATTGTCAACGGCATCCGAGGACTGGAAAAAGACAAGGACAAGCAATTGTCGGAAGTTGAAGTGGTGCGCCGTTTCTTGCGTGCGGCACCGAAAAAATACATGCAGCTCGTCATCTCGATAGAGCAATGTATTGACTTGAAGACTTTAACACTGGCTGATCTGATTGGTCGCTACCAGGCGTACGACGAACGGATCAAATCCACTATTGGTGATCCAGAGGACCAAGGAAAACTGTTGCTCACCCGATTGCAGTGGGAGACACTACAAAGAAGGGAGAGGGGTTTTCTGGAGGTGGTGGAAGGAAGGCCGGTGATAAGGGTTCTAGTAAAGGATCCAAGTCAAAGAACATTTGCAGCCATTGTGGTAGACATCGACGTGACAAGGATGGTAGTGACGATGATGGCTCGTCAAGTGATACTGACAGCAGCGGTCAGCCAAGTGACACAGATGACGACAAGTCAAGCAAACAGAACTTCGGGGGTGCAAAGGATAGGAGCAAGATCAAGTGCTTCAACTGCAATGTATATGGGCAATATACATCTGAGTGCCGGAAACCTCGTCGTAATCGAGATTGGCACAAGGAGGAGGCGAATCTCATCCATAAGGACGTCGATAATGAACCATGCCTACTTCTCTCCACGCATGTGCAAAAGGTACATGACGTGGTGCTTTTAAGTAAAGAGAATGTGATGTCGAGGTTGTGTGTCGAGGGTGAAACACAACCCACATCCACGAAGTGGTACTTGGACAATGGTGCAAGCAACCACATGACAGGGCAAAGGTCATTGTTCGAGAAGTTGGATGAGAGCTTCCAAGGACAAATTCAATTTGGTGATGGATCAATTGTGGAGATCAAGGGGAAAGGGTCAATTCTTCTCCAGTGCAAGAACGGAGAACAACGTGTACTCTCCGAGGTATATTTTATACCGAGTCTCTTCAAGAACATCATCAGTTTGGGACAGTTTGTCGAAGATGGATGCAAAGTGATCATGCACCAAGAAGATCTATGGGTCTATGAGCGAAGCGGGAAGCTTCTCATGAAGGTGAAAAGATCCAAATATAGGTTATATATGATTCAGTTGAACATATATACTAATGATAGTCAACAAGAAGCGCATGAAGAGATTGTGCCACATGATATGTTCAAGCGGGGAACATCAAGTGTAACTCCAACTGACCTATCAGATGTGGTGGAGTCAGATCCTTTCTGTGCCATAGAGGAGGCAGCTGATACAGAGAAGGAGGAGAAGGAGATAAAGATGGCATCAACGACAGTGGTATTCCAGCATAGTTTGGATGACCTTGTCAGCGCCGAAGATGTTCAAGTTGAATCTCAGCTCGTTCAAAGTGTTGCGCTATGCAAAAAAGAAAAAGAAGAAGAAGAAGAAGAAGAAGAAGAAGAAGAAGAACCGAGTATGCCGAAGTGACTTGAAGGACAAGGTTGGGCTGCAACCCGCCAAGATTGTGAACACGTCAGATGGGCGTAAGGACTATGCGAGGAAACGGATTCGTCAAGCCATTGGATTGCGTCAAGTTCGAGGAGACGCGCTAGGAAATTAGGATCAAGATTAGGGGGGTGATTGTTAGTTCTAATCTTGATATAGAAATATTAGTTTGTCTAGTTTGAGTAGGACCAGGTTTATCTAAAGTAGAAGTACTAGAGATGGAGTTTGTTTAGAATTAGTAGTTCTAATTTAAGTAGGAGTTTTGTAATTTCTCTAGTATAAATAGATGGCCAAGGGCCAAGGAAAGGTGCAAGTTTAGCACCGAGAAAAAACTAGCATCCAGCCATGGCACAAAAACGTCGTTTTGCTTTGCGCCGTGAACCAAGTCAATTAGCTTAATCACGATAAGTCCTGATGGAAACTATATGCATAGTTGAGTGCATATATACGTTTCTATATGTACGTGAGTACATGATTAGCCACGTTGCCAGCTGGTTTGTGCTTGGTTCATGAGTTTCGGCGATATTGCATTGCTGCCGAACGGGATAACAAGGGAAGCGATGACCTGTATGAGCATAGGAATCGACAAGATGAATTCGCTTATTGTTTTTGTCGTTTTGATTTTGGGGTAAATCCAACAGATTCTTCCGTTTTCAGCGAGTGCAATCAGCGTGGCGTTTTTCTCCAGCACGGTGCTCCGGTGGCTCCCCGTTTCTCATGGTGTGGCGGCGCATGATCACTCCCTTAGCGCGGCGGATCACTCCCTCGGCGCGGCGGCGTTGGTTTTATCTCCTCCGAACGGCAACACCGACGACATCGGTTTCATCCCCTTCGTCAAGATGGCGGCGCATCCGCCTCGGCGACGGCACACCGGACAACAACGCCCATCTCCTCCGAGCGGCGACGCACGTCCACAACCCCATCATCTTGGACTTCGCGATCACCGCAGTTCAACCAGGCCCGGCTCCTTACATGAGCAGCAACGCGCCAGTGTCGGCCTGACTAGCCGTGAAGGGTCGAGCGCGCTCATGATCAAGTGCGGGGACTGTGAAGACTGACTATCATCTTCTTTATTTGTACGTGGTGCATGACTAAATACATGCATGCAGCATTAATCCACTAATAAAGTTAATTAGTGGAAAGAAGGTACACACTCAACATTGATGAGGACATCACTGATGATGATGATGACAACCTTGCTGCTCCTAACAAGGTTCAAGAAGTCCCCGACCACCGGGCCCAAGTCGAGAGGACGTCGAAGTAGTTGCCGAGTCTGGTTCGGACATTCAGGACCAGTGCACCTTCAAACGAACGCTCAGATCACATACGACGTCCAAGTGAGACAAATAAGGACTCTACAGAAAACATATTTCATAAGCTTTCCAACGGATCTGGCCACGCCTCCAAATTCAATGTGACTCAACATAAATCACGAAAACAAGTTGACGGACAGAAACTTTCCGGTGCTATGTCGCCGTATTTTTGGGCCCAAAGCCTGTGTATCCCTAGGGTTAGGGTTGTGCGTGCGTGGGCACCTGTTTGGGCGCTGCCCCTCTTTTGGCCGCCGCCTTATATAAGTCCCCTGTCATATTTCGTTTTAGTTGGGTTTTGTTTAGTTGATTTTGTCACGGTTGGGTGAGATTTCGCCTTGTTTTTCTTATGTTGGCTTATTGGCTAGACTAACAGGACAAAGTTTGTGAACCCCATTATTCTTAATTTATATTTGAAATTGTGATTGCTTATCTTGTGTTCTTGCTCGTTCTTTGGTTGCCTGCAGGAATCGTCCTTCGTGGAAAGGTCGATCGTGCCTCTGGTTCTTTCGATAACACTCGTCGCGGTGGTTTAGCAATCGCCGCGATTTCCAGTTCCTTGTGGGGTTGGAAGCCGGATCGTATAGGTATCCGTGACACCTACCGAATTATCATCGTTGTCTCTCACCAGAAGATCGGGATCCCGCGTCCACGCCCATCAAACGTACTACTGGGCATCTCCACGTTTGAGCTGCTCGCCACGCTCTGCCTTAGCGTGGGCTGTACACCATGTTGCCGCTGTGTCTCGCACAATCATCTTCGATCTGTGTTGAATGCGAGCTGAGCCCCAACGTAGCTCTACTCTGTATGAGATACCGTCGCTAAGAAGGAGCTAATGCACGAAGTCAACGTCAAACAGCCACGAAGTCCATAATTCACTCTTCCGATGATAAAGAGCTTAATAATGTTGAGGAGGCGAATTCGTCACCAAGCTCATCACTGGGACAAATCCTCGAAAATGATGAGGACATCATCAACGCGGATACGATCAGTGTGACCACTGCCCCCCCCCCCCTCCTCTCCGACCACTCCAACGACTACTGACGCCGCTCCATCTTTGCCGTCTATGATCGATCCAGCGAGATCTTCATTGCCGGGAGGCCTTAATCCTAAAGCCCAACCATTAAAGCCTTCTCCGAAGAAACTGCGCAACAAGTCCAAACTCGCGAGGCCTCGACGAATAAATGACAACCCATACGGAAGCCCAAGACGCCAAAAGCTCAGGTTCGGCTATCCAGTAGCACGTCAACTTTAAACGGGCGTAACTCGGGCTCGTTGGAAAGCTCGGTGCGACCACTCGTTGGAAAGCTTAGGCGATAAGCTTTCCAATGGATACAGCCCCACATCTAAAATCGTCTAGGAGCGTTGGGAAAATGCAGAACAATGTTTCAGACCAGAAACTCAGGGTGATGTGTCACCATATTTTTGGGCATATGGCCCATGTATCACTAGGGTTTGGTGGTGGTTCCCCCCTTGGGCGCCCCATTTCCCCTGGTCGCCGCTGTATATGTGGCCGTTGGTTCTCTTCTATCCTTAGGTTTTGTTGTGTTTTGGTTGACCCCGTGTGCGTCCCTCCTCGTGTTCGCGTGAGTCGACTAGACCACCCGTGACGAGAAACAGAACCTCACCCTTTCGTGAGTTGATTTATCAGTTATCATCTTATTCTTGCTTGTTCTCGATTGCTAGCAGGTTTAAGGATCAATCGTACCTTGCTCAGTTGTTCGACTAGTGTGGTGACATTGCGATTGTTCTGTTGCTGCTCCCGTGGATTAGTAGCGTCGTTACTACACCAAATCGACGTATCTTTCCCATCAGAAGAACGGGCCGACCTAAGTGCACATCAGAAAAGGACACCACCCACAGAACATTACACCTAGCTCGAAAGCATTTGACGGCCGGTGCCCTACGCGGCACCGTGCGCCGTTATCTTAATCAAGTGAAGAAACATGAGCAACATCACATCAAATGATGTTTCGGCTATAGCAGAATCGTGCTCCACTAAGGGAATCACCCCTGAATCATCCGCGGCTGAAAACGAAGGAGCTCAGAATGACATCACATAAAATAATGACTTTTTGTTAGTGGAATCGCATTCTGCTATGAAGAATAGTCCCGAGCTTCTATCCGTCAAGTTTTCCTTAGTGGAATGCCATCCGCTCTGAAAAACTGAAGATCACTCGACAATGACTCACTCGATGATCACGGGAGCCATCCGACAAACATCTCCAGCAACTCCCATCGACACCGATGGAAACGACTACTACATCAACATAAACGGGATACCGTCCTGTTCTGCCAAGTTCAGCCCCGAAGGTGAACAAGACCCTAAAGGCCAGCGGTATCATGGAGATCCCAATTCCACGGTGCCGACGTACTTCCTAATGACGAACTTTTCGTTAGGGAGGAGAAGCTACAATAACAAGCCAAAGGTGAACAGGACTCTGAAGGCCAGCGGTATCGTGGAGATCCCAATTCCACGGTGCCGACGCGCATCTCCTATTCAACAAACGCCGCCCCAAAGGTGAACAAGACCCTGAAGGCCAACAGCATTGTGGGGATCCCAATTCCACAGTGCCGATCTACATATCGCAACGATAATAAACAACCAAAGGCAAACACAATACCCTAAAGATTAACGGTATCGTGGAGATCCCAATTCCATGGTGCCAACGTACCTCCCGTTCCAATAAACAAATGTGAACAAGACCCTGATGACCAACGGTAATGTGGAGATCCCAATTCCATGATGCCGACATACCCCCTAATGATGAACTTTCCGTTAGAGCGGGCGAAGCTTCAATATCATGATCCAAAGGAAAACAAGACCCTGAAGGCCAACAGTGTTGTGGAGATCCCAATTCCATGGTATCAACATACGCTTCGCTACAATGAAATTCAAGACGATAGTGATCAAAACCGTCAATGCCTACATCCAACCCCGAACATGCCGAAATATCCTTGATGACGCCAACAAACTGTCGACCTCAACTCTATGTCAAGTGCTAATCCATGCAATACTCCTAAGTACAACTACACCAACATGGCGCCTGAAGATACAAATTCAAGCGGCATGGGCGGGCATAGCCATACAACGGCTGTGTTAGGCACTGCGTGGGCCGTCTGACCCCACATATTCTGCTTTCGCCAACTACGTACATCCTATATCCACCCGCATCACGGTGAAGCACAAGACAAAGAGAAGAGGAAGACAGCCTCGTGGCTTAATCAGAGGTGTTACACGTGTCCCCACATGGATGTCATTAATTGGGCAGCCTTTTGAGGCCACAGGATCCTCAACACCGCAATCGTCTAAACAAGATGGCCAACTAGCATGGCTACGGAGCGCAATTCAACAGGAACATGTATTTTATTGCGATAATGAAATAACAATGTTCTTGTCCCCTTTCTTTTATACGTTTTCGATAAATGCACTGGCACTCCCGCAAACGCTTATTTGTGCGTCACAAATTTTGGCACGCCCGGTGGGACCTGGGTCTCCTCCCAACTCGGCCATCAAGGCTTGAAGTCCGCTTCGCCTATTGCATAGGTTTGAAGCGCCTTCTCCCGGATCTTCTTCTTCACCTCCAATCCGTTAAAAGGGATGTGGTACTAACCAAGGATGCCCCTTTTTATCGCAGGAATTCTCAACTTCGCTGAGGTAATGCGCCAGTTCGTGTTCGGTGCCTTCGCACCAACCGTTGCTGTGAGGGAGGGCTCAAGGATCTTCTTTGTTCACGCCAAGGACGTGCACCCTGACGAGCGTCGCAAGCGATTTGCCACTAATGCCGCTAAGTAGCGCCTCGCTGTGATGAGTAAGGCGAGGATCTTCACCAAGCACGCGGAGGAACAATCGGGGGCGCACCTGATCGCTCCACTTCAAGCTGAATCTGATAGGTGCTTAAGGCAAGTGCACACTTGCTAAAAAGCGCGCCTCCATCGCGCAACTACAGTAGGAAGCTGGCTAAGGTGCAGCGTCTTCACCAGCAAGTTAGCACGCTAAAACCGTCATCTGTACTTGTCTACACATAGGTGAGACAGGTATGAATTTTATTAAAGCTAACAATTCTTTTCATGTGTTGGCTCCCGAAACGCCCGCAGCCAGCAACGAGGAGCTACGGAGGGAGCTAAGGAGGCTCCAAGACCGTCTTGCCCAATTTGGGAGGCACGTTCGTGAACTTGAGGAAGCATCTACTTTAACAAGAGGTGGGGCAGATTGAGTCATCGATTCTCTACCCTGCGGCGTCATCAACCCTACGCTTCATCAACTACACGTGGGTGTTCATCAACAAAGGACGCATGCTTTTCTTCATCAACAATGAGAGCGCACCATGCACCACCACCAACCCGACCTGCCTATTGGGGCAAGACGTACGTTCGGCACGACAAGGCCAATAGGAGTGGTTCTGAGTTCGCGCTTCGTCGCCAGCCGCTCCTCGACCACGGAATCTGGTGGTCACGATGAAGGCAGCACCACCACCTCTTCCTCCGCCATCAAAGGCTCGCCATCCGCCGTCAAGACACCAAATCAAGCGGGGGAGGCGCCATAAACCGTGCCGCCTTACAAAAGGAGTTGGAGGAGCTCGTTCTTCAACAAACACAAATACAAGTGGTGGCTGATGGCGAGATCAGCACGAACAACGTCAAGATCACTTACCGAGTCTACCCTGACTTGGAGAGGAATGAGATGTATAAATATCTC
Source organism: Raddia guianensis (assembly GCA_036346415.1). Classification (NCBI taxonomy): domain Eukaryota; kingdom Viridiplantae; phylum Streptophyta; class Magnoliopsida; order Poales; family Poaceae; genus Raddia; species Raddia guianensis. The sequence continues at coordinate 42,197,583 of CM070535.1, read as the reverse complement.
GTCGCACGGCTTGCGACAACAATAGGAGAACAAGATCCTGGCCCCTCTCAGTCTGATCCGCTACACGCTCCTACGCAGCACGGGGAGCAAATCAACACTTCTACACACGGGGAATCGTTACTCTCTTCGCCGGCATCTGCCCCGACACAAGGTGACGGCGTGTTCTTCACCGAACCACAGTGAATCACACCCCTATCAGATTTCCACTCTTGCTAGCCGATCAGCCCGGGCTCGATCCGATTCGAGCGTCGGGCGCGGCGAGGAGCGACACGCAGAGATTACCCAGGTTCGGGCCCCCTCGCGGGTAATAGTCCTACTCCTGCCGAGCCTTAGCTCTTTTCTTGTTGTGGTTATGTGGGAATGATTACAGAATGCCTCCTCCCTTCTCTCTCTTCTCCTTATATACAAGCCGCGGGTTGGCGGAGAGAGCGAAGGGGGTGGTAGTACAGTACACTGAGTACACTGATAAGATTTGAGAGACAAGACAGGAGAGACGAAAACGTGCTGCTACTGTGCCAAGTGGCGCCGCCCAAGCGTGCTTCGCAAGTGGCCTCTGACTCGTGTGAACACGCCGGTGAGGGAGGAGGCGGGGCCCAACTTGCACCGCCTGACGCGGACGGCCAGCCTGATGACGGAACACTCTCTCTCTGCCGGTCAATTCCGCAGGGCCACAGTGACAGTTAATCAGAGCTACAGAGGTCACTGTGGCGGTAATCATCTCTTCCTCGGTCCATCCGCGCGTGACGCCGCATTTAATCGCTTTGTCCTTCGCAGCGAGGGAGAGCTTCGCTGGAAGACTCCCTCGGGGCGCTTCTGCCTGCTGGCCTCACTCGCAGTGAGAAGACCTCTCGCGCTTGCCCCGTGCATTGGGGCCTGGTCGCCCGCCCGCCCGTGGCTGAGGGGCTCGACCACGCGCTAGGGCCTGATCGCCCGCTGGACGTGGGGCCTTCGCTGGGCTGAGGGGCTCACCCACGTTGGGGCTGGTCGCCCGCCAGACGCGTGGGGCCTTCTCTGGCCTTGAGGGTCTCGCCCACGCCATTGGAGCCTGGTCGCCCGCTTGCGGGTGGGGCCCTCTTTGTCATGTTGAAGGGCTCGCCACGCTGGGGCCTGGTCACCCTCCTGACGCGTGGGGCCTTCACCTGGCGCGCTGAGGGGCTCGCCCACACGCTGGGGCCTGGTAGCCCGCCTGACGCGTGGGGCCCTTGCCTGGTTTTCTTTAGGACTCAGTACAGCAAAACGAACTTTTAACGTCGGCCATTTCTATTTACGTCGGCCCGGAAGAAACCGACGTAAACCCAGCAGTTATTTACGTCGGCCAGACTCGGCCGACGTAATTAACTCTATTTACGACGTAAACACAGCTAATCCGGCATCGGGAGTCTAGGTGACGTGATGTACTTATTTACGTCGGCCCGGCCGACGTAAATAACCGTATTTACGTCGGTCCAGGGCGGTCGACGTAAACCTTTCCTTTAACCTAACCCCGAGCCTATCTGTTTTGTCATTTCCCCACGAGCCGCCGCCGCCTCCTTTCCCAAGAACCGACGCGCGCTCCGCCCGCCCGCGCCGCCGTTAGCGCTGCCCGCTCGCTCCACAGCGCCCCGCCGACGCGCTCCTCCCAGCTGCGCCCCGCCGTCGCCGCTCCGCCCATCGCGCCCCGCCGGCGTCGCCCATCGCGCCCAGCGCCGCCCGGCTTTGCCCTAGTCGGCCGTCGCCGCCCGGTCCGGGCCCGCCCTTTGCGCGTCGGCACTGCCCCGCTGCCGCCGGCGAGCCGGCTCCTCGGCCGGCGATGACAAGCAGCCAAGCAGGCGGCCGGCGGCTCCTCCTCGCCTCCTCGGCTCCTCCTCGCCAGCTCGCAGAATTGAAGAAGAAAGGTGAATCCCATTTGGTCATCCCCCAATTGAGTAATCTGATAGATAATATCGATTTATTATGCATGTTGATTTTTATTCGTTGCTGAACATTATAATGCGATGATTAGGAAGGGCTTAAGTGATTTCTTACTGCTTGGTTGTGTGCTATCTTGTTATGGTTTTGCATGTTTGCTGAAAATTGAAATGGGGTAAGATTAATCAAAGCTTCTGGCCAAAAGCCTACTGGATGGTCTCAGTGGTAGATTGCCAATTCCCATTCCCCGTAAATGATAAATACATGCTTTGTAATTTGCAAAATCTAAAATGCAATGAGTCAATGAAACGATTTTCCAGTGACCAGTGAGATGTTTGTTGAAATTATTGCTATTTTATTTCATTAATTAGATGGAGAAGGAGAAGGGAACTTTGCATTCATCTGATGCAAAAAAATCAATGCACATGGTTATTTTGTACTAATTCGTATTGTATCTCGCCCATCCTATCTTCTAATCTTCTATGGATGTGCTGCTAAGTTTGTTATATGACATTATTTGTTCATACTTCTTGATTGTGGTTCCTGAATCATTTCATTTCATTGATTCAACCTGAATATAGAAATGTGGTCAAAACTTGTCCCTTTATATAGGGTTACAGCTACATCTGACATTTCCATGTGTCTGAAAAAACATATCTAATATTAGGACCAGATGATTGTCGTAGGTGCATTCAGCTGGCTTCGGCCTCTTTCTTAGCTATGGCATTTGCTTAATTATATGTTTTCTCACTTTGTTGTCATGATTTACGTATAATTGAATAAATCGTTTTTCAAACACAAATCATCCCAACCTATACGTCACCCCGTTTGGGAGCGACATTGATCACATTTAATTGTGATATTTGTCGCTCCCGAATTGTCCACGCTTTTGGACAGCCTAGGGATGGACGGGTTAGCACGGTTTGTTGTGGCATGTGGTGCGATCTGTTCAGAATTTCGGCTGCGTAACCTCGTTGTTCTCCGATGCACAAGTAACATGCGTGCATTCGGAGAACAGCGAGGTTATGTTGCCGAAATTTCGTTCGGATCACACCACATGGCACGACAAACCGTGCTAACCCGCTCATCCCTAGGTGGGTTTAGGACCTATCTTTGCCTAGATCTCCTATTAGGATAATTAACTTATTTTTTTATGGCTGAAGACCGTAGATGGATGTACGACGGTTGGGATAATGGTATGAAGCACACTGAAGAATGGAAAGTTAATACACAAAGTTTTCTGGATAAGGTTTTCACCCCAGATCCTCCTGGCGGGGTAGCGAAGTGTCCATGTGTTAAATGCCATCTTTTTGCCCGAGTGACAAAATCCGTTATGGCCGGCCACCTATGCAAATTGGGCTTCATGCCAAATTACCTCACATGGTATGAACATGGTGAGTCACGGACGGTAGATGTATCTGATGAAGTTGATACTACTGATAGAGTGGATGACAGGATGGATGAGATGGTTCAGGACCTAGGTCGGCAATTTCAGAATGCTCCGAAGGATGAATCTATGAGTCATGAGGATGTACCGACCATAGAAGCCAAGAAATTCTTTAGCCTCTTAGATGCTTCAGATAAGCCTTTACATGAGGGCACTAAGGTGTCAGTCCTTTCGTTCCTGACACAGCTTATGAATATAAAATCAAAGTATGGTTTCTCTCAAGGATGTTACAACGATTTGATCAAATTCATTGGTGATGTCCTCCCAGAAAACCACAAGTTGCTAAAAGATATGTACTACTCGAAGAAGATTTTGGTTGGTTTAGGGATGCCTTATGAGAAGATAGATGACTGTGTTAACAATTGTATGTTATTTTGAAAGAATGATGCTGCGAAGAAAAACAGTTTAGTTTGTGGACAGTCTAGATTTGTACAAGTAGTTGATGTAGAGGGGAATGTAGTGACAAGTGATACACCGGTGAAGGTTCTACGTTTCTTTCCTCTAACACCGAGGCTAGAACGATTGTACCTATGTGGGGAGACTGCTCAACACATGAGGTGGCATAAAGAAGGAGTAAGATTTAACGAAGGTTTCATGTGTCATCCATCTGATGGCGAGGCATGGAAGACATTGGACCGGCATGACGAAGATTTTGCCAAAGATCCAAGAAATGTTCGCATCAGGTTAGCGACCGACGGGTTCTCTCCTTTCAACCTGAATGTTGCGTCATACTCATGTTGGCCTGTGTTCTCAATTCCTTATAATCTTCCACCTTCGATGTGCATGAAGGACGAGTATGTGTTCTTATCCCTTGTCATCCCGGAGCCAGACCATCCTGGAAAGCAATTAAATATCTTTATGCAACCTTTTATCGATGAGCTTGTACCGTTATGGACAGGGGTGGAAACTTATGATAAGAGTAGAAAACAAAACTTCAACATGCGTGTTGCCTATCTTTGGTCCATCCATGATTTTCCTGCATATGGTATGTTTTCGGGATGGAGCACGCACGGTAGAATGTCTTGTCCAATATGTATGAATGACACTGATGTGTTTCGTTTAAAATATGGTCGGAAGTTTTGTTTCTTCGATTGCCACCGTCGCTTCTTGCCTCCTTCTCATGAATTTAGAAGACAGAGAAACGCATAAAGAAACGGTGAGCACAAAGGACCCTCCCAAATGTTTGACAGGATCTGTCAGCTAATTCCAACGGAAGATGGTTTTGAAGCGTTTAAAGTGTCACACAACTGGACTCATATCTCTGGTATCTGGTGTTTGCCATATGCAACATCTCTAATCCTACCACACAATGTTGATGTTTTGCACCAGGAACGTAATGTTGCCGAAAGCATTATCAGCATGTGTTTTGATTTCAAAGACAAGACCAAAGATAATGTTGCGGCTCGAAAAGACATGGCTGATATTTGCAGTCGACCATCCCTTGAGGTGAGAGAGGACCCAACAGGGAAACAAGGCAAGCCACGCGCTCCTTACTGTCTTAAGAGCTCAGATAAAAAGGAGGTCATGATATGGATGAAAAATATCAAGTTTCCAGATGGTTACGCAGCGAATCTAAAACGTGCGGTAAGCATCGAGTCAGGTAAACTCAATGGCTCTTAGCCAATACTGGGCTTCAGCAGAATTTGTTCAGAAATCAAATAAGAAGAGGGATAATAGGGAGGTGGGCCCGAGGGTATCTCAGCGGTACGGAGCCGATGGACATCTTCGTCCTGCGCGACGTATGGTATGTTTCTTACGGTGCTGTATGTTATAGATCATTGTCGATATTTCATTAGTTTAGTTTACTAATGTTGACTAATATATCATATGTTCACTAATGCTATTCTATAGGAAGCTCAAAGTGGGTCTCGACCTACTGAGGTCGAAGCCTACATTAGAGGTCACCTTGGTTATGATCCAACACAGCCAGACCAGCTATGCAGTGACAAGGCGAGACAGAGCTTGGTTAGTATAATTGTTTTCTAACTGAAGTGAACTCTTTATTATATCCTAATGCATTCATTTGTTGTGCAGGCATCTTATGGGCAAGTGATGGCCGATGCTCACGGGGCTGAGTACGATTGGAGAAGGGAAGATGTCGATCCTGCGGCTCTGTATAGTAGTGGAGGTGGCAAGAAACATGGTAGATTCTCCATGTTTAATGGTGTTCTGGATAGTTCGGCTGTTTTAAGTTCAGCAAGATCCTTGGCTTCTTCGCCAGGTAGTGGGTCGAGCGCTCGTGAGACCCAAGTATTACAGGAGCAGTTGAGGCAACAGGCTGCCCACCAAGCTGCACGCGAGGCCCAGCTACAGGAGCAGATGAGGCAACAACAAGAATACTTCGTTTCATGGCAGGCAGAGCAACAAGCAGCTATTCAGGTAATCTTGTTCATTTAATATCGTTGCTCATTTCTACTTGAAATTAATGAAAATTACAAAATTAAGTTGCTCCTGATGCCTTGTTTGAATTCCATATATTACTGCTTTATGTTAATAAAATAGCACAATTATAGTTAATTGTTAACCTTATAACTACAAATTTTACTTCATATTCATAATCATTTTCTAATATATGCAATTCACTATTTTGATATTAAAATGGTTAAAATTATTTTTAGGCATATATGACACAGCAGTTTGGAACGCCATTAAGTCTCCCTCCATTCTGGCCTCCACCGATATTTACACCACAATCTCCCAATACAGTATGTATCAAATTTAAACTTTTGTATGTCCATGGTTGTGTAACATAGAAATTCTAATATTGCATTGTAATTTAGGGTTCGGTGGCTCCTCCAGACGCCAATGTTGGAGGCGCTTCTTCCTCGAGGACTCCGCCGACCGTTGGAGACTACCTTGGCTCAGGAGGCGATGCTAGTAGCGGGCATCAGTTTAATAGTACTCCTCCAAGCTAGGATATGTTGTGAATTATCCAACTGTTGATGTGTAGAACTTTGTGTTGACTTGTTGATAACGTGTTGAACTTGTACGAAGTAGGGTTGAGGTGTTGATTTGTGCGAACTTGTGGATTGGAACTTATATGTGGACTTCTGAATTATAAATGTGTTGTGTTGAAATTACAAGTTTGATTGTGTTCAAAATGGTTGAAATTGTACTTTTGATTGTGTTGAAATGTGGAATGAAAATTTTGGGCTGCTGGAATGGGAATTTGGGTCCTGGAATGGGAATTGGGATGAAATGTGAATTTTGTGTGCAGGATTTGGGAATTTGGGAGCTAATTTTTCTGCTGGAATGCTCCAGTATTTACGTCGGCCAGGCTGGCCGACGTAAATACTGGGGCTAGGGGCACGACATCGCTCCAGTATTTACGTCGGCCAGCCTAGCCGACGTAAATACCTGAACGCCACATGGCGCGCTGCCGAACCGTGCCGCTTGCATATTTACGTCGGCCCCTCCGACCGACGTAAATACTTGGATGCCACGTGGCGCGTCCACCGGTATTTCCGTCGGCTACGGCCGCCGTAAATAGGTATAATTATTTACGTCGGCTTGGGACCGACGTAAATAGACGCCACCACCGTTGGGCCGAACTGACGAACAGTATTTACATCGGCCGCCCGGCCGACGTAAATAACCGCTATTTACGTCCGCTGACGACGTAAATAATCTTATTTACGTCGCTTTGTTTACGTCGGCCTGCCGACGTAAATAGCTGTTTAGGTCGGCTTTTGGGCTATTTACGTCGGCCGCTGGCCGACGTAAATACCTCGGTTTCCTGTAGTGACTCTTAATACCCCGGTATTTACTGTACCGGAAGTAGCCCCCGGGTCCACCATGATACGCGAGCCGTCGCGCCGATATTTCACCATTTCTCGCGTGATGGGAGACGAATCGTGGGGGGCCCACCACCTGCGGCGGCCGCACGCCTGATTCTCCACCTGCGCAGGATCTTCCTTGGGGAACCGTGCCGCTTTTCGCGGAAGCCGAGGCGTAGGGGCATAATGGTGCCGCGCGCGAGCGGGGATGGAATCCAAACCATCGCTCTCGCTTCTCTCGCCTATAAATGCTTCACTCTTTGGCGCCGCGGTGAATCCTTTCGCGCACCAGAGAGCCTTGAACCACCATCTGCCTTTCTTGCCGCCGTTGCAGAGCTCCTTCGCACTTGGCCTTTTCGCCACCATGCTTCCGCCACCTTCCCATGGCCCCTAAGCGCAGCAAGGGTCGCCGTGGGGGCGTCGCTCCAGCCGCCAACTCAACGCCATCAGCGCCGCCGCTTGACTCAGCTTTACCCTCCACCGTTACCGATGAGGAGACGATGGCGCGACTCCAGTGGCACGTGCCGCCGTCCGCCGCCCAGTTCTGCGCCGGCACCATGGCGCCAAGCCCCCGCAACGGGGAGATCATGATGAGCACATTGCTACATCGGATACACCCATGGGATCAATGACCAAAGTCCTTCCAAGTGACCCGCGACCTTTGATCTTCATGCAAGGGCAAAACACACGAGCAGTCTTGCGACAAGTTAATTATCGTAAACTCGTTTCTTTGGTTAAATAATTATAATTATGAGAATAGACCGCTGCCTAATAATATTCTTATACTTAGGAACATGGGCATGCACCAGCTTGGAGGCATTAAATCACCAACAAGAGCAATAGAGCATAGTGGGAATGCAAAGTGATTCCACTCGGCCATCAATGACCAGTCTGAATTAAAAACGGCCTAGAGAATGCAAACGGACTCCGATTGGAACGTGTGAGCACTCATTGGAAACATAACTTCGCCATCTTTCCAACGGATCCAACCTCACCTTCAAATTCCTACTGAGCTGGACACAGGAGTCAAAAGAAATCGACGAACAGCCAGCAAACAATCTCTTCGGGTGCTGCACCAACTTTAAATGCATCTTGAGTCCCCATGTAACTAGTGCTGCATGTTGGCTTCTCCAAACCAGCAACTCTCCTCTATATAAGGCGTGTTCCTCTGAGTTCTTAGATAGGTTTTGTTCATTTGTTGTTGTCTTCCAGAATGGAGAAACACTCTCGAAATCCCTAGTGTCGGTTGACCTATCGATTCCGAGCTTCAGAACCTCAGTTGGAGTGTGTGCTTTATCCTTGTTCTTGCGAGTTCTTCGATTGCTTGCAAGGATAGACCTTCGTGGTCAGGTCATCCGGGCTTTGGCACGGTTGATAACAATCAGGAGTGTGGTTTAGCGATTGCGGGCGCTTATCCTTGCGTGGTTCGTAGCCGGATCGTCAAAGTCATCCTCCGCCCAAATCGAAGTTATCCCTCTCACCGGAAGATCGGGAACCCGTGAGCGCATCAGATCATCACCTTCACCTGGGCCGTCCTGGCGGGGCTCGTCCCACCCTACTCAGAGTTCTTCTTGGGGGTGCTTCCCTTCTACGAGATCCAGGCGGTACACCTCCCCCCAACTCCATCGTGATGCTGCCTATCTTCGCTCACCTTTGCGAAATGTTCATGGGGGTGATGCCGAATCTCCCGCTCTGGCGGCGGCTCTTCACGCTGCACGCGAGCTCGCGCTCGAGCGGGACCGTGGGGAGCTGCTACTTCTCGCTCCGCGACTCCGCCGCCTTCATCCCGCTCGCGCTCAAGTCCAACTGGAAGGACTGGGCGCGGCAATGGCTGTACGTCGAGGATTCCAGCTGCTGCGACAAACTCATCTTCCCCGAGGGCTCCGCGGAATCCCTCGCCTGCTGGGGGTCTCTGCCCGACGATACGGCGGAAACGAAGGCGATGCTGGCCTCCGCCCCAACGGGCTCACCGGAACCCATGTGGTGGCGGCCTTCTTGCGGCGCCGCCTCTGCCCGGTTCGCATGAGGGCGCGCCCCGCCTGGCAGTACTATGGCGACGACGATGGGACCCGCATCATCCCCGGAGGTAAGTGCTCTTGCTCTCTTTTGGATCTTCCAGACTTTCTTGAACCTCTTTTTCCTTCTTGGTTCTTTGCTAGTTCGCTGTTTTTTCTTTTCCTTCTTTTTTGCTGTCCAGCTGCAGGGAATGTGTCAGAGGAGGTGCTCCGCCAATGGCTGGCAGGCCTTCTGCCCGCGCCAACAGGTGAAGCCCCTCTGTCTGCAAGCGTCCGCCCCCTCTGCGACTGGGACCGACGGGAGCGCAACCCGTACTTGTGTGCGCTGCCACCCATGGAGGTTTCTGGCCCCGCTGTTCAGGTGGTCCAGCGACCCCTGCAAATCCGCGATCAACCTTCGGCGAGCGCAACGGCACCTGCGGCCGCCGGACTTTCTGTGGCCGTCGCGCTTCCTGCCCCGACCGACGTCGATCGCGCGCTTGGGAAGTGCCGCCTCATCCTCTCCGAAGACGACGACGACGAGGAGAGAACAAGCCCAAAGAGGCCTCGCCCCGCGAGCCCAGGGCTGCCTCCGTTGTCCTTGGCACCTCCAGTGGGGGCGCTGTTGCAGACGCCGCCGCTCTGCCACCTGGCGAGAGCGCAGCGACTCCTCCGGAGCCGACGCTGTCTGCGCCGGCACCTCTTGCGCCGGTGTCCGTCGCGCCGGCGCCTCCTGCACCGGCGTCCGCCTCGATTGCGCCACCCGCGGCGATTTCGCCGCCGCCTCCGCCTCCCTCAACGGGAGGAGAAGCGGCTACGCCGGTCCCGCGGCCAAGCGGCCAACGACTGCCCCCCTCTTCCTTCTCCTTTCGGGGGGCGCCGCTTCAGGTAGCTTTCTGCATGCATGTATTTTCGTGTTAGGGTTAGCATGCTACGTGCTTTTTTGCATACCTGATCCCTTTTCTAGTTTTTTTTCGTGGGGCAGGTCGGATCCTGAGGCTTCAAGCTCCCATCCGCGCTTGCTACCTGCTCCCGGCTTGCTCCCGATCCCTTCGACGGAGACGACGCCTCCTGCGGCGGAGAGCGCGTCGACGTCGAGGCTGGAGCACCTTCCGGCCGCCGCCACGGCCGACACCGACGCCGTCTCTGCCATCGCCGCTGACGTCGGGCGCTCCTTCGAAGCGCTCCGCGCCCTCGCTCGCACCTGGGCAGTGCGAGAAGGCGCCCTGGCTTCAGCCACTCAGGCCGTCGGCGAGCTGCGGCGAGTCCTTGACCGGGAGATTGCTGCGAAGAGGTGGCGACACGCGAGGCTGCAGCAGCGCAAGCCGCCGCCGCCTCCGCCGCCAAGGAGACTTCGAACCTCCGCGCGGCACACTCTGAACACCTCCGGGCCCTCACCGCCATGCTGCGAACCGCTTACCGCGGGCTGGCGGAGGTTCTGGACACACTGGGGGTTACCCTGTACCCCCCGCTGGAGGAGACCGCCGCGCAGTACGCCGGCGCGGTGGGGCGCGCCGCCGAGGCTCTGAGCGACCTGCCGGTGGTGATGAGGACGCGGGCGATCGAAGATGGTCGCCACGGCGCCTTTGAAGCAGCGCGGTTCATCTTGGGCAACTGCCTTGCCTAAAACGCCGCGTTCGACCTGGACGCCGCCACCGGGGAGCCTCCGCGCTAGCTGGACCGGGACGAGCAGTCTCGCGTCGAAGTCGCCGCAGATTGAGTGTCCATGATGGGTGGCGCTGCACCGGCGGAGGATGACGACGACGAGGACTGATCGGTTCCTTTTGCCGCTCGTCTTTTGTATACAAGACCTATCAATACAAACTTTTGCTTTTCCTGCCACAAGTCTCGATTAAACTTTACGCAATCTCTTAATTGCGAGAAAAAAGTACTTAGGCAAGCGACTGCCAAAAGCTTTACACAGAACGTTCTGCTGAAAGTGTGTGCTTTTTCCTTAGGCATCTGGTTACTTAAACCCTTATGGCCTCTCCGCAAACCGACCTTAAACGTTGCGTGGCGAGAACTTAGCTTTCGGAAGTGGTCTAGACGCCGGTGTCGTCGTTGGCGCAGTGCCCAAACCGAGCAGACACACTAGGCTAGAACTCGCCTTCCGTCCGCCTTGCCTCGCCCATCGCAAGTTTAAGCGTTTGCCTTTGCAACTAAGGGGCCATCAGCCTTAAGTACTTCCTCGCTACCAGTTTTCAACAGAATGTTTTCTAACAGACTTTTTGAGGCGGAAACAGATGCTCACAGAGAGACAGAACTTATCTTTATATTGTAGATGGCTTTGTACATCGTAGCCCCCGAGGCGAGCGGTGAAGAGGGAAGACCTCGCCGCTCGGCTCCAAGGGAAGACCAAAAAGCTTCTGAAACAGCTACCTACGGGTAGAACTTCCTCAGCTGCTCGATGTTCCAGATGTTCGCCAATTCGCTGCCATCCTCGAAGGCGAGCCTGACTGAGCCTGGATGAGATACTGAGACCACCTTGAAGGGGCCCTCCCATGGGGGAGACAGCTTACTGCGACCTGCCTGCACCTGGACTCTGCGCAGGACGAGGTCACCCGCTGCCAGTGTTCTCTCGCACACCCTTCTTGCCTGATAACAGCGTAGGGACTGCTGGTATCTGGCGGCCCGGATCGCCGCTCTGTCTCTGATCTCCTCCAGGAGATTTACTTCATCCTGACGTCGGTCAGGGTCACCATCCTCGCTGTACGCCGCCACCCTTGGGGATCCGAAGGCGAGCTCTGACGGAAGCACCGCCTCAGAACCATACACTAGGAAGAAAGGGGTCTCGCCAGTAGCTCTGTTGGGGGTTGTCCGCAGCGCCCAAAGCACGGTGGGGACTTCCTCCGCCCAGCGCTTGCCACGCTTCTCCAGGCGATCGAACGCCCTTGTCTTGAGTCCTTTAAGTACTCCTGCGTTTACCCGGTCCACCTGCCCATTGCTCTTCGGGTGTGCGACGGAGGCGAAGCACAGTTTGGTACCCAGCCCTTCACACCAATCTTGAAAATCAGCGCTTTTGAACTGAGCGCCATTGTCGGTGATGATTATGCTGGCGACGCCAAACCGAACGAAGACGCTTCTCATGAACTTTATGGCTGCAGCAGAAGTGATCGCCGAGACCGGCGAGGCTTCTACCCACTTGGTGAACTTGTCGATGGCGACGAACAGATGCGTGTAGCCCCCGGTCGCCCATGGGAATGGGCCTAGGATATCCAGCCCCCAGACCGCGAACGGCCAGGAGAGCGGAATGGTTTGCAGCACCTGGGCTGGTCGGTGGATCTGCTTAGCATGAAATTGGCACGCTTCGCATCTCCTCACCAGCTCGAAGGCATCCTGGAGGGCAGTAGGCCAATAGAAGCCGTGGCGGAAGACCTTTCCGACCAACGCCTGGCTCCCTGAGTGGCTCCCGCACATGCCTCCATGGATCTCAGAGAGGATTTCGCTCCCCGCTTCCCGAGTGGCGACTTCAAGAGAACTCGTTTGCGCCTGGCGTCTGGTCCCCACCGACCAGGGCGTAGCGCTTGGCCTTGTGCGCTATCTTCTCAGCTGACACGTCATCGTCGGGGATCACTCTGTCCCGCAGGTAGGCTAGGATAGGATCCATCCACTGACCTTCCCGGATGAGTGCGACGACGTTAGAATGGTCCCCGACGTACTCTGCCTGGCCTGGCATTTCCGCCTCAACCGCCGCAGCAGTTGTTCCGCATCCTCCCTCCAGCTGGGGAGCTGTTGCAGGGACGTTGACGTCTCCACCAGACGTGGGAGTTGCATCAAGAATCATCCCGTCCCCACTAGAATCGGGGGCTGCGACAGACGACTGCGTGAGTCTTTCCTCAAAGACCCTAGCCGGGACAGGTGCCCTTGACGAGGCAATCTGGGACAGCTCATCCGCCATGTAGTTGTTATGTCGAGGGATGTGCGCAAAGCCCAACCCCTCGAAATGCTGCTCCAACCGGCGCACCTCCGCCAGGTAGGCCGCCATGACGGGATCTGAACAGGTGAATTCCTTCTTCGCCTAGTTGATGACCAGGAGAGAGTCGCCTTTGACTTGCAGCCGCCGGATGCCCAGAGTTGAGGCCACCCTGAGCCCAGCGAGGAGTCCTTCGTATTCCACAGCATTGTTGGTGGCGCAGAATTCCAATACCACCAGGTGTCGAACGATGTTGCCGGTGGGAGACACCAGAACGACGCCGGCCTCAGCCCCCTCCAGTCGGGACGAACCGTCGAAGAAGAGAGTCCACGGCAAGGGCGCTAGGGTGTCCTCAACTTCTGTTGCCGTCGGAGTCAATTCATTGACGAATTCCGCCAGCGTTTGCCCTTTGACTGCCGTCCGGGGGGTGAACTTGAGATCAAACTCAGCCAACTCCATTGCCCACTTGGCGATGCGGCCCGTCGCCCCGCGGTTGAAGTGGATCTCCCGCAAGGGGTACTTGGTCAACACAGTGATTTGTCGCCCCTGGAAGTAGTGACGCAGCCTTCTGGATGCCGTCAACACGGCGTACAACATCTTCTGGTGCTGCGAGTACCTTGTTTCTGCATCATGGAGGACCTTGCTGATGTAGTAGATCGGGCGTTGAACTCCTTCTCTTTCCGCTACCAACACCGCGCTTACCACCTCCGGGTTTGCCGCGACATAGAGGATCAGCGGCTCGCCCGGATCTGGGGCGTCCAGCACAGGTGGAGAAGTGAGGTACTTCTTCAGCCCGTCGAACGCCTCCTGTGCCTCCGCGGTCCACTCGAATTGATTGGTCTTCTTCAGGAGCTTCAACAAGGGGAGACACTTATCCCCCAGGCGAGCTATAAAGCGGCCCAAGGAAGTGAAGCAGCCCACCAAACATTGCATCTGCCGAAGTCGCGTCGGTGGCTTCATATTTTCGATTGCCGCGATCTTGTCGGGGTTCGCCTCAATCCCCCTCTAGGAGACAAGGAAACCCAACAGCTTGCCCGACGGAACGGCGAAGACGCACTTCTCGGGGTTGAGCTTGATGTAGTACTTCCTCAGGTTGGCGAAGGTTTCCTCCAGATCGCCGATCAACTCCTCCGCCTTCTTGGACTTTACCACCAGGTCGTCGACGTACACCTCCAGATTCGGCCCGATCTGGGGGTGGTGAGCAATGTGCATGACCCTCTGATAGGTTGGGCCTGCATTCTTCAATCCGAACGCCATCCTTGTGTAGCAGTAGACGCCCATGGGCGTCACAAAGGCGGTCTTGTCTTCGTCTTCTTTAGCCACGCTAATTTGGTGGTACCCGAAGTACGCATCCAGAAAGCATAGCTGTTCACACCCCGCCGTAGAGTCGACGATGAGATCGATGCGGGACAGTGGGTATGGATCCTTCGGGCACGCCTTGTTGAGGTCGGTAAAGTTGACGCACATCCTCCATCGCCTGTTGGATTTCTTGACGAGGACGGGGTTTGGCAGCCACCTAGGATGGGCGACGCTCCGAACGACCCCACCCTCAAGAGCTTGTCCACCTCCTGGTGGATAACGGCCTGGCGCTCCACCGACTACTTCCGGACTTTCTGCATGACCGACCGCGCGCCGGGGAACGTCGCCAACTTATGCTTCAGCCTTCTGGGCACAGACTGCCCCCGTTTGGACGAGAGCGTCCCTGTCGCAGCGGAGCGCCTCCGGGCGGTCCACCTACACGATGATGGGGCCGGCCGGCCCCGGGATCTTGACCACCATGTAAGCATAGTGGCAGGCCGCCATGAACTTGGTCAGCGCCGGCCGACCAAGTATGGCGTTGTACGGGAGGTCGAAGTCGGCTACCTCGAACTCGAGCATCTCCGTACGAAAATTGTCGGAGCCTCCGAATGTTACCGGGAGACCGACGCGCCCCAAAGGGACGGACTCAGCCCCCGGCGCGACGCCGAAAAAGGGAAACGCCGGCCGAAGCTCCTGCTCTTGGATCTGAAGTGCTTTGGCGACTCGGGCGGACAGGAGGTTGATAGAACTTCCTCCGTTCACCAGTTCCCGCCCCAACTTGACATTCCGGACCGTGGGCACAACCACGATCGGGATATGTCCCGGGCCGGCGGTACTGGCGGGGTGATCGGCCTGGCTGAACGTGATCGACTGCTCCGACCACACCAGCTGCCTAGTAGACCCCACGCCGGGCACGACGACGCACACCTTCGTCATCACACGGTTGAAACTGGCGTGAGATGGATAGGTGGCCGATCCGCCGTGGATGAAGGCGACCTCACGCTCCGCTTGTTGAAAGCCAAGCGAAGCCGGTTCCTTGCCCTTGTCGATGTCAGATGCCTGCTGCTGCTCGTGGACTCGCTTATCCACTATCTTGCTGACGACCTGGCAATCTACCATGTCGTGGGAACTGCTACGGTGAATGGGACAGTAAGTCCTTCCGTCCCACTCACCGGGGAGACGTCCTCGCCCTTCGTCTCGGCCGTGGGGACCATCACGGCCGCCCCTGCGGGGACCGTCCCTGCCGTCGCCGCAAACTCCTCCTTTCTTCCGCCCGCCGCTCCTGTCGTGGGGCCGGCCACTGTCATCGTTGTCGTCGTCGCGCTTGGCGGCCAGAACCTGCCCGGCCTCGGCTGCCTTGCTCTTCTTCTTGTCCTTCCCGCTAGGATTTTTGGAGGTCCCGGCTTCGCCACCCCCAGCGGCCCCCGCCCTTCCGGCCAGGCGGAAGCGGGCCTCCGCCTGTAGGGTGCACTTGTGGGCCAAAGTGAAGAGTTCCTCCGTCGTCTTGATCTTGCGGGTGGCCATCTTCTCCTTGACCTTAGGGTCTCGGGCGCCCCTGCTGAAAGCCGTGACGACGACATCGATGGACATGTCAAGAATGGTGTTGCGATCCTGACTGAAGCGCCGGATGTAGTCGCTGCGGCGACTCTCCCTTCTTCTGCTCCACATTGTCGAGATCGTCTTTGACTCCGGGCTGCTCGAAAGTGCCCTGGAAGTTGGTGATGAAGAGCTCGGAGAGCTCCTTCCACGACCCCACCGACTCCGGGGGTAGGTTCATGAGCCACGAGCGGGCTCCGCTGGTGATGACAGCGGGGAAGTAGTTCTCCAGAACTTTCCCTGACCCTCCAGCCGATTGCATCACCGTGGTGTAGATCTGCAGGAACTCGTGAGGATTGGTGGAGCCGTCGTAGTTCTCGATGGGGGCCGGTCGGAACTTCTCCGGCCACTGGACGCGATGCAGCTCCTTTGAAAAGGCGCGGTATCCGACGTCTAGAGCCTCCTGCTCCTGTATGCGGCCCTCGACGTGCCGCCCCCGGCGTGTAGGCGGCGCCGAAGAAGCGTTGCCTTCGTCGGCCGGGGCGGCGTCGCGGGAGCCCTCCTCTTGGCCTCTGCGGACGGCAGCGATAGCGCGGTCGCGCTATCGGCTGTGCCGCCGGCGGAGCTTGTCACGTTCTCCTTGCAGCAGATGGCGGTCCTCCAAGTGGGCTCGGAAGTCCGGTCCACCGCCGCGTCTTCCCGGTTGAACCCTCGAATGAGTCGCCTGGCTCCTGTCGTCTTGGCCCCGCTCGGAACTTGCACTACCGCCGCGGCGGCATCGACGTAGCGGGCCAAACTGGCCAGCCACGGCGCCGCCGGAGAGTCCGAGTCACCAGAACTGGCGGGTTGTCCAGGAGGGCCCTGGCCGCATGGAGGTTTTGTGCCGGAGAGCACTCGTTCAAGGCCAGGCGCCGCCTAGCCAGACTGGGACAGTTGCCCTCCGCCAGGGCGCCAACCCTTGGTGGGAGGCTGCCGCCCGGCTGATCCACCACCATTGCCACAGCCGATGCCGCAGCCGCGGCTCTGGCGGCTGCTTCCTTGTCCACAGCGGACTGCTGATCCGCCATTGCTTCCGGAGAAAAAGGTCGAAGAACTCGGACTGATGCTAGCGCCCCCTACCTGGCGCGCTACTGACGGCGTGTTCTTCACCGAACCACAGTGAATCACACCCTATCAGATTTGCACTTCTGCTAGCCGATCAGCCCGGGCTCGATCCGATTTGAGCGTCGGGCGTGGCGAGGAGCGACACGCAGAGATTACCCAAGTTCAGACCCCCTCGTGGGTAATAGTCCTACTCCTGCCGAGCCTTAGCTCTTTTTTTGTTGTGGTTATGTGGGAATGATTACAGACTGCCTCCTCCCTTCTCTCTCTTATCCTTTTAAACAAGCCGCGGGTTGGCGGAGAGAGCGAAGGGGTGGTAGTACAGTACACTGAGTACACTGATAAGATTTTGAGAGACAAGACATGAGAGACGAAAACGTGCTGCTACTGTGCCGAGCGGCGCTGCCCAAGCGTGCTTCGCAAGTGGCCTCTAACTCGTGTGAACACGCCGGTGAGGGAGTAGGCGGGGCCCAACTTGCACCGCCTGATGACGTAACACTCTCTCTGCCGGTCAATTCCGCAGAGCCACAGTGATAGTTGATCAGAGCTGCAGAGGTCACTGTGGCGGTAATCATCTCTTCCTCGGTCCATCCGCGCGTGACGTCGCATTTAATGCGCCTGTCCTTCGCAGCAGGGGAGAGCCTTCACCTGGAAGACTCCCCTCGGGACGCTTCTTGCCGCGCGGGCCTCATTTGACAGTGAGAAGACCTCTCGTGCTCGTCCCGCGCATTGGGGCCTGGTCGCCCGCCTGGCGCGCTGAGGGGCTCGCCCACGCGCTGAGGCCTGGTCGCCTACCTGACGCGTGGGGCCTTCGCCTGGCGCGCTGAGGGGCTCACCCACGCTCTGGGGCCTGGTCGCCTGCCTGACGCGTGGGGCCCTCGCCTGGTTTTCTTTAGGACTCTTAATACCCCGGTATTTACTGTACCGACACAAGGTGCTCCACAGCTGCAGCCTGTGGCTCTCGTCCCACCTGTGGCCATGCCGACGCCCATGAATATGGACGACGCATGGCATGGTTTGCTCCCAACGCCTGGAAGCAAGCTTGCTACCTGTGGCTCCTTGGCGGCTTACTTCCCATGCCGAAACGAAGACCTATGGGAGCCACCAGATCACACATGAATTCTCCTACCCTTCTGTCGAGGAAGTCGTCCTCAATCCAAGAGCGGCTTTCCCGCGTTGGCTCTCAAGCATTCAAGATAGGGCGAGGTCAACAGCCAACTGCTTGCCCCTTAAACAAAGGAATTCGCTGTCCAACGGAGACCCTTCTCGTGACTCCGACATGCCTACAAGGAGACACTACACTGATCTCCCCACTCGTTTGCCACAGGACACCGACAAGCTACAACACCTCGCGCACAAGTCCAAGCCATGTACGCGTCTCCGAATCATGGTGCAACAAACCATGGTTGGAGCCACAAGAAAAGAACGTGAAGACGGAGATCTCTCCGATGACAACGACACCTCAACCTCATTGGAAAGGGTGCTAGAGTCACCTAGTTATGCGCAACTCGACCACTCCATCCCTTATGAGGACGAGGGCACCTTCGAGGACCACGACAACACTCCGGCACACATGGCAAACATAGAAGGCCGCGACAATCCCTCTGTGCCAAATGGAGGAGAACGATCATTGGTTCCTCACCAACTTGCAACGGGACTCAGCCTCCCGGTTAAGATGGGCATGTCTCACACTCATGATGCCGCCATGGAGCAACGGCTACGCGATCAAGAACGGAAGATCGACAACCTCAACGCCAAGATAGATCGCTTCTTCGAAATCTTCTCTAATATGGTGGCTGAAAAAACGCTAGGAAAGCATCAAAACTCTAGGATAGTCATCAACGATCAACCCGAGGCGCAAGGAAGCCGTCCACAACAACACCCGATTGCCGAGCACCCTCAACTTTCTCGCATACCGGCTGCAACAACAGGTGAGCCGGCATCATCTGACAAACTAAAAGAATACCATGACCTCGTCACCGAGCTCGTCGAGCAGAGGATGAAACAAGTCTACGTCAAGCAAGCACCGAAGGCATCTGATCACAAGCTCAAGAAGCTATACAAGTCATGGCATGATCTTGTGCCTTTCCGTCTGGGTGGTACCCACCAATGTTCCGTCCATTTGATGGAACGGGAGACGCATGGGAACACCTTGCCTATTTCGAGGCTGCATGCGGGGACATGGCCAACAACCCGACTCTTCTGCTTCGACAATTTGCCAGTTCGCTTACCAGGTCGGCCTTCCATTGGTATAGCCGCTTGCCGGTAGGCGCCATCTCCAGCTGGGTCGTGATGAATAAAAGTTTTCAAAAGCCACTTCGTGGCCCTAAAAAAGGACTTATCCTTCGTTGAGACCTCGGAAGTCCAACAACGGCGCGACGAACCCATCGACGACTATGTTATGCACTTCCGCAACAGCTACATGCAACAGTTTACACGCTCAATGCATGTGGAAGACGCCATCGACTTATGCGTCCACGGGATGCTCAACCACTGGTCGCTGGAGGTCTCGAGACGCGAGCCGAATGACTTTAGCTCTCTTAGCTCTGCGGTCGTGGCTACAAAAATCGAGTTCACTAATGCGCCCCAAATCATTGAGCTCTACAAGAATGCTGGGGCAACAAGTTCAACGAGAAATTTCAGCACATCCTCCATGCCAAACAACACCGGGGCCAAGCCGAAGACATCTGAGGCGAACACCACA
The DNA here is from genome assembly GCA_036346415.1 of Raddia guianensis. NCBI lineage: Eukaryota > Viridiplantae > Streptophyta > Magnoliopsida > Poales > Poaceae > Raddia > Raddia guianensis. Next base: position 42,177,926 of record CM070535.1, on the reverse strand, counting down.
CATCTCCTCTTTACACCGACATCGTGGTACGTACCAACCCTTGGGGCCAAAAACAATCATCACCGACCAAGACAGACGCGTCCGACTATTCAAGATTTATTGAAGACAATATGTCTTTAAGCGTGAGCTGGTCAAAGACATGTTTGACCAATTCATGGAGCACGGCGGCCAACATCTCCCTGAGCCCAAGTTTTCGGACCAAGTGGGGATGACCGACAACCCGGTATATTGTCCTTGTCATCTATCGGTTGGGCACACAATTCAAGATTGTGTCATCTTCAAAGAATGGCTCCAACATGCCATTGATGACAAAAAGATCAACCTCGACCCTGAGCGCCATCAACCCCGATTACCATGCCGTGAACGTGGTGACAGTGCGCTGCGATCTTCACGTTGAGCAAGACGGAAATGGCGGACGGTGGCTACCGTTTGAACAAGTACAACGGCAATTGGCGCCCACAACTCCTTCATCAATGACGTCTACACTGACCCGGCCGCAAGTTCATGATGGCCAAACAACGGCTTCGTGCACCACAGTGCGTCGACAAGCATCGCCGAGAATGCATCTTTCTCGACATCAGCGCACAACGACTCCTACACATGGCTATCCATCAATAAGGATGCAACCGAACCCTGGCCATCGCCGGTTACCTCCCCAATTTGTCCCCAAGTTCGAGGGAGACGACACGTCCCGCGCGCGCACACTGGCACAATATATGACTAAGGTGTGGAGGCGAGTGGAGAAGACCGAGGAAGATCACTGCGATGAAGACACTCCGCCAACATTGTAGCTAGCGTTGTGTAACATGACTGACGTACAAGAAATAGAAGGCTCCGACGCCCAACAAATCTTCACGGCCCAAGAGAACGAAGTATTCCGTGATGAAGACCTAGTCGACGAGCAAGCTGTTGAAGAAAACATGAACCTGCGCACAGGAAAGGTCACACCTGACCCGATAGCAAAGAAGCCGTTGAAGCTAGACAAGGCAGTGGCACAAAAGGAGCTAACACAACAAGAAGCGGCTCCAAAACCCATCAACAGGGGCAAGGGACAGATGGACGAGGTCGACTACAACGTCATCACTCATCTCAAGCATGTGTCGGCGCTACTCAGTGCATATGGGGCCCTCATATTGAGTCCCAAACTTCGTGAAGCTGTCATCAAATCGTAAATAGAGACACAACGATATGAAGTGTCCATGGCAAAACACCGCCTTAGCGACAATTCCTGCAATGCGAGCGGGATTTTCTTCACCGAAGACGACAACCTCTTGATTAACGACAATCACAATCGTCCACTTTACATGGAGGGAAACATCGAGAAGGCACACCTTCGACGGATCCTCATCGAGCTCGGCTCGGCTGTGAACATCCTGCTCCTTGGAAGCTTAACGCGGTTCGGCTAAACTCTTGCCAATCTCGAACCAACCGAGGTCGTCATCTGCGGCTTCGACAACCACAGCAAGATGACACTGGGCGCCATCGCCGTCAAGATCCAAATGTCGACTTTCCTCTTCAAAGTGAGGTTCTTGTGATCGACGCGCCTACCTCATACTAGGCATATCTTTCTCATATCTTCGAAAATTCATATCTTTCTCATCCGAACTCCAAATATAACAAATAATACTTGCATTTCAATCATTTGGACTAGCCCTTCGACATGGTGGAGTCCAATTTGGAATTTGAAGACTTCTCCTAAAAAGTTTAGTTTAAACACCATCTTTCGTTTGATTGCATACACTCGATAAACCGTCATTTCTTTTGTATTTTGAGCGTATGCCTGCAAAATATGATTTTACACGAAAACTTATGGAACTCATTAGTGTTAGGCTAAGTGTTACATAGAATTATGTATATTCCCCATTTTTACTAAGAAGTTGACGGGTAAAATCAAAGTTTAAGCACCGTCAACATGTATCCATAGTGAAGCAAAGCAATGATATCAGCCCGGAGCTGTATTTACTATTAATTTACATATGAGTGACATAGAAGAAACATATTATATTAGTTCAGATTACATAGCCTAACTAGTGTTACCAAAATTCAGCAAACCAAAAGGGTAGTGTGCACCAACTCCACATGATCACACCGATTTGGAAAAATAGTCGGCTACGCTATATTGAGGATCTTCTAGCTTTTGACCTGCCTCGTTGGAATGAGAAGCCCCGGTTGAACCGAGGTAAGTACACAATGCAAGTACTTACAAGTGTCTAGGTAGAGCCAGGTTTGAGCTTGTCCTAGGAAGTTTAGGGTTTCTTTGCATAAGAACATTTTGCCTAACAGTGGAAATGCATTTAAGAAACATACAATAATAAATAAACAACAATTTTCAACAGAACTTGGACAATGTTAAAAATTATGAAACTCATCTCCAGTTCTCACAGCCAGCTTAACAACAACCACATCAACCATGCCGGAATAGACATCGCGGCATCCATGCCAGAACAAATCTCTTGGCATCCACACTGGAACAACAAACTGCATCACGACACCAACCCAGAATCAACCCTATCTGGTCAACTTAATTAAGGTGAATTCTACACTGTTAAGCCCCCCTCTACCGGTCTTAAGTTGCGCAAGGCCATTCCGAATAGTTTTATTCCGCGGAGATGTACGCTTTACACACACGACACAACAAGCCATGCCGAGGCTTCTCATATATACACACTAGCTCGCTGGGTCCCACATTAACTTTAGCCCAACATTCCATGTGTCGTGTTGTGGTCTAAAGGAGTTAACCGTTGTTGTGAACGCTGTCCATGGTCCTCTCATAGGCAACCATGGACCCATGGAAGAGGCCGCAACATATTCCCTCCACACAAAACACCAACAAATTCAAAGCTCTAGCGAAGTGGTCCCATACCCACATGTTGTCGTATAGTAAGTACTCGGTAATGTCAGCACATGCCACCTGTCCTTATGTCTAGGAGCAGTGGAACAACCACAAACCCAACTTTTGTGCATGAAGGCAGCCACAACACAACCAACCGCTCCGGATCCCAGATATTAGTTGGTCAATTTTTAACTAAGGTGAATACTCACACCAATTCACTAGAATACTCTTACCAGTCTTGGCGACGATAACAATATCAACCGACACGTAATCCCATAACCTGCGTAACTTAGCAGCTAACCCAAGACATTTTTGGCATACAATAATTTTATACCAGGTGGTGATTTTGGGCAATGGTTGCATATTATTGAATGGTAACATGCAATTAGGAACAACTATGTTAAATTATCGCATGACTATGTAATCTAGCAGTTTGATAACATCTTTTAAAACTGGGAACTAGTGGAAAGAATTGCCTTCCGGATAATCTTTGTCTTGTTGAACGTAAGCGTTGTCGGGGTATTCTCCTTCGTTGCAATGAAATCTATCGCACGCAAAACGGGGAAATCACAATAAATAACCAGAAGCATAATGATATTGCATGCAATAATAAATTATACAAAAGTTGTGGAAGGAAGGTGGGAATTTTAGAAATTGTAGAAACTAAAATCACCAGATTTGGAGATCAAATGAATTCGCAGCAAAATTGGAAAGGAAATAGTTGCTAAAAATTCCTTGGAAAATAAAGTAAACACTGTGCACTGGGCTGCACAGTGTTTGGCTTTCCTGGGCCCAACTGGGCTAGCTAAAACTAGCCTAGCCTTAGGCTGCGCCCAGGCCAGAGCGGGGCGGAGCTGGGCCGGCCGAAAGGCGCACTCGGGCAGGCCCATGGAGAGGTGAGAGAGGGAGAGAGAAAAGGAGGGAGAGAGGGCGTGGGTGCAGGGAGAGTAGAGAGAGAATTAATGGGGGGTGGTGGCAGGCGGCGGCTCGACATGCCAGCGACATATTGTGGGCTAGCACGAGAACGACGACAACCAACAGACGGTGACAACGACGGTGGCGGCATCGACATCCGGCGAGGTGCGGCTCAGCGGTACCGGCAAGGGAAAGCAACGACGTGAGGAGGAAGGGTGGCGCCGGTGGCGCGAGGAGACAGCGCGGCGTTGGTGTCATGGATAGCGCGACAAATGGCTGTGAAGGAGGAGTAAAGCAGGGGTAGAGCGGCAGCGTGAGGAGAGCAATGGGACAGTGGGGTGGAGGTTCTTCACACAGCGTGGCGACGGCGACTGACGGGTGCTCCAAGAGAAGAAAGAAAAAGGAAAAGATAGAAAAAAGAAAGGAAAAGGAGAAAGATGGAAAAGAGGAAAAACAAAAGAAGAAAAAATAGAGAAAAGGAAAAGGAAAGGATAAATATTTCAAAATGCCAATAAATTTTGGAATGCAAAACTTCTAAATTTTTTTTAGAAAATTTGAAATGTATTTTAAATCAATATGCTAATTTTTGATCTTTTAAAAAATAAGGATGTCAAAATTCCTACAGCCCTTTGCCTGTTGGTGTGGACTATATGGGCCCTGGGTATCCTCTAGAAGGCCCATAAGGGAGCAGATAGGTGGCGATCCAAGTCGGCCGGTCGAGGATAAGGACCACTCGGGCTACGCGTGGCTTGAGCCGCAAGGAGGTTCCCGAGGATATAATCTATGTCCATGTAATTAGCAGATCAACACATGCATTCCATGTAACTGCATACCAGAATTAGTTATCAGTGATCCCGAGTTATCCTGTAAACTCTATCTCCCCCTACACTATATAAAGGCAGGGGGTAGAGGCCCTCGGCATCTAAGTCTACAGCGCATAGCATCATCTTGCATCTCGCATCTTGATCCACCATATAATCCCAGAACACAGGAAGTAGGGTATTACCTCCTCCGTTGAGGGCCTGAACCTGTATAACCCTGTCTTGTGTTACCATTGAACTTAGTTCTTGATTAGCGTCCCCTCGTACAAATTCATTGCCGGCGGTGACCCCCCAGTTAGTCACCTGCCGACAGTTGGCACGCCAGGTAGGGGGTAGCGTCAAGATCATCTCTCAAGTTAGATGGCTCTTTCAAGATCGCCGTACGTCGCCATGAGGCTAGGAGAGTCTCTTCGCTTCGGCAGCCCGGACTTCATCGCCGACGGCATCGGCAATCTTAACCTCTCTCCCCCTGGAGAGATTCCTTCGCAAGGAGGCGCGCGCAATCAATGTGATCCATTGCCTTATGGCTTGGTGAATTTAGCAAGCGCCTTCCGTGGATTGACCCTCTCGTTGTTCGCCTTCGCACCTCCTCCCGAGGCAGACGAAAAAGAACTCGGCGGGCTCGACCGCTTGGGCGTGGATTGTATTCCGCCCAACAGCTCTTCGGCATCGGCTGGATTTCCCTCCGGACTCAAGAATTCCGTCGCGACTCTCGCACTGGATTCCTCGGTTATTCGGGATAGGAGATAACCAGTCGGCGAGTGCATTGGATCCACTCGGATCAGATCCATCTATGTTCGTGGGTGTCATCAACGGTGGCCAACCCATTGGACAAAGCGAACAAGTCAGCCTCTCCGCTTCTGACTCAGAGTCCGACGGGAGCTCTGAGATTCGAAACTACCGAGAGGTTTTCGTCCTAGGCGCGGATGATCACCAGTCCACTTCTCCTCTCGTCGCGTATGAGGTAACCGACGCTGGCGCGAACCCAGATCCTCGCCAGGCGGAGAAACATGATCGTGTACAACAACTTTGCGTCCGCAGCAGTGACGTCCAGAATGAGCTTCGTGCGGTGAAGCTGAGGGATCAGGAGGTCTACAACACTCCCCAAGCTAATGTCTTTGCGTCAAAGACTCTTCTGGAGACCATCGCGCTGCAACTTCCGGAAGGCAGCCCCCTCGTCCAGACCCTTGCTCGAGAGACGGCCATGGTGGAGATGACTGCCATACAACAGAACGAGACAATGCCCGCTCCGACCGCTTCGGCACGCAGTTGGTCTACGCGCAATTGGAACCGGGCCCGCGCCTCAGCGGCTGGCGACTCTCACCAGTCGCCTGCCCATGACCTTCGCCAGGATATTGAAGCCAAGCGGCAGGAGCGCAGTCACGGCGAGTGGAACTCTCGTGGCCGTCAAAGTCACCGCGATGATGACCAAGCCGAGAGCACCGCCAGTCGGTGCGACCACCGCCAGTAGCAACGCCAAGGCCCGCGCCGAGAGCATCGTAGTAGATCCCCAGCGCGGAGGCGGCCACGACCGTTGGAGGGGATTCGGGCCTTCACCCCAGATGTTCGCCGAGTGGTCTGGCCGGATGGTTTCAACCTCAAAGGCATCGACAAGTTCGATGGCGAGAGGGACCCCAAGAACTGGTTGCAGGTTTACGCCTTAGCAGTCAGCGCGGCAGGAGGTGATCAGAACGTCATGGCAAATTACTTGCCGGTCGCTTTGACCCCAACCGCCTGACACAGCTAACGGACTCGAAGAACTCTATCGAGTCTTGGGACGACCTCCAGGAGCAGTTCATCGCCAATTTCCAAGGGACTTACGAAAGGCCCGCGGGGAGATGGGAGATCGGACAGTTACACCGGCGCAAGAACGAGACTCTTCGCGAGTTCATCAAGCGCTTTACCAAGAAGAAGAATGAGATCCGGGACGTTTCGGAGCAACAGTCATCGACGCCTTCTTCGCCGGATGCCAATCCGAGGAGTTGATCAGGCAGATGACCCAGGACCCCCCGCGCAATCTCAAGGCCATGTTCACGATGGTGGACCAGGAGGCCGAAGCCGAGGAAGCCATCGCGAATCATCGCGGAGGCAATGACGGAGGCCCCAAGAGGAAGCCAAACGACGAGCAAGGCAAGCCCAAGGATAGGAAGCGGAAGGGGGACGAGATGGTCGCCAACATGGCCGGCCTAAGCCCCCCAACAACAACGACTACAAGAAAGTGATGGATTCGGTATGTTTCTTCCATCCTCGAGGAAAGCACTCTGTCAAAGATTGCCTTATTCTGCAGAAGTTTGCCGACAGCGCGAACCAGTCGGCTAAGGGCGGTCAAGGCAAGAATCCTGATGGAGAGTACCAAGACGCCGAGAGCGAGATTAACTACATCTTCGGGGGTTCTGATGCGTACGAGTCCAAGCGGAAGCAAAAGCTTACCACTCGGGAGATCAATGCTATCATGCCTACGACGCCTAAGTACTTGCGCTGGTCCGAGGTGCCCAGCACTTTCGACCGATCGGACCACCCGGACCGGATCGCCTTCCCCGGGAGGTATCCTCTGGTGCTGGATCCGGTTGTGCGAGGAAGCAAACTAAAAAGGGTTCTGGTCGATGGCGGGAGCGGGATTAATGTCCTTTTCGTCAAGACCCTGGACCAGATGAATATTCCTCGTTCCGAACTACGGCAGGGATCATCTCCGTTCCACAGGGTAATCCCCGGGACGTCCGCAGTACCACTCGGACAGATCTCTCTGCCGGTCACGTTTGGGTGTCCGGAGTCGCCATCGACAACCCTACACCTCCTATGTGTCTCATGGCACTAGAGGAGAAGGTAACAAATGAGCATCTCTCTAAAAGTGAGCTTAAGCTTTTGATTGATGATTTGAATAATGCTCTAGAGCAGGAAAAGTCTAAGAGGAAAAAGCTAATGAAAGTGCATAAAGTTCTTGCAAATGAATTTGAGAATTTGCTTGAAAAACATGAAAATCTAGAAGATGATTATGAAGCTCTAAATTTGCAAGTTGAAATTCTAGAAAACAAGCTTGCTAGTTCAAATGTTGTTGATGAAACTCCTCTTGATTGCTCAGTTGAAAAATGCAATGTTGGTGTGACTTGTGACTTGATTGACACCGTTAATGATTCACTTAGCTTATCACATGACACATCCTTGAGCTTGTCACCCACTATCACACCTAATGCTAGCTCATCTTCACCCACTAGTGCTAGTACTTTAAATGAAAATGCTTGTTCTATTAGTACCTGTGGTGTGGCTAAATGTGCTAATGAGCTAGTTAAAGAAAATTTGCTTCTAAAAGATAAAATTGAGCAACTAGACTCTAACTTGGCCAAATTGCTTGTGGGGAACAACTCTCTTAACAAGGTGCTTCGGGAGCAAAGGTATACCTTGGGTAAGCATGGTTTGGGATTTCATCCCGAGGATTTGCCCAAGGGCGGTTGGGGTAAGCCCAAGCTAACTTTTATTAAGGGAGGGACCCGTTGTCATATTTGCAAAAATGATAAACACAAAGCCATTACTTGTCCTCTTGCAAAATCGTCTCAATTCATGTCTAAAACTCAAGTGCTTAATGCTAGTTACATGCTTATGAGGAAGAATGGCTCTACTTATGCAAAATATGTTGGTGCACCCAATGAAAAGAAAGATGTGAAGGCTATTTGGGTGCCCAAATGTTTGATGACTAACTCGAAAGGACCTAAGAAGAAATCTTGGGTACCTAAAACCCAAGCTTGAATTTGTGTGTGTAGGTGAACTACAAGAGCGGTGGCCGGCATTGGATATTTGATAGCTGTTGCACCCAACACATGAACGGTAGCTCAAGTATGTTCACCTCACTAGAAGAGGAGAAGGACCCCGAACACAAGATCACATTTGGGGATAACTCCAAGCGAAAGGTAAAGGGTATAGGTAAAATTGCAATATTCAATGACCTATCCATCTCAAATGTTCTCTTGGTGGAAGCTTGCAACTTTAATCTTCTCACTGTTGCTCAAGTGTGCGATTTAGGCTTTGATTGCTTCTTTTCAGTCAACGGAGTTCGTGTTGTTTCCACTAAGGATCAAAGTGTTGCATTTGAAGGCACCCGGTTTCAAAATTTGTATTTGGTTGATTTTTCAAACCGTGAAACCTCTCAATTCAAGACTTGTCTTATTGCTCAAACCACTCTTGGTTGGTTGTGGCATAGACGTCTTGAACATGTTGGAATGGGCACTTTGAAAAAGGTTTTCAAAGACAACTTGGTTGTTGGAGTGAAGGATGTCAAATTCGAGAAAAATCGTTTATGTAGCTCAAGCCAAGCCGGCAAGTAAGTGGCTAATTCTCATCCGACTAAGACATTCATGTCTACATCCTGACCACTTGAACTTTTGCATATGGATTTATTTGGCCCAACCGTACATCCTGACCACTTGAACTTTTGCATATGGATTTATTTGGCCCAACCACCTATGCAAGCATAGGCGGTAATTCTTATTGTCATGTGATTGTCGATAATTTCTCTCGCTTCACTTGGGTATTTTTCCTTGCAAATAAATCACTTGCCGGTGATGTGTTTAAAAGATTTGCTTTGAAAGCTCAAAAGGAATTTGACTCTTTTATTAAAAAGGTGAGGACTGATAACGGCACCGAGTTTACTAACACAAATGTTGAGAAATTTTGTGATGAGTTAGGTGTCAAGCACGAATTCTCGGCGGCATACACTCCTCAACAAAATGGAGTGGTGGAGAGGAAGAACCGTACGTTGATAGAGATGGCAAGATCAATGCTTGACGAGTATAACACGCCGCATGCTTTTGGGCGGAAGCCATCAACACGGCGTGCCATGCCATCAACCGCCTCTACCTCCACCGACTCCTTCACAAGACCTCATATGAACTACTAGTGGGACGAAGGCCCAACATCTCTTACTTTCGAGTCTTCGGTTGCAAGGTATACATATATAAGAAAAAGACTCATTTGGGTAAGTTCCAAAAGAGGTGTGATGTTGGTATAATGTTAGGTTACTCTTCTTGCTCAAAAGCTTTTCAAGTTTTTAATAATTCTACCGGGTTAGTTGAGGAAGCCTATGATGTCAAGTTTGATGAAACTAATGGCTCACAAAATGAGCAAGATTTGACAAGAAATGTAGATGATGAGCTACCACATGAAGCCATTGAGTTGGGAGAAATTCGACCCTCACCGGAGGTGCCAAAAGATGAAATCGTCTCTCCCACCACCTCCATCGATAATCAAGCTCAAGACACCTCACCAACAACTCAAGATCAAGCGGTGGACGGAGATGCAAACCTTGAAGTTGATTAAGCTCAAGGGGGAGGCGTTGATCTACAAGTACCCGTCCAACAACACCGCTCTCTCTCCAAGGATCATCCCCGAGATCAAGTCATTGGCAATCTCAATCAAGGCGTAAGAACCCGTTCTCATACCGCTAATTATTGTGAGCATCACGCCTTTGTGTCTATTGTTGAGCCTAGGATTATTGATGAGGCATTGGCGGATGCGGATTGGGTGAACGCCATGCATGAAGAACTAAACAACTTCACCGCAATGAAGTTTGGGAACTTGTGGAAAGACTGAAGGATCACAATGTCATTGGAACCAAATGGGTCTTCCGCAACAAACAAGATGAGAACGGTGAAGTGGTACGAAACAAAGCAAGATTGGTGGCGCAAGGTTTCACACAAATCGAAGGACTTGACTATGGAGAAACCTACGCCCCCGTTGCTCGACTTGAAGCTATACGGTAACTCTTGGCATTTGCTTCTCTCTATAACATAACTCTCTTTCAAATGGATGTTAAGAGTGCTTTTCTAAATGGTTTTATTGATGAACTTGTTTATGTTGAGCAACCGCCCGGTTTTGAAAACCTCAAACACCCAAACCATGTCTATAAGCTCACTAAGACGCTATACGGTCTCAAGCAAGCTCCTAGAGCATGGTATGAGCGTCTTAAGGACTTTCTCTTAGAAAAGGGATTTAAAACCGGTGCGATTGATTCCACATTGTTTCTAAGGCCTATTGAAAATGACTTATTTATTTGTCAAATTTATGTGGATGATATTATATTTGGATGCACTAACAAATCTAAATGCAAGGACTTTGGAGAATTGATGTCCAAGGAATTTGAAATGTCAATGATTGGAGAACTCACTTTCTTCCTTGGATTTCAAATCAAGCAACTTCAGGAAGGAACCTTCATTTGTCAAGAGAAATACACAAAGGACCTTCTCAAGCGGTTTTCTATGGATGATTGCAAATCGATCAAAACAACAATGGCCACTAATGGGCATCTTGACCTAAATGAAGATGGAAAGCCCGTGGACCAAAAGCTTTATTGCTCCATGATCGGTTCGCTACTCTATCTCACCGCTTCTCGACCCGATATTATGTTTAGTGTGTGCATGTGTGCTCGTTTTCAAGCATCCCCTAAAGAAGTGCATCCTATTACCGTAAAACGCATTTTGAGATATCTATAAATCACTACTAGCCTAGGTCTTTGGTACCCCAAGGGAGCGCGTGTTGAGCTTCTTGGCTATTCCGACTCGGATTATGCCGGTTGCAAAATTGATCGCAAAAGCACCTCGGGGGGGTTGTCACTTGTTAGGACGCTCACTCGTGTCATGGACTTCGAGGAAGCAAAACTCCGTGGCGCTATCTACCGCGGAAGCGGAATATGTAGCGGCAGGGAGTTGTTGTGCTCAACTCTTATACATGACACGGATGCTTAGTGACTTTGGGCTAAAATTTAAAAAAGTGCCACTTCTATGCGATAATGAAAGTGCCGTGAAAATAGCCAACAATTCGGTTCAACATTCCCGTACAAAGCACATCGACATCCGACATCACTTTATTCGTGACCATGTTGCAAAGGGTGACGTTGTGCTTGCCTACGTCTTGTAACGGAAGACCAATTGGCGGATATTTTCACCAAACCCTTAGATGAGGCACGGTTTTGCAAATTAAGAAATGAACTCAACATACTAGATAGATCAAATGCGTGTTGATTGGTTTTTGTGATTTTTGGGTCTTATTTGAATATTTCCATTTGCTTTTGACCCTTGTCATATTTAGGGGGAGTTTAATTTCAACTCATGATCTGAAAACTCCCTCTAGTGGTGAAAAGATAGATTTGATTTTGGGTTAGCACATTCTTGTCCTATATTTCAAACCAAAACAAATTTGAACTTAATAGACTATCCTTATCATCTTACCACTTCAAACTTCTAAATTTAAAAATCTTATCCCTTTTTGAAAAATTTGCTCCATATGCATAGTTGTTCTCTTGAAAATCATATGGCATCAAAATTGTTGAAAATATTTAAAAAGGAGCCAAAATTCAAAAACATGTCCTTAAACTCTAAAGTGAACCCCTATGCTCGATTTTCGTGCCTATACGAGAAATCAAGGCAAAATTTGGGTCCACACATTTTCTTGGTCTCTAAGATCAAAATTTGGGTTTTTGAATTTGAATTGCTTTCATTTGTCAATTTAGAATCTTATCCCTTCAAAATTAAAAATTTAAAAATTACTTCAAAATTGCTCACATTTGAATCTTCCATTGAATTTTGAGCAAAAATGGAGAATGTCCCTTCAAAACACTATTTTTATTAAAATTCTTGTGTTGGTGGGGCCCACTGGTCAGAAGTGCTAGCAGTGGCGATTTCAGTCTTCATTGGACGCTGTCCGAAAACTCTCGGACACCTTCCGACAGGGTTTTGCACGCGCTGATTTCGTACTGTCGGACGTCGTCCGGTCACCAGCGGGCGCCGTCCGACGAAGGCTTCTCAGCGTCGCAATCTCTCTGTTGGACGCCGTCTGGAGTGCTCTGGACATCGTCCGACGAAGATTTTTCGCCCTGCACCCGTACTGTCGGACGCCGTCCGATAACCATCGGACGCCGTCCGACAGGGCCAAACCGCGCAAATCGCTGATTAACTTACCTCTCCGCCTCCCTCTTTCCTCATTCGATCTCTCTCCTCTCTCCAAACCGACGCCGCCCCTGCCCCTTCTCCTCACCGGGGAAGGCCCTCCGGCGACCTCCGGCGACATCCACCACCACCGGCGGCCTCCCCTCGTCCTCCTCTTCGATTCCCACCACGGGGATTGAAGGTGGACGGCTCCGTTCGTGCGCCTCGTCTCCGTCGAGCTCCCCTCCATTCCCTTATCGGTAAGGGCCTAGGGGACGATCTCCTCGCGCACGCCGGCTTCCTCCTTCCCTTCTAGGGCTCGGTAACGGTCTCCCGCCTCTCTTCCCGGCAAATCCTTCTGTTTACCGAGTTCTAGGTTTTGAATAGGATTTTCCCGCGCTTGTGTCCAGGGTTGGCTCGTGGTGTGTGATTGGCATTGGTGGTTGGCACTTGGTCAGTGGGACTTGGCAGTGAGATTGTCTCGTCAGTGGGCACTTGGTCAGAGGGAGTGATTCGAGATGTCTCGTTCTTTGAAGAAGTTTGGGAAGGCTCTGAGCAGGACCCTCAGTGGTCGTCGTGACAGTGGCAGCAGGGGTGATCCTGATTATGTCGATGAGACGGCTAGCAGTGCCGCTCCTCCTCGTCGAAGAATCGCTAAGGAGCATCAGCATCAGCAGCAGGATCAAGAAATCCATTGGACTCGGGTTGCGGGGTCTTCTTTCGTAACCGCCGAGGACACCGATGATGACACGTATGCAGAGGACCCAATTGATGAGGACGTCACTGAGACTGTGGTCGCTGAGGACGACCCTGTGGATGATCAGGTCCTCAAGCTATCTATGGAAACTTTGAGGAAGAAGAGGTCTGTCACTTATGCAAGATGGTTCCCTCAACGGCGAGAGGACACCAAAGACTTCATGTTTTACACCAAGTTCCAGAAGCAGCTTTACATGTGTTTTTCTGCTCCCAAGGGTGGTCTGAGAGACCCCCATTGTGTCGATTGGACGGAGATATCAGCAGTGGCAGGGCCTGAGGTACACACGATATTCAGTTCCACTCCAGGCCTGGCAGAATTGATCTCAAACAAGAAGTTGACCTGGAGCAAAGAAAGGGTCTGTGAGTTCTTCGCTACTCTTCTAATTGCTGAAGATGAGTCAGAGTCAAACTGCTATCACTCAGTTGATGGACAGGTTCAAAGGATCACAGTGGCTGAGATGAATCACGCTTTGGGTACTCCTGACACTGGCACCGACTTGAATGAGGTGGCCTATGAAGATGCTATCTGGAGCGGAAAATATCCTCCGTTGGATGAAGTCAGATTTATGTATCTAGATCTTGATGATGAGGAAATCAGTATTGATAAGGCAAATCAGTTGCGACAGGAACCTGCCCTAATCAACCTTATCCTCAGAAGTACCCTGTTTGTTCGGAGCGGCAACCGAGACAGAATTCTTCCCATTTGCAGTTGGTTCATGCTATTATACCTTCTGACAGGCATGACTATCAATATTGGAGCCACCCTCATGGGAGAATTCGATGACGCCATCTTCAGAGAGGTCAATAGGGCACTACCTCTAGCTCCCTATATTGGCCTATTGCTTTCCAGGACTCAGCGCGTATCAGATGATGAAGTCAGGGGTTGGGACAACAGGATCAAAAAGCATCAGATGAAAAATTTCTTGAACTCACTTGGGAGCAAGCCCAAATTGGATCGTCCTGGCGATGATGCTCCTCCTCCAGCTCCAGCTCCTGCTGCTCCAATGCAGCCGTTTGTGCCAGCGCCTGGTGCGGGTTATTCTGCGGCTGCCCCTCCTCCATGGTATGACGCCTTGATAGGTGAGATGAGGGGGCTGCGCACGGAAATGAGAAGTTTTCACACTGAGGTGAAAGAAGAGCTAGCAGCCACCCGCAGGGAGATGACAGATCTGGCAGGGCGGCAGACATATTTAAATGATGAATTTGCAGAGTTCAAGTCAGCTGTTCAGTACATGGGTGCTATGTTTATGCCAGTTCCGGAAGGGGCCAATCCTTACTCATGGTATTCTCATGCTCATAACAGCTACCAGGCCTACCAGCAGCATCAGAGTTTTCCTCGCCCACCAGCCTACCCACCACCTTCAGGGCCTGCTCCTTCCTTTGTGCCACCACCACAGTCATATCCTCCTCCTGGTAAGATTCATTTTACTGGTGGAGAAGTCTGTCGCCATCTCAACTTTTCTTTGCCAAATCCGCAACCGACCCAGCTATTTGATGATCCTTCCTCACCTCGGTCGGTACCCTCTGCAGCTCATATGCCTTTGTTCAAGCGTCCCAGGGGTCAGGGCTCCTCTTCTGGCGGCCAAGGAGATGACGGAGGCGACGACATGGATCAAGACCAACAAGACTAGGATCTTTTCCCGTTTGTGTCACTTGGTGACAAAGGGGGAGAAATTAGAGAGAGTAGTAAGGGGTAGCAAGATCGAGAGCTCTGTTTTCCTGTAATATTACTTATTGCCTCGATACTCTGTTTTATTTGTGATTGTGTCTGGCACTTTTATGACTTTTGAACCTTGTTGATTTTTGGTTACAATTTTATGCATGGATTTAGGGGGAGCTTCTCCTATATGCACATCCTTGTGGTCGAGTTGTGGTTATCTTAGTTTTGAATTTGCTCGCATATTTGTATTGCACTAATCCTGTTTGCAGCTCAAAAATTTCTTTCTCTCTTGGGTTGCCATCAAGTGCCACAAAGGGGGAGATTGTGAGCATCGTTGAGCCCTAATTTTTATTAGTGGCATTGATATCTAAATTATTTAGTGTTAAGTGCTAGGGGGTTTTTGGACTTCTCGGAACCCTAGCGAAGACTCGACGTTTTTGCAAAACCCTAATTTGAAGCGACGACAAATTTGTGAGCTGCTCCGAGGTTTCAAGTGCGTGACCGGGCGAGAGAGAGGTCACGTATAGGTTAGGAGTAGTTAGGTTTTATTTTCTGTTTTTCGTCGGATTTCAAAAGGGGTTTGAATTTCTCGGATCTTGCCGGATCTTTGCGAATTCTCGAAAACTCGGTTTCCGTAGTCCACTACTTCTAAAAATACCCAAATATCCCTTTGTGAGATTTCTAGAGAGACGAAATACCCTAAACTCTCCCACATACTATCTCAGGCCTTTTACCCGAAACCCTCTCTGTCGGACGGCGTCTGGGCGTCGCCGGACAGCGTCCGACCAGCCAAATCAGCCTGCAATGCGCACTGTCGGACGGCGTCCGGTGGTTACCGGACGGCGTCCGATGAAGTTCTTTTTCTGGCTTTTTCGCCGTCGGACGGCGTCTGGGAGAGGGCTGAGAGCGTCCGGTAGTTCTAGCGCTTCGGCATTCCTTGCTGTCGGACGGCGTCCGGTGGGGACCGGACGGCGTCCGACAAGCCGCTTTCTGTGAGCAGTAGGCTCTGTCGGACGGCGTCCGGTGCCCGTCGGACGGCGTCCGGTAGAGGCTAACGGCTAGTCTTTTTGTCCTCTTCCGAGGGGCAACGGCTAGTTTTGCTCTTGGGGCTATAAATACCTACCTAGTGGCTGGCTATTTTGAGGTTTGCTGCTCCACTTCACCTACCACATTCATAGCTCATCAATTAGGTGTTCTAGAGCCATTCCTCCACCCACAAATCATCAAAAGCCACAAATCATTAAACCCCAACACCGAGCTTCATGGAAGTCCTTCGATCCGGCATTATTGGAGCGTTTCGGGCTTGTTACTTTTGAAGACATCCTTCGTGGAGGCGAGGGCTTGGGAGTAGTGATGCGCTCACGGGTTCCCGATCTTCCGGTGAGAGGGATAACTTCGATTTGGGCGGAGGATGACTTTGGCGATCCGGCTACGAACCACGCAAGGATAAGCGCCCGCAATCGCTAAACCACACTCCTGATTGTTATCAGCCGTGCCAAAGCCCGGATGACCTGACCACGAAGGTCTATCCTTGCAAGCAATCGAAGAACTCGCAAGAACAAGGATAAAGCACACAATCGAACTGAGGTTCTGAAGCTCGGAATCGATAGGTCAGCCGACACTAGGGATTTCGAGAGTGTTTCTGATGCGCTCTCGGGTGGCCCGATCTTCTGGTGAGAAGGATAAATCGATTTGGGCGGAGAGGTGACTTTGACGAACCGGCTTCAAGCCACGCAAGGACAGGGCCCGACGATCGCTAAACCACCAAACCTACTTGTTATCAACCACGCCAAACGCGATTGACCTGACCACGAAGGTCTATCCCTGCATGCAATCGAGAACAAGCAAGAACAAGTGAAAAGCAATCTGAAATTGCAGATATGATTAAGCTCACAAACGATAGAGTTGAGGTTCTGAAGCTCGGAATCGATTGGTCAACCGACACAAGGGATTTCGAGGGTGTTTCTCCAAACAGGAAGACAACAACAATTAAACAAAACCTAGGGAGAATAGGGAGAGGCTTGTCCAATATATAGAGAAGGAGATGACTCTAGGAGGTGTTCTCACGAGCAGGAATACATGGGCACTCATCCCAAAATAATGGTGACACAGCACCCAAGAAGAGCAAAAGACTGGTTCTGTTCGCGAGATGTTTTTGACTGCTGCGGCCAGGTCACATGGAATTTGAAGGTGTGGTTGGATCCGTTAGAAAGATGGCGCAGTTATCTTTCCAACAAGTGCTCACACGCCCCAAACGGAGTCCGTTTGCATTCTGTATGCCGTTTTTAAGTCAGAGGGTTCACTGAATGTCGAGTGGAATCCCTTGGCATTCCCACCTTGCTTTATTGCTCTTGTTGGTGAGTTAATACCTCCAAGCTGCTGCATGCCCAAGTTCCTAAGTACAAGACTATTATTAGGCAGTGGTCTATTCTCATAATTTGAATGATGTAACCCGAGAAACGAATTCACCGATAGTTTAATTGTCGCGGCGCTGGCTCGGGTAATTGGTCCTTGAATCGTTGGCTGCTGGCGTAGTCTTTGGTCGTTGCTCCCTTGGATGTATCCGATGTGGTGATGTCCACATCATCCTCCCCTTCTTGCATTTGAGTCGTCCTCGACTCAAGCTCATTGTTCTCTCCAAGGAATGGTTTTAGATCTGAAACATTAAAGGTGGGACTAATCCCAAATTCTGCAGGTAATTCAAGCTTATAAGCATTATCATTAATTCGCTCCAGCACTTTGAAAGGACCATCAGCTCTAGGCATCAATTTTGACTTTCGCAGTTCAGGAAATCTTTCTTTTCTTAAATGCAACCAAACAAGATCACCGGTTTCAAATGTCATTTCCTTTCTACCATTGTTTGTAGCAATTCTATATTTTTCCGTCATTCGTTCGATGTTTTCTTTTGTGGTTTCATGCAATTTTATAACAAATTCAGCACGCTTCTTGGCATCAAAATTTACCTTCTCCGAAGATGGTAAAGGTAAAAGTTCGATTGGAGCACGAGGGTTAAAGCCATATACCACCTGGAAAGGGGTCATCTTCGTAGTTGAGTGCAATGATCGGTTGTAGGCGAATTCCACATGTGGAAGACATTCTTCCCACATCTTCAAATTCTTCTTAAGTATAGCTCGCAGCATGGTTGACAAGGTTCTGTTCACCACTTCAGTTTGTCCATCAGTTTGGGGGTGACACGTAGTTGAGAACAGCAACTTTGTGCCTAATTTGCTCCATAAGGTTCTCCAAAAGTGACTTAAAAACTTTGCATCACGATCTGAAACAATAGTGGAGGGCATACCATGCAAACGAACAATTTCTTTGAAAAATAGGTCAGCAATGTGAGTGGCATCATCAGTTTTGTGACATGGAATGAAATGTGCCATTTTTGAGAATCTATCGACCACAACAAAAACACTATCCCTCCCTTCTTCGCTCGAGGCAATCCTAGAACAAAGTCCATAGATATATCCTCCCAAGGAATGTTAGGAACAGGAAGAGGCATATACAAACCATGTGGATTAAGCCGAGACTTAGCTTTTTGGCATGTGGTACAGCGTGCAACAAAACGTTCGACATCACGCCTCATCTTTGGCCAAAAGAAATGTTCAGCTAGAACGTCTTCCGCCTTCTTTGCTCCAAAGTGTCCCATCAATCCTCCTCCATGAGCCTCCTGTAACAGTAAAAGACTAACAGAACTAGCTGGAATGCACACTTGTTAGCCCTAAACAGGAACCCATCATTGTTCACAAATTTGTTCCAGCTTCTTCCCTCCTTACAATTCAGCAAAGCATCCTTAAAGTCATCATCATGAGCATAAAGTTCTTTTATTGTTTCTAGGCCAAAATACGACAATCAAGTTGAGACATCATCACATAACGCCTAGACAAAGCATCGGCAATCACATTATCCTTTCCTTTTGTGTTTGATGATATAAGGAAATGATTCAATGAATTCAACCCATTTTGCGTGTCTCACGGTTCAGCTTGCTTTGGCTCCTAATATGCTTGAGAGATTCATGATCAGAATGGATAACAAACTCCTTAGGCCATAAGTAGTGTTGCCACGTCTCTAAAGAACGAACAAGTGCATACAATTCCTTATCATATGTGGAATAATTAAGAACAGGTCCATTAAGTTTCTCGCTGAAATATGCAACGGGTTTACCTTCTTGTAGCAGCACACCTCCGATGCCAATACCACTAGCATCACATTCAAGTTCAAGGTCTTACCAAAATCAGGAAGCTGAAGTAGTGGTGCACTTGTGAGCTTTTCCTTTAAAGTGTTGAAGGCATTCTCTTGTGCTTGCCCCCAAGAGAACACTACTCCTTCTTCGTCAACTCGCTCAGAGGTGCAGCAATTGAGCTGAAATCCTTCACAAAACGGCGATAAAATCCGCAAGTCCGTGAAAACTCCGCACTTGTGTGACTGTTTTAGAGTCGGCCAACTCTTGATGGCTTCAATCTTGGCTTGATCTACCTCGATTCCCGTGGTGTAACAACATAGCTAAGAAAAGAGACTCGATCGGTGCAAAAGGTGCACTTCTCGAGGTTACCAAACAAACGTGCATTTCTTAAGGCACTAAAAACAGCACGTAAATGTTCATGATGTTCCGAAAGGGACTTGCTGTAAATCAAGATATCATCAAAATAGACCACCACAAATTTTCCAATAAAGGGACGCAAAACTTCATTCATCAACCGCATGAATGTACTAGGTGCATTAGTTAAACCCAAGGGCATCACTAACCACTCATACAATCCAAATTTAGTTTTAAACGCAGTTTTCCATTCATCCCCAAGTTTCATTCTGATTTGGTGGTATCCACTTCTCAAGTCAACTTTAGAGAACACAGTAGAGCCGCTTAATTCATCTAGCATGTCTTCCAACCTAGGAATAGGGTGGCGATACCTAACAGTGATATTATTGATAGCTCTACAATCCACGCACATACGCCAAGATCCATCTTTCTTAGGCACTAAAAGCACAGGAACAGCACAAGGACTCAGGCTCTCGCGTACGTACCCTTTGTCAAGCAACTCCTGAATTTGGTGTTGAATCTCCTTAGTCTCCTCAGGATTGGTCCTATATGCTGCCCGGTTTGGCAACGAGGCTCCAGGAATCAAATCGATTTGATGCTCAATTCCTCGAATTGGTGGTAGCCCCGGGGGCAGCTCAGCTGGGAAAACATCTTCATATTCCTGCAAAATGTTAGCAACAGCAAGAGGCAAAGAAGCAGGCATATCATCTAGAGCAAACAAAGCTTCTTTGCAAACCAAAGCATGGCATTCAGCATTTTTTTCAATCACATCATTCAAATCAGATTCTGTGGCTAACATGACAGCACTCTTTAACTTGATTTCAGGTTTCCTCAGATTAGTCTCTCTCTTTTTAGGTGTATCATTCTCATTTTGCACTCTTTTCCCTTTCTCTCTTTCAGCTCTCTCAAGATCATCTTTCAAAATGGCAGCAGGAGACATTGGTTCCAACACAATTTTCTTTTCACGATGCATGAGAGTGTATTGATTAGTCCTACCATGGTGGGTAACATTTTGTCATATTGCCAAGGTCTACCTAGCAGCAAGGAGCAAGCTTGCATAGGTACTACATCGCAATCAGCATGGTCATGATAAGAACCGAGGGAAAAGTGTAGTCTCACCATCCTTGTTACCTTGATTTTTCCAATCGGAGTTGAACCATTGAATGTAGTAGGGATGTGGATGTTGTGTTATGGTCAAGCCAAGCTTCTCGACCATCTCCATGCTAGCAAGATTGTTGCAGCTACCACCATCAATGATCACTCGAACCGAACGCTCCTTGATGACAAACTTGGTTTGGAACAAGTTGTGGCGTTGGTTTTGTTCGGCACGCTCCATCTGGGCGCTAAGCACACGCTTCACAATGATACTCATGTACTTATCCAACATTTCAGCGTCCAAATGCTCCTCTTCCCGCTCGCCATCACTTTCTTGTCTTGTAAGGTTAGTGGTATCCAAAGCACGTTCATCCTCAATATCACTAGCAGAAGTGTACTCACCATCTTCCTTACAATCAGAACGCTGACTTGGACAATCTCGCATGAAGTGCCCAAATCCTTTGCATTTGTGGCATTGCACGTCACGTGTGCGACCGGTGGAAACAACTGAAGCAGCACTCTGGGCAGGGGCCTGAATGGTCGCTGACTTGCTTGTTTCTGGAACTCGAGTAGGAGTCGAAGAAGTGGTCGGGGCAGCAGAACGTCCATGGTTGGTAGATGAAGTTGTACGTCCAGCGAAGGAAGTAGATGGTGCTTTGGATCGCTCTTGATTCGGTCGTGTGGATGAAGATCCTCCAAATTGGCTTCTCATTTTGGTTTGCCGACCCTGTACTTCCCTTTCAGCTTTACAAGCAAGATGAAACAAACGAGTGATAGAGTTGTATTCTTTGTAATCAAGGATGTCCTGAATCTCTCGGTTAAGCCCTCCCAAGAACCTAGCCATCAAAGCATCACCATTCTCTTCTAAATTACAGCGTAGCATGCCAATTTGCAATTCTTGATAGTATTCTTCTACAGATTTATTGCCTTGGTTTAGACGCTGCAGTTTGTTCAGTAAATCACGAGCATAATATGAAGGGACAAATCTGCTTCTCATTAGTTGTTTTAAGGCATCCCATGTTCTAGGTAAGTTGGCACGAGTTCTACGAGTCTCACTCCACCAAATTGAGGCAAAAGCAGTAAACTCACTAGTGGCAGCCCTAACTTTTCTATCTTCAGGAAAATCATAGCATGCAAATTTTTGTTCTACAGCTAGCTCCCAATCAAGATAAGCATCAGGGTTATATTTGCCATCAAACGGAGGTATTGTGAATTTAATGTTGGCTATGTGCTCATTACGTACCTCTCGATGTTCTTGCTGATTTCTACCCATACCTTGCCGATTGTGTCGAAGTCGCCGATGGTCTCGATCATTGTTGATGTTGAACCCTTCATCATCTTCAGTGTCGGCAACGTAGTCTTCTTCTTCTTCTATCACATTTGCCCTTGCACGAGCAGCGTGTCGTGGTTGGCGTCTAGGTGCGCCATCTTGTTGTCTTGCATTATCGGCCACATTTTCAGCAAGTGGCGGTTGTTGTTCTTCAAGGCGGTCAACTCGATCGCGGAGGACAGCAAGGTTGTTGTTGATGTCAGCCAAGGCTCTATCATGATTTGTGGCATGCCCATTGAGCAAGCGATTAAAGTATTGTAGGAGCCGCCTTGACCTAGGTGTGAGATTTGCTTCTTCATTCTCCTCTTGGATTTCAAGTTATCTGCCATGGTTAGTAGTAAACAGGAAAACACACAAAAATAAGTATGCTCCTATCACTACTAGGTGGTGGATTTGGCAAGGCTCTCACGATCACACTGACACCATCATCTCGTTCTTACAAGTCCTTACCAGCAAGTAGGGAGGTGCAATCGGTGGGGGTTCATGATAAACCAAGTTTACAAGGTGGCAAAGCGATCACAAGGTCCTGCACCTTTGTGGTCAGAAGAAGTGTGGAGCTCGGCAGGTAATATATAGTAGCAAATGAGAGACAATTAGCTAATTTCAGATTTGCACAATTTGAATAAGTGTTCAACCTAGCACATAGCCTATGTTGCTGAACAAACAAAGATGTATAATAGGCTTAAGCAAATATGTGGGTATGAAAACAAGTGCTAGACACTCAGCAAGTCATGGATTTGCACTATGGAACAAGAAAACACAAGATAGATCAAACTTTGCAGTTCACTGTTTTTCTGCCCACAGAACAGCAGGTTGGTATTTTGGCCGTAACTTTTGTCAGGTGCCTTTTGTTTATGAAATTTTTACACTTCTTCCTGACGACTTTTCAACAACCTTTGTTTTGGGCCAACTTTCTAAAACGAACAGCGAAATTCGCACAAAATTCACAAGTGAACTGATCTGCAGATTTCAGGACAGCAACAAGGTCTGAATCAAACATCCATAACTCCTTGGTTTTTTCATGTATGGGGTTGAAAATTGGTAGGATGATAGAACAACAAGTCTGAAACTTCTCCTTTGGTTTCACTCAAAAGGATTAGGGAATAGGGAGATATGGCGTTTTTAGCGGCAGCTGCAGAAATGGGAAATTTCTGGCCGAGGTTGGTCTTTTGTTTTGGGTGTTATAGGTGGAATTTGGTACGGGGAGATGAACAAGACGATGAACAGCAACAAGGCAACACTAGAACGAACACAAACTCAAATTAACAAACTGAAATAACCAATTGAAATGGCACAAAGGGGCTTGGACAGCGGGTAAACAATCTTTTTGTATGGCAAATTTTCTGGACTATGGGAAGAACACACACTAACAAAGATACAAGATCTCACCAGGCAACCGGAAGCTCTGATACCAAATGATGCGCTCTCGGGTGGCCCGATCTTCTGGTGAGAAGGATAAATCGATTTGGGCGGAGAGGTGACTTTGACGAACCGGCTTCCAGCCACGCAAGGACAGGGCCCGACGATCGCTAAACCACCAAACCTACTTGTTATCAACCACGCCAAACGCGATTGACCTGACCATGAAGGTCTATCCCTGCATGCAATCGAGAACAAGCAAGAACAAGTGAAAAGCAATCTGAAATTGCAGATATGATTAAGCTCACAAACGATAGAGTTGAGGTTCTGAAGCTCGGAATCGATTGGTCAACCGACACAAGGGATTTCGAGGGTGTTTCTCCAAACAGGAAGACAACAACAATTAAACAAAACCTAGGGAGAATAGGGAGAGGCTTGTCCAATATATAGAGAAGGGAGATGACTCTAGGAGGTGTTCTCAAGAGCAGGAATACATGGGCACTCATCCCAAAATAATGGTGACACAGCACCCAAGAAGAGCAAAAGACTGGTTCTGTTCGCGAGATGTTTTTGACTGCTGCGGCCAGGTCACATGGAATTTGAAGGTGTGGTTGGATCCGTTAGAAAGATGGCGCAGTTATCTTTCCAACAAGTGCTCACACGCCCCAAACGGAGTCCGTTTGCATTCTGTATGCCGTTTTTAAGTCAGAGGGTTCACTGAATGTCGAGTGGAATCCCTTGGCATTCCCACCTTGCTTTATTGCTCTTGTTGGTGAGTTAATACCTCCAAGCTGCTGCATGCCCAAGTTCCTAAGTACAAGACTATTATTAGGCAGTGGTCTATTCTCATAATTTGAATGATGTAACCCGAGAAACGAATTCACCTGATAGTTTAATTGTCGTGCGCGGGCTCGGGTAATTGGTCCTTGAATCGTTGGCTGCTGGCCGTAGTCTTTGGTCGTTGCTCCCTTGGATGTATCCGATGTGGTGATGTCCACATCAGTTTCTCCATTCTGGAAGACAACAACAAATGAACAAAACCTATGGAGAAAAGGGAGATGGTTGTCCTATATATAGAGCAGGGAGATGACTCTTGGAGATGCACTCACGCAGCAGGAATACATGGGGACTCAGCCCAAATTAATGGTGACACAGCACCCAAGGAGAGCAAAAGACTAGTTCTGTTCGCGGGATGTTTTTGACTGCTGCGGCCAGCTCACTTAGAATTTGATGGTCAGGTTGGATCCGTTGAAAAGATAGCGAAGTTATCTTTCCAATGAGTGCTCACACGTTCCAATCGGAGTCCGTTTGCATTCTCTAGGCCGTTTTTAATTCAGACTGGTCATTGATGGCCGAGTGGAATCCCTTTGCGTTCCCACCATACTTCATTGCCTTGATTGGTGTTAATGCCTTGTACCTGGTGCTTGTTGAAGTTCCTATGCATAATATTGTTATTAGGTAGCAATCTATTCTTCAAAATGTAATTATTTAACCTAAGAAACGAGTTTACTCGATAATTGACTTGTCTGCAAGACCGTCTCATGTTTTGGTCCTTGCATGATGATCAAAGGTCGCGGGTAACTTGGAACGACTTTGGTCACTGATCCCATGGGTGTAACCGACGTAGTGATGTCCTCATCATCCTCCTCTTCTTTATTTGGAGTCGCCCTCGACTCTAGTTGATCTTCTATTACATAGTATGACGTGAAATCTTGATGTGCTTCGGGGACGAACTAGATTCAGAATAAGGAACACTTCCACATATGCATTGGTGCCATGATCTTCTCATTCTTCCCATCTTCACGAATAGACGTCCTCATCTTTTGGCAATCTGCAAAGGTGCTCGAGAAAAAGAACAATGTGTACGCTGCGTGGTATATATAGGCATCAATTGTTTTGTCATTCTCGCTTTCAATATGGAAACAATTTTGTAATGTTTGTCCTATAAACCATTCCTTCTCATCATTTCGCGTGATTGAATGAAAGTTATCCTCAACTTTGCTAAACATTGTGTCAACTTGTTTGGATGAGAACATGATTTATTTGAGCCATGCAGATTTTTAACAAGTGATTTACATGTGACATATGAGCAAATGAATGGAGATCTCTTTTAAAACAGTGATCATCAAACAATTCCTTTATCCATGAGCTACCACAATACGACACAATGGATGGCGTGTTGCAATAATTTAATTTTAAATCAGCAAGCAAATCGGTTGTGATAAACATTTGACATATATGAAATGTGGTGTCCAGACCATAATCTCCAATCAAGTAAAATTTGCAAGTACCATCTAGTGATTTGAAATTAGAAATTTCAGCAATCTTATCAATCACACTAGACAATTCTTTAGGTTCATCAAATAGCACATAGCACAAAGTTTTATCTTGAAATGCCTTCCAAAGAACTTTGTCGTGAGTAATCAATTCAATATTTTGCAAATCAAATGTATTAAATTTAGCACAAGATATTTTTCTTTCAGCACAAGTGTTGTTGCAAGA
The DNA here is from genome assembly GCA_036346415.1 of Raddia guianensis. Lineage (NCBI taxonomy): Eukaryota > Viridiplantae > Streptophyta > Magnoliopsida > Poales > Poaceae > Raddia > Raddia guianensis. The sequence goes on along the minus strand of CM070535.1, from coordinate 42,152,208 downwards.
ACTCACCTCTTCTTCGTGAATGACTATCGATTCAACACCAATATTACCTTCAATGTTCTTCTCAGATGATGTAGGTGTTGTAACAGGTGTTTCTTTGGCAACCATAGTAATCTCATCACCATTCTCTTGAACTGGTGTAAATTGTGCAGCACTCAATGTTTCATCAACAAGTATGTTGCGATGTATCTTATTTCCATTAGACCATGGTCCATCAATGGCGCAAGTGCTATCAACCATGATCTTGTTAATGGGAATGGAATGTGCAATCTCATCTAACACCGTGGTCGAAGGGAATGTCCCATGCTCGACCACATCAACTTTGATCTCTTCATTCTTTTCAAGCTCCTGCAAAAGGTTAGTCGCAGAAGGAGACACAAGAGCATACAAATTGTCCATTGAATTATCTTTTTCTGCGCAAATTACTTCAAAACATTTAGAAACCTCTTTCTTTCTAGCATCAAGCATTTTCATTTCTTCCAAAATGTGATTTTCAGCTTTGCAAGCAAGCTTAACCAAATGAGAGAGTGAGTTATAAATTTTATTAACAAGAATGTTCTGGATTTCTTGATTAAGCCCTCTCAAAAACCGAAGTTCAGTAGCTTCTTCGCATTCATCTAAACCACAACGCAACAAATGATTTTGCAATTGTCCAAAGTAATCCTTAACACTTTTGTTGCCTTGTTTCAAACGTTGAAGTTTAGTGTATAAAAAATCAGCATGGTAATCGGAACATACATATCTCTCATAAGTCGCTTCATGGCATTCCAGTCATGAGGTTGTCCTCTTTTCTAGTATTCCACCATATTAACGTAAATCCATTTAGCACACTAGTGGCAGCCTTAATCTTTTGTTTTTCAGACAAGTCATATTTTCTAAATTCATTGTCAACCGCAATTTCCCAATCAATGTACGCTTTAGGATCATAAGTAATACCGAGAGGAGGCAAGATACACTTCAGATTACCTTGTTCATGAGTTGGAGATGGCGATCGTTCTTATTGGTCCTGCTAGCCTTCCTTTCAAGATGATGAGAGCCCTCATGAAAGTTGTGATCCAATTCTCGCTTGATCGATGTATTTTGTTTGTTGTCGCCAGCCGTGATCATTCTTCCATTCTCACGATATTGCTTGGAACCATTATGTCCATAAAACCCTGCCATGGTTAGTAGCAAACAAGGATAGCACACAAAAATATGTGAAACCCTATCAACTACTAGGTGCTGGAAATATTGAGGGTCACATCTCTCAAGCTCTTACCAAGTTCTTACCAATTCTTACAAATGCAGCAAGTAGTTCAACCGGTGGCTGGTTCGTGATAAACCAATCTTAAGTCTGAGTAAAGCGATTGCAAGGCTATCACCTGTATGGTTAGTAGAAAGTGGAGCTTGGACAGGCTATGTATGAGTAGCAATGGAAACAATCAGCTAATTTCAGATTTGCACAAATTGAATAAGTGTTCAAACTAGCACATAGCCTATGTTGCTGATCAAACAAAGATGTATACTAGGCTAAACCAAGTGTGTGGGTATGAAAACAAGTGCTAGACACTCAGCAAGTCACGGATTTGCACTATGGAACAAGAAAACACAAGATAGATCAAACTTTGAGTTCACTGTTTTTTTTTGCCCACAAGACAGCAGGTTGGTATTTTGGCCGTATATTTTTTTCAGGTTCCTCTTCGCTTATGAAATTTTTTACACTTCTTCCTGACGGCTTTTTCAACAACTTTTGTTTTGGGCGAACTTTATGAAAACGAACAGAGAAATTCGCACAAAATTCACAAGTGGACTGATCTGCAGATTTCAGGACAGCAACTAGGTCTGAATCAAACATCCATAACTCCTTGGTTCTTTCATGTATGGGGTTGAAAATTGGTATGATGATAGAAGAACAAGTCTGGAATCTGCTCCTTTTGGTTTCACTAAAAAAGGATTAGGGAATTGGGAGATATGGCGTTTTTGGTGCAGACTGCAGAAATGAAAATTTTCTGGCCGAGATTGATACTTGTTTTTGGGTGTTTTTGGGTGGATTTTAAGGTGGGGGAGATGAACAAGAAGATGAACAGCAACAAGACAACACTAGAACGAACACAAACTCAAATTAACAAACAGAAATAACTGATTGAAATGGCACAAAGGGGTTTGGACAGCGGGTAAACAATCTTTTTGTAGGAAAAATTTTCTGTACTATAGGAAGAACACACACAACTAAACAAGATAGAAACTCACCGGTGAACCGTCGCTCTGATACCAAATGATGCGCTCACGGGTTCCCGATCTTCCGGTGAGAGGGATAACTTCGATTTGGGCGGAGGATGACTTTGGCGATCCGGCTACGAACCACGCAAGGATAAGCGCCCGCAATCGCAAAACCACACTCCTGATTGTTATCAGCCGTGCCAAAGCCCGGATGACCTGACCACGAAGGTCTATCCTTGCAAGCAATCGAAGAACTCGCAAGAACAAGGATAAAGCACACAATCGAACTGAGGTTCTGAAGCTCGGAATCGATAGGTCAGCCGACACTAGGGATTTCGAGAGTGTTTCTCCATTCTGGAAGACAACAACAAATGAACAAAACCTATGGAGAAAAGGGAGATGGTTGTCCTATATATAGAGCAGGGAGATGACTCTTGGAGATGCACTCACGCAGCAGGAATACATGGGGACTCAGCCCAAATTAATGGTGACACAGCACCCAAGGAGAGCAAAAGACTAGTTCTGTTCGCGGGATGTTTTTGACTGCTGCGGCCAGCTCACTTAGAATTTGATGGTGAGGTTGGATCCGTTGAAAAGATAGCGAAGTTATCTTTCCAATGAGTGCTCACACGTTCCAATCGGAGTCCGTTTGCATTCTCTAGGCCGTTTTTAATTCAGACTGGTCATTGATGGCCGAGTGGAATCCCTTTGCATTCCCACCATACTTCATTGCCTTGATTGGTGTTAATGCCTTGTACCTGGTGCTTGTTGAAGTTCCTATGCATAATATTGTTATTAGGTAGCAATCTATTCTTCAAAATGTAATTATTTAACCTAAGAAACGAGTTTACCTGATAATTGACTTGCCGCGCACTGTCTCATGTTTTTGGTCCTTGCATGATGATCAAAGGTCGCGGGTAACTTGGAACGACTTTGGTCACTGATCCCATGGGTGTAACCGACGTAGTGATGTCCTCATCAAGTAGGCCTTGGCTTGTGACTACTCTCGAGTCGGTGTACGGGTGACGGAGTCCACCTCGCCGGAGTGGCGGAACGACTACCGGGAGTGAGTGAGGCGCTAGGCTCGAGAGCGAGCCGGTCCTTGTGCGCAAGGGGTAGCCTCAACGGAGAGCAGGAGTTGTGGCTCCGAACTTCGGTCAAACCAACACCGTGTCACTCTCTCATTTATTTCCCGCACTTACTTTCCTTGCATCACTTGTGTTTAATTGTATGCCATGTCTTAGTTGCCTCGTAATTACTTATCGCTTCCGCTTACTTGACAATTGCAACTAGGATTGGGTCATTCTTAATATGATGCCTAATTAAGAATAATCAAAAATAATTTAAAAATTGCCTATTCACCCCCCTCTAGGCCTTAGGATCCTCTTTCAACGTCCATCCAAGCAGCTGAAGAGACCAAGAAGATCCTGTTGGACCCGTCTGATCCGACCAAGACGGCCGTGATTGGGACAGGGCTCGACAGCAAATAGGAAGACGCGCTCGTCACTTTCCTTCTGGCCAACCGGGATGTGTTCGCTTGGAAGCCTTCGGACATGCCCGGTGTTCCGAGGGAGGTGATCGAGCACTCTCTCCACGTCGACGAAAAGGTGAAGCCAGTCAAGCAACGCCTACGAAGATTTGCCCCGGATCGGAAAGACGCCATAAGGAGTGAGATCACCAAACTGTTGGCAGCTCGCTTCATCAAAGAGGTGTATCATCCCGAGTGGCTTGCCAATCCGGTCCTGGTACAGAAGAAAAACAAGACATGGCGCATGTGTGTCGACTACACTGACCTCAACAAAGCGTGTCCCAAGGATCCTTTCGGGCTCCCCCGCATCAACCAAGTGGTGGACTCCACCGCCGGGTGCGAGCTCTTGAGTTTTCTGGCGCCTACTCAGGCTATCATCAGATCAGTCTGAAGGAGGAGGATTGCATCAAAACGTCGTTTATTACGCCCTTGGTGCTTTTTGCTATATCACAATGCCATTCGGGTTGAAAAACGCCGCGCCGACTTACCAACAAGACTATACAGCGGTGTTTTCACACTCAACTCGGACGCAACGTGGAGGCATATGTTGACGACGTCGTCATAAAAACCAAATCCAGATGAGATCTCATAACAGATCTGACCGAGACGTTCGAGAGCCTAAGGGCATTTCGGATGAACGTAAATCCCAAGAAGTGCGTTTTTGGGGTTCCGTCTTGTAAATTACTCGTATTCATCATCTCCAATCGGGGGATCGAAGCAAATCCAGAGAAGGTCGGCGCCATCCTCAAGATGAAGCCTCCGACCAACCAGAAGGACGTGCAGAAGCTCACTGAATGCATCGTGGCACTCAACCGATTCGTTTCCCGACTCGGGGAGCGAGGCATGCCTTTCTTTAGGCACTTACGCCGACAAGATGACTTTCAGTGGACAGCGGAAGCACCGCAAGCCTTCGAAGATTTAAAGAGGTTCCTCACCACGCCGCCGGTGTTGTTCCCTCCCATGCCCCAGGAGCCCCTCTTACTCTACATCGGCGCAACGACTCACGTCATCAGCAGCGCCTTGGTTGTGGAGCGAGACGAAGAGGGCTCCCTCCAAATGGTACAGCGTCCGGTCTACTTCGTAAGCGAGGTATTGGGCGAATTAAAAACAAGGTACCCACAAGTGCAAAAGCTTCTATATGCTGTGTTACTCACATCGCGGAAGCTCAAGCATTATTTTCAAGAGCATGAAATTTCGGTGGTCACCTCTTTCCCGCTTGGAGACATACTTCATAATCGGGAAGCCACTGGGAGGATTGCCAAGTGGGCAGTTGAGCTTGGAGCCTTTGAAATAAAGTTCAGGCCTCAACTAGCCATTAAATCTCAAGCGTTGGCCGACTTCGTCGCCGAGTGGACAGAAGCCCAAACCCCAGCAGCAAAGGAAAATCTCGAGTACTTGACAATGTACTTTGATGGTTCCCTCATGCTCAGCGGCGCTGGGGCTGGGATTTTGCTCATATCGCCGACTGGAGAGAAGCTACGCTATGTCCTCCGGATACTGTTTCCCGTCAGCAACAACGCCGCCTAGTACGAGGCACTCATCCACGGGCTACGCGTCGCCATATCGCTTGGAGTCAAACGGTTAATGGTACGCGGGGATTTCCAACTCGTGCTCAACCAAGTCCAAAAGGAGTGGTCTTGTATTGGCGACAAAGATGGCGGCCATCGTCAAGGTACGAAAGCTAGAGGACAAGTTCGACGGCTTGGAGCTTACTCACGTGCTCCGCCGCGACAACGAAGCAGCAGACGAGCTGGCGCGGATGGGATCCACTCGGGCCTAGGTCCTGAGTGTGTTTTCGTCCAGGAGCTACACGCACCGTCTATCAAGCTACCATCTGCATCAACGGAAGATCAAGAGAAGCAGCCAGATCCCGGCATGAGGTATTCTCGCCACTCCCGGTGGACTCAATTTTACTTAGATTATCTTCTTCGTGATGAGCTGCCTGAGGATCGAAGCCTAGCCGAGTGCATTACACGCCGAAGCAAAAGCTACAAGGTAGTCGGGGACGAGCTTTTCAGAAAAAGCAGTTCCGGGGTACTAAGGCGTTGCATATCTAAGGAAGAAGGCAGAGATTTACTCAACGAAATCCACTCGGGGGAGTGCGGGCATCACGCAGCAGCAAGCACCCTGGTGGGAAAAGCCTAACGGTAGGGATTCTTCTGGCCAACCGCAGTCACAGATGCGGAAGACATAGTACGCACATGCGACGGGTGTCTGTTCTTTGCACGGCAAATCCACATGCCAGCCCAAGATCTACAGACGATTCCGATCTCTTGGCCCTTCGCCGTCTGGAATCTGGATATGGTGGGCCCCCTTAAGAAAGCGCAAGGCGGATTCACTCATCTCTTCGTCGCCATCGACAAGTTTACCAAGTGGATTGAAGTCAGGCCGGTTGCTGTCATCACGGCGGCCAAGGCACGCGAGTTCTTTCGGGATATCACAGCGCTTTTGTGCGTCCAATCGCATCATCACCAACAATGGCGTTCAGTTCAAGAGCAGCGAATTTCAAGATTGGGGCGAGGAGCTGGGCATCAAGATCTGTTATGCTTCGGTAGCCCACCCAAGGAGCAACGGACAAGTCGAACGCGCCAATGGATTGGTGCTACAAGGGCTCAAAGCCCGCATCTTCGATCGCCTGAAGCCGTACGCAACGCGCTGGATTAAGGAGTTGCCTTCGGTGCTCTGGGGGCTCAGAACGACCCCAAGTCGAGCAACCGGGCAGACACCCTTTTTAGAGTTTATGGCTCGGAAGCGGTCCTCCCGACTGAATTGAAGTTCCGACCCTCGGGTCTCCGGTTACGACGGTAACCAGTCAGATGAAGCAAGATACGAAGACCTCGATCGGCTCGAGGAAGCCAGGGAAGCAGCAATGATCCAATCGGCAAAGTACCAACAGGGCCTACGTCGCTACCATCAGCGCAACATACGGGGTTGTGCGTTCTCCAAGGGAGATCTGGTCCTCCGAAGGAATCAGAAGCACGAGCATAAACTCTCCCCACTCTGGGAAGGCCCCTACGTGATCGCTGAAGTGACCCGCTCGGGGGCTTACCGGCTACAACGTGCAGATGGATCAGAAGTGCCCAATACCAAGAACATCGAGCAGCTACGTCGTTTTTTCTCTTAAAGTTTTGTATTCAAGTAGCATGTAATTAGTTTCCCTTCTTTTGACTTGCTACTTGGCCGTCAACGATCAAGCAGTAAGTCGGAGGCTACACTAAATAGTGTGCGGAGTCAACCGCACCCTATCTTATTAATAAAAGTTGTTTTCTCTTTACATGTGTTGATCAAATTTGAGTATTATGAAAATTCTTGAGTAATGGCGCTGTCATGTCCTAGTGACAATGTTTAGCTACTCTGTAGTCGCATAGGGAGAAAGCCAAGCGCTACTTCCTGGCACTCAGGGGCTGCACCAGTCGGCGGATGCATTTCATGAAAAAGGATAAAACGTACTATTCGGATAAATCGGATCACCAGTACTGAGGATCAACCAAGCGTTTCCATTACAGACATAATTACGAGTCCAATTGTTCGGCTATCTGGACGGCAGTCGGACGGACTTCTTCCAATAAGGCGATGGCCTCCTCTTCTGAGCAAGCAAACCCGTCCTTCACGGCTTCGCAATCCAGACGAGGGAAGTTTGATTTCGCGATGGCGAGGCCTTGGCTGGTACATGTTATCGCGGCCTCCCGGGTGAAGACCTTGATCCGCCAGAATAGCGCCGAGATGGGCCACCAGAGATCGGATCGGTCGACGGCTCCTCATCCGGATAAAGACATTGAGAATCGAGCTATTCCGCCGACGCTTACGCTAAGCTCGATAATCAGCCGGTATGGCGGTTAGTCGGAATTCAGCGAGGTTGAGACAGGAGAGCCGCCGAAAAGTTACCTTCCAACTCTTTAGCCGACTCCTCGGCTCGAGCATTAGCTTGGCGGACTTCATCCTCTAAGGCCTTCTGTCTCGCCTCCAGAGCTACATTCGACGACAAATATTGAAGATCATTATATATGGAACATCCTTTCTAGAGATTTAGCACGGATTGGGGTCGATACCTCGGTTTGTGTTGGACTCTTCCACGTGGCGGAATCGGAGCTCGATGACTTCACGGTGGAGTTCTTCGATCCGGCCGCGATATTGTCACTTGGCGGCGTACAACGCGTTGTCAAATTCATCGCGTGTTTTGACCTCGCCTACCGTTCTCTCCATGCATCGGGTTTTCTGCTTCGACCTCTCCTTCATGCGCTGCGTGGAGAAGGGAGGGAGATTAGTGGGATTCCCCCATGCGGGATGAGGATTTGTGGCAACAAAGAGTTTTACCTTGTATATCTCAGCTTGAATGGCAGTCACTTGGTCCAGCACCTCCCACTCTTCGTCTTCCCGCCTGCCGCTGACCTCAGAGTTTTCCATTTCTTCCGCCATTTCAGTCGGAAGGGTGGGACGTGAGCTTTGGGGGAGGGGCGAGGAATCTCCTCGATTTCTGGCTCTGTGCTCTCTGGAGCCGGAGCTGGGATCTTCCCCTTCGCCGACGAGGAGTGGCGAGTGGTGGCGGACGGGCCAGAGTCTTGGCGAGGCGCGGTGGGCCGAGCCGAGTCCCTAGAACTTGGTGGCTCGTCATCATCCACTGGTTTTCTGAAAGCATTCGATGACCTTTCAATATACACATCTCTATGAACTATGAAGTTACGGCGTCGCAAAGGAATACCTATGTGATGGGACGTATTTCATCTTAAAACGCATGCCCGAACCACTCGGGCCTGAGCCAGGAGGTTTCTTCGCCCCTGACGTGGCCTTTGGGTCAGCGGACTGGCGAGGCGGAGGGCTTTGTGGCAGCGTAGCCTGGGCCGGTGGTGATCTCGTTGCTGGGCGGCGGCGGCGCAGTAGCGGGACGGTATCCTCGTCTTCATCATCCTCTTCTGAGTCCTCAGGAGCAGCCCCCTTGCCTTTCTTGGCCGGAGGAGCACTCGTCGAGCCTTCAGCAGGCCGTTTGCGTGGTCCATCTTTGTGGTGTGGAGCTTCTGGAACCAGAGGGGTAGAGAAGAAGGCTTCGCGTCCCTGCGGCATATCAGATTACATAAATTCTGGCTCTACAAGGACAAACCGCGGTTGACTTGAGGAGGATCTTCTCCTTACCGCTGGAGGCAAATATCCCAAATTGTACGGAGCTGGGCACTCTGCGGGAGTTATTTCCGAGCCCGGAGCGAAGAGCTCAACCACTCGGCTGATGATTTCCTTCTGAGAGAGGCTCTCATTGGATTCCCGAGTGGCGTCTTGGGTCCCCGAGTACTCGAAGGCGAGATGAACCCTCTCCTTGATGGGCTGGATACGGCGTTGGGTGTAGTTCCAAACTATCCGATGCCGGTCAGCCCAGCGGACTTTGCTCTGCGTAGAAGAACAAGAAGTTCCATTACTTGGCCTCCCTCATCATCGGCGAGGAGAAAAGACCAGGAGGGACGAACTATGGGGCACTCGCCGGAGAAGGAAGAGAGGGCCGGAGGAGAGTTGGCACAATAGAACCACTCTGAGTGCCAGCCTTTGTTGGAGGTTCTCAAAGGAAGATCAAAATAAAACTTTTTGACCCCTTCCCGCAATTGAAATCCCGCGCCACCGGCGGCTTTGGGAGAATTCTAGTTGAGGTAGGGCTTGAGAGGAAAAAGGAATCTGAAAAGGTCGAAATGGGGAGCGATCCCCAAATAGGCCTCACAGACGTAAACAAAAATCGCAATCTGAAAGACGGAATTGGGGTTCAAATGCGAAACCTCGATCCCGTAGAAGTGGAGCAATCCCCGGAAGAAAGAAGAGCAAGGAAGGCCGAAGCCATGGAGGAAAAAGGATTCGAAAACCACTACCTCGTCCGGGCGAGGGGTGGGGCAGGATTCGCCGGCTGCAGCGCGCCAAGACACGAACCCTTCCGCGGGAAGCACGCCGAGGGAGACCAGCTTCTGTGGCCTCCGTTCGGTCGTGATGGACTTCATCCACTTCTTCCCGGTCTTAGCTGCCTCAGCGGATGTCGGGGATGGTGGAGCCATCGCAATCGGAGACGGGCGGCGGCGGAGGTGACGGCGGAGAAGAACCCTAGCGGCGGAGTCTGCTGGGAGAAGCTAACTCACTGGTGCGAAAAATGAGCGTGGTGAACTAATTTCGTTCCCCTGTTCCTAACTTATCGCAACGGGCAAAGTTTCGCATTCTAGGCCGGGCCTTAGTCTAGCGCTGGATGCGGCCTTTCTGTGAGGGACCCGATAATCACTCGGCTGGCCGAGTGGTTCCCTCCGAGAGGTCTTTGCTAAGTGCCGACTGCCGGACTAGGAGCGGACGAGCCTAACTACTCGGATGGAGAGGCATTGCGGATTCGAAATTGGAGCAAAGACCGAGGATCATAGATATTCAAAAGATTTTCTTCAAAAGGGCTCTTAGGCCCGATTACATATTCTCCGCGGCGCAGCACATCGAGCTAAGGGCTCGTTGCTGGCTCGCGAAGGAGCAAAAGAAGAAGCCCTCCGGTGAAAGGACTTCAGAACCACCCGTCAGCGAGGAGAGCCGTGGCCAGTGCGTCCCTAAGTAGGATGCGCACTTTGTAGAGCCGTGGGAATCCGAGGATCAGAACCCTAATGGATTCTTCTGAACGAATCTCCACGGTCACCTGGGCGTAGTCTTTCCAGAACTGGTCCATGGCCATTTTGGCAGTGGCTTGCGCTTCTGCCTCGGCGGCGGCGTCGGCGACCCACTCATCCACCTCTTCGGCGAAGTTTGCCATTGCTCTTGAAGTGAGACGAGGGTGGAGATTTTTGGGTGTCGTCGGGGAGAAGAAAACTCAGAAACATGAAGGCTGGTGGTGAAGTAGTACTCTGCCCCTGGGATTTCTTTTATACATAGAAGAAGTTCAAGGGTCGCACCTTGTAATCCGTTTCAAACACAGTAAAACCATCATGGCGATGGGACGGAAGTGGATACGAATACGGTTTTCGACGGAAACGCGTACTGCTCCGGCTGCATGAGAAAAAGGCGCGAAAACGCTTCGCCTCCCCCTAATTAGGCTTGGGCTAAAACTACAAAGGGCAACCCCCTTAACAGGCTTTCTTAACACGCCGCTGACGGTGGTAATGTGTTAAAATCCAGCCTAATTCGGCCTCGGTGCACCCTGGAGAGCATATCACCGGCAGCGCCAAAATTAAAAGTATTTCACGGCATACCCCATGTCGGGTCACTAGCTAACTTCGCACGCTCGAGGTTGGGTGTTGGTGAAATTTGGGTTCAATTTCTTGAGGTATGCCTTTTATAAGGTCGCCAGTTGTACACCGCTACTCGGGTACAAATGCCTCTTAGCGAAATTGCATCCAATCGGTACGCCCCGAGGGGCCTATGCTGATCCCTTCTCCGGTTGGGACAGGTACCACTCGGCTGAAAGGTGCGCCCCATGCTGGGCCGAGTGCTAGCTCTTACAAGTTAAGGCTAGGCGCCTGATGTCCATATCCTTTGCAACGTTAAACTACAACATGCAGCAAGATAGAAGTTGTGGAGACGAGGTTTACGGCACGCCCCATGATGGGCCGATCGCTGCTTTTGCATTGCAAGAGTGGGTGTCAAGTAGCAGAATTCTTCTGTTGAGGTGATGTGCCCAATGGGCCGAGTAAGCTGGAGTTCGGTATAGCTAATCCAGGCGTTGCTTCAACACAAAAACTTAAGATTTCTTGAGTTCTTTACAATCTCTTTTCAGATTACAGGAGGTATTGGTGAAACCACCACGGACATCCGACTCGATCAGAAGCACTGGGGCCTCTGTGGACTATATGGGCCCCGGGTATCCTCTAGAAGGCCCATAACGGAGCAGATAGGGGGCGATCCAAGTCGGCCGGTCGAGGATAAGGACCACTCGGGCTACGCGTGGCTTGAGCCGCAAGGAGGTTCTCGAGGATATAATGCATCTCCATGTAATTAGCAGATCAACACATGCATTCCATGTAACTGCATAGCAGAATTAGTTATCAGGGATCCCGAGATATCCTGTAAACTCTATCTCCCCCTACACTATATAAAGGGAGGGGGTAGAGGCCCTCGGCACGTAAGTCTATAGCGCATAGCATCATCTTGCATCTCGCATCTTGATCCACTATATAATCCCAGAACACAGGAAGTAGGGTATTACCTCCTCCGTTGAGGGCCTGAACCTGTATAAACCTGTCTTGTGTTACCATTTAACTTAGTTCTTGATTAGCGTCCCCTCGTATAAATTCATTGCCGGTGGTGACCCCCCAGTTAGTCACCTGCCGACAGTTGGATAGTTGTGTAGTGTTGTATGTGGTCCCATGCTATGTTGTTGTACTCTAATTCCTGGTCTGCGTGCTGATGGTTGTGTAATGTATTGGACAGAGTCCCCTTTATTGTAATAATATTTGTACATTGGAAATGTATCATTCGGTTAAACTGTGTGTACTAAACATGATCCTAGGGACTAGTACGATTTACGCGGTTAGGGTCCGATCTCTTAAATCATGTCTCGACAGCCAGTGGGACGGTGCCCCTAACACTTCACCCCTCCTAGACATGCAGATTGTACTCGAGTTGCAGCTAGTCGGTGGCCATGGTTGTAGGCCCAAAAGTCCCCATCATGAACTAAGTGCATGAATCCACTCATTCATCACCCAAGGATCTCGGGCTACCACACTAGTAGAGCTGGGAACTTGAGCTCGAAGCTTGCGAATTACTCTAGCTTGACTCGGTTCAAGCTCGGTTCGTGAGCTAGCAACAAGCCGAGCTAAGCCATGTTTCTAGCTCGGACACCTTAGCTAGCTTGGCTCGCTAGTGAACGAGCTGAGCTGAGCTAACCTTTTGCTCGCACAAACTCGTCTCGTTTCCACCTCTACACACCACATGAGCCAATGGACATAGCTTTGTGCTACAAGCTGTTGCCCGCCTTCAACTGGAACACGGAAATGATTGAGTGCTACATGTGTCGCCATGCACCTTTGTCTATGTAGCTGGCAATGGCTGATCGCCATCCTCTGTGGCCAAACAAGCATCTCAACTCCATGGGGTGTCTTGAGGGGCGACATCGGTGTACTGATGTGTGCTGTTGCGTCACCTTGTGCTTTAATGTGGACATTCCATCAACAATCTCGTCATGATCACCTCCAATATGTAGGAGAACATCAATTCCCTTGTTGACATCAAGGACAACCAAGAGAACACATCGCTTCACCCTACCTGCATACTGGTGGCAACCTTTCCATCACTGCAATCTGTGCCGCCCGATGGAGCAACGGAAGATAACAGGCACCACTGGGTGTCGCTCCCACCATCTTCCTAATCTTTCTCCTTGTAGGAAACACACATTGGAGCAACGTGATTAAAGAATTTGAGGAGACACGCTTCAAACCTCTGGAACGTCGCATCCAATGAAACTTCCTCCACCATAGCGGAAGCCATGAGAAAGGGATCGATTGCTGTAATACCAAATTTGTCATGATCTAGGATAATTCGGTTATCTCACCCGGATGAGAGGAGGTCAACGACATTCCTAACTCTCGGGCATTACAAATAGATGGGCTAAACCCTCATTCTTGCATGGTTCAAGATGAATACACGGTGTCCCTTTTATAGGGATTGCTTACTTAAAGCATAATAAAGTAATCTTTCCTCTATAGTAGCTAATCCTATCTATAATAACTATTTTAATCTAATCTTTGTTTTCTTGTTCTCTAATAAATCAGGACCAATGTGATACAATACCGTGCTACAGTACCCACAATACTGTTCATGCCGCCATATATGGTCCATGGGCTAGCGGGCCGACGCCCCTAACCTAGGTTTTGAAGTTCTGTGCGATGTGATTTCTATCATCTTTAATTGTTATGCACTGCTTGATAGCTATGCTAACTTTCAGCACTATTTCTTTCTGGATGACGCCGAGGGGCTCATTTTATAGGCCTTCTCTAGTCTCTCAACATTGCCAGTTTGGCTTTATGTTTAAACTCAAAATATTTACTTTAAAAACAGGTAAAGTATGCACCCATTTTCTTCTTTTTTTTGTGAAGGGAGATATTATCTCCTAAGTCCACCTCACTAAAACGGAACTACCTAGTTCCCAACAACTACCCAAAATTACGACAACTATCCAAAATAAAGACAAACTGACTTGTTTAGAAGTTAGTAAAATAACAAAATTATCACATTCAGCTAAACTCAATTTTGTCACCGGCAATCTCCTCTAGATATGTGTTTCCCCTCTGCTAACCCTGCTCCCGCTGCAAAGCTCCAAATGGGCCGTGTCTAATGCACTGGCATGAGGCATAATTTTGGCCAACACGTTCCATCCATAAGCGTTGTGCTTGGGACAAGAATTGGCCATGTTGAACGGTTTGTCTGCACCACCACACGGACCTGGCCACGCCCGACCAGTCATCTCACCGACCAGCCCGACCCCAGCCGTCCGATCTCGCCCCTTGGCTCTGGCCTAGTGCCTCTCGAATAGAGTCTCGCTGACTCGCTCTCGCCTATCGTGCCTCTAGATTCTCAAATCGAAATCGCTCTCGCCTTGCTGCTCTCAAATTGAGTCTTGATCTCGCCTTTAGGCTCTCTATGCTTCTCTTTTCTGGTTGTCATTGTTGGAGATATTTACACTCAAAGAAATTAATCTGCAAGCGGACGGATATCGCTTGTAGTTTTCACCAGGAGTATTCCTAGAGTTATCGAATCCACAGGGAACGAGGATTTAAAGAGACAATCATCTATATCTTAATTATTTAAAATACCAACCAGTCTAGGTAACGGGGGTTAGGATAAATGAAAAGACCAGTGAGACACACACACAATAAAAAGAAAAAACTCTACCGTGATTTCGGCCGCCAGAACTGGTGCATTAATTGCGTCCTAGGGACTCGGTTTGCACCAATATTCGAGGAGTGACGGAACTGTCCGAAACCCCCCAAACATAAGTCTTACAAGCAAAGGTTAGGATTGGTCACGTTCGTCGCGAAAAGCTCCGCCGTGATTTCTTCCGCCAAAACTGGTGCATTAATTGCACCCTGTGGACTCGGTTTGTTTCAATTTTCGAGCAAAGGCCGAACGGTCTGAAAATCCCAAACATGAGTCTTTCGTGCAACGAGGAGGATTGGGCACGTTCATCATGAAAAACTCCACCGTGATTTCCGCCGCCAGAACTGGTGCATTAATTGCGTCCTAGGGACTCTGTTTGCACCAATATTCGAGGAGTGACTGAACGGTCTGAAACCCCCCAAACATAAGTCTTACAAGCAAAGGTTAGGATTGGTCACGTTCGTCCTGAAAAACTCCACCGTGATTTCGGCCGCCCGAACTGGCGCATTAATTGCGTCCTAGGGACTCGGTTTGCACCAATATTCGAGCAGTGACGGAACGGTCTGAAACTCCCCAAACATAAGTCATACAAGCAAAGGTGTGGATTGGTCACGTTCGTCGTGAAAAACTCAGCCGTGATTTCTTCCGCCACAACTGGTGCATTAATGCACCCCAGGGACTCGGTTTGCTTAAATTTTCGAGCAGTGCCGGAACGGTCTGAAAATCCCAAACATGAGTCTTTCGTGCAACGAGGAGGATTGGGCACGTTCATCATGAAAAACTCAACCGTGATTTCCGCCGCCAGAACTGGTGCATTAAATGCGTCCTAGGGACTCGGTTTGCACCAATATTCGAGGAGTGACGGAACGGTCTGAAACCCCCAAACATAAGTCTTACAAGCAAAGGTTAGGATTGGTCACGTTCGTCGTGAAAAACTCCACTGTGATTTCGGCCGCCAGAACTGGCGCATTAATTGCGTCCTAGGGACTCGGTTTGCACCAATATTCGAGCAGTGACGGAACGGTCTGAAACTCTCCAAACATAAGTCATACAAGCAAAGGTGTGGATTGGTCTCGTTCGTCGTGAAAAACTCCGCCGTGATTTCTTCCGACAAAACTGGTGCATTATTTGGACCCCAGGGACTCGGTTTGCTTCGATTTTCGTGCAGTAACGGAACGGTCTGAAATTCCCCAATCATAAGTATTACATGCAAAGAAGAGGATTGGGCACGTTCGTCGCGAAAAACTCCAACGTGATTTCGGCCGCCAGAACTGGTGCATTAATTGCGCCACACGGACTAGGTTTGTTTGAATTTTCGTGCAGTGACGGAACGATCTGAAAATCCCAAACATGAGTCTTTCGTGCAACGAGGAGGATTGGGCACGTTCATCATGTAAAACTCCACCGTGATTTACGCCGCCAGAACTGGTGCATTAATTGCGTCCTAGGGACTCGGTTTGCACCAATATTCGAGGAGTGACGGAACGGTCTGAAACCCCCCAAACATAAGTCTTACAAGCAAAGGTTAGATTGGTCACGTCGTCGTGAAAACTCCACCGTGATTTCGCCGCCGTAATCGGGCGCATTAATTGCGTCCTAGGGACTCGGTTTGCACCAATATTCGAGCAGTGACGGAACGGTCTGAAACTCCCCAAACATATGTCATACAAGCAAAGGTGTGGATTGGTCTCGTTCGTGGTGAAAAACTCCGCCGTGATTTCTTCCGCCAAAACTGGTGCATTATTTGGACCCCAGGGACTCGGTTCGCTTCGATTTTCGTGCAGTAACGGAACGGTCTGAAACTCCCCAATCATAAGTATTACATGCATAGAAGAGGATTGGGCACGTTTGTCGCGAAAAACTCCAACGTGATTTCGGCCGCCAGAACTGGTGCATTAATTGCGCCACACGGACTAGGTTTGTTTCAATTTTCGAGCAGTGACGGAGCGGTCTTAAAATCCCAAACATGAGTCTTTCGTGCAACGAGGAGGATTGGGCACGTTCGTCGTGAAAAACTCCACCGTGATTTCGGCCGTCAGAACTGGTGGATTAATTGCACCCCGAGGACTCGGTTTGCTTCAATTTTCGAGCAGTGAAGGAACGGTCCGAAACTACCCAAACATCTGGGCTACATGGAAATAGGAGGATTGGGCACGTTCGTCGTGAAAAACTCCACCGTAATTTCGGCCGCCAGAACTGGTGCACTAATTGCACCCCGGGAACTCGGTTTGCTTCAATTTTCGACCAGTGCCGGAACGGTCTGAAAATCCCAAACATGAATCTTTCGTGCAACGAGGAGGATTGGGCACGTTCGTCATGAAAAACTCTACCGTGATTTCGGCCGCCAGAACTGGTGCATTAATTGCGTCCTACGGACTCGGTTTGCACCAATATTCGAGGGGTGACGGAACGGTCCGAAACCCCCCCAAACATAAGTCTTACAAGCAAAGGTTAGGATTGGTCACGTTCGTCGCGAAAAACTACGCCGTGATTTCTTCCGCCAAAACTGGTGCATTAATTGCACCCCAGGGACTCGGTTTGCTTCAATTTTCGAGCAGTGCCGGAACGGTCTGACAATCCCAAACATGAGTCTTTCGTGCAACGAGGAGGATTGGGCACGTTCGTCATGAAAAACTCCACCGTGGTTTCCGCCGCCAGAACTGGTGCATTAATTGCGTCCTAGGGACTCGGTTTGCACCAATATTCGAGGAGTGACGGAACGGTCTGAAACCCCCCAAACATAAGTCTTACAAGCAAAGGTTAGGATTGGTCACGTTCGTCGTGAAGAACTCCACCGTGATTTCGGCCGCCAGAACTGGCGCATTAATTGCGTCCTAGGGACTCGGTTTGCACCAATATTCGAGCAGTGACGGAACGGTCTGAAACTCCCCAAACATAAGTCATACAAGCAAAGGTGTGGATTGGTCTCGTTCGTGGTGAAAAACTCCGCCGTGATTTCTTCCGCCAAAACTGGTGCATTATTTGGACCCCAGGGACTCGGTTCGCTTCGATTTTCGTGCAGTAACGGAACGGTCTGAAACTCCCCAATCATAAGTATTACATGCAAAGAAGAGGATTGGGCACGTTCGTCGCGAAAAACTCCAACGTGATTTCGGCCGCCAGAACTGGTGCATTAATTGCGCCACACGGACTAGGTTTGTTTCAATTTTCGTGCAGTGACGGAACGATCCGAAAATCCCAAACATGAGTCTTTCGTGCAACGAGGAGGATTGGGCACGTTCATCATGAAAAACTCCACCGTGATTTCCGCCGCCAGAACTGGGGCATTAATTGCGTCCTAGGGACTCGGTTTGCACCAATATTCGAGGAGTGACGGAACGGTCTGAAACCCCCCAAACATAAGTCTTACAAGAAAGGTTAGGATTGGTCACGTTCGTCGTGAAGAACTCCACCGTGATTTCGGCCGCCAGAACTGGCGCATTAATTGCGTCCTAGGGACTCGGTTTGCACCAATATTCGAGCAGTGACGGAACGGTCTGAAACTCCCCAAACATAAGTCATACAAGCAAAGATGTGGATTGGTCACGTTCGTCGTGAAAAACACCGCCGTGATTTCTTCCGCCAAAACTGGTGCATTATTTGGACCCCAGGGACTCGGTTTGCTTCGATTTTCGGGCAGTAACGGAACGGTCTGAAACTCCCCAATCATAAGTATTACATGCAAAGAAGAGGATTGGGCACGTTCGTCGCGAAAAACTCCAACGTGATTTCGGCCGCCAGAACTGGTACATTAATTTCGCCACACGGACTAGGTTTGTTTCAATTTTCGTGCAGTGACGGAACGATCTGAAAATCCCAAACATGAGTCTTTCGGCAACGAGGAGGATTGGGCACGCTCATCATGAAAAACTCCACCGTGATTTCCGCCGCCAGAACTGGTGCATTAATTGCGTCCTAGGGACTCGGTTTGAACCAATATTCGAGGAGTGACGGAACGGTCTAAAACCCCCCAAACATAAGTCTTACAAGCAAAGGTTAGGATTGGTCACGTTCGTCGTGAAAAACTCCACCGTGATTTCGGCCGCCAGAACTGGCGCATTGATTGCGCCCTAGGGACTCGGTTTGCACCAATATTCGAGCAGGACGGAACGGTCTGAAACTCCCCAAACATAAGTCATACAAGCAAAGGTGTGGATTGGTCTCGTCGTCGTGAAAATTCCGCCGTGATTTCTTCCGCCAAAACTGGTGCATTATTTGGACCCTGTGGACTCGGTTCGCTTCGATTTTCGTGCAGTAACGGAACGGTCTGAAACTCCCCAATCATAAGTATTACATGCAAAGAAGAGGATTGGGCACGTTCGTCGCGAAAAACTCCAACGTGATTTCGGCCGCCAGAACTGGTGCATTAATTGCGCCACACGGACTAGGTTTGTTTCAATTTTCGAGCAGTGACGGAGCGGTCTTAAAATCCCAAACATGAGTCTTTCGTGCAACGAGGAGGATTGGGCACGTTCGTCGTGAAAAACTCCACCGTGATTTCGGCCGTCAGAACTGGTGGATTAATTGCACCCCGAGGACTCGGTTTGCTTCAATTTTCGAGCAGTGAAGGAACGGTCTGAAACTCCCCCAACATCTGGGCTACATGGAAATAGGAGGATTGGGCACGTTCGTCGTGAAAAACTCCACCGTAATATCGGCCGCCAGAACTGGTGCACTAATTGCACCCCGGGAACTCGGTTTGCTTCAATTTTCGAGCAGTGCCGGAACGGTCTGAAAATCCCAAACATGAATCTTTCGTGCAACGAGGAGGATTGGGCACGTTCGTCATGAAAAACTCTACCGTGATTTCGGCCGCCAGAACTGGTGCATTAATTGCGTCCTAGGGACTCGGTTTGCACCAATATTCGAGGAGTGACGGAACGGTCCGAAACCCCCCCAAACATAAGTCTTACAAGCAAAGGTTAGGATTGGTCACGTTCGTCGCGAAAAACTCCGCCGTGATTTCTTCCGCCAAAACTGGTGCATTAATTGCACCCTGTGGACTCGGTTTGTTTCAATTTTCGAGCAAAGGCCGAACGGTCCGACAATCCCAAACATGAGTCTTTCGTGCAACGAGGAGGATTGGGCACGTTCGTCATGAAAAACTCCACCGTGGTTTCCGCCGCCAGAACTGGTGCATTAATTGCGTCCTAGGGACTCGGTTTGCACCAATATTCGAGGAGTGACGGAACGGTCTGAAACCCCCCAAACATAAGTCTTACAAGCAAAGGTTAGGATTGGTCACGTTCGTCGTGAAGAACTCCACCGTGATTTCGCCGCCAGAACTGGCGATTAATTGCGTCCTAGGGACTCGGTTTGCACCAATATTCGAGCAGTGACGGAACGGTCTGAAACTCCCCAAACATAAGTCATACAAGCAAAGGTGTGGATTGGTCTCGTTCGTGGTGAAAAACTCCGCCGTGATTTCTTCCGCCAAAACTGGTGCATTATTTGGACCCCAGGGACTCGGTTCGCTTCGATTTTCAAGAACGAACGGTCTGAAACTCCCCAATCATAAGTATTACATGCAAAGAAGAGGATTGGGCACGTTCGTCGCGAAAAACTCCAACGTGATTTCAGCCGCCAGAACTGGTGCATTAATTGCGCCACACGGACTAGGTTTGTTTCAATTTTCGTGCAGTGACGGAACGATCCGAAAATCCCAAACATGAGTCTTTCGTGCAACGAGGAGGATTGGGCACGTTCATCATGAAAAACTCCACCGTGATTTCCGCCGCCAGAACTGGGGCATTAATTGCGTCCTAGGGACTCGGTTTGCACCAATATTCGAGGAGTGACGGAACGGTCTGAAACCCCCCAAACATAAGTCTTACAAGAAAGGTTAGGATTGGTCACGTTCGTCGTGAAGAACTCCACCGTGATTTCGGCCGCCAGAACTGGCGCATTAATTGCGTCCTAGGGACTCGGTTTGCACCAATATTCGAGCAGTGACGGAACGGTCTGAAACTCCCCAAACATAAGTCATACAAGCAAAGATGTGGATTGGTCACGTTCGTCGTGAAAAACACCGCCGTGATTTCTTCCGCCAAAACTGGTGCATTATTTGGACCCCAGGGACTCGGTTTGCTTCGATTTTCGGGCAGTAACGGAACGGTCTGAAACTCCCCAATCATAAGTATTACATGCAAAGAAGAGGATTGGGCACGTTCGTCGTGAAAAACTCCAACGTGATTTCGGCCGCCAGAACTGGTACATTAATTTCGCCACACGGACTAGGTTTGTTTCAATTTTCGTGCAGTGACGGAACGATCTGAAAATCCCAAACATGAGTCTTTCGTGCAACGAGGAGGATTGGGCACGTTCATCATGAAAAACTCCACCGTGATTTCCGCCGCCAGAACTGGTGCATTAATTGCGTCCTAGGGACTCGGTTTGAACCAATATTCGAGGAGTGACGGAACGGTCTAAAACCCCCCAAACATAAGTCTTACAAGCAAAGGTTAGGATTGGTCACGTTCGTCGTGAAAAACTCCACCGTGATTTCGGCCGCCAGAACTGGCGCATTGATTGCGTCCTAGGGACTCGGTTTGCACCAATATTCGAGCAGTGACGGAACGGTCTGAAACTCCCCAAACATAAGTCATACAAGCAAAGGTGTGGATTGGTCTCGTTCGTCGTGAAAAATTCCGCCGTGATTTCTTCCGCCAAAACTGGTGCATTATTTGGACCCCAGGGACTCGGTTCGCTTCGATTTTCGTGCAGTAACGGAACGGTCTGAAACTCCCCAATCATAAGTATTACATGCAAAGAAGAGGATTGGGCACGTTCGTCGCGAAAAACTCCAACGTGATTTCGGCCGCCAGAACTGGTGCATTAATTGCGCCACACGGACTAGGTTTGTTTCAATTTTCGAGCAGTGACGGAGCGGTCTTAAAATCCCAAACATGAGTCTTTCGTGCAACGAGGAGGATTGGGCACGTTCGTCGTGAAAAACTCCACCGTGATTTCGGCCGTCAGAACTGGTGGATTAATTGCACCCCGAGGACTCGGTTTGCTTCAATTTTCGAGCAGTGAAGGAACGGTCTGAAACTCCCCCAACATCTGGGCTACATGGAAATAGGAGGATTGGGCACGCTCGTCGTGAAAAACTCCACCGTAATATCGCCGCCGTAATCGGTGCACTAATTGCACCCCGAACTCGGTTTGCTTCAATTTTCGAGCAAAGGCTTTAACGGTCTGAAAATCCCAAACATGAATCTTTCGCAACGAGGAGGATTGGGCACGTCATCATGAAAAACTCTACCGTGATTTCGGCCGCCAGAACTGGTGCATTAATTGCGTCCTAGGGACTCGGTTTGCACCAATATTCGAGGAGTGACGGAACGGTCCGAAACCCCCCCAAACATAAGTCTTACAAGCAAAGGTTAGGATTGGTCACGTTCGTCGCGAAAAACTCCGCCGTGATTTCTTCCGCCAAAACTGGTGCATTAATTGCACCCCAGGGACTCGGTTTGCTTCAATTTTCGAGCAGTGCCGGAACGGTCTGACAATCCCAAACATGAGTCTTTCGTGCAACGAGGAGGATTGGGCACGTTCGTCATGAAAAACTCCACCGTGGTTTCCGCCGCCAGAACTGGTGCATTAATTGCGTCCTAGGGACTCGGTTTGCACCAATATTCGAGGAGTGACGGAACGGTCTGAAACCCCCCAAACATAAGTCTTACAAGCAAAGGTTAGGATTGGTCACGTTCGTCGTGAAGAACTCCACCGTGATTTCGCCGCCAGAACTGGCGCATTAATTGCGTCCTAGGGACTCGGTTTGCACCAATATTCGAGCAGTGACGGAACGGTCTGAAACTCCCCAAACATAAGTCATACAAGCAAAGGTGTGGATTGGTCTCGTTCGTGGTGAAAAACTCCGCCGTGATTTCTTCCGCCAAAACTGGTGCATTATTTGGACCCCAGGGACTCGGTTCGCTTCGATTTTCGTGCAGTAACGGAACGGTCTGAAACTCCCCAATCATAAGTATTACATGCAAAGAAGAGGATTGGGCACGTTCGTCGCGAAAAACTCCAACGTGATTTCGGCCGCCAGAACTGGTGCATTAATTGCGCCACACGGACTAGGTTTGTTTCAATTTTCGCAAAGGACGGAACGATCCGAAAATCCCAAACATGAGTCTTTCGCAACGAGGAGGATTGGGCACGCTCATCATGAAAAACTCCACTGTGATTTCCGCCGCCGTAATCGGGCATTAATTGCGTCCTAGGGACTCGGTTTGCACCAATATTCGAGGAGTGACGGAACGGTCTGAAACCCCCCAAACATAAGTCTTACAAGAAAGGTTAGGATTGGTCACGCTCGTCGTGAAGAACTCCACCGTGATTTCGCCGCCGAATCGGCGTGACACTGCGCCCTAGGGACTCGGTTTGCACCAATATTCGAGCAAAGGACGGAACGGTCTGAAACTCCCCAAACATAAGTCATACAAGCAAAGATGTGGATTGGTCACGTCGCCGTGAAAACACCGCCGTGATTTCTTCCGCCAAAACTGGTGCATTATTTGGACCCTGTGGACTCGGTTTGCTTCGATTTTCGGGCAGTAACGAACGGTCTGAAACTCCCCAATCATAAGTATTACATGCAAAGAAGAGGATTGGGCACGCTCGTCGCGAAAAACTCCAACGTGATTTCGCCGCCGTAATCGGTACATTAATTTCGCCACACGGACTAGGTTTGTTTCAATTTTCGTGCAGGACGAACGATCTGAAAATCCCAAACATGAGTCTTTCGTGCAACGAGGAGGATTGGGCACGCTCATCATGAAAACTCCACCGTGATTTCCGCCGCCGTAATCGGTGCATTAATTGCGCCCTAGGGACTCGTTTGAACCAATATTCGAGGAGTGACGGAACGGTCTAAAACCCCCAAACATAAGTCTTACAAGCAAAGGTTAGGATTGGTCACGTTCGTCGTGAAAACCCCACCGTGATTTCGCCGCCAGAACTGGCGCATTGATTGCGTCCTAGGGACTCGGTTTGCACCAATATTCGAGCAGTGACGGAACGGTCTGAAACTCCCCAAACATAAGTCATACAAGCAAAGGTGTGGATTGGTCTCGTTCGTCGTGAAAAATTCCGCCGTGATTTCTTCCGCCAAAACTGGTGCATTATTTGGACCCCAGGGACTCGGTTCGCTTCGATTTTCGTGCAGTAACGGAACGGTCTGAAACTCCCCAATCATAAGTATTACATGCAAAGAAGAGGATTGGGCACGTTCGTCGCGAAAAACTCCAACGTGATTTCGGCCGCCAGAACTGGTGCATTAATTTCGCCACACGGACTAGGTTTGTTTCAATTTTCGAGCAGTGACGGAGCGGTCTTAAAATCCCAAACATGAGTCTTTCGTGCAACGAGGAGGATTGGGCACGCTCGCCGTGAAAAACTCCACCGTGATTTCGCCGCCGAATCGGTGGATTAATTGCACCCCGAGGACTCGGCTTGCTTCAATTTTCGAGCGGTGAAGGAACGGTCTCGAAACTCCCCCAACATCCGGCTACATGGAAATAGGAGGATTGGGCACGCTCGTCGTGAAAACTCCACCGTAATATCGGCCGCCAGAACTGGTGCACTAATTGCACCCCGGGAACTCGGTTTGCTTCAATTTTCGAGCAGTGCCGGAACGGTCTGAAAATCCCAAACATGAATCTTTCGTGCAACGAGGAGGATTGGGCACGTTCGTCATGAAAAACTCTACCGTGATTTCGGCCGCCAGAACTGGTGCATTAATTGCGTCCTAGGGACTCGGTTTGCACCAATATTCGAGGAGTGACGGAACGGTCAGAAACCCCCCCAAACATAAGTCTTACAAGCAAAGGTTAGATTGGTCACGCTCGTCGCGAAAAACTCCGCCGTGATTTCTTCCGCCAAAATCGGTGCATTAATTGCACCCTGTGACTCGGTTTGCTTCAATTTTCGAGCAAAGGTTTAACGGTCTGAAAATCCCAAACATAAGTCTTTCGTGCAACGAGGAGGATTGGGCACGCTCATCATGAAAAACTCCACCGTGATTTCCGCCGCCAGAACTGGTGCATTAATTGCGTCCTAGGGACTCGGTTTACACCAATATTCGAGGAGTGACGGAACGGTCTGAAACCCCCCAAACATCAGTCTTACAAGCAAAGGTTAGGATTGGTCACGTTCGTCGTGAAGAACTCCACCGTGATTTCGGCCGCCAGAATCGGCGGCGACACTGCGCCCTAGGGACTCGGTTTGCACCAATATTCGAGCAAAGGACGGAACGGTCTGAAACTCCCCAAACATAAGTCATACAAGCAAAGGTGTGGATTGGTCACGTTCGTCGTGAAAAACACCGCCGTCATTTCTTCCGCCAAAACTGGTGCATTATTTGGACCCCAGGGACTCGGTTTGCTTCGATTTTCGTGCAGTAACGGAATGGTCTGAAACTCCCCAATCATAAGTATTACATGCAAAGAAGAGGATTGGGCACGTTCGTCGCGAAAAACTCCAACGTGATTTCGCCGCCGTAATCGGGCATTAATTGGCGCCACACGGACTAGGTTTGTTTCAATTTTCGATGCAAAGGACGAACGATCCGAAAATCCCAAACATGAGTCTTTCGTGCAACGAGGAGGATTGGGCACGTTCATCATGAAAAACTCCACCGTGCTTTCCGCCGCCAGAACTAGTGCATTAATTGCGTCCTAGGGACTCGGTTTGCACCAATATTCGAGGAGTGACGGAACGGTCTGAAACCCCCCAAACATAAGTCTTACAAGCAAAGGTTAGGATTGGTCACGTTCGTCGTGATGAACTCCACCGTGATTTCGGCCGCCAGAACTGGCGCATTAATTGCGTCCTAGGGACTCGGTTTGCACCAATATTCGAGCAGTGACGGAACGGTCTAAAACTCCCCAAACATAAGTCATACAAGCAAAGGTGTGGATTGGTCACGTTCGTCGTGAAAAACTCCGCCGTGATTTCTTCCGCCAAAACTGGTGCATTATTTGGACCCCAGGGACTCGGTTTGCTTCGATTTCAGGCAAGAACGAACGGTCTGAAACTCCCCAATCATAAGTATTACATGCAAAGAAGAGGATTGGGCACGCTCGTCGCAAAAACTCCAACGTGATTTCGCCGCCGTAACTGGTGCATTAATTGGCGCCACACGGACTAGGTTTGTTTCAATTTTGATGCAAAGGACGGAACGATCTGAAAATCCCAAACATGAGTCTTTCGTAACGAGGAGGATTGGGCATGTTTATCATGAAAACTCCACCGTGATTTCCGCCGCCGTAACTGGTGCATTAATTGCGCCCTAGGGACTCGGTTTGAACCAATATTCGAGGAGTGACAGAACGGTCTAAAACCCCCAAACATAAGTCTTACAAGCAAAGGTTAGGATTGGTCACGCTCACGTGAAAACTCCACCGTGATTTCGCCGCCAATCTGGCGATTAATTGCGCCCTAGGGACTCGGTTTGCACCAATATTCGAAAGCAAAGGACGAACGGTCTGAAACTCCCCAAACATAAGTCATACAAGCAAAGGTATGGATTGGTCACGCTCGTCGTGAAAACACCGCCGTGATTTCTTCCGCCAAAACTGGTGCATTATTTGGACCCTGTGGACTCGGTTTGCTTCGATTTTCGGCAGTAACGGAACGGTCTGAAACTCCCCAATCATAAGTATTACATGCAAAGAAGAGGATTGGGCACGCTCGTCGAAAAACTCCAACGTGATTTCGCCGCCGTAATCGGGCATTAATTGCGCCACACGGACTAGGTTTGTTTCAATTTTCGCAGTGACGAACGATCTGAAAATCCCAAACATGAGTCTTTTCGCAACGAGGAGGATTGGGCACGCTCATCATGAAAAACTCCACCGTGATTTCCGCCGCCGTAACTGGTGCATTAATTGCGCCCTAGGGACTCGGTTTGCACCAATATTCGAGGAGTGACGAACGGGTCTAAACCCCCAAACATAAGTCTTACAAGCAAAGGATAGGATTGGTCACGCTCGTCGTGATGAACTCCACCGTGATTTCGCCGCCGTAATCGGCGCATTAATTGCGCCCTAGGGACTCGGTTTGCACCAATATTCGAGCAAGTGACGAACGGTCTAAAACTCCCCAAACATAAGTCATACAAGCAAAGGTGTGGATTGGTCATTGGCCGTGAAAACTCCGCCGTGATTTCTTCCGCCAAAACTGGTGCATTATTTGGACCCAGTGACTCGGTTTGCTTCGATTGCAGCAGAACGGAACGGTCTGAAACTCCCCAATCATAAGTATTACATGCAAAGAAGAGGATTGGGCACGTTCGTCGTGAAAAACTCCAACGTGATTTCGCCGCTGTAAGCTGGTGCATTAATTGCGCACCACGGACTAGGTTTGTTTCAATTTTCGCAAAGGAGTGAACGATCTGAAAATCCCAAACATGAGTCTTTTCGCAACGAGGAGGATTGGGCACGTTTATCATGAAAAACTCCACCGTGATTTGGCCGCCGTAATCGGTGCATTAATTGCGCCCAGGGACTCGGTTTGAACCAATATTCGAGGAGTGAAGGAACGGTCCTGAAACCCCCAAACATAAGTCTTACAAGCAAATAGGAGGATTGGTCACGTTCGTCGTGAAAACTCCACCGTAATTTCGGCCGCCAGCTGGTGCATTAATTGCGTCCTAGGGACTCGGTTTGCACCAATATTAGAGGTAAAGGACGGAACGGTCGAAACTTCCCAAACATAAGTCTTACAAGCAAAGGTTAGGATTGGTCACGTTCGTCATGAAAAACTCCGCCGTGATTTCGCCCACCAAACGGTGCATTAATTGCGACCCTAGGGACTCGGTTTGCACCAATATTCGAGGAGTGACGAGCGGTCGAAACCCCCAAACATAAGTCTTACAAGCAAAGGTTAGGATTGGTCACGTTTCGCGAAAAACTCGCCGTGATTTTTCCGCCAAAGCGGTGCATTAATTGCACCCTAGGGACTCGGTTTGCTTCAATTTTGCGGAGCGGTCTGAAAATCCCAAACATAAGTCTTTCGTTACAACGAGGAGGATTGGGCACGTTCATCATGAAAAACTCCACCGTGATTTCGCCGCCGTAATCGGTGCATTAATTGCGTCCTAGGGACTCGGTTTACACCAATATTCGAGGAGTGACGGAGCAGTCTGAAACCCCCAAACATCAGTCTTACAAGCAAAGGTTAGGATTGGTCACGTTAAATCGTGAAGAACTCCACCGTGATTTCGACGCCTTAAGCGGCGCATTAATTGCGCCCTAGGGACTCGGTTTGCACCAATATTGAGCAAAGGACGAACGGTCTGAAACTCCCCAAACATAAGTCATACAAGCAAAGGTGTGGATTGGTCACGTTCGTCGTGAAAAACACCGCCGTCATTTCTTCCGCCAAAACTGGTGCATTATTTGGACCCCAGGGACTCGGTTTGCTTCGATTTTCGTGCAGTAACGGAATGGTCTGAAACTCCCCAATCATAAGTATTACATGCAAAGAAGAGGATTGGGCACGTTCGTCGCGAAAAACTCCAACGTGATTTCGGCCGCCAGAACTGGGGCATTAATTGCGCCACACGGACTAGGTTTGTTTCAATTTTCGTGCAGTGACGGAACGATCTGAAAATCCCAAACATGAGTCTTTCGTGCAACGAGGAGGATTGGGCACGTTCATCATGAAAAACTCCACCGTGCTTTCCGCCGCCAGAACTAGTGCATTAATTGCGTCCTAGGGACTCGGTTTGCACCAATATTCGAGGAGTGACGGAACGGTCTGAAACCCCCCAAACATAAGTCTTACAAGCAAAGGTTAGGATTGGTCACGTTCGTCGTGATGAACTCCACCGTGATTTCGCCGCCTTAATCGGCGCATTAATTGCGTCCTAGGGACTCGGTTTGCACCAATATTGAGCAAAGTGTGGAGCGGTCTAAAACTCCCCAAACATAAGTCATACAAGCAAAGGTGTGGATTGGTCACGTTAAGTCGTGAAAAACTCCGCCGTGATTTCTTCCGCCAAAACTGGTGCATTATTTGGACCCGGGGACTCGGTTTGCTTCGATTTTAGTGCGATAGCAACGGTCTCAAACTCCCCAATCATAAGTATTACATGCAAAGAAGAGGATTGGGCACGCTCGTCGAAAAACTCCAACGTGATTTGGCCGCCCGTAACTGGTGCATTAATTGCGCCCACACGGACTAGGTTTGTTTCAATTTTAGATGCGTTGACGGAACGATCTGAAAATCCCAAACATGAGTCTTTCGTGCAACGAGGAGGATTGGGCATGTTTATCATGAAAAACTCCACCGTGATTTCCGCCGCCAGAACTGGTGCATTAATTGCGTCCTAGGGACTCGGTTTGAACCAATATTCGAGGAGTGACAGAACGGTCTGAAACCCCCCAAACATAAGTCTTACAAGCAAAGGTTAGGATTGGTCACGTTCGTCGTGAAAAACTCCACCGTGATTTCGGCCGCCAGAACTGGCGCATTAATTGCGTCCTAGGGACTCGGTTTGCACCAATATTCGAGCAGTGACGGAACGGTCTGAAACTCCCCAAACATAAGTCATACAAGCAAAGGTATGGATTGGTCACGTTCGTCGTGAAAAACACCGCCGTCATTTCTTCCGCCAAAACTGGTGCATTATTTGGACCCCAGGGACTCGGTTTGCTTCGATTTTCGTGCAGTAACGGAACGGTCTGAAACTCCCCAATCATAAGTATTACATGCAAAGAAGAGGATTGGGCACGTTAAATGTGAAAAACTCCAACGTGATTTGGCCGCCGAGCTGGGGCATTAATTGCGCCACGGACTAGGTTTGTTTCAATTTTCGTGTAGTGACGGAGCGATCTGAAAATCCCAAACATGAGTCTTTTCGTTACCGAGGAGGATTAGACACGTTCATCATGAAAAACTCCACCGTGATTTCCGCTTGAGCTGGTGCATTAATTGCGTCCTAGGGACTCGGTTTGCACCAATATTCGAGGAGTGACGGAACGGTCTAAAACCCCCCAAACATAAGTCTTACAAGCAAAGGATAGGATTGGTCACGTTCGTCGTGATGAACTCCACCGTGATTTCGGCCGCCAGAACTGGCGCATTAATTGCGTCCTAGGGACTCGGTTTGCACCAATATTCGAGCAGTGACGGAACGGTCTAAAACTCCCCAAACATAAGTCATACAAGCAAAGGTGTGGATTGGTCACGTTCGTCGTGAAAAACTCCGCCGTGATTTCTTCATAAAACTGGTGCATTATTTGGACCCAGGACTCGGTTTGCTTGATTTTACGTGCGTAACGGAACGGTCTGAAACTCCCCAATCATAAGTATTACATGCAAAGAAGAGGATTGGGCACGTTCGTCGCGAAAAACTCCAACGTGATTTCGGCCGCCAGAACTGGTGCATTAATTGCGCCACACGGACTAGGTTTGTTTCAATTTTCGTGCAGTGACGGAACGATCTGAAAATCCCAAACATGAGTCTTTCGTAACGAGGAGGATTGAGCACGTTTATCATGAAAAACTCCACCGTGATTTCCGCCGCGAGGCTGGTGCATTAATTGCGTCCTAGGGACTCGGTTTGAACCAATATTCGAGGGTAGCGGAGCGGTTCGAAACCCCAAACATAAGTCTTACAAGCAAAGGTTAGGATTGGTCACGTTCGTCGTGAAAAACTCCACCGTGATTTTGGCATGAAGCTGGCGCATTAATTCGTCCTAGGGACTCGGTTTGCACCAATATTGACGATGTGGAGCGGTCTGAAACTCCCCAAACATAAGTCATACAAGCAAAGGTGTGGATTGGTCTCGTTCGTAGTGAAAAACTCTGCCGTGATTTCTTCCACCAAAACTGGTGCATTATTTCGACCCAGGACTCGGTTCGCCCGATTTTTCGTGCGATGCGGAACTGCCTGAAACTCCCCAATCATAAGTATTACATGCAAAGAAGAGGTTAGGCACGTTAAATCGCGAAAAACTCCAACGTGATTTCGGCCGCCGGAACTGGTGCATTAATTGCGCCACCACGGACTAGGTTTGTTTCAATTTTGGCGATGACGAGCGGTCTTCAAATCCCAAACATGAGTCTTTCGGTAAGCGAGGAGGATTGAGCACGTTCGTTGTGAAAAACTCCACCGTGATTTCGCCGCCGTAACTGGTGCCCAATCCTCCTCGTTGTAACGTAATGACTCATGTTTGGGATTTTAAGACCGTTTCGTCACACGTCAAAATTGAAACAAACCTAGTCCGTGGCGCAATTAATGCATTCGCGCCGAAATCACGTTGAGTTTTTCGCGATTTAACGTGCCCAATCCTCCTATTTCCATGTAGTACAGATATTTGGGGAGTTTCGGACCGTTCCTTCACTGCTCGAAATTTGAAGCAAACCGAGTCCTCGGGGTGCAATTAATCCACCTGCTCGACGGCCAAATCACGGTGGAGATTTTCACGACTTAAGCGTGCCAATCCTCCTTGTTGCACGTAATGACTCATGTTTGGGATTTTAAGACCGTCCACAGTCGTCAAAATTGAAACAAACCTAGTCCGTGTGGCGCAATTAATGCACCGTTCTGGCGGTCAAATCACGTTGGAGTTTTTTCACATTTAACGTGCAATCCTCTTCTTTGCATGCAATACTTATGATTGGGTAGTTTCAGACCGTTCGTTCTGCACGAAAATCGAAGCAAACCGAGTCACGGGGTCCAAATAATGCACCGTTTTGGCGGAAGAAATCACGGCGAGTTTTTCACGACTTAACGTGACCAATCCACACCTTTGCTTGTAAGACTTATGTTTGGGGGTTTCAGACCGTTCCGTCACGTCAATATTGGTGCAAACCGAGTCCCTAGGACGCATTAATGCGCCGATTGGGGTCAAATCACGGTGGAGTTTTTCCCGATTTAACGTGACCAATCCTAACCTTTGCTTGTAAGACTTATGTTTGGGGGGTTTCGGACCGTTCCGTCACTCCTCGAATATTGGTGCAAACCGAGTCCCTAGGACGCAATTAATGCACCAGTTCTGGCGGCCGAAATCACGGTCGAGTTTTTCATGACGAACGTGCCCAATCCTCCACGTTGCACGAAAGATTCATGTTTGGGATTTTCAGACCGTTCCGGTACTGCTCGAAAATTGAAGCAAACCGAGTCCCCGGGGTGCAATTAGTGCACCAGTTCTGGTGTCCGAAATTACGGTGGAGTTTTTCACGACGAACTTGCACAATCCTCCTATTTCCATCTAGTACAGATGTTTGGGGAGTTTCGGACCGTTCCTTCACTGCTCGAAAATTGAAGCAAACCGAGTCCTCGGGGGGCAATTAATCCACCAGTTCCGACGGCCGAAATCACGGTGGAGTTTTTCACGACGAACGTGCCCAATCCTCCTCGTTGCACGAAAGACTCATGTTTGGGATTTTAAGACCGTTCCGTCACTGCTCGAAAATTGAAACAAACCTAGTCCGTGTGGCGCAATTAATGCACCAGTTCTGGCGGCCGAAATCACGTTGGAGTTTTTCGCGACGAACGTGACCAATCCTAACCTTTGCTTGTAAGACCTATGTTTGGGGGGTTTCAGACCGTTCCGTCACTCCTCGAATATTGGTGCAAACCGAGTCCCTAGGACGCAATTAATGCACCAGTTCTGGCGGCGGAAATCACGGTGGAGTTTTTCATGATGAACGTGCCCAATCCTCCTCGTTGCACGAAAGACTCATGTTTGGGATTTTCAGACCGTTCCGGCACTGCACGAAAATTGAAACAAACCTAGTCCGTGTGGCGCAATTAATGCACCAGTCCAGGCGGCCGAAATCACGTTGGAGTTTTTCGCAACGAACGTGCCCAATCCTCTTCTTTGCATGTAATACTTATGATTGGGGAGTTTCAGACCGTTCAAGCATCGCACCTAAAATCGGCAAACCGAGTCCCTGGGGTCCAAATAAGGCACCAGTTTTGGCGGAAGAAATCACGGTGGAGTTCTTCACGACGAACGTGACCAATCCTAACCTTTGCTTGTAAGACTGATGTTTGGGGGGTTTCAGACCGTTCTGTCACTCCTCGAATATTGGTGTAAACCGAGTCCCTAGGACGCAATTAATGCACCAGTTCTGGCGGCGGAAATCACGGTGGAGTTTTTCATGATGAACGTGCCCAATCCTCCTCGTTGCACGAAAGACTCATGTTTGGGATTTTCAGACCGTTCCGGCACTGCTCGAAAATTGAAGCAAACCGAGTCCCTGGGGTGCAATTAATGCACCAGTTTTGGCGGAAGAAATCACGGTGGAGTTTTTCACGACGAACGTGACCAATCCACACCTTTGCTTGTATGACTTATGTTTGGGGAGTTTCAGACCGTTCCGTCACTGCTCGAATATTGGTGCAAACCGAGTCCCTAGGGCGCAGCCGATTACGCGGCGAAATCACGGTGGAGTTTTTCACGACGAACGTGACCAATCCTAACCTTTGCTTGTAAGACTTATGTTTGGGGGGTTTGAGACTGTTCCGTCACTCCTCGAATATTGGTGCAAACCGAGTCCCTAGGACGCAATTAATGGACCAGTTCTAGCGGCGGAAATCACGGTGGAGTTTTTCATGATGAACGTGCCCAATCCTCCTCATTGCACGAAAGACTCATGTTTGGGATTTTCAGACCGTTCCGGCACTGCTCGAAAATTGAAGCAAACCGAGTTCCCGGGGTGCAATTAGTGCACCGATGCAGCGGCGAAATACGGTGGAGTTTTCACGATTAGCGTGCCCAATCCTCCTATTTCCATGTAGTCCAGATGTTTGGGGAGTTTGGACCGTTCCTTCACTGCTCGAAAATTGAAGCAAAATTGGGCACGTTCGTCGTGAAAAACTCCACCGTGATTTCGGCCGTCAGAACTGGTGGATTAATTGCACCCCGAGGACTCGGTTTGCTTCAATTTTCGAGCAGTGAAGGAGCGGTCCGAAACTCCCCAAACATCTGTACTACATGGAAATAGGAGGATTGGGCACGTTCGTCGTGAAAAACTCCACCGTAATTTCGGCCGCCAGAACTGGTGCACTAATTGCACCCCGGGGACTCGGTTTGCTTCAATTTTCGAGTAGTGCCGGAACGGTCTGAAAATCCCAAACATGAATCTTTCGTGCAACGAGGAGGATTGGGCACGTCGTCATGAAAAACTCTACCGTGATTTCGGCCGCCAGAACTGGTGAATTAATTGCGTCCTAGGGACTCGGTTTGCACCAATATTCGAGGAGTGACGTAACGGTCCGAAACCCTCCAAACATAAGTCGTACAAGCAAAGGTTAGGATTGGTCACGTTCGTCGTGAAAAACTCCACCGTGATTTCGGCCGCCAGAACTGGCGCATTAATTGCGTCCTAGCGACTCGGTTTGCACCAATATTCGAGCAGTGACGGAACGGTCTGAAACCCCCCAAACATAAGTCTTACAAGCAAAGGTGTGGATTGGTCACGTTCGTCGTGAAAAACTCCGCCGTGATTTCTTCCGCCAAAACTGGTGCATTATTTGGACCCCATGGACTCGGTTTGGTTCGATTTTCGTGCAGTAACGGAACGGTCTGAAACTCCCCAATCATAAGTATTGCATGCAAAGAAGAGGATTGGGCACCTTCGTCGCGAAAAACTCCAATGGATCCAGCCCAACATCAAAATTAGTCCAGCAGCGTCGGGGAAACACCGATGAAGCTCACGTGCCACAATTTCAGGGTGCTGCGTCACCTTATCTTTGGGCCTATGGCCCATGTATCTTAGGGTTTTGGTGGTGGCCGACCCTAGGGTGGTGGACGGCGCCCCTTTGCTGGTCGCCACTCTATATATGGCCGCCGCCGTCATATGTTGTGGTTTAGGTTTTGTTGTGTTTGGTAGACCCCTTATGTGTCCCTCCCCATGATTGCGCGTGTCGACTAGACCGCCCGATACGGGAAACAGAACCTCACCCCTGGTTTGTGATATTGGTTTGTTCCAATTGCTATCTACTTGATTCTTGCCGATCTTCTGGTGAGACTCGAAGGGATAATTTCGATCTGGTCGGAGAGGCGACCTTGGCGATCCGGCTACCAACCTCTCAAGGATGCAACCCGGCAATCGCTAAACCACCAAACCTGCTCGTTATCAACCACGCCAAGAACGCGATTGACCTGACCACGAAGGTCGTTTCCTGCAAGCGATCGAAGAACAAGCAAGAAACAGATAAACGCGATCTGAAATTGCAAATATGGATGAAGCACTTGGATAAATTTGAGGTTCGATAACTCGACTCGGGTGGTCTAGCCGACACACGCAAATTCGAGGGGGGACGCACGCGGGGTCTACCAACACACAACCAAACCTGAGTCTAAACAGTGACGGCTATGAAATATATAGGTGGAGTGACGGCCAAGGGGGTCCCCTGGTCGTTCTAGGGTTCCCCTAGGGCGTCCTCCACCTGGGCCTAAGTCCGACACGTGTACAAGGCCCGGGTTGGCCCAACTGGGTGACGCAGCACCTTGTTTCGTTGATTTCCGTTGCTTCTGGATGAGTTTTGCTGTGATATTGCATCCGTTGGAAAGCTTATCTCCTAAGCTTTCCGTAGAGTGGTAGAACGTCGAAAACGGACATCGTATGTGACCTGGGCGTCCGTTTGAAGTTGTGCTGTGCATAGATGGCCGAACTAGACTTGGACTCGAGCTGGGCTTTCTCTTGGGCCATCTTTGGAGTGATAAGAACTTTATGACCTGAAGGAGTGGATGAGGCGGAGATACACCTTTCTTGATTGCGCCTTCAATTATGGGTGGCGGCCAAGGAGGCGGCCGAAGTAATGGAGACGATGACGCCATATCCGGAGGCCAACTGCGTGATCGACCTGGCCAAGGTGGCGGTCGATAGTACCAAGTCGATGAAGCCATCATAGTAGACGGTCGATAGTACCAAGTGGATGAAGCCATCATAGTAGACGTATAAGAAGTAGACGATGCAGTGAATTGTCGCCAACTTGTCATGACAGTAGTGGATGCAGGGGAACGAGTGGCGGTCACATCCTTGTGGGCGATGCCCTCATCATTCTCCCCTTCTTGAATTGGAGTCGACCTCGACTCCTTTACATGTTTCTGCAAAAGGTTAGTGGAAACAAGTGGCAAAAGAATACGCACACCTTTTAAGTCAAAACTAGAGGAATTTAGCATGACATGGCTAGAAACATTGTCATCCTCTAGTTGGGCACATTCATTTACAGCAAAAGTTGGATTCATATTGGAACAAATGTAAACTCGATCCACCATATACTCTCCTTTATCATTATTTTTGCCAATAACATGTAAACTATTTCTATATAAACATGGCAAATCTAAGTGTTGACAAAGTTTCTCCTCCAAACTATTTAGATTACAAAGAACATCGAATTCAATGTGACCTAAAGTATTTAGAGAAGACATTAATTTTAGCTCATTTTCCTCCGTTGCAATATGAAGAACATGTCTATTATTAGCACAAGTATTGGTTTCTAAAACAGAAGACACATATTCTTTTAATAGTTGTGGTATTGATATAAGTGAAGCATTATCACACAACTCTTCTTTATCACAAATAGTAGCAAGCAAATCATCTTGTGACAAAGGAAATTCAACAGCGGGTTCCACTAATGATTGCTCTAGAATAGCATGAACAGTGGACAGTTTCGTATCATCACAAATATTATCATCGCATTGAACAAGGGCATCACCTTTTTCATTACCTTGTAGGGTCTGATCAGTTGATGTAGGTGTAAGTTCAATGTTTTGCTCTGTACTCGCGGCACTGATC
Organism: Raddia guianensis; assembly: GCA_036346415.1. Taxonomy (NCBI): domain Eukaryota; kingdom Viridiplantae; phylum Streptophyta; class Magnoliopsida; order Poales; family Poaceae; genus Raddia; species Raddia guianensis. The sequence goes on along the minus strand of CM070535.1, from coordinate 42,115,907 downwards.
TCTTCTTCTTTCTTATGCTCCTTATCATCCTCCTTCTCTCGACCATCTTTACCTTTCTGCAATGTGTTAGCTGAAAGGGTAGTGGCAACAACAGGTACATCTAAAGAGGCTAGTGATGTGGGCATCACCACATCGGATACATCCAAGGGAGCAACGACCAAAGACTACGGCCAGCAGCCAACGATTCAAGGACCAATTAGCCGAGCCCGCGCACGACAATTAAACTATCAGGTGAATTCGTTTCTCGGGTTACATCATTCAAATTATGAGAATAGACCACTGCCTAATAATAGTCTTGTACTTAGGAACTTGGGCATGCAGCAGCTTGGAGGTATTAACTCACCAACAAGAGCAATAAAGCAAGGTGGGAATGCCAAGGGATTCCACTCGACATTCAGTGAACCCTCTGACTTAAAAACGGCATACAGAATGCAAACGGACTCCGTTTGGGGCGTGTGAGCACTTGTTGGAAAGATAACTGCGCCATCTTTCCAACGGATCCAACCACACCTTCAAATTCCAAGTGACCTGGCCGCAGCAGTCAAAAACATCTCGCGAACAGAACCAGTCTTTTGCTCTTCTTGGGTGCTGTGTAACCATTATTTTGGGCTGAGTGCCCATGTATTCCTGCTCGTGAGAACACCTCCTAGAGTCATCTCCCTTCTCTATATATTGGACAAGCCTCTCCCTATTCTCCTTAGGTTTTGTTTAATTGTTGTTGTCTTCCTGTTTGGAGAAACACCCTCGAAATCCCTTGTGTCGGTTGACCAATCAATTCCGAGCTTCAGAACCTCAACTCTATCGTTTGTGAGCTTAATCATATCTGCAATTTCAGATTGCTTTTCACTTGTTCTTGCTTGTTCTCGATTGCATGCAGGGATAGACCTTCGTGGTCAGGTCAATCGCGTTTGGCGTGGTTGATAACAAGTAGGTTTGGTGGTTTAGCGATCGTCGGGCCCTGTCCTTGTGTGGCTGGAAGCCAGTTCGTCAAAGTCACCTCTCCGCCCAAATCGATTTATCCTTCTCACCAGAAGATCGGGCCACCCGAGAGCGCATCAGCTAGTAATTCATTCAATGATTCGGTAAATATATCTTCAGCTCTACAAGCACATTTAAACAATTGAGAAAGAGTACTGTATGTTTCATAAATGAGCATATCCCGAATTTCCTCATTAAGTCCTTTTAAAAATCTATTCTCAATTGCCTCTTCACATTCATTTAATCCACTAAGCCTTAACAAAGATTTGAATTTCTTGTAGTACTCTTTTACCTTCATTTTACCTTGTCGCAAATATTTCAAGTCGAGATAAGCATCTTCTGCATCATAGTCATCAAACATAACTCTGGGAGGAGGTGGAACAAATACTTCATACTTCTTCGCATATCGATGAGAGAAGTGACCTGTCATTGTTAGTAGCAAACAAGAAAATACACAGGTAGTATATATTTCTTATCAACTACTATGTGGTGGAGCTTCTCAAGTCACATTCACTGAACCATTTACCTCGCTCTTACAAATTCTTACCACACAAGCAGACGGTGCAATCGGTGGCTGGTTCGTGATAATCCAAGCAAGGTGGTGATAAAGCAATAGCAAGGCCTGTCCCTGTTTGGTTAGTAGTATGTTGGAGCTTGGACAGGCTAGTATTTGTAGCAAAGGAAGAACTATAACCACACTAGTCAATTCTAGTTGAATAAGTGTTCAAACGTCGGTACGGTGCTGGTCCTAGGCTAGATCGTACTAGAGACGCGAGCCTAATCACAGACGAAGTCACAGAATCGCTGCTGAACACTGCAATGAAGCTCCACAATTTTTTTTTCTCCAATTTTTCTCCTCTTTTTCTCTGTTTTTTTTTCACTTCGCTCTTTTTTTTTACAATGATTTTTTTATCCTTTTTAAAAAGGTACAACTCTTTTAATTTTGTGCACCTGCCTTTTTTTTTTATTTTTCGGTGCGGCTTTTTTTTTTTTTTTTGCTTTGCACCTGCCTTTTTTTTATATTTGGATGTTGCCGAGATAGGAATTGGTGGGAAGGCTTGGCTAGTAAGCGAAAACTGTACACGGGAGGGCACGATATTGATCGGCCAGGGAAACAGACGTGGCTTTGTGTGGTTTGGAAAGGGGTGCACACGGCTGATGCTATCAAAAGGCAGGAGGCGTGGTATGTTTTGGCCGGGGAAAAAACAGTGGAGTAGGGTGGCTCGGTTGGTGCCTGGAGGCTGGTTCCTAAAAAGTAGGATCTATGTTTTTTTTTTATGGGCTGCGGCTGGAATATTTGGCGTGGTAGGAAAAATAGAATTGGTAACTCCGCCAATGGATGAAAAAAAGCAACCGGTAATTAGGGAGGTTGTGGCCAATAATTGGGACAGTAAGGACCACACGATTTGGAAGTAACGAGCCTCCAAGATGGAAGTACTGGATGTGGATAGTGCGTGGGATTTCCTGGAAATTAGGGGGTTCACTTGCGCAAGATGGAAGTACTGGATGTGGGTAGGTGCGCAAGATCCAGTTTTCTTTGGACGCTGTTGTTTTTTTTTTCGAAGGAAGAAGGCACAAGACAGATTGGCAAGAACACGAAGAACACAAAAACTTTGTGACAAAAAAATGACTCGAACCTGAAACTCTAAACGAACTAGATACTAAGACCAGCAACGACTCAACGATGCAACGTAGATTCAACAAGAATTAAACTAGGTAGTAATAGTAAAGGCTAGACGGGCTAGGATTAAAAGTTAATCACACGATGAATTTTTTTTTTAGGCAATTTTCTGGACTCTAGGACGAACAAGAACAGATCTGAAACAAGATAAGGGGTATTCTCACCAGGCAACCGTCGCTCTGATACCACTTGATGGGGACACGGGGGTGGCCCGATCTTCTGGTGAGACTCGAAGGGATAATTTCGATCTGGTCGGAGAGGCGACCTTGACGATCCGGCTACCAACCTCTCAAGGATGCAACCCGGCAATCGCTAAACCACCAAACCTGCTCGTTATCAACCACGCCAAGAACGCGATTGACCTGACCACGAAGGTCGTTTCCTGCAAGCGATCGAAGAACAAGCAAGAAACAGATAAACGCAATCTGAAATTGCAAATATGGATGAAGCACTTGGATAAATTTGAGGTTCGATAACTCGACTCGGGTGGTCTAGTCGACACACGCAAATTCGAGGGGGGACGCACACGGGGTCTACCAACACACAACCAAACCTGAGTCTAAACAGTGACGGCTATGAAATATATAGGTGGAGTGACGGCCAAGGGGGTCCCCTGGTCGTTCTAGGGTTCCCCTAGGGCGTCCTCCACCTGGGCCTAAGTCCGACACGTGTACAAGGCCCGGTTTGGCCCAACTGGGTGACGCAGCACCTTGTTTCGTTAATTTCCGTTGCTTCTGGATGAGTTTTATGGTGATATTGCATCCGTTGGAAAGCTTATCTCCTAAGCTTTCCGTAGAGTGGTAGAACGTCGAAAACGGACATCGTATGTGACCTGGGCGTCCGTTTGAAGTTGTGCTGTGCATAGATGGCCGAACTAGACTTGGACTCGAGCTGGGCTTTCTCTTGGGCCGTCTTTGGAGTGACAAGAACTTTATGACCTGAAGGAGTGGATGAGGCGGAGATACACCTTTCTTGATTGCGCCTTCAATTATGGGTGGCGGCCAAGGAGGCGGCCGAAGTAATGGAGACGATGACGCCATATCCAGAGGCCAACTGCGTGATCGACCTGGCCAAGGTGGCGGTCGATAGTACCAAGTCGATGAAGCCATCATAGTAGACGGTCGATAGTACCAAGTCGATGAAGCCATCATAGTAGACGTATAAGAAGTAGACGATGCAGTGAATTGTCGCCAACTTGTCATGACAGTAGTGGATGCAGGGGAACGAGTGGCGGTCACATCCTTGTGGGCGATGCCCTCATCATTTACTATTCTGATGGTAAGGTCATCAGAATAAGCAACCGAAGATGACTTATATCTCAACTCATGAAAGGGTGAGGTTCTGTTTCCCGTATCGGGCGGTTTAGTCGACACGCGCAATCTCGGAGAGGGTGTTATGAGAGGGGAAAGGATGAAAATTTGGCAAGGAAAACAATCACTATTTGTGCGAAGATCGACCAACAAATCTGCGGCGGTTGATGGACAAGAAGGGAACAAACGTGACAATAAACGTGACTCGAACTCGAAACTCTAAGGATCAAAACACTAAGACCAGCAACAACACGACGACGAACACAAATTCAACAAGAATTAATCTAGGAAGCAATAGCAAAGGCTAAACGGGCTTGGATCAAAGGGTTTTCCAAGATAAGCGGTGTTTCTCACCAGGCAACCATCGCTCTGATACCACTTGATGCGCACGGGGTCGGCCCGATCTTCTGGTGAGAACGATACGTCGGTTTAGTGTACAGCGAAGTAGATGAATCGGCTACCAACCACGAGATCAGCAACCAAGCAATCGCAACGTCACCTCGCTGAACCGATCAACCAAGTCGAAACCCGATCGATCCTTGCACCAGCTGCAACCGAGAACAAGCAAGAACAAGATGATAACTGATAAATCTCAACTCATGAAAGGGTGAGGTTCTGTTTCTCGTCACGGGTGGTCTAGTCGACACACGCGAACACGAGGAGGGACACACAAGGGGTCAACCAAAACACAACAAAACCTGAGTCTAAACAGTGACGTCTACGCTATATATGAGAGGAGCGGCGGCTAGGAGGGAGTGCTGGACGTCCTAGGGTTTCCCTAGGACGCCCACCACATGGGCCTCGGCCCAACAAGCTTACAAGGCCCGGTTTGGCCCAACTGGGTGACGCAGCACCTTGTTTCATTGATTTCCATTGCTCCAGGATGAATTTGGAGGTGAGATTGCATTTGTTGGAAAGCTTATCTCCTAAGCTTTCCGTAGAGTGGTAGAACGTCGAAAACGAACATCGTATGTGACCTGAGCGTCCGTTTGAAGTTGTGCTGCGCGCAGATGGCCGAACTGGACTTGGACTACAGCTGGGCTTTCTCTTGGGCCGTCTTTGGAGTGACAAGACCTTTATGACCTGAAGGAGTAGATGAGGTGGAGATACTCATTTATTGATTGCGCCTTCAAATATGGGTGGCGGCCAAGGTGGCGGTCGATTGTACCATGTCGATGAAGCCATCATAGTAGCCGTGTGAGAAGTAGACGATGCATTGCATTGTTGACAACTTGTCATGACCGCAGTGGATGTAGGGGAAGGAATGGCGGTCACATCCATGTGAATGATGCCCTCATCAATAAGTCTTACAAGCAAAGGCTAGGATTGGTCACGTACGTCGCGAAAAACTCCGCCGTGATTTCTTCCGCCAAAACAGGTGCATTAATTGCACCCCAGGGACTCGGTTTGCTTCAATTTTCGAGCAGTGACTGAACGGAATGAAACTCCCCAAACATAAGTAGTACATGCAAAGAAGAGGATTGGGCACGTTCGTCGTGAAAAACTCCACCGTGATTTCGGCGGCCAGAACTGGTGCATTAATTGCGTCCTAGGGACTCGGTTTGCACCAATATTCCAGCAGTGATGGAACGGTCTGAAACTCACCAAACATAAGTCTTACAAGCAAAGGTGAGGATTGGTCACGTTCGTCGTGAAAAACTCCGACGTGATTTCTTCCGCCAAAACTGGTGCATTAATTGCACCCCAGGGACTCGGTTTGCTTCAATTTTCGAGCAGTGCCGGAACGGTCTGAAAATCCCAAACATGTGTCTTTCGTGCAACGAGGAGGATTGGGCACGTTCATCATGAAAAACTCCACCGTGATTTCGGCCGCCAGAACTGGTGCATTAATTGCGTCCTAGGGACTCGGTTTGCACCTATATTCGAGCAGTGACGGAATGGTCTGAAACTCCCCAAACATAAGTCTTACAAGCAAAGGTGAGGATTGGTCACGTTCGTCGTGAAAAACTCCGCCGTGATTTCTTCCGCGAAAACTGGTGCATTAATTGGACCCCGGGGACTCGGTTTGCTTCGATTTTCGAGCAGTAACGGAACGGTCTCAATCTCCCCAATCATAAGTATTACATGCAAAGAAGAGGATTGGGCACGTTCGTCGCGAAAAACTCCAACGTGATTTGGGCCGCCAGAACTGGTGCATTAATTGCGCCACACCGACTAGGTTTGTTTCAATTTTCGAGCAGTGACGGAACGGTATTAAAATCCCAAACATGAGTCTTTCGTGCAACGAGGAGGATTGGGCACGTTCGTCGTGAAAAACTCCACCGTGATTTCGGCCATCAGAAATGGTGGATTAGTTGCACCCCGAGGACTCGGTTTGCTTCAATTTTCGAGCAGTGAAGGAACGGTCTGTAACTCCCCAAACATCTGTACTACATGGAAAATAGGAGGATTGGGCACGTTCGTCGTGAAAAACTCCACCGTAATTTCGGCCGCCAGAACTGGTGCACTACTTGCACCCCGGGGACTAGGTTGCTTCAATTTTCGAGCAGTGCCGGAACGGTCTGAAAATCCCAAACATCAATCTTTCGTGCAACGAGGAGGACTGGGCACGTTCGTCATAAAAAACTCTACCGTGATTTCAGCCGCCAGAACTGGTGCATTAATTGCGTCCAAGGGACTCGGTTTGCAGCAATATTCGAGCAGTGATGGAACGGTCTGAAACTCCCCAAACATAAGTCTTACAAGCAAAGGTGAGGATTGGTCAGGTTCGTCGCGAAAAACTCCGCCGTGATTTCTTCCGCCAAAACTGGTGCATTAATTGCACCCCAGGGACTCGGTTTGCTTCAATTATCGAGCAGTGACGGAACGGAATGAAAGTCCCCAAACATCTGTACTACATGGAAAGAGGAGGTCTGGGCACGTTCGTCGTGAAAAACTCCACCGTAATTTCGGCCGCCAGAACTGGTGCACAAATTGCACCCCGGGGAGTCGGTTTGCTTCAATTTTCCAGCAGTGCCGGAACGGTCTGAAAATCCAAAACTTGAATCTTTCGTGCAATGAGGAGGACTGGGCACGTTCGTCATGAAAAACTCTACCGTGATTTCGGCCGCCAGAACTGGTGCATTAATTGCGTCCAAGGGACTCGGTTTGCACCAATATTCGAGCAGTGACGGAACGGTCTGAAACTCCCCAAACATAAGTCTTACAAGCAAAGGCTAGGATTGGACACGTTCGTCGCGAAAAACTCCGACGTGATTTCTTCCGCCAAAACTGGTGCATTAATTGCACCCCTGGGACACGGTTTGCTTCAATTTTCGAGCATGGCCGGAACGGTCTGAAAATCCCAAACATGTGTCGTGACAAACTCCACCGTAATTTCGGCCGCCAGAACTGGTGCACTAATTGCACCCCGGGGACTCGGTTTGCTTCAATTTTCGAGCAGTGCCGGAACGGTCTGAAAATCCCAAACATGAGTCTTCTGTGGAACGAGGAGGATTGGGCACGTTCATCATGAAAAACTCCACCGTGATTTCGGCCTCCAGAACTGGTGCATTAATTGCGTCCTAGGGACTCGGTTTGCACCAATATTCAAGCAGTGATGGAACGGTCTGAAACTCCCCAAACATAAGTCTTACAAGCAAAGGTGAGGATTGGTCACGTTCGTCGTGAAAAACTCCGCCGTGATTTCTTCCGCCAAAACTGGTGCATTAATTACACCCCAGGGACTCGGTTTGATTCAATTATCGAGCAGTGACGGAACGGAATGAAACTCCCCAAACATCTGTACTAGATGGAAAGAGGAGGAGTGGGCACGTTCGTCATGAAAAACTCTACCATGATTTCGGCCGCCAGAACTGGTGCATTAATTGCGTCCTAGGGACTCGGTTTGCACCAATATTCGAGGAGTGACGGAACGGTCTAAAACTCCCCAAACATATGTCTTACAAGCAAAGGTTAGGATTGGTCACGTTCGTCGCGAAAAACTCCGCCGTGATTTCTTCCGCCAAAACTGTTGCATTAATTGCACCCCAGGGACTCGGTTTGCTTCAATTTTCGAGCAGCGACAGAACGGTCTGAAACTCCCCAAACATAAGTAGTACAGGCAAAGCAGAGGATTGGGCACGTTCGTCGAGAAAAACTCCTCCATGATTTCGGCCGCCAGAACTGGTGCATTAATTACGTCCTAGGGACTCGGTTTGCACCAATATTCAAGCAGTGACGGAACGGTCTGAAACTACCCAAACATAAGTCTTACAAGCAAAGGTGAGGATTGGTCACGTTCGTCGCGAAAAACTCCGCCGTGATTTCTTCCGCCAAAACTGTTGCATTAATTGCACCCCAGGGACTCGGTTCGCTTCAATTATCGAGCAGTGACGGAACGGTCTGAAACTCCCCAAACATCTGTACTACATGGAAAGAGGAGGACTGGGCACGTTCATCGTGAAAAACTCCATCGTAATTTCGGCCGCCAGAACTGGTGCACTAATTGCACCCCGGTGACTCGGTTTGCTTCAATTTTCGAGCAGTGCCGGAACGGTCCGAAAATCGCAAACATGAGTCTTCCGTGCAACGAGGAGGATTGGGCACGTTCATCATGAAAAACTCCACTATGATTTCGGCTGCCAGAACTGGTGCATTAATTTCGTCCTAGGGACTCGGTTTGCACCAATATTCGAGCAGTGACGAAACGGTCTCAAACTCCCCAAACATAAGTCTTACAAGTAAAGGTGAGGATTGGTCACGTTTGTCATGAAAAACTCCGCCGTGATTTCTTCTGCCAAAACTGGTGCATTAATTGGACCCCAGGGACTCGGTTTGCTTCGATTTTCGAGCAGTAACGGAACGGTCTGAATCTCCGCAATCATAAGTATTGCATGCAAAGAAGAGGATTGGGCACGTTCGTCGCGAAAAACTCCAACGTGATTTCGGCCGCCAGAACTGGTGCATTAATTGCGCCACACGGACTAGGTTTGTTTCAATTTTCGAGCAGTGACGGAACGGTATTAAAATCCCAAACATGAGTCTTTCGTGCAACGAGGAGGATTGGGCACGTTCGTCGTGAAAAACTCCACCGTGATTTCTGCCGTTAGAACTGGTGGATTAATTGCACCCCGAGGACTCGTTTGCTTCAATTTTGGAGCAGACAAGGAACGGTCTGAAACTCCCCAAACATATGTACTACTTGGAAATAGGAGGATTGGGCACGTTCGTCGTGACAAATTCCACCGTAATTTCGGACGCCAGAACTGGTGCACTAATTGCACCCCAGGGACTCGGTTTGCTTCAATTTTCGAGCAGTGCCGGAACGGTCTGAAAATCCCAAACATGAATCTTTCGTGCAACGAGGTGGATTGGGCACGTTCGTCATGAAAAACTCTACCGTGATTTCGCCGCCGAAGCTGGTGCATTAATTGCGTCCGAGGGACTCGGTTTGCTCAATATTCGAGCGGTGATGGAGCGGTCTGAAAATCCCCAAACATAAGCCTTACAAGCAAAGGTGAGGATTGGTCACGTTCGTCGCGAAAAACTCCGCTGTGATTTCTTCCGCCAAAACTGGTGCATTAATTGCACCCCAGGGACTTGGTTTGCTTCAATTATCAAGCAGTGACGGAACGGTCTGAAACTCCCCAAACATCTGTACTACATGGAAAGAGGAGGATTGGGCATGTTCGTCGTGAAAAACTCCACCGTAATTTCGGCCGCCAGAACTGGTGCACTAATTGCACCCCGGGGACTCGGTTTGCTTCAATTTTCGAGCAGTGCCGGAACGGTCTGAAAATCCCAAACATGAATCTTTCGTGCAACGAGGTGGATTGGGCACGTTCGTCATGAAAAACTCTACCGTGATTTCGGCCGCCAGAACTGGTGCATTAATTGCGTCCGAGGGACTCGGTTTGCTCCAATATTCGAGCAGTGATGGAACGGTCTGAAAATCCCCAAACATAAGCCTTACAAGCAAAGGTGAGGATTGGTCACGTTCGTCGCGAAAAACTCCGCTGTGATTTCTTCCGCCAAAACTGGTGCATTAATTGCACCCCAGGGACTTGGTTTGCTTCAATTATCAAGCAGTGACGGAACGGTCTGAAACTCCCCAAACATCTGTACTACATGGAAAGAGGAGGATTGGGCATGTTCGTCGTGAAAAACTCCACCGTAATTTCGGCCGCCAGAACTGGTGCACTAATTGCACCCGGGACTCGGTTTGCTTCAATTTTGAGCGATGCGGAACGGTCTGAAAATCCCAAACATGAATCTTTCGTGCAACGAGGTGGATTGGGCACGTTCGTCATGAAAAACTCTACCGTGATTTCGCCGCCGAGGCGGTGCATTAATTGCGTCCGAGGGACTCGGTTTGCACCAATATTCGAGCAAAGTGATGGAGCGGTCTGAAACTCCCCAAACATAAGCCTTACAAGCAAAGGTGCGGATTGGTCACGTTAAATCGCGAAAAACTCCATTGTGATTTCTTCCGCCAAAACTGGTGCATTAATTGCACCCGGGGACTTGGTTTGCTTCAATTATCTAGAAGTGACGGAACGGTGCGAAACTCCCCAAACATCTGTACTACATGGAAAGAGGAGGATCGGGCACGTTCGTCGTGAAAAACTCCACCGTAATTTCGCCGCCGTAAGCTGGTGCACTAATTGCACCGGGGACTCGGTTTGCTTCAATTTTCGAGCGTGCTGGAGCGGTCTGAAAATCCCAAACATGAATCTTTCGGTAACGAGGAGGATTGGGCACGTTCGTCATGAAAAACTCTACCGTGATTTCGGCCGCCAGAACTGGTGCATTAATTGCGTCCTAGGGACTCGGTTTGCACCAATTTTCGAGGAGTGACGGAACGGTCTGAAACTCCCCAAACATAAGTCTTACAAGCAAAGGTTAGGATTGGTCACGTTCGTCGCGAAAAGCTCCGCCGTGATTTCTTCCGCCAAAACTGTTGCATTAAGTGCACCCCAGGGACTCGGTTTGCTTCAATTTTCGAGCAGCGACAGAACGGTCTGAAACTGCCCAAACATAAGTAGTACATGCAAAGAAGAGGATTGGGCACGTTCGTCGAGAAAAACTCCTCCGTGATTTCGGCCGCCAGAACTGGTGCATTAATTACGTCCTAGGGACTCGGTTTGCACCAATATTCAAGCAGTGATAGAACGGTCTGAAACTACCCAAACATAACTCTTACAAGCAAAGGTGAGGATTGGTCATGTTCGTCGCGAAAAACTCCACCGTGATTTCTTCCGCCAAAACTGTTGCATTAATTGCACCCCAGGGACTCGGTTCGCTTCAATTATCGAGCAGTGACGGAACGGTCTGAAACTCCCCAAACATCTGTACTAAATGGAAAGAGGAGGACTGGGCACGTTCGTCGTGAAAAACTCCACCGTAATTTCGGCCGCCAGAACTGGTGCACTAATTGCTCCCCGGGGACTCGGTTTGCTTCAATTTTCGAGCAGTGCCGGAACGGTCTGAAAATCCCAAACATGAGTCTTCCGTGCAACGAGGAGGATTGGGCACGTTCATCATGAAAAACTCCACCGTGATTTCGGCCGCCAGAACTGGTGCATTAATTGCGTCCTAGGGACTCGGTTTGCACCAATATTCGAGCAGTGACGGAACGGTTTAAAACTCCCCAAACATAAGTCTTACAAGCAAAGGTGAGGATTGGTCACGTTTGTCGTGAAAAACTCCGCCGTGATTTCTTCCGCCAAAACTGGTGCATTAATTGGACCCCAGGGACTCGGTTTGCTTCGATTTTGGAGTAGACAAGGAACGGTCTGAAACTCCCCAAACATATGTACTACTTGGAAATAGGAGGATTGGGCACGTTCGTCGTGAAAAACTCCACCGAAATTTCGGCCGCCAGAACTGGTGCACTAATTGCACCCCGGGGACTCGGTTTGCTTCAATTTTCGGCAAATGCGGAGCGGTCTGAAAATCCCAAACATGAATCTTTCGTGCAACGAGGTGGATTGGGCACGTTCGTCATGAAAAACTCTACCGTGATTTCGGCCGCCAGAACTGGTGCATTAATTGCGTCCTAGGGACTCGGTTTGCACCAATATTCGAGGAGTGACGGAACGGTCTGAAACTCCCCAAACATAAGTCTTACAAGCAAAGGTTAGGATTGGTCACGTTCGTCGCGAAAAACTCCGCCGTGATTTCTTCCGCCAAAACTGTTGCATTAATTGCACCCAAGGGACTCGGTTGGCTTCAATTTTCGAGCAGCGACAGAACGGTCTGAAACTCCCCAAACATAAGTAGTACATGCAAAGAAGAGGATTGGGCACGTTCGTCGAGAAAAACTCCTCCGTCATTTCGGCCGCCATAACTGGTGCATTAATTACGTCCTAGGGACTCGGTTTGCACCAATATTCAAGCAGTGATGGAACGGTCTGAAACTACCCAAACATAAGTCTTACAAGCAAAGGTGAGGATTGGTCACGTTCGTCGCGAAAAACTCCGCCGTGATTTCTTCCGCCAAAAGTGTTGCATTAATTGCACCCCAGGGACTCGGTTTGCTTCAATTTTCGAGCAGTGATGGAACGGTCTGAAAATCCCCAAACATAAGCCTTACAAGCAAAGGTGAGGATTGGTCACGTTCGTCGCGAAAAACTCCGCTGTGATTTCTTCCGCCAAAACTGGTGCATTAATTGCACCCCAGGGACTTGGTTTGCTTCAATTATCAAGCAGTGACGGAACGGTCTGAAACTCCCCAAACATCTGTACTACATGGAAAGAGGAGGATTGGGCATGTTCGTCGTGAAAAACTCCACCGTAATTTCGGCCGCCAGAACTGGTGCACTAATTGCACCCCGGGGACTCGGTTTGCTTCAATTTTCGAGCAGTGCCGGAACGGTCTGAAAATCCCAAACATGAATCTTTCGTGCAACGAGGTGGATTGGGCACGTTCGTCATGAAAAACTCTACCGTGATTTCGGCCGCCAGAACTGGTGCATTAATTGCGTCCGAGGGACTCGGTTTGCTCCAATATTCGAGCAGTGATGGAACGGTCTGAAAATCCCCAAACATAAGCCTTACAAGCAAAGGTGAGGATTGGTCACGTTCGTCGCGAAAAACTCCGCTGTGATTTCTTCCGCCAAAACTGGTGCATTAATTGCACCCCAGGGACTTGGTTTGCTTCAATTATCAAGCAGTGACGGAACGGTCTGAAACTCCCCAAACATCTGTACTACATGGAAAGAGGAGGATTGGGCATGTTCGTCGTGAAAAACTCCACCGTAATTTCGGCCGCCAGAACTGGTGCACTAATTGCACCCCGGGGACTCGGTTTGCTTCAATTTTTGAGCAGTGCCGGAACGGTCTGAAAATCCCAAACATGAATCTTTCGTGCAACGAGGTGGATTGGGCACGTTCGTCATGAAAAACTCTACCGTGATTTCGGCCGCCAGAACTGGTGCATTAATTGCGTCCGAGGGACTCGGTTTGCACCAATATTCGAGCAGTGATGGAACGGTCTGAAACTCCCCAAACATAAGCCTTACAAGCAAAGGTGCGGATTGGTCACGTTCGTCGCGAAAAACTCCGCTGTGATTTCTTCCGCCAAAACTGGTGCATTAATTGCACCCCAGGGACTTGGTTTGCTTCAATTATCTAGAAGTGACGGAACGGTCTGAAACTCCCCAAACATCTGTACTACATGGAAAGAGGAGGACTGGGCACGTTCGTCGTGAAAAACTCCACCGTAATTTCGGCCGCCAGAACTGGTGCACTAATTGCACCCCGGGGACTCGGTTTGCTTCAATTTTCGAGCAGTGCTGGAACGGTCTGAAAATCCCAAACATGAATCTTTCGTGCAACGAGGAGGATTGGGCACGTTCGTCATGAAAAACTCTACCGTGATTTCGGCCGCCAGAACTGGTGCATTAATTGCGTCCTAGGGACTCGGTTTGCACCAATTTTCGAGGAGTGACGGAACGGTCTGAAACTCCCCAAACATAAGTCTTACAAGCAAAGGTTAGGATTGGTCACGTTCGTCGCGAAAAGCTCCGCCGTGATTTCTTCCGCCAAAACTGTTGCATTAAGTGCACCCCAGGGACTCGGTTTGCTTCAATTTTCGAGCAGCGACAGAACGGTCTGAAACTGCCCAAACATAAGTAGTACATGCAAAGAAGAGGATTGGGCACGTTCGTCGAGAAAAACTCCTCCGTGATTTCGGCCGCCAGAACTGGTGCATTAATTACGTCCTAGGGACTCGGTTTGCACCAATATTCAAGCAGTGATAGAACGGTCTGAAACTACCCAAACATAACTCTTACAAGCAAAGGTGAGGATTGGTCATGTTCGTCGCGAAAAACTCCACCGTGATTTCTTCCGCCAAAACTGTTGCATTAATTGCACCCCAGGGACTCGGTTCGCTTCAATTATCGAGCAGTGACGGAACGGTCTGAAACTCCCCAAACATCTGTACTAAATGGAAAGAGGAGGACTGGGCACGTTCGTCGTGAAAAACTCCACCGTAATTTCGGCCGCCAGAACTGGTGCACTAATTGCTCCCCGGGGACTCGGTTTGCTTCAATTTTCGAGCAGTGCCGGAACGGTCTGAAAATCCCAAACATGAGTCTTCCGTGCAACGAGGAGGATTGGGCACGTTCATCATGAAAAACTCCACCGTGATTTCGGCCGCCAGAACTGGTGCATTAATTGCGTCCTAGGGACTCGGTTTGCACCAATATTCGAGCAGTGACGGAACGGTTTAAAACTCCCCAAACATAAGTCTTACAAGCAAAGGTGAGGATTGGTCACGTTTGTCGTGAAAAACTCCGCCGTGATTTCTTCCGCCAAAACTGGTGCATTAATTGGACCCCAGGGACTCGGTTTGCTTCGATTTTGGAGTAGACAAGGAACGGTCTGAAACTCCCCAAACATATGTACTACTTGGAAATAGGAGGATTGGGCACGTTCGTCGTGAAAAACTCCACCGAAATTTCGGCCGCCAGAACTGGTGCACTAATTGCACCCCGGGGACTCGGTTTGCTTCAATTTTCGAGCAGTGCCGGAACGGTCTGAAAATCCCAAACATGAATCTTTCGTGCAACGAGGTGGATTGGGCACGTTCGTCATGAAAAACTCTACCGTGATTTCGGCCGCCAGAACTGGTGCATTAATTGCGTCCTAGGGACTCGGTTTGCACCAATATTCGAGGAGTGACGGAACGGTCTGAAACTCCCCAAACATAAGTCTTACAAGCAAAGGTTAGGATTGGTCACGTTCGTCGCGAAAAACTCCGCCGTGATTTCTTCCGCCAAAACTGTTGCATTAATTGCACCCAAGGGACTCGGTTGGCTTCAATTTTCGAGCAGCGACAGAACGGTCTGAAACTCCCCAAACATAAGTAGTACATGCAAAGAAGAGGATTGGGCACGTTCGTCGAGAAAAACTCCTCCGTCATTTCGGCCGCCATAACTGGTGCATTAATTACGTCCTAGGGACTCGGTTTGCACCAATATTCAAGCAGTGATGGAACGGTCTGAAACTACCCAAACATAAGTCTTACAAGCAAAGGTGAGGATTGGTCACGTTCGTCGCGAAAAACTCCGCCGTGATTTCTTCCGCCAAAAGTGTTGCATTAATTGCACCCCAGGGACTCGGTTCGCTTCAATTATCGAGCAGTGACGGAACGGTCTGAAACTCCCCAAACATCTGTACTACATGGAAAGAGGAGGATTGGGCACGTTCGTCGTGAAAAACTCCACCGTAATTTCGCCGCCGAAGCGGTGCACTAATTGCACCCCGGGGACTCGGTTTGCTTCAATTTTCGAGCAGTGCCGGAACGGTCTGAAATTCCCAAACATGAGTCTTTCGTGCAACGAGGAGGATTGGGCACGTTCCTCATGAAAAACTCCACCGTGATTTCGGCCGCCAGAACTGGTGCATTAATTGCGTCCAAGGGACTCGGTTTGCACCAATATTCGAGCAGTGATGGGACGGTCTGAAACTCCCCAAACATAAGTTTTACAAGCAAAGGTGAGGATTGGTCACGTTCGCCGTGAAAAAGTCCGCCGTGATTTCTTCCGCCAAAACTGGTGCATTAATTGCACCCCAGGGACTCGGTTTGCTTCAATTATCGGCAAAGGATTTTAACGGTCGAAACTCCCCAAATATCTGTACTACGTGGAAAGAGGAGGATTGGGCACGTTCGTTGTGAAAAACTCCACCGTAATTTCGGCCGCCAGAACTAGTGCACTAATTGCACCCCGGGGACTCGGTTTGCTTCAATTTTCGAGCAGTGCCGGAACGGTCTGAAAATCCCAAACGTGAGTCTTCCGTGCAACGAGGAGGATTGGGCACGTTCATCATGAAAAACTCCACCGTGATTTCGGCTGCCAGAACTGGTGCATTAATTGCGTGTGACCACTCGTTGGAAAGCTTAGGAGATAAGATTTCCAATGGATCCAGCCCCACACCAAAATTCGTCCAGGAACGTCGGGATAATGCAGAACAATGTTTCGGGCCAGAAACTCGTGGTCTTCGCGACATCAGTATTTTGGGCCTATGGCCCATGTAACTTAGGGTTTTGGTGGGTGCCCTGTTTTGTCCGCCCCACCCCGCCGCCGCTATATATGTGGCGGTGCCTCTTTTACGCTTAGGTTTTGTTGTGTTTTGGTTGACCCCTTGTGCGTCCCTCCTCGTGTTCGCGTGTGTCGACTAGACCACCCGTGACGAGAAACAGAACCTCACCCTTTCATGAGTTGATTTATAAGTTATCATCTTGTTCTTGCTTGTTCTCGGTTGCAGCAGGTTCAAGGATCGGTCGGGTTTCGACTTGGTTGATCGGTTCAGCGAGGTGACGTTGCGATTGTTTGGTTGCTGATTTTGTGGTTAGTAGCCGATCCATCTACTTCGCTGTACACCAAACCGACGTATCGTTCCTCACCAGAAGATCGGGCCGACCCCGTGCGCATCAAGTGGTATCAGTGCGACGGTTGCCTGGTGAGAACACCCTTTATCTTATTTCAGATCTGTTTTGTCCTAGAGTCCAGAAAATTGCCCCACAAAAACAGATTTGAGTTCGTCATCACGTTCGCCGTCCAAGCCACTTTGTGCCTTCGCAATTTTCGTTTTCAGTTTCGCTTTGTTGAATTTGTGTCCATGGTTATAGTCTTGTTGCTGGTTTAGATTTTGTCCTTAGCCGTGAAGTTCATCCGTTTTGTTGACATCAAAACCGAGCACCGAAAGAATTCGTGTTGATTTGGTTCGCAGTTTTTTCGGATCCATTATTCCAGAGGCAATATCTCCATCATATCTTTTCCGATCTGGATAATTTTATAGCCTAAATTATAGCCCCAAAAATTCTCTACAACTTTGTCCATTGTACCAAGTTCCAGAAACGCCATCTTCAGATCCAAATTCGCGTTGGAATTGTTTCTGTTTGTGTCTCAGATTTTTCTGAGCAGTCTGTATTGCGGGACCCACATCTCCTAGATACTTTATCCAAATTAGAACTTCCATATATGAAAATTGATCAGGAAGAGAAGATCTACATCTTTGTTGTTGTGAGTTTTCGTGTTTGACGCCTCTATGGACACGAAAACAGCTTTGGAATTTTCTGTATTAGTAGATCTGTTTTTTCCAGCAGAAGAAATTTGAGTGTTGGTGTATATATCTTGTAATTTCTCGTGTGCGGCACTATTGATATTTAAAGAAAAGGTGAAAAAAAAGGCAAGTGCATAAAAAAAGAAGCCGCACAAAGGTAAAAAAAAAAGAATAAAAAAAAGCAAGGAAAAGGTAGAAAGAAGGAAAGAAATCAGAAGTGCTTGCATCCTTTTGTATCCAAAGTGTTGCGTTATTCATATTGCTTAGTCTAAGGACGTGGTTAGGCCAGCAACTTGGACAATTACTTTGGATATTTATTTAGCTTTGCTATTCTGTTTTCGATATTGCATATTCCTTGCTACATATTGAACCTGTCCAAGCTCCACATACTACTAACCTACAGGAAAAGTACCTTGCAATCGCTTTGTCACCTTCTGAGTGCAGGATACCACCAGTTATCGATTGATTTTGACAAGCTGCAGGGTAAGAACTTGTAAGAGCTTGGTGAGAGCTTCGAGTTTGAGAGACTTATCAATTCCAGCTCCTATTTAGTAGATAGGGTTACATATCCCTTTGTGTATTTTCTTGTCTACTACTAACAATGACAGGTCCACTTGGAGAAATGAAATTCATATGGGATCAAGAAGCCCGGGATAAACTAAAGATACTTGTCGAGAATTGCAATCTTTCTACGACCAAGAATACAAAAACACCATTAAACAAAGAACTGAAGCCTGCATCACCAAAGAAGAAGGATAGTAAGTGTACTTCAATTGGTAAAGATAAGAATGTGCTTTCTATTCCTATGACTAACCTTGTAGGCAAGAATGATCAAGATGGTGTGCATCTGAGTGCTGCAATGTCGAACAACTACAAGAGCCTTTCATCCCAACCTATACTTAGTGCACCGCCGAAACACGCTAGTCAAACTCAGCGCCACAACCTATTCCACACTAGGTTTGTTGTGCGAGAACGAAGGGTAGAAGTCATCATTGATGGAGGAAATTGCAGCAATCTAGCAAGTCAAAACATGGTCGAGAAGCTTGGCTTGCCCACGACTCCACTTGATCAACCTTATGAGATCGAAAGGTTCAATTCAAATGGTAAGGTTCAGGTAACACACACTGCGAGAGTGAATTTCTATATTGGTTCATATTATGATTTCGTTGATTGCGATGTCATACCCATGGAAGCATGCTCACTTTTATTAGGAAGACCTTGGTTGTATGACGTCGAAGCTATTCACAATGGTAGAACCAATCAATATTCATTTATGCATTATTGTGAGAAAATAATTTTGGAACCAATGACTCCTGCTGAAATAAATAAGATTAATGCTTATAGAGTTAAAAATCATGTCCAAGAGGGTGATAAGATTGTTTGCGATGCACAAAACACTAAAACAAAGATAAATGAGGTAGTTCAATTAGATAAAACTGTGACCTCCCCTAATATTGCATTGGAAACACATGTTTCTTTGTCCCCTGTTGTCACTAACCTTTTGCAGGAGCATAAGACGGAGTCGAGGACGACTCCAATTCAAGAAGGGGAGGATGATGAGGACATCACCAGCATGGATACGATCAGTGTGACCGCTGCCCCTCCTTCCTCTCCGACCGCTACAACGACTACCGACGCTGTTCCATCTTCGTCGACGAGGGGCCTTAATCCAAAAGCCCAGCCTTTCAAGCCTTCTCCGAAGAAGCGGCGCAACAAGTCTAAGGCTCGCGAGGCCTCGACGACTCGAGGAAGGCTCACATGGAGGCCAAAGACGTCAAAAAGCCCGGTTCGGCCATCCAGCAGCACATCAACTTCAAACGGGCATAACTTGGGCTCCCGAACTCCGATTTCGGCGTGTGACCACTCGTTGGAAAGCTTAGGAGATAAGATTTCCAATGGATCGAGCCCCACAGCAAAATTCGTCCAGGAGCGTCGGGAAAATGCAGAACAATGTTTCGGGCCAGAAACTCAGGGTGCTGCGACACCGTATTTTTGGGCCTATGGCCCATGTAACTTAGGGTTTTGGTGGGTGCCCCTGTTTTGGCCGCCCCACTCCCCCTGGCCGCCGCTATATATGTGGCCGGTGCCTCTCTTTTACGCTTAGGTTTTGTTGTGTTTCGGTTGACCCCTTGTGCGTCCCTCCTCGTGTTCGCGTGTGTCGACTAGACCACCCGTGACGAGAAACAGAACCTCACCCTTTCATGAGTTGATTTATAAGTTATCATCTTGTTCTTGCTTGTTCTCGGTTGCAGCAGGTTCAAGGATCGATCGGGTTTTGACTTGGTTGATCGGTTCAGCGAGGTGACGTTGCGATTGTTTGGTTGCTGATTTTGTGGTTAGTGGCCGATCCATCTACTTCGCTGTACACCAAACCGACGTATCGTTCCTCACCAGAAGATCGGGCCGACCCCGTGCGCATCAGAACGGTCTAAAACTGCCCAAACATAAGTCTTACAAGCAAACGTTAGGATTGGTCACGCTCGTCGCGAAAAACTCCGCCGTAATTTCTTCCGCCAAAACTTGTGCATTAATTGCACCCCAGGGACTCTGTTTGCTTCAATTCTCGAGCAGTGACTGAACGGTCTAAAACTCCCCAAACATAAGTAGTACATGTAAAGAAGAGGATTGGGCATGTTCGTCCTGAAAAACTCCACCGTGTTTTCGGCCGCCAGAACTGGTGCATTAATTGCGTCCTAGGGACTCGGTTTGCACCAATATTCAAGCAGCGATGGAACGGTCTGAAACTCCCCAAACATAAGTCTTACAAGCAAAGGTGTGGATTGGTCACGTTCGTCGCGAAAAACTCCGCCGTGATTTCTTCCGCCAAAACTGGTGCATTAATTGCACCCTAGGGACTCGGTTTGCTTCAATTATAGAGCTGTGACGGAACGGAATGAAACTCCCCAAACATCTGTACTACATGGAAAGAGGAGGACTGGGCACGTTCGTCGTGAAAAACTCCACCGTAATTTCGGCCGCCCGAACTGGTGCACTAATTGCTCCCCGGGGACTCGGTTTGCTTCAATTTTCGAGCAGTGCCTGATAGGCTAAGTGTCCCGATCTTTCGATGAGAGATGAGGAAACTCTCGATCTGATTCGGAGTTTGACGTTAGCGGCCCGACTACAACCGTCCACGGCGCTTACGCCTTAGCAACCGGTACACCAATCTCCTGATTTGTTGATCCTGCCGGAGCACGAACAACGATCCTGCACGCAATCGAGAACGAGCAAGAACAAGATAACAAGCAATCTGAAATTGCTAATGTGAATATTTGAATTCAGGCAAACCAATCTGAAAGTTGGAGTCTTGTTTACACGCTTGCAGACGGTCTAATCGACACGTGCTTGCACGGACAGTAGCAAAAAGCTAAACTGATTCCTAAACAAAACCCAAGTCCTTTGTGGCGCCTATTACATGCTTTATATAGTGTAAGGGGCTGCGGAGATCAAGCACTAAGCAATATGGTACTAATCTGTTGCAGTTGGGCCGTGTGGGTTAGGAGTGGGGGGGCGCCTAGCCACCTTGGGCCAGCCGTGAGCTAGGCCCAACCTGGCCATGGCACCTCCTTATGGGCAGGCCCATCTTTATGTGGAGTCTTCATCTTCTTTACATCTTTGGCGTATGATGTCGCTTCATGAGATGGTGCTTCTCCATAATTCCATAGCACCATGTTGACCATTTGCTGACGTGCAGGAGCTCGCGTAACTGGTCCCTTCATCATTCTATCTTGTCGTTGAGTTGTCGGTGTGGCTATATCGAAGATAGTGATGTCCTCATCAGTGCCGGAACGGTCTGAAAATCCCAAACATGAGTCTTCCGTGCAACGAGGAGGATTGGGCACGTTCATCATGAAAAACTCCACCATGATTTCGGCCGCCAGAACTGGTGCATTAATTGCGTCCTAGGGACTCGGTTTGCACCAATATTCGAGCAGTGACGGAACGGTCTAAAACTCCCCAAACATAAGTCTTACAAGCAAAGGTGAGGATTGGTCACGTTTGTCGTGAAAAACTCCGCCGTGATTTCTTCCGCCAAAACTGGTGCATTAATTGGACCCCAGGGACTCGGTTTGCTTCGATTTTCGAGCAGTAACGGAACAGTCAAAATCTCCGCAATCATAAGTATTACATGCAAAGATGAGGATTGGGCACGTTCGTCGCGAAAAACTCCAACGTGATTTCGGCCGCCAGAACTGGTGCATTAATTGCGCCACACGGACTAGGTTTGTTTCAATTTTCGAGCAGTGGCGGAACGGCATTAAAATCCCAAACATGAGTCTTTCGTGCAACGAGGAGGATTGGGCACGTTCCTCGTGAAAAACTCCACCGTGATTTCTGCCGTTACAACTGGTGGATTAATTGCACCCCGAGGACACGGTTTGCTTCAATTTTGGAGTAGACAAGGAACGGTCTGAAACTCCCCAAACATATGTACTACTTGGAAATAGGAGGATTGGGCACGTTCGTCGTGACAAACTCCACCGTAATTTCGGCCGCCAGAACTGGTGCACTAATTGCACCCCGGGGACTCGGTTTGCTTCAATTTTCGAGCAGTGCCGGAACGGTCTGAAAATCCCAAACATGAATCTTTCGTGCAACGAGGTGGATTGGGCACGTTCGTCTTGAAAAACTCTACCGTGATTTCCGCCGCCAGAACTGGTGCATTAATTGCGTCCGAGGGACTCGGTTTGCACCAATATTCGAGCAGTGATGGAACGGTCTGAAACTCCCCAAACATAAGCCTTACAAGCAAAGGTGAGGATTGGTCACGTTCGTCGCGAAAAACTCCGCTGTGATTTCTTCCGCCAAAACTGGTGCATTAATTGCACCCCAGGGACTTGGTTTGCTTCAATTATCAAGCAGTGACGGAACGGTCTGAGACTCCCCAAACATCTGTACTACATGGAAAGAGGAGGATTGGGCACGTTCGTCGTGAAAAACTCCACCGTAATTTCGGCCGCTAGAACTGGTGCACTAATTGCACCCCGGGGACTCGGTTTGCTTCAATTTTCGAGCAGTGCCGAAACGGTCTCAAAATCCCAAACGTGAGTCTTCCGTGCAACGAGGAGGATTGGGCACGTTCCTCATGAAAAACTCCACCGTGATTTCGGCCGCCAGAACTGGTGCATCAATTGCGTCCTAGGGACTCGGTTTGCACCAATATTCGAGCAGTGACGGAACGGTCTGAAACTCCCCAAACATAAGTCTAACAAGCAAAGGTTAGGATTGGTCACGTTCGTCGCGAAAAACTCCGCCGTGATTTCTTCCGCCAAAACTGTTGCATTAATTGCACCCCAGGGACTCGGTTTGCTTCAATTTTCGAGCAGCGACAGAACGGTCTGAAACTCCCCAAACATAAGTAGTACATGCAAAGAAGAGGATTGGGCACGTTCGTCGAGAAAAACTCCTCCGTGATTTCGGCCGCCAGAACTGGTGCAGTAATTACGTCCTAGGGCTCGGTTTGCACCAATATTCAAGCAGTGATGGAACGGTCTGAAACTACCCAAACATAAGTCTTACAAGCAAAGGTGAGGATTGGTCACGTTCGTCGCGAAAAACTCCGCCGTGATTTCTTCCGCCAAAACTGTTGCATTAATTGCACCCCAGGGACTCGGTTCGCTTCAATTATCGAGCAGTGACGGAACGGTCTGAAACTCCCCAAACATCTGTACTACATGGAAAGAGGAGGATTGGGCACGTTCGTCGTGAAAAACTCCACCGTAATTTCGGCCGCCAGAACTGGTGCACTAATTGCACCCCGGGGACTCGGTTTGCTTCAATTTTCGAGCAGTGCCGGAACGGTCTGAAAATCCCAAACATGAGTCTTTCGTGCAACGAGGAGGATTGGGCACGTTCATCATGAAAAACTCCACCGTGATTTTGGCCGCCAGAACTGGTGCATTAATTGCGTCCAAGGGACTCGGTTTGCACCAATATTCGAGCAGTGATGGGACGGTCTGAAACTCCCCAAACATAAGTCTTACAAGCAAAGGTGAGGATTGGTCACGTTCGTCGCGAAAAACTCCGCCGTGATTTCTTCCGCCAAAACTGGTGCATTAATTGCACCCCAGGGACTCGGTTTGCTTCAATTATCGAGCAGTGACGGAACGGTCTGAAACTCCCCAAATATCTGTACTACATGGAAAGAGGAGGATTGGGCACGTTCGTCGTGAAAAACTCCACCGTAATTCCGGCCGCCAGAACTGGTGCACTAATTGCACCCCGGGGACTCGGTTTGCTTCAATTTTCGAGCAGTGCCGGAACGGTCTGAAAATCCCAAACATGAGTCTTCCGAGCAACGAGGAGGATTGGGCACGTTCATCTTGAAAAACTCCACCGTGATTTCGGCTGCCAGAACTGGTGCATTAATTGCGTCCTAGGGACTCGGTTTGCACCAATATTCGAGCAGAGACGGAACGTGATGAGGACATCAACAGCATGGATACGATCAGTGTGACCGCTGCCCCTCCTTCCTCTCCGACCGCTACAACGACTACCGACGCTGTTCCATCTTCGTCGACGAGGGGCCTTAATCCAGAAGCCCAGCCTTTCAAGCCTTCTCCGAAGAAGCGGTGCAACAAGTCTAAGACTCGCGAGGCCTCGACGACTCGAGGAAGGCTCACATGGAGGCCAAAGACGTCAAAAAGCCAGGTTCGGCCATCCAGTAGCACATCAACTTCAAACGGGCATAACCTGGGCTCCCGAACTCCGATTTCGGCGTGTGACCACTCGTTGGAAAGCTTAGGAGATAAGATTTCCAATGGATCCAGCCCCACTCCAAAATTCGTCCAGGAGCGTCAGGAAAATGCAGAACAATGTTTCGGGCCAGAAACTCAGGGTGCTGCGACACCGTATTTTTGGGCCTATGGCCCATGTAACTTAGGGTTTTGGTGGGTGCCCCTGTTTTGGCCGCCCCACTCCCCCTGGCCGCCGCTATATATGTGGCCGGTGCCTCTCTTTTACGCTTAGGTTTTGTTGTGTTTTGGTTGACCCCTTGTGCGTCCCTCCTCGTGTTCGCGTGTGTCGACTAGACCACCCGTGACGAGAAACGGAACCTCACCCTTTCATGAGTTGATTTATCAGTTATCATCTTGTTCTTGCTTGTTCTCGGTTGCAGCAGGT
This sequence comes from Raddia guianensis, assembly GCA_036346415.1. Lineage (NCBI taxonomy): Eukaryota > Viridiplantae > Streptophyta > Magnoliopsida > Poales > Poaceae > Raddia > Raddia guianensis. The sequence continues at coordinate 42,091,301 of CM070535.1, read as the reverse complement.
TCAAGGATCGATCGGGTTTCGACTTGGTTGATCGGTTCAGCGAGGTGACGTTGCGATTGTTTGGTTGCTGATTTTGTGGTTAGTAGCCGATCCATCTACTTCGCTGTACACCAAACCGACATATCGTTCCTCACCAGAAGATCGGGCCGACCCCGTGCGCATCAGAACGGTCTGAAACTGCCCAAACATAAGTCTTACAAGCAAAGGTTAGGATTGGTCACGCTCGTCGCGAAAAACTCCGCCGTAATTTCTTCCGCCAAAACTTGTGCATTAATTGCACCCCAGGGACTCGGTTTGCTTCAATTTTCGAGCAGTGACTGAACTTTCTGAAACTCCCCAAACATAAGTAGTACATGTAAAGAAGAGGATTGGGCCTGTTCGTCGTGAAAAACTCCACCGTGATTTCGGCCGCCAGAACTGGTGCATTAATTGCGTCCTAGGGACTCGGTTTGCACCAATATTCAAGCAGCGATGGAACGGTCTGAAACTCCCCAAACATAAGTCTTACAAGCAAAGGTGTGGATTGCTCACGTTCGTGGCGAAAAACTCCGCCGTGATTTCTTCCGCCAAAACTGGTGCATTAATTGCACCCTAGGGACTCGGTTTGCTTCAATTATAGAGCTGTGACGGAACGGAATGAAACTCCCCAAACATCTGTACTACATGGAAAGAGGAGGACTAGACACGTTCGTCGTGAAAAACTCCACCGTAATTTCGGCCGCCAGAACTGGTGCACTAATTGCACCCCGTGGACTCGGTTTGCTTCAATTTTCGAGCCGTGCCGGAACGGTCTGAAAATCCCAAACATGAGTCTTCCACCGTGATTTCGGCCGCCAGAACTGGTGCATTAATTGCGTCCTAGGGACTCGGTTTGCACCAATATTCGAGCAGTGACGGAACGGTCTGAAACTCCCCAAACATAAGTCTTACAAGCAAAGGTGAGGATTGGTCACGTTTGTCGTGAAAAACTCCGCCGTGATTTCTTCCGCCAAAACTGGTGCATTATTTGGACCCCAGGGACTCGGTTTGCTTCGATTTTCGAGCAGTAACGGAACGGTCTGAATCTCTGCAATCATAAGTATTACATGCAAAGAAGAGGATTGGGCACGTTCGTCGCGAAAAACTCCAACGTGATTTCGGCCGCCAGAACTGGTGCATTAATTGCGCCACATGGACTAGGTTTGTTTCAATTTTCGAGCAGTGACGGAACGGTATTAAAATCCCAAACATGAGTCTTTCGTGCAACGAGGAGGATTGGGCACGTTCGTCGTGAAAAACTCCACCGTGATTTCTGCCGTTAGAACTGGTGGATTAATTGCACCCCGAGGACTCGGTGTGCTTCAATTTTGGAGCAGACAAGGAACGGTCTGAAACTCCCCAAACATATGTACTACTTGGAAATAGGAGGATTGGGCACGTTCGTCGTGACAAACTCCACCGTAAATTCGGCCGCCAGAACTGGTGCACTAATTGCACCCTGGGGACTCGGTTTGCTTCAATTTTTGAGCAGTGCCGGAACGGTCTGAAAATCCCAAACATGAATCTTTCGTGCAACGAGGTGGATTGGGCACGTTCGTCATGAAAAACTCTACCGTGATTTCGGTCGTCAGAACTGGTGCATTAATTGCGTCCGAGGGACTCGGTTTGCACCAATATTCGAGCAGTGATGGAACGGTCTGAAACTCCCCAAACATAAGTCTTACAAGCAAAGGTGAGGATTGGTCACGTTCGTCCCGAAAAACTCCGCTGTAATTTCTTCCGCCAAAACTGGTGCATTAATTGCACCCCAGGGACTTGGTTTGCTTCAATTATCGAGCAGTGACGGAACGGTCTGAAACTCCCCAAACATCTGTACTACATGGAAAGAGGAGGATTGGGCATGTTCGTCGTGAAAAACTCCACCGTAATTTCGGCCGCCAGAACTGGTGCACTAATTGCACCCCGGGGACTCGGTTTGCTTCAATTTTCGAGCAGTGCTGGAACTGTCTGAAAATCCCAAACATGAATCTTCCGTGCAACGAGGAGGATTGGGCACGTTCGTTAAGAAAAACTCCACCGTGATTTCGTCCGCCAGAACTGGTGCATTAATTGCGTCCTAGGGACTCGGTTTGCACCAATATTCGAGGAGTGACGGAACGGTCTAAAACTCCCCAAACATAAGTCTTACAAGCAAAGGTTAGGATTGGTCACGTTCGTCGCGGAAAACTCCGCCGTGATTTCTTCCGCCAAAACTGGTGCATTAATTGCACCCCAGGGACTTGGTTTGCTTCAATTTTCGAGCAGCGACTGAACGGTCTGAAAGTGATGCGCTCTGATACCAAATGATGGGCTCACGGGTTCCCGATCTTCCGGTGAGAGGGATAACTTCGATTTGGACGGAGGATGACTTTGACGATCCGGCTACGAACCACGCAAGGATAAGCGCCCGCAATCGCTAAACCACACTCCTGATTGTTATCAACCGTGCCAAAGCCCGGATGACCTGACCACGAAGGCCTATCCTTGCATGCAATTGAAGAACTCACAAGAACAAGGATAAAGCATACACTCGAACTGAGGTTCTGAAGCTCGGAATCGATAGGTCAACCGACACTAGGGATTTCGAGAGTGTTTCTCCAATCTGGAAGACAACAACAAATGAACAAAACCTAAACAGAAAAAGAAAGAGTCTCCCCAATATATAGGGAGAGGGATGGCTCCTAGAAGGTGCTCCCACGCACTAGGAATACAGGGGGACACAGCCCAAAGTAATGGTGACGCAGCACCCAAGAAGAGCAAAAGACTGGTTCTGTTCGCGAGATGTTTTTGACTGCTGCGGCCAGCTCACTTGGAGTTTGAAGGTGAGGTCGGATCCGTTGGAAAGATGGCGAAGTTATGTTTCCAATGAGTGCTCACACGTTCCAATCGGAGTCCGTTTGCATTCTCTACGCCGTTTTTAATTCAGACTGGTCATTGATGGCCGAGTGGAATCCCTTTGCATTCCCACCATGCTTTATTGCCTTGTTGATATTTTAATGCCTTGTAGCTGGTGCTTGTTGAAGTTCCTATGCATAACATTGTTATTAGGTAGCACTCTATTCTCTAAAGTATAATTATTTAACCCAAGAAACGAGTTTACCTGATAATTGACTTGTCGCGCACTGGCTCGTGTGTTTGGTCCTTGCATGATGACCAAAGGTCGCGAGTCACTTGGAAGGACTTTGGTCATTCATCCCATCCGTGTATCCGATGTAGCGATGTCCTCATCATTCTCCCCTTCTTTATTTGGAGTCGTCCTCGACTCTAGTTGATCTTCTATTACAAAGTATGACGTGAAATCTTGATGTGCTTCTGGAGGACGAATTTGATTCCAGAACAAAGAACACTTCCACATATGCATTGGCGCCATGGTTTTCTCATTCTTCCTTTCACGAATACACATCCTCGTCTTTGGACAATCTGTAAAGGTGCTCGAGAAAAAGAACAACGTGTACGCGTGGTATATGTATGCATCAATTGTTTTATTATTCCTGTTTTCAATATGCACACAATTATGCAATGTTTTTCTCAGAAACCATTCTTTCTCAATATTTCGGCGTGATTGAATGAAAGTAGTCCTCAACTTCACTAAACATTGTGTCAAGTTGTTTGGAACAGAACATGATTTATTTGGGTCATGCAGATTATTAGCAAGTGATTCACATGTGACATATGCGCAATTGAATGGAAATCTATTTTCAAAACAGTGATCATCGAACAATTTCTTTATGTGCGAGCTACCACAATATGACACAATGGATGGCGTGTTGTAAGAATTCAACCTCAAATAAGCAAGCAAATCTGTTGTGATAAATATTTGACGAATATAAAAGGTGTTGTCCACACCATAATTTCCACTTAAATAAAATTCGCAAGTACCATCTAGTGATTTGGAACTAGAAATTTCAGCAACCTTGTCAATCATACAAGACAGTTCAATAGGTTCATCAAATAGCACATAGCACAAAGATTTATCTTGAAATGTTTCGTTAAGATTTTTGTCACAAGTAATCAATTCAACATTATGCAAATCAGGAATATTAAATTCAGAGAACGATATTTTTCTTTCAGCACAAGTGTTGTTGCAAGAACTCACCTCTTCTCGATGGATGACTACTGATCCAACACCATTATTACCTTCATTGTTCTTCTCACATGTTTTAGGTGCTGCAAGTAGTTCTTCACGCAAAATTAACCTTGAGGCAGCATGTTCTTGTCCAACCACGGATATCTTGCCATGATTTTCTTCAAGTAGTGGAGGTTGTTCAACACTTTAATTGACATCATCAAAAGGGCTATTACATGGCTCAGTTGCATTGGATCGTGGGCCAGCAATGGCGCAGTTGCAATCAACCACGTTCTGAACATGGGATGTGGATATAAGAGGTGTAACCACATTTAGCATCATGGTCGAAGGGAAAGTCCCATGCTCGACCATATCAACTTCGATCTCTTCATTCTTTCTAATCTCCTGCGAAAGGTTAGTCGAAGAAGGAGACACAAGAGCATGCAAATTGTCCATTGAATTATCTTCTTCTGCACAAATTACTTCATAAAATTTAGAAACCTCTTTCTTCCTATCATCAAGCATTTTCATTTCTTCCAAAATGTGATTTTCAGCTTTACATGCAAGCTTAACCAAGTGAGAGAGTGAGTTATAGTTTTTATTAACAATAAAGTCCTGGATTTCTTGATTAAGCCCTCTCAAAAACCGAAGTTCAGTAGCTTCCTCGCATTCATCTAACCCACAACGCAGCAAATGATTTTGCAATTGTTCAAAGTAATCCTTAACACTTTTGTTCCCTTGTTTCAAATGTTGAAGTTTAGTGTACAAAAAATCAGCATGGTAATCAGGAACATACATATCTCTCATAAGTCTCTTCATGACATTCCAGTTATGAGGTGGTCCATCTTTTCTAGTATTCCACCATATTAACGTAAATCCATTTAGCACACTAGTGGCAGCCTTAATCTTTTGTTTTTCAGTCAAGTCATATTTCCTAAATTCATTGTCAACCGTAATTTCCCAATCAATGTAAGCTTTAGGATCATATGTAATACTAAGGCAAGGTACACTTCAGATTACCTTGTTCAATATTTGAAGATGGTCCATCATTCTTGTTGATCTGGCAAATCTTCCTTCCAACATGAGGAGAGCTCTCATGCAAAGTGCAGTCCAATTCTCGCATGTTCGATGTTCGTCGTTGCTTATTGCCAGCAGTGAAGATCACTCCATTCATCTGATATTGCTTGAAACCGTTATCTCCATAAAACCCTGCCATGGTTAGTAGGAAACAAGGATAGCACACAAAAATATGTGAAACCCTATCAACTATTAGGTGCTGGAAATATTGAGGGTCACATCTCTCTCAAGCTCTTACCAAGTTCTTACCAATTCTTACAAATGCAACAAGTGGTTCAACCGGCGGCTGGTTCGTGACAAACCGATCTTAAGTGTGAGTAAAGCGATTGCAAGGTTATCACCTGTATGGTTAGTAGAAAGTGGAGCTTGGATAGGCTATGTATGAGTAGCAATGGAAACAATCAATTAATTTCAGATTTGCACAAATTGAATAAGTGTTCAAACTAGCACATAGCCTATGTTGCTGATCAAACAAAGATGTATTGTAGGCTTAAGCAAATATGTTGGTATGAAAACAAGTGCTAGACACTCAGCAAGTCACGGATTTGCACTATGGAACATGGAAACGCAAGTTTGAATCAACCTGTAGTTTTCTGTTTTTCAGCCCTCAGGACAGCAGGTTGGTATTTTGGCCGTAATTTTTTGTCCGGTGCCTCTTTGCTTATGAAATTTTTTACACTTCTTCCTGACGGCTTTTTCAACAACTTTTGTTTTGGGCCAACTTTCTGAAAACGAATATAGAAATTCTCACAAAATTCACAAGTGGACTGATCTACAGATTTCAGGACAGCAACAAGGTCTGAATCAAACATCCATAAGTCCTTGGTTCTTTCATGTATGGGGTTGAAAATTGGTAGGTTGATAGAACAACAAGTCTGGAATCTTCTCCTTTTGGTTTCACTCAAAAAGGATTAGGGAATAGGGAGATATGGCGTTTTTAGCGGCAGCTGCAGAAATGGGAAATTTCTGGCCGAGGTTGGTCATTTTGTTTTTGGGTGTTATAGGTGGAATTTGGTACGGGGAGATGAACAAGAAGACGAACAGCAACAAGACAACACTAGAACGAACACAAACTCAACTTAACAAACAGAAATAACCAATTGAAAATGCACAAAGGGGCTTGGACAGCGGGTAAATAATCTTTTTGTGGGGCAAACTTTTTCTATACTATAGGAAGAACACAACTATACAAGATACAAACTCACTGGTCAACCGTCGCTCTGATACCAAATGATGCGCTCACGGGTTCCCGATCTTCCGGTGAGAGGGATAACTTCGATTTGGGCGGAGGATGACTTTGATGATCCGGCTACGAACCACGCAAGGATAAGCGCCCGCAATCGCTAAACCACACTCCTGATTGCTATCAACCGTGCCAAAGCCCGGATGACCTGACCACGAAGGCCTATCCTTGCAAGCAATCGAAGAACTCGCAAGAACAAGGATAAAGCATACACTCGAACTGAGGTTCTAAAGCTCGGAATCGATAGGTCAACCGACACTAGGGATTTCGAGAGTGTTTCTCCAATCTGGAAGACAACAACAAATGAACAAAACCTAAACAGAAAAAGAAAGAGTCTCCCCAATATATAGGGAGAGGGATGTGATGCGCACGGGGTCGGCCCCGATCTTCTGGTGAGGAACGATACGTCAGTTTGGTGTACAGCGAAGTAGATGGATCGGCTACTAACCACGAGATCAGCAACCAAGCAATCGCAACGTCACCTCGCTAAACCGATCAACCAAGTCGAAACCCGATCGATCCTTGAACCTGCTGCAACCGAGAACAAGCAAGAACAAGATGATAACTTATATCTCAACTCATGAAAGGGTGAGGTTCTGTTTCCCGTATCGGGCGGTCTAGTCGACACGCGCAATCTCGGGGAGGGACACACAAAGGGTCTACCAAACACAACAAAATCTAAGCGTAAAAGAGAGTCACCGGCCACATATATAGCGGCGGCCAGGAGGTGTAGGGCGGCCAAGACAGGGGCACCCACCAAAACCCTAAGTTACATGGGCCATAGGCCCAAAAATACGGTGTCGCAGCACCCTGAGTTTCTGGCCCGAAACATTGTTCTGCATTTTCCTGACGATTCTGGACGAATTTAGGTGTGGGGCTGGATCCGTTGAAAAGCTTATCTCCTAAGCTTTCTAACGAGTGGTCAAACGCCGAAATCGGAGTTCGGGAGCCCAAGTTATTCCCGTTTGAAGTTGATGTGCTGCTGGATGGCCGAACCGGGCTTTCTGACGTCCTTGGCCTCCATGTGGGCCTTCCTCGAGTCGTCGACGCCTCGCGAGTCTTACACTTGTTGCGCCGCTTCTTCGGAGAAGGCTTGAAAGGCTGGGCTTCTGGATTAGGGCCCCTCGGCGACGAAGATGGAGCAGCGTCGGTAGTCGTTGTAGCGGTAGGAGAGGAAGGAGGGGCAGCGGTCACACTGATCGTATCCATGCTGGTGATGTCCTCATCAGGATGGCTCCTAGAAGGTGCTCCCACGCACTAGGAATACAGGGGGACACAGCCCAAAGTAATGGTGACGCAGCACCCAAGAAGAGCAAAAGACTGGTTCTGTTCGCGAGATGTTTTTGTCTGCTGCGGCCAGCTCACTTGGAGTTTGAAGGTGAGGTCAGATCCGTTGGAAAGATGGCGAAGTTATGTTTCCAATGAGTGCGCACACGTTCCAATCGGAGTCCGTTTGCATTCTCTAGGCCGTTTTTAATTCAGACTGGTCATTGATGGCCGAGTGGAATCCCTTTGCATTCCCACCATGCTTTATTGCCTTGTTGATATTTTAATGCCTTGTAGCCGGTGCTTGTTGATGTTCCTGTGCATAACATTGTTATTAGGTAGCACTCTATTCTCTAAAGTATAATTATTTAACCCAAGAAACGAGTTTACCTGATGACTTGTCGCGCACTGGCTCGTGTGTTTGGTCCTTGCATGATGACCAAAGGTCGCGAGTCACTTGGAAGGACTTTGGTCATTGATCCCATCCGTGTATCCGATGCAGCGATGTCCTCATCAGAAAGTCCCCAAAACACACCGTAATTTGGGCATGTTCGTCGTGAAAAACTCCACCGTAATTTCGGCCGCCAGAACTGGTGCACTAATCGCATCCCGGGGACTCGGTTTGCTTCAATTTTCGAGCAGTGCTGGAACGGTTTGAAAATCCCAAACATGAATCTTTCGTGCAACGAGGAGGATTGGGCACGTTCGTCATGAAAAACTCTACCGTGATTTCGGCCTCCAGAACTGGTGCATTAATTGCGTCCTAGGGACTCGGTTTGCACCAATATTCGAGCAGTGACGGAACGGTTTGAAAATCCCAAACATGAATCTTTCGTGCAACGAGGAGGATTGGGCACGTTCGTCATGAAAAACTCTACCGTGATTTCGGCCGCCAGAACTGGTGCATTAATTGCGTCCTAGGGACTCGGTTTGCACCAATATTCGAGCAGTGACGGAACGATCTGAAACTCCCCAAACATAAAGTCTTGCAAGCAAAGGTGAATTTGGTCACGTTTGTCGTGAAAGACTCCCATGTTCAAAACGTGGTTGATGGCAATTGCGCCAATGCTGGCCCACAATCCATTGCAACTGAGCCATGTAATCGTGCATTTGATGATGTCAATTTAAATGTTGAACCACCTCCACTACTTGAAGAAAATGATGGCAAGTTAATTTCGCATGAAGAAGAACTACTTGCAACACCTAAAATATCTGAGAAGAACAATAAAGGTAATAATGGTGTTGAATCGGTAGTCATCCATCAAGAAGTGGTGAGTTCTTGCAACAACACTTGTGCTGAAAGTAAAATATCGTTCTTTAAATTTAATATTCCTGATTTGCATAATGTTGAATTGATTACTTGTGACAAAAATCTTAACGAAGCATTTCAAGATAAATCTTTGGGCTATGTGCTATTTGATAAACCTATTGAACTGTCTTGTATGATTGACAAGGTTGCTGAAATTTCTAATTCCAAAACACTAGATGGCACTTGCAAATTTTATTTGAGTGGAGATTATGGTGTGCACAACACATTTCAAGTTCGTCAAATATTTATCACAACCGATTTGCTTGCTGATTTAAGGTTGAATTCTTACAACACGCCATCCATTGTGGCATATGGTGGTAGCTCGCACAGAAAGAAATTATTTGATGATCCCTGTTTTGAAAAGAGATCTCCATTCGTTTGCTCATATGTCACATGTGAATCACTTATTAAAAATTTGCATGGCCCAAATAAAACATGTTTCCTTTCAAACAACTTGACACAATGTTTAGTAAAATCGAGGACTACTTTCATTCAATCACGCCGAAATGATGAGAAGGAATGGTTTCTGGGAAAATCATTACATAATTGTTTCCATATTGAAAGCGAGAATGGCAAAACAATTGATGCATACATATACCACGCGTACACGTTGTTCTTTCTCTTGAGTACCTTTGCAGATTGTCAAAAGATGAGTACGTGTATTCGTAAAGGGAAGAATGAGAAGACCATGGCACCAACACATATGTGGAAGTGTTTCTTTTTCTGGAATCTAGTTCGTCCCCCAGAAGCACATCTAGATTTCATGTCATACTATGCAATAGAAGATCAACTGGAGTCGAGGACGACTTCAAATAAAGAAGGGGAGAATGATGAGCACATTGCTACATCGGATACACCCATGGGATCAATGACCAAAGTCCTTCCAAGTGACCCGCGACCTTTGATCTTCATGCAAGGGCAAAACACACGAGCCAGTGCGCGACAAGTTAATTATCTGGTAAACTCGTTTCTTTGGTTAAATAATTATAATTATGAGAATAGACCGCTGCCTAATAATATTCTTATACTTAGGAACATGGGCATGCACCAGCTTGGAGGCATTAAATCACCAACAAGAGCAATAAAGCATAGTGGGAATGCAAAGTGATTCCACTCGGCCATCAATGACCAGTCTGAATTAAAAACGGCCTAGAGAATGCAAACGGACTCCGATTGGAACGTGTGAGCACTCATTGGAAAGATAACTTCGCCATCTTTCCAACGGATCCTACCGCAGCTTCAAATTCCAAGTGAGCTGGCCGCAGCAGTCAAAAACATCTCGCGAACAGAACAGTCTTTTGCTCTTCTTGGGTGCTGCGTCACCTTTAATTTGGGCTAAGTCCCCATGTATTCCTGCTGCGTGAGAGCACCTTCTAGAGTCATCTCCCCTATCTATATATAGGACAAGCCTCTCCCATTTCTCATTAGGTTTTGTTCATTTGTTGTTTGTCTTCCAGAATGGAGAAACACTCTCGAAATCCCTAGTGTCGGCTGACCTATCGATTCCGAGCTTCAGAACCTCAGTTCGAGTGTATGCTTTATCCTTGTTCTTGCGAGTTCTTCGATTGCTTGCAAGGATAGACCTTCGTGGTCAGGTCATCCGGGCTTTGGCACGGTTGATAACAATCAGGAGTGTGGTTTAGCGATTGCGGGCGCTTATCCTTGCGTGGTTCGTAGCCGGATCGTCAAAGTCATCCTCCGCCCAAATCGAAGTTATCCCTCTCACCGGAAGATCGGGAACCCGAGAGCGCATCATTTGGTATCAGAGCGCATCATAAGTAGTACATGCAAAGAAGAGGATTGGGCACGTTCGTCGTGAAAAACTCCACCGTGATTTCGGCCGACAGAACTCCTGCATTAATTGCGTCCTAGGGACTCGGTTTGCACCAATATTCGAGCAGTGACGGAACGGTCTGAAACTCCCCAAACATAAGTCTTACAAGCAAAGGTGAGGATTGGTCACGTTCGTCGCGAAAAACTCCGCCGTGATTTCTTCCGCCAAAACTGGTGCATTAATTGGACCCCAGGGACTCGGTTTGCTTCAATTTTCGAGCAGTGACGGAACGGTCTGAAACTCCCCAAACATAAGTAGTACATGCAAAGAAGAGGATTGGGCACGTTCGTCGCGAAAAACTCCACCGTGATTTCGGCCGCCAGAACTGCTGCATTAATTGTGCCACACAGACTCGGTTTGTTTCAATTTTCGAGCAGTGACGGAACGGTCTGAAAATCACAAACATGAGTCTTTCGTGCAACGAGGAGGATTGGGCACGTTCGTCGTGAAAAACTCCACCGTGATTTCGGCCGCCAGAATTGGTGGATTAATTGCACCCCAGGGACTCGGTTTGTTTCAATTATCGAGCAGTGACGGAACGGTCTGAAACTCCCCAAACATCTGTACTACATGGAAAAAGGAGTATTGGGCACGTTCGTCGTGAAAAACTCGACCGTAATTTCGGCCGCCAGAACTGGTGCACTAATTACACCCCGGGGACTCGGTTTGCTTCAATTTTCGAGCAGTGCCGGAACGGTCTGAAACTCCCCAAACATAAGTAGTCCATGCAAAGAAGAGGATTGGGCACGTTCGTCGTGAAAAACTCCACCGTGATTTCGGCCGACAGAACTCCTGCATTAATTGCGTCCTAGGGACTCGGTTTGCACCAATATTCGAGCAGTGACGGAACGGTCTGAAACTCCCCAAACATAAGTCTTACAAGCAAAGGTGAGGATTGGTCACGTTCGTCGCGAAAAACTCCGCCGTGATTTCTTCCGCCAAAACTGGTGCATTAATTGGACCCCAGGGACTCGGTTTGCTTCAATTTTCGAGCAGTGACGGAACGGTCTGAAACTCCCCAAACATAAGTAGTACATGCAAAGAAGAGGATTGGGCACGTTCGTCGCGAAAAACTCCACCGTGATTTCGGCCGCCAGAACTGCTGCATTAATTGTGCCACACAGACTCGGTTTGTTTCAATTTCCGAGCAGTGACGGAACGGTGTTAAAATCCCAAACATGAGTCTTTCGTGCAACGAGGAGGATTGGGCACGTTCGTCGTGAAAAACTCCACCGTGATTTCGGCCGCCAGAACTGGTGGATTAATTGCACCCCAGGGACTCGGTTTGTTTCAATTTTCGAGCAGTGACGGAACGGTCTGAAACTCCCCAAACATCTGTACTACATGGATAGAGGAGTATTGGGCACGTTCGTCGTGAAAACTCCACCGTAATGACGGCCGCCAGAACTGGTGCACTAATTACACCCCGCGGACTCGGTTTGCTTCAATTTTCGAGCAGTGCCGGAACGGTCTGAAACTCCCCAAACACAAGTAGTACATGCAAAGAAGAGGATTGGGCACGTTCGTCGTGAAAAAATCCACCGTGATTTCGGCCGACAGAACTGCTGCATTAATTGCGTCCAAGGGACTCGGTTTGCACCAATATTCAAGCAGTGACGGAACGGTCTGAAACTCGCCAAGCATAAGTCTTACAAGCAAAGGTGAGGATTGGTCACGTTCGTCGCGAAAAACTCCGCCGTGATTTCTCCCGCCAAAACTGGTGCGTTAAGTAGACCCCAGGGACTCGGTTTGCTTCAATTTGCGAGCTGTGACGGAACGGTCTGAAACTCCCCAAACATAAGTAGTACATGCAAAGAAGAGGATTGGGCACGTTCGTCGCGAAAAACTCCACCGTGATTTCGGCCGCCAGAACAGCTGCATTAATTGTGCCACACAGACTCGGTTTGTTTCAATTTTCGAGCAGTGACGGAACGGTCTGAAAATCACAAACATGAGTCTTTCGTGCAACGAGTAGGATTGGGCACGTTCGTCGTGAAAAACTCCACCGTGATTTCGGCAGCCAGAACTGGTGCATTAATTGCGTCCTAGGGACTCGGTTTGCACCAATATACGAGCAGTGCGGAACGGTCTGAATTTCCCCAAACATAAGTCTTACAAGCAAAGGTGAGGATTGGTCACGTTCGTCGCGAAAAACTCCGCCGTGATTTCTTCCGCCAAAACTGGTGCATTAATTGGACCCCAGGGACTCGGTTTGCTTCAATTTTCGAGCAGTGACGGAACGGTTTGAAACTCCCCAATCATAAGTATTACATGCAAAGATGAGGATTGGGCACGTTCGTCGCGAAAAACTCCAGCGTGATTTCGGCCGCCAGAACTGGTGCATTAATTGCGCCACACGGACTCGGTTTGTTTCAATTTTCGAGCATTGACGGATCGGTGTTAAAATCCCAAACATGAGTCTTTCGTGCAACGAGGAGGATTGGGCACGTTCGTCGTGAAAAACTCCACCGTGATTTCGGCCGTCACAACTGGTGGATTAATTGCACCACAGGGACTCGGTTTGCTTCAATTTTCGAGAAGTGACGGAATGGTCTGAAACTCCCCAAACATCTGTACTACATGGAAAGAGGAGGATTGGGCACGTTCGTCGTGAAAAACTCCACCGTAATTTCGGCCGCCAGAATTGGTGCACTAATTACACCCTGGGGACTCGGTTTGCTCCAATTTTCGAGCAGTGCCGGAACGGTCTGAAACTCCCCAAACATAAGTAGTACATGCAAAGAAGAGGATTGGGCACGTTCGTCGTGAAAAACTCCGCCGTAATTTCGGCCGACAGAACTGCTGCATTAATTGCGTCCTAGGGACTCGGTTTGCACCAATATTCGAGCAGTGACGGAACGGTCTGAAACTCGCCAAACATAAGTCTTACAAGCAAAGGTGAGGATTGGTCACGTTCATCGCGAAAAACTCCGCCGTGATTTCTTCCGCCAAAACTGGTGCATTAATTGGACCACAGGGACTCGGTTTGCTTCAATTTTCGAGGAGTGACGGAACGGTCTGAAACTCCCCAAACATAAGTAGTTCATGCAAAGGAGAGGATTGGGCACGTTCGTCGCGAAAAACTCCACCGTGATTTCGGCCGCCAGAACTGGTGCATTAATTGTGCCACACAGACTCGGTTTGTTTCAATTTTCGAGCAGTGACGGAACGGTCTGAAAATCACAAACATGAGTCTTTCGTGCAACGAGGAGGATTGAGCACGTTCGTCGTGAAAAACTCCACCGTGATTTCGGCAGCCAGAACTGTTGCATTAATTGCGTCCTAGGGACTCGGTTTGCACCAATATTCGAGCAGTGCGGAACGGTCTGAAACTTCCCAAACATAAGTCTTACAATCAAAGGTGAGGATTGGTCACGTTCGTCGCGAAAAACTCCGCCGTGATTTCTTCCGGCAAAACTAGTGCATTAATTGGACCCCAGGGACTCGGTTTGCTTCAATTTTCGAGCAGTGTCGGAATGGTCTGAAACTCCCCAAACATCTGCACTACATGGAAAGAGGAGGATTGGGCACGTTCGTCGTGAAAAACTCCACCGTAATTTCGGCCGCCAGAACTGGTGCACTAATTACACCCCGGGGACTCGGTTTGCTGCAATTTTCGAGCAGTGCCGGAACGGTCTGAAACTCCCCAAACATAAGTAGTACATGCAAAGAAGAGGATTGGGCACGTTCGTCGTGAAAAACTCCACCGTGATTTCGGCAGCCAGAACTGGCGCATTAATTGCGTCCTAGGGACTCGGTTTGCACCAATATTCGAGCAGTGCGGAACGGTCTGAAACTCCCCAAACATAAGTCTTACAAGCAAAGGTGAGGATTGGTCACGTTCGTCGCGAAAAACTCCACCGTGATTTCTTCCGCCAAAACTGGTGCATTAATTGGATCCCAGGGACTCGGTTTGCTTCAATTTTCGAGCAGTGACGGAATGGTCTGAAACTCCCCAAACATCTGCACTACATGGAAAGAGGACGATTGGGCACGTTCGTCGTGAAAAACTCCACCGTAATTTCGGCCGCCAGAATTGGTGCACTAAGTACACCCCGGGGACTCGGTTTGCTCCAATTTTCGAGCAGTGCCGGAACGGTCTGAAACTCCCCAAACATAAGTAGTACATGCAAAGAAGAGGATTGGGCACGTTCGTCGTGAAAAAGTCCACCGTGATTTCGGCCGACAGAACTGCTGCATTAATTGCGTCCTAGCGACTCGGTTTGCACCAATATTCGAGCAATGACGGAACGGTCTGAAACTCCCGAAACATAAGTAGTACATGCAAAGAAGAGGATTGGGAACGTTCGTCGCGAAAAACACCACCGTGATTTCGGCCGCCAGAACTGCTGCATTAATTGCGTCCTAGGGACTCGATTTGCACCAATATTCGAGCAGTGCGGAACGGTCTGAAACTCTCCAAACATAAGTCTTACAAGCAAAGGTGAGGATTGGTCACGTTCGTCGCGAAAAACTCCGCCGTGATTTCTTCCGCCAAAACTGGTGCATTAATTGGACCCGAGGGACTCGGTTTGCTTCAATTTTCGAGGAGTGACGGAACGGTCTGAAACTCCCCAATCATAAGTATTACATGCAAAGATGAGGATTGGGCATGTTCGTCGCGAAAAACACCAGCGTGATTTCGGCCGCCAGAATGCGCACGGACTCGGTTTGTTTCAATTTTCGAGCAGTGATGGAACGGTGTTAAAATCCCAAACATGAGTCTTTCGTGCAACGAGGAGGATTGGGCACGTTCGTCCTGAAAAACTCCACCGTGATTTCGGCAGCCAGAACTGGCGCATTAATTGCGTCCTAGGGACTCGGTTTGCACCAATATTCGAGCAGTGCGGAACGGTCTGAAACTCCCCAAACATAAGTCTTACAAGCAAAGGTGATGATTGGTCACGTTCGTCGTGAAAAACTCCGCCGTGATTTCTTCCGCCAAAACTGGTGCATTAATTGGACCCCAGGGACTCGGTTTGCTTCAATGTTCGAGGAGTGACGGAACGGTCTGAAACTCCCCAAACATAAGTAGTACATGCAAAGGAGAGGATTGGGCACGTTCGTCGCGAAAAACTCCACCGTGATTTCGGCCGCCAGAACTGCTGCATTAATTGTGCCACACAGACTCGGTTTGTTTCAATTTTCGAGCAGTGACGGAACGGTCTGAAAATCACAAACATGAGTCTTTCGTGCAACGAGGAGGATTGGGCACGTTCGTCGTGAAAAACTCCACCGTGATTTCGGCAGCCAGAACTGTTGCATTAATTGCGACCTAGGGACTCGGTTTGCACCAATATTCGAGCAGTGCGGAACGGTCTGAAACTCCCCAAACATAAGTCTTACATGCAAAGGTGAGGATTGGTCACGTTCGTCGCGAAAAACTCCGCCGTGATTTCTTCCGCCAAAAGTAGTGCATTAATTGGACCCCAGGGACTCGGTTTGCTTCAATTTTCGAGCAGTGACGGAATGGTCTGAAACTCCCCAAACATCTGCACTACATGGAAAGAGGAGGATTGGGCACGTTCGTCGTGAAAAACTCCACCGTAATTTCGGCCGCCAGAATTGGTGCACTAATTACACCCCGGGGACTCGGTTTGCTCTAATTTTCGAGCAGTGCCGGAACGGTCTGAAACTCCCCAAACATAAGTAGTACATGCAAAGAAGAGGATTGGGCACGTTCGTCGTGAAAAACTCCACCGTGATTTCGGCCGACAGAACTGCTGCATTAATTGCGTCCTAGCGACTCGGTTTGCACCAATATTCGAAGACTGGCGGAACGGTCTGAAACTCCCCAAACATAAGTAGTACATGCAAAGAAGAGGATTGGGCACGTTCGTCGCGAAAAACTCCACCGTGATTTCGGCCACCAGAACTGCTGCATTAATTGCGTCCTAGGGACTCGATTTGCACCAATATTCGAGCAGTGCGGAACGGTCTGAAACTCCCCAAACATAAGTCTTACAAGCAAAGGTGAGGATTGGTCACGTTCGTCGCGAAAAACTCCGCCGTGATTTCTTCCGCCAAAACTGGTGCATTAATTGGACCCGAGGGACTCGGTTTGCTTCAATTTTCGTGATGAGGACATCACTACGTCTGTTACACCCATGGGATCAGTGACCAAAGTCGTTCCAAGTTACCCGCGACCTTTGATCATCATGCAAGGACCAAAAACATGAGACAGTGCGCGGCAAGTCAATTATCAGGTAAACTCGTTTCTTGGGTTAAATAATTACATTTTGAAGAATAGATTGCTACCTAATAACAATATTATGCATAGGAACTTCAACAAGCACCAGGTACAAGGCATTAACACCAATCAAGGCAATGAAGTATGGTGGGAATGCAATGGGATTCCACTCGGCCATCAATGACCAGTCTGAATTAAAAACGGTCTAGAGAATGCAAACGGACTCCGATTGGAACGTGTGAGCACTCATTGGAAGGATAACTTCGCCATCTTTCCAACGGATCCATCCTCACCATCAAATTCCAAGTGAGCTGGCCGCAGCAGTCAAAAACATCCCGCGAACAGAACTAGTCTTTTGCTCTCCTTGGGTGCTGTGTCACCATTAATTTGGGCTGAGTCCCCATGTATTCCTGCTGCGTGAGTGCATCTCCAAGAGTCATCTCCCTGCTCTATATATAGGACAACCCTCTCCCTTTTCTCGATAGGTTTTGTTCATTTGTTGTTGTCTTCCAGATTGGAGAAACACTCTCGAAATCCCTAGTGTCGGTTGACCTATCGATTCCGAGCTTCAGAACCTCAGTTCGAGTGTGTGCTTTATCCTTGTTCTTGCGAGTTCTTCGATTGCTTGCAAGGATAGACCTTCGTGGTCAGGTCATCCGGGCTTTGGCACGGTTGATAACAATCAGGAGTGTGGTTTAGCGATTGCGGGCGCTTATCCTTGCGTGGTTCGTAGCCGGATCGTCAAAGTCATCCTCCGCCCAAATCGAAGTTATCCTCTCACCGGAAGATCGGGAACCCGTGAGCGCATCATTTGGTATCAGAGCGACGGTTGACCGGTGAGTTTGTATCTTGTTTAGTTGTGTGTGTTCTTCCTATAGTACAGAAAATTTGCCCTACAAAAAGATTGTTTACCCGCTGTCCAAGCCCCTTTGTGCCTTTTCAATCAGTTATTTCAGTTTCTTAATTTGAGTTTGTGTTCGTCTTAGTGTTGTCTTGTTGCTGTTCATCTTCTTGTTCATCTCCCCACCCCAAATTCCACCTATAACACCCAAAAACAAAAAGACCAATCTCGCCCAGAAATTTCCCATTTCTGCAGCTGCCCCTAAAACGACATATCTCCCAGCTCCCTTATCCTTTTGAGTGAAACCAAAAGGAGAAGATCCCATACTTGTTCTTCTATCATCCTGCCAATTTTCAACCCCATACATGAAAGAACCAAGGAGTAATGGATGTTTGATTCAGACCTTGTTGCTGTCCTGAAATCTGTAGATCAGTCCACTTGTGAATTTTGTGCGAATTTCTCTGTTCGTTTTCAGAAAGTTCGTCCAAAACAAAAGTTGTTGAAAACGTCGTCAGGAAGAAGTGTAAAAAATTTCATAAGCATAGAGGCACCTGACAAAGAGTTACGGCCAAAATACCAACCTGCTGTCTTGTGGACTGAAAAAAACAGAAGTTGGTTCAAATTTGTGTTTTCCTGTTCCATAGTGTAAATTCGTGACTTGCTGAGTGTCTAGCACTTGTTGTCATCTCTACACACTTGCTTAAGCCTATTATACATCTTTGTTTGATCAGCAACATAGGCTATGTGCTAGTTTGAACACTTATTCAAATTGGGCAAATTTAAAATTAGCTGATTGTTTCCATTGCTACTCATATAAAACCTGTCCAAGCTCCACTTTCTACTAACCATACAGGTGATAGCCTTGCAATCGCTTTACTCAGACATAAGATTGGTTTATCACGAACCAGCCACCGGTTGAACTACTTGCTGCATTTGTAAGAATTGGTAAGAACTTGGTAAGAGCTTGCGAGATGTGACCCTCAATATTTCCAGCACCTAGTAGTTGATAGGGTTTCACATATTTTGTGTGCTATCCTTGTTTGCTACTAACCATGGCAGGGTTTTATGGACATAATGGTTCCAAGCAATATCGTGAGAATGGAAGAATGATCACGGTGGCGACAACAAACAAAATACATCGATCAAGCGAGAATTGATGACAACTTTCATGAGGGCTCTCATCATCTTGAAAGGAAGGCTAGCAGGACCAATAAGAACGATGCGCCATCTCCAACTCATGAACAAGGTAATCTGAAGTGTATCTTGCCTCCTCTCGGTATTACATATGATCCTAAAGCGTACATTGATTGGGAAATTGCGGTTGACAATGAATTTAGAAAATATGACTTGTCTGAAAAACAAAAGATTAAGGCTGCCACTAGTGTGCTAAATGGATTTACGTTAATATGGTGGAATACTAGAAAAGAGGGACAACCTCATGACTGGAATGCCATGAAGCGACTTATGAGAGATATGTATGTTCCTGATTACCATGCTGATTTTTTATACACTAAACTTCAACGTTTGAAACAAGGCAACAAAAGTGTTAAGGATTACTTTGGACAATTGCAAAATCATTTGTTGCGTTGTGGTTTAGATGAATGCGAAGAAGCTACTGAACTTCGGTTTTTGAGAGGGCTTAATCAAGAAATCCAGAACATTCTTGTTAATAAAATTTATAACTCACTCTCTCATTTGGTTAAGCTTGCTTGCAAAGCTGAAAATCACATTTTGGAAGAAATTAAAATGCTTGATGCTAGAAAGAAAGAGGTTTCTAAATGTTTTGAAGTAATTTGCGCAGAAAAAGATAATTCAATGGACAATTTGTATGCTCTTGTGTCTCCTTTTTCGACTAACCTTTTGCAGGAGCTTGAAAAGAATGAAGAGATCGAAGTTGATATGGTCGAGCATGGGACATTCCCTTCGACCACGGTGTTAGATGAGATTGCACATTCCATTCCCATTAACAAGATCATGGTTGATAGCACTTGCGCCATTGATGGACCATGGTCTAATGGAAATAAGATACATCGCAACATACTTGTTGATGAAACATTGAGTGCTGCACAATTTACACCAGTTCAAGAGAATTGTGATGAGATTACTATGGTTGCCAAAGAAACACCTGTTACAACACCTACATCATCTGAGAAGAACATTGAAGGTAATATTGGTGTTGAATCGATAGTCATTCACGAAGAAGAGGTGAGTTCTTGCAACAACACTTGTGCTGAAAGAAAATATCTTGTGCTAAATTTAATACATTTGATTTGCAAAATATTGAATTGATTACTCACGACAAAGTTCTTTGGAAGGCATTTCAAGATAAAACTTTGTGCTATGTGCTATTTGATGAACCTAAAGAATTGTCTAGTGTGATTGATAAGATAGCTGAAATTTCTAAATTCAAATCACTAGATGGTACTTGCAAATTTTACTTGATTGGAGATTATGGTCTGGACACCACATGTCATATATGTCAAATGTTTATCACAACCGATTTGCTTGCTGATTTAAAATTAAATTATTGCAACACGCCATCCATTGTGTCGTATTGTGGTAGCTCGCGGACAAAGGAATTGTTTGATGATGACTGTTTTAAAAAGAGATCTCCATTCATTTGCTCATATGTCACATGTAAATCACTTGTTAAAAATCTGCATGGCACAAATAAATCATGTTCTCATCCAAACAAGTTGACACAATGTTTAGCAAAGTTGAGGATAACTTTCATTCAATCACGCTTGAAATGATGAGAAGGAATGGTTTATAGGACAAACATTACAAAATTGTTTCCATATTGAAAGCGAGAATGACAAAACAATTGATGCCTATATATACCACGCGTACACATTGTTCTTTTTCTCGAGCACCTTTGCAGATTGCCAAAAGATGAGGACGTCTATTCGTGAAGATGGGAAGAATGAGAAGATCATGGCACCAATGCATATGTGGAAGTGTTCCTTATTCTGGAATCTAGTTCGTCCCCCAGAAGCACATCAAGATTTCACGTCATACTATGTAATAGAAGATCAACTAGAGTCGAGGACGACTCCAAATAAAGAAGAGGAGGATGATGAGGACATCACTACGTCGGTTACACCCATGGGATCAGTGACCAAAGTCGTTCCAAGTTACCCGCGACCTTTGATCATCATGCAAGGACCAAAAACATGAGACAAGGGCGGCAAGTCAATTATCGTAAACTCGTTTCTTGGGTTAAATAATTACATTTTGAAGAATAGATTGCTACCTAATAACAATATTATGCATAGGAACTTCAACAAGCACCAGGTACAAGGCATTAACACCAATCAAGGCAATAAAGCATGGTGGGAATGCAAAGCGATTCCACACAGCTTTCAATGACCAGTCTGAATTCAAAAAGGTCTAATAAATGCAAACGGACTCTGATTAGAACGTGTGAGCACTCATTGAAAAGATAACTTCGCCATCTTTCCAACGGATCCATCCTCACCATCAAATTCCAAGTGAGCTGGCCGCAGCAGTCAAAAACATCCCGCGAACAGAACTAGTCTTTTGCTCTCCTTGGGTGCTGTGTCACCATTAATTTGGGCTGAGTCCCCATGTATTCCTGCTGCGTGAGTGCATCTCCAAGAGTCATCTCCTGCTCTATATATAGGACAACCCTCTCCTTTTCTCGATAGGTTTTGTTCATTTGTTGTTGTCTTCCAGATTGGAGAAACACTCTCGAAATCCCTAGTGTCGGTTGACCTATCGATTCCGAGCTTCGAACCTCGGTTCGAGTGTGTGCTTTATCCTTGTTCTTGCGAGTTCTTCGATTGCTTGCAAGGATAGACCTTCGTGGTCAGGTCATCCGGGCTTTGGCACGGTTGATAACAATCAGGAGTGTGGTTTAGCGATTGCGGGCGCTTATCCTTGCGTGGTTCGTAGCCGGATCGTTAAAGTCATCCTCCGCCCAAATCGAAGTTATCCTCTCACCGGAAGATCGGGAACCCGTGAGCGCATCATTTCGAGGAGTGACGGAACGGTCTGAAACTCCCCAATCATAAGTATTACATGCAAAGATGAGGATTGGGCATGTTCGTCGCGAAAAACACCAGCGTGATTTCGGCCGCCAGAACTGGTGCATTAATTGCGCCACACGGACTCGGTTTGTTTCAATTTTCGAGCAGTGACGGAACGGTGTTAAAATCCCAAACATGAGTCTTTCGTGCAACGAGGAGGATTGGGCACGTTCGTCCTGAAAAACTCCACCGTGATTTCGGCAGCCAGAACTGGCGCATTAATTGCGTCCTAGGGACTCGGTTTGCACCAATATTCGAGCAGTGCGGAACGGTCTGAAACTCCCCAAACATAAGTCTTACAAGCAAAGGTGAGGATTGGTCACGTTCGTCGCGAAAAACTCCGCCGTGATTTCTTCCGCCAAAACTGGTGCATTAATTGGACCCCAGGGACTCGGTTTGCTTCAATTTTCGAGGAGTGACGGAACGGTCTGAAACTCCCCAAACATAAGTAGTACATGCAAAGGAGAGGATTGGGCACGTTCGTCGCGAAAAACTCCACCGTGATTTCGGCCGCCAGAACTGCTGCATTAATTGTGCCACACAGACTCGGTTTGTTTCAATTTTCGAGCAGTGACGGAACAGTCTGAAAATCACAAACATGAGTCTTTCGTGCAACGAGGAGGATTGGGCACGTTCGTCGTGAAAAACTCCACCGTGATTTCGGCAGCCAGAACTGTTGCATTAATTGCGTCCTAGGGACTCGGTTTGCACCAATATTCGAGCAGTGCGGAACGGTCTGAAACTCCCCAAACATAAGTCTTACATGCAAAGGTGAGGATTGGTCATGTTCGTCGTGAAAAACTCCGCCGTGATTTCTTCCGCCAAAAGTAGTGCATTAATTGGACCCCAGGGACTCGGTTTGCTTCAATTTTCGAGTAGTGACGGAGTGGTCTGAAACTCCCCAAACATCTGCACTACATGGAAAGAAGAGGATTGGGCACGTTCGTCGTGAAAAACTCCACCGTAATTTGGCCGCCAGAATTGGTGCACTAATTACACCCCGGGGACTCGGTTTGCTCCAATTTTCGAGCAGTGCCGGAACGGTCTGAAACTCCCCGTACATAAGTAGTACATGCAAAGAAGTGGATTGGGCACGTTCGTCGTGAAAAACTCCACCGTGATGTCGGCCGACAGAACTGCTGCATTAATTGCGTCCTAGCGACTCGGTTTGCACCAATACTCGAGCAATGACGGAACGGTCTGAAACTCCCCAAACATAAGTAGTACATGCAAAGAAGGGGATTGGGCACGTTCGTCCCGAAAAACACTACCGTGATTTCGGCCGCCAGAACTGCTGCATTAATTGCGTCCTAGGGACTCGATTTGCACCAATATTCGAGCAGTGCGGAACGGTCTGAAACTCCACAAACATAAGTCTTACAAGCATAGGTGAGGATTGGTCACGTTCGTCGCGAAAAACTCCGCCGTGATTTCTTCCGCCAAAACTGGTGCATTAATTGGACCCGAGGGACTCGGTTTGCTTCAATTTTCGAGGAGTGACGGAACGGTCTGAAACTCCCCAATCATAAGTATTACATGCAAAGATGAGGATTGGGCATGTTAAATCGCGAAAAACACCAGCGTGATTTCGGCCGCCAGAACTGGTGCATTAATTGCGCCACACGGACTCGGTTTGTTTCAATTTTCGAGCAGTGACGGAACGGTGTTAAAATCCCAAACATGAGTCTTTCGTGCAACGAGGAGGATTGGGCACGTTCGTCCTGAAAACTCCACCGTGATTTCGGCAGCCAGAACTGGCGCATTAATTGCGTCCTAGGGACTCGGTTTGCACCAATATTCGAGCAGTGCGGAACGGTCTGAAACTCCCCAAACATAAGTCTTACAAGCAAAGGTGAGGATTGGTCACGTTCGTCGCGGAAAACTCCGCCGTGATTTCTTCCGCCAAAACTGGTGCATTAATTGGACCCCAGGGACTCGGTTTGCTTCAATTTTCGAGGAGTGACGGAACGGTCTGAAACTCCCCAAACATAAGTAGTACATGCAAAGGAGAGGATTGGGCACGTTCGTCGCGAAAAACTCCACCGTGATTTCGCCGCCGAAGCTGCTTTGACATTGTGCCACCACGACTCGGTTTGTTTCAATTTTCGAGCAAAGGACGGAACGGTCTGAAAATCACAAACATGAGTCTTTCGTGCAACGAGGAGGATTGGGCACGTTAAATCGTGAAAAACTCCACCGTGATTTCGGCAGCCAGAACTGTTGCATTAATTGCGTCCTAGGGACTCGGTTTGCACCAATATTCGAGCAGTGCGGAACGGTCTGAAACTCCCCAAACATAAGTCTTACATGCAAAGGTGAGGATTGGTCACGTTCGTCGCGAAAAACTCCGCCGTGATTTCTTCCGCCAAAAGTAGTGCATTAATTGGACCCCAGGGACTCGGTTTGCTTCAATTTTCGAGTAGTGACGGAGTGGTCTGAAACTCCCCAAACATCTGCACTACATGGAAAGAAGAGGATTGGGCACGTTCGTCGTGAAAAACTCCACCGTAATTTGGCCGCCAGAATTGGTGCACTAATTACACCGGGGACTCGGTTTGCTCAATTTTCGAGCGGTGCGGAACGGTCTGAAACTCCCGTACATAAGTAGTACATGCAAAGAAGTGGATTGGGCACGTTCGTCGTGAAAAACTCCACCGTGATGTCGGCCGACGTAAGCTGCTGCATTAATTGCGTCCTAGCGACTCGGTTTGCACCAATACTCGAGCAATGACGGAACGGTCTGAAACTCCCCAAACATAAGTAGTACATGCAAAGAAGGGGATTGGGCACGTTCGTCCCGAAAAACACTACCGTGATTTCGGCCGCCAGAACTGCTGCATTAATTGCGTCCTAGGGACTCGATTTGCACCAATATTCGAGCAGTGCGGAACGGTCTGAAACTCCACAAACATAAGTCTTACAAGCATAGGTGAGGATTGGTCACGTTCGTCGCGAAAAACTCCGCCGTGATTTCTTCCGCCAAAACTGGTGCATTAATTGGACCCGAGGGACTCGGTTTGCTTCAATTTTCGAGGAGTGACGGAACGGTCTGAAACTCCCCAATCATAAGTATTACATGCAAAGATGAGGATTGGGCATGTTCGTCGCGAAAAACACCAGCGTGATTTCGGCCGCCAGAACTGGTGCATTAATTGCGCCACACGGACTCGGTTTGTTTCAATTTTCGAGCAGTGACGGAACGGTGTTAAAATCCCAAACATGAGTCTTTCGTGCAACGAGGAGGATTGGGCACGTTCGTCCTGAAAACTCCACCGTGATTTCGGCAGCCAGAACTGGCGCATTAATTGCGTCCTAGGGACTCGGTTTGCACCAATATTCGAGCAGTGCGGAACGGTCTGAAACTCCCCAAACATAAGTCTTACAAGCAAAGGTGAGGATTGGTCACGTTAAATCGCGGAAAACTCCGCCGTGATTTCTTCCGCCAAAACTGGTGCATTAATTGGACCCTGGGACTCGGTTTGCTTCAATTTTCGAGGAGTGACGGAACGGTCTGAAACTCCCCAAACATAAGTAGTACATGCAAAGGAGAGGATTGGGCACGTTAAATCGCGAAAAACTCCACCGTGATTTCGCCGCCGTAATCGCTGCATTAATTGTGCCACACGACTCGGTTTGTTTCAATTTTCGAGCAGGACGGAACGGTCTGAAAATCACAAACATGAGTCTTCGTGCAACGAGGAGGATTGGGCACGTTAAATCGTGAAAAACTCCACCGTGATTTCGGCAGCCGTAATCGTTGCATTAATTGCGTCCTAGGGACTCGGTTTGCACCAATATTCGAGCAAAGGCGGAACGGTCTGAAACTCCCCAAACATAAGTCTTACATGCAAAGGTGAGGATTGGTCACGTTAAATCGCGAAAAACTCCGCCGTGATTTCTTCCGCCAAAAGTAGTGCATTAATTGGACCCTGGGACTCGGTTTGCTTCAATTTTGAAAGTGACGGAATGGTGGAAACTCCCCAAACATCAGCACTACATGGAAAGAGGAGGATTGGGCACGTTCGTCGTGAAAAACTCCACCGTAATTTCGGCCGCCAGAATTGGTGCACTAATTACACCCCGGGGACTCGGTTTGCTCCAATTTTCGAGCAGTGCCGGAACGGTCTGAAACTCCCCAAACATAAGTAGTACATGCAAAGAAGAGGATTGGGCATGTTCGTCGTGAAAAACTCCACCGTGATTTCGGCCGACAGAACTGCTGCATTAATTGCGTCCTAGCGACTCGGTTTGCACCAATATTCGAGCAATGACGGAACGGTCTGAAACTCCCCAAACATTAGTAGTACATGCAAAGAAGAGGATTGGGCACGTTCGTCGCGAAAAACTCCACCGTGATTTCGGCCGCCAGAACTGCTGCATTAATTGCGTCCTAGGGACTCGATTTGCACCAATATTCGAGCAGTGCGGAACGGTCTGAAACTCACCAAACATAAGTCTTACAAGCAAAGGTGAGGATTGGTCACGTTCGTCGCGAAAAACTCCGCCGCAATTTCTTCCGCCAAAACTGGTGCATTAATTGGACCCGAGGGACTCGGTTTGCTTCAATTTTCGAGAAGTGACGGAACGGTCTGAAACTCCCCAATCATAAGTATTACATGCAAAGATGAGGATTGGGCATGTTCGTCGCGAAAAGCACCAGCGTGATTTCGGCCGCCAGAACTGGTGCATTAATTGCGCCACACGGACTCGGTTTGTTTCAATTTTCGAGCAGTGACGGAACGGTGTTAAAATCCGAAACATGAGTCTTTCGTGCAACGAGGAGGATTGGGCACGTTCGTCCTGAAAAACTCCAGCGTGATTTCGGCAGCCAGAACTGGCGCATTAATTGCGTCCTAGGGACTCGGTTTGCACCAATATTCGAGCAGTGCGGAACGGTCTGAAACTCCCCAAACATAAGTCTTACAAGCAAAGGTGTGGATCGGTCACGTTCGTCGCGAAAAACTCCGCCGTGATTTCTTCCGCCAAAACTGGTGCATTAATTGGACCCCAGGGACTCGGTTTGCTTCAATTTTCGAGGAGTGACGGAACGGTCTGAAACTCCCCAAACATAAGTAGTACATGCAAAGGAGAGGATTGGGCACGTTCGTCGCGAAAAACTCCACCGTGATTTCGGCCGCCAGAACAGCTGCATTAATTGTGCCACACAGACTCGGTTTGTTTCAATTTTCGAGCAGTGACGGAACGGTTAGAAAATCATAAACATGAGTCTTTCGTGCAACGAGGAGGATTGGGCACGTTCGTCGTGAAAAACTCCACCGTGATTTCGGCAGCCAGAACTGTTGCATTAATTGCGTCCAAGGGACTCGGTTTGCACCAATATTCGAGCTGTGCGGAACGGTCTGAAACTCCCCAAACATAAGTCTTACATGCAAAGGTGAGGATTGGTCACGTTCGTCGCGAAAAACTCCGCCGGGATTTCTTCCGCCAAAAGTAGTGCATTAATTGGACCCCAGGGACTCGGTTTGCTTCAATTTTCGAGCAGTGACGGAATGGTCTGAAACTCCCCAAACATCTGCACTACATGGAAAGAGGTGGATTGGGCACGTTCGTCGTGAAAAACTCCACCGTAATTTCGGCCGCCAGAATTGGTGCACTAATTACACCTCGGGGACTCGGTTTGCTCCAATTTTCGAGCAGTGCCGGAACGGTCTGAAACTCCCCAAACATAAGTAGTACATGCAAATAAGAGGATTGGGCACGTTCGTCGCGAAAAACTCCACCGTGATTTCGGCCGCCAGAACTGCTGCATTAATTGCGTCCTAGGGACTCGATTTGCACCAATATTCGAGCAGTGCGGAACGGTCTGAAACTCCCCAAACATAAGTCTTACAAGCAAAGGTGAGGATTGGTCACGTTCGTCGCGAAAAACACGCCGTGATTTCTTCCGCCAAAACTGGTGCATTAATTGGACCACAGGGACTCGGTTTGATTCAATTTTCGAGCAGTGACGGAACTGTCTGAAACTCCCCAATCATAAGTATTACATGCGAAGATTAGGATTGGGCACGTTCGTCGCGAAAAACTCCAGCATGATTTCGGCCGCCAGAACTGGTGCATTAATTGCGCCACACGGGCTCGGTTTGTTTCAATTTTCGAGCAGTGACGGAACGGTGTTAAAATCCCAAAGATGAGTCCTTCGTGCAACGAGGAGGATTGGGCACGTTCGTCGTGAAAAACTCCAGCGTGATTTCGGCCGC
This sequence comes from Raddia guianensis, assembly GCA_036346415.1. Lineage (NCBI taxonomy): Eukaryota > Viridiplantae > Streptophyta > Magnoliopsida > Poales > Poaceae > Raddia > Raddia guianensis. The sequence goes on along the minus strand of CM070535.1, from coordinate 42,063,190 downwards.
CAGAACTGGTGGATTAATTGCACCCCAGGGACTCGGTTTGTTTCAATTTTCGAGCAGTGACGGAACGGTCTGAAACTCTCCAAACATCTGTACTACATGGAAAGAGGAGTATTAGGCACGTTCGTCGAGAAAAACTCCACCGTAATTTCGGCCGCCAGAACTGGTGCACTAATTACACCCCGGGGACTCGGTTTGCTTCAATTTTCGAGCAGTGCCGGAACGGTCTGAAACTCCCCAAACATAAGTAGTACATGCAAAGAAGAGGATTGGGCACTTTCGTCGTGAAAAACTCCACCGTGATTTCGGCCGACAGAACTGCTGCATTAATTGCGACCAAGGGACTCGGTTTGCACCAATATTCAAGCAGTGACGGAACGGTCTGAAACTCGCCAAGCATAAGTCTTACAAGCAAAGGTGAGGATTGGTCACGTTCGTCGTGAAAAACTCCGCCGTGATTTCTCCCGCCAAAACTGGTGCATTAATTAGACCCCAGGGACTCGGTTTGCTTCAATTTGCGAGCAGTGACGGAACGGTCTGAAACTCCCCAAACATAAGTAGTACATGCAAAGCAGAGGATTGGGCACGTTCGTCGCGAAAAACTCCACCGTGATTTCGGCCGCCAGAACTGCTGCATTAATTGTGCCCCACAGACTCGGTGTGTTTCAATTTTCGAGCAGTGACGGAACGGCCTGAAAATCACAAACATGAGTCTTTCGTGCAACGAGTAGGATTGGGCACGTTCGTCGTGAAAATCTCCACCGCGATTTCGGCAGCCAGAACTGGTGCATTAATTGCGTCCTAGGGACTCGGTTTGCACCAATATTCGAGAAGTGCGGTACGGCCTGAAATTCCCCAAACAAAAGTCTTACAAGCAAAGGTGAGGATTGGTCACGTTCGTCGTGAAAAACTCCGCAGTGATTTCTTCCGCCAAAACTGGTGCATTAATTGGACCCCAGGGACTCGGTTTGCTTCAATTTTCGTGGCGGAGCAAAGGACGAACGGTCTGAAACTCCCCAATCATAAGTATTACATGCAAATATGAGGATTGGGCACGTTCGTCGCGAAAAACTCCAGCGTGATTTCGGCCGCCAGAACTGGTGCATTAATTGCGCCACACGGACTCGGTTTGTTTCAATTTTCGAGCATGGACGGATCGGTGTTAAAATCCCAAACATGAGTCTTTCGTGCAACGAGGAGGATTGGGCACATTCGTCGTGAAAAACTCCACCGTGATTTCGGCCGTCACAACTGGTGGATTAATTGCACCACAGGGACTCGGTTTGCTTCAATTTTCGAGCAGTGACGGAATGGTCTGAAACTCCCCAAACATCTGTACTACATGGAAAGAGGAGGATTGGACACGTTCGTCGTGAAAAACTCCACCGTGATTTCGGCCGACAGAACTGCTGCATTAATTGCGTCCTAGCGACTCGGTTTGCACCAATATTCGAGCAATGGCGGAACGGTCTGAAACTCCCCAAACATAAGTAGTACATGCAAAGGAGAGGATTGGGCACGTTCGTCGCGAAAAACTCCACCGTGATTTCGCCGCCGTAGCAATTTGCATTAATTGTGCCACACAGACTCGGTTTGTTTCAATTTTCGAGCAGTGACGGAACGGTTAGAAAATCACAAACATGAGTCTTTCGTGCAACGAGGAGGATTGGGCACGTTCGTCGTGAAAAACTCCAGCGTGATTTCGGCCGCCAGAACTGGTGGATTAATTGCACCCCAGGGACTCGGTTTGTTTCAATTTTCGAGCAGTGACGGAACGGTCTGAAACTCTTCAAACATCTGTACTACATGGAAAGAGGAGTATTAGGCACGTTCGTCGTGAAAAACTCCACCGTAATTCGCCGCCGTAAGCGGTGCACTAATTACACCCCGGGGACTCGGTTTGCTTCAATTTTCGAGCAGTGCCGGAACGGTCTGAAACTCCCCAAACATAAGTAGTACATGCAAAGAAGAGGATTGGGCACGTTCGTCGTGAAAAACTCCACCGTGATTTCGGCCGACAGAACTGCTGCATTAATTGCGACCAAGGGACTCGGTTTGCACCAATATTCAAGCAGTGACGGAACGGTCTGAAACTCGCCAAGCATAAGTCTTACAAGCAAAGGTGACGGAACGGTTTGAAAATCACAAACATGAGTCTTTCGTGCAACGAGTAGGATTGGGCACGTTCGTCGTGAAAATCTCCACCGCGATTTCGGCAGCCAGAACTGGTGCATTAATTGCGTCCTAGGGACTCGGTTTGCACCAATATTCGAGAAGTGCGGTACGGCCTGAAATTCCCCAAACAAAAGTCTTACAAGCAAAGGTGAGGATTGGTCACGTTCGTCGTGAAAAACTCCGCAGTGATTTCTTCCGCCAAAACTGGTGCATTAATTGGACCCCAGGGACTCGGTTTGCTTCAATTTTCGAGCAGTGACGGAACGGTCTGAAACTCCCCAATCATAAGTATTACATGCAAATATGAGGATTGGGCACGTTCGTCGCGAAAAACTCCAGCGTGATTTCGGCCGCCAGAACTGGTGCATTAATTGCGCCACACGGACTCGGTTTGTTTCAATTTTCGAGCATGGACGGATCGGTGTTAAAATCCCAAACATGAGTCTTTCGTGCAACGAGGAGGATTGGGCACATTCGTCGTGAAAAACTCCACCGTGATTTCGGCCGTCACAACTGGTGGATTAATTGCACCCGAGGGACTCGGTTTGCTTCAATTTTCGAAAGGACGGAATGGTCTGAAACTCCCCAAACATCTGTACTACATGGAAAGAGGAGGATTGGACACGTTCGTCGTGAAAAACTCCACCGTGATTTCGGCCGACAGAACTGCTGCATTAATTGCGTCCTAGCGACTCGGTTTGCACCAATATTCGAGCAATGGCGGAACGGTCTGAAACTCCCCAAACATAAGTAGTACATGCAAAGGAGAGGATTGGGCACGTTCGTCGCGAAAAACTCCACCGTGATTTCGGCCGCCAGAACAGCTGCATTAATTGTGCCACACAGACTCGGTTTGTTTCAATTTTCGAGCAGTGACGGAACGGTTAGAAAATCACAAACATGAGTCTTTCGTGCAACGAGGAGGATTGGGCACGTTCGTCGTGAAAAACTCCAGCGTGATTTCGGCCGCCAGAACTGGTGGATTAATTGCACCCGTGGACTCGGTTTGTTTCAATTTTCGAGCAGTGACGGAACGGTCTGAAACTCTTCAAACATCTGTACTACATGGAAAGAGGAGTATTAGGCACGTTCGTCGTGAAAAACTCCACCGTAATTTCGGCCGCCAGAACTGGTGCACTAATTACACCCCGGGGACTCGGTTTGCTTCAATTTTCGAGCAGTGCCGGAACGGTCTGAAACTCCCCAAACATAAGTAGTACATGCAAAGAAGAGGATTGGGCACGTTCGTCGTGAAAAACTCCACCGTGATTTCGGCCGACAGAACTGCTGCATTAATTGCGACCAAGGGACTCGGTTTGCACCAATATTCAAGCAGTGACGGAACGGTCTGAAACTCGCCAAGCATAAGTCTTACAAGCAAAGGTGACGGAACGGTTTGAAAATCACAAACATGAGTCTTTCGTGCAACGAGTAGGATTGGGCACGTTCGTCGTGAAAATCTCCACCGCGATTTCGGCAGCCAGAACTGGTGCATTAATTGCGTCCTAGGGACTCGGTTTGCACCAATATTCGAGAAGTGCGGTACGGCCTGAAATTCCCCAAACAAAAGTCTTACAAGCAAAGGTGAGGATTGGTCACGTTAAATGCGTGAAAAACTCCATGATGATTTCTTCCGCCAAAACTGGTGCATTAATTGGACCCTGTGGACTCGGTTTGCTTCAATTTTCGAGCAAAGGACGAACGGTCTGAAACTCCCCAATCATAAGTATTACATGCAAATATGAGGATTGGGCACGTTAAATCGCGAAAAACTCCAGCGTGATTTCGCCGCCGTAATCGGTGCATTAATTGCGCCACACGGACTCGGTTTGTTTCAATTTTCGAGCATGGACGGATCGGTGTTAAAATCCCAAACATGAGTCTTTCGTGCAACGAGGAGGATTGGGCACATTCGTCGTGAAAAACTCCACCGTGATTTCGGCCGTCACAACTGGTGGATTAATTGCACCACAGGGACTCGGTTTGCTTCAATTTTCGAGCAGTGACGGAATGGTCTGAAACTCCCCAAACATCTGTACTACATGGAAAGAGGAGGATTGGGCACGTTCGTCGTGAAAAACTCCACCGTGATTTCGGCCGACAGAACTGCTGCATTAATTGCGTCCTAGCGACTCGGTTTGCACCAATATTCGAGCAATGGCGGAACGGTCTGAAACTCCCCAAACATAAGTAGTACATGCAAAGAAGAGGATTGGGCACGTTCGTCGCGAAAAACTCCACCGTGATTTCGGCCGCCAGAACTGCTGCATTAATTGCGTCCTAGGGACTCGATTTGCACCAATATTGAGCAAAGGCGGAACGGTCTGAAACTCCCCAAACATAAGTCTTACAAGCAAAGGTGAGGATTGGTCACGTTAAATCGCGAAAAACACGCCGTGATTTCTTCCGCCAAAACTGGTGCATTAATTGGACCCGGGGACTCGGTTTGATTCAATTTTCGAGCGGTGTGATGAATCTGTCTCGAAACTCCCCAATCATAAGTATTACATGCAAAGATTAGGATTGGGCACGTTCGTCGCGAAAAACTCCAGCGTGATTTCGGCCGCCAGAACTGGTGCATTAATTGCGCCACACGGGCTCGGTTTGTTTCAATTTTCGAGTAGTGACGGAACGGTGTTAAAATCCCAAACATGAGTCTTTCGTGCAACGAGGAGGATTGGGCACGTTCGTCGTGAAAAACTCCAGCGTGATTTCGGCCGCCAGAACTGGTGGATTAATTGCACCCCAGGGACTCGGTTTGTTTCAATTTTCGAGCAGTGACGGAACGGTCTGAAACTCTTCAAACATCTGTACTACATGGAAAGAGGAGTATTAGGCACGTTCGTCGTGAAAAACTCCACCGTAATTTCGGCCGCCAGAACTGGTGCACTAATTACACCCCGGGGACTCGGTTTGCTTCAATTTTCGAGCGGTCTGCGGAGCGGTCTGAAACTCCCCAAACATAAGTAGTACATGCAAAGAAGAGGATTGGGCACGTTCGTCGTGTGAAAAACTCCACCGTGATTTCGCCGACGTAATCGCTGCATTAATTGCGACCAAGGGACTCGGTTTGCACCAATATTCAAGCAAATGTGAACGGTCGAAACTCGCCAAGCATAAGTCTTACAAGCAAAGGTGACGGAACGGTTTGAAAATCACAAACATGAGTCTTTCGTTAACGAGTAGGATTGGGCACGTTCGTCGTGAAAATCTCCACCGTGATTTCGGCAGCCAGAACTGGTGCATTAATTGCGTCCTAGGGACTCGGTTTGCACCAATATTCGAGCAGTCTTGGCACGGCCTGAAATTCCCCAAACAAAAGTCTTACAAGCAAAGGTGAGGATTGGTCACGTTCGTCGTGAAAAACTCCGCATGATTTCTTCCGCCAAAACTGGTGCATTAATTGGACCCTGAGGGACTCGGTTTGCTTCAATTTTGAGCGGTGTGGAACGGTCTGAAACTCCCCAATCATAAGTATTACATGCAAATATGAGGATTGGGCACGTTAAATGAAAAACTCCAGCGTGATTTCGCCTCCGAGGCGGTGCATTAATTGCGCCACACGGACTCGGTTTGTTTCAATTTTCGAGCATTGACGGATCGGTGTTAAAATCCCAAACATGAGTCTTTCGTACAACGAGGAGGATTGGGCACATTAAATCGTGAAAAACTCCACCGTGATTTGGCCGTCACAACTGGTGGATTAATTGCACCACAGGGACTCGGTTTGCTTCAATTTTCGAGCAGTGACGGAATGGTCTGAAACTCCCCAAACATCTGTACTACATGGAAAGAGGAGGATTGGGCACGTTCGTCGTGAAAAACTCCACCGTAATTTCGGCCGCCAGAATTGGTACACTAATTACACCCCGGGGACTCGGTTTGCTCTAATTTTCGAGCAGTGCCGGAACGGTCTGAAACTCCCCAAACATAAGTAGTACATGCAAAGAAGAAGAGGATTGGGCACGTTCGTCGTGAAAAACTCCACCGTGATTTCGGCCGACAGAACTGCTACATTAATTGCGTCCTAGGGACTCGGTTTGCACCAATATTCGAGCAGTGACGGAACGGTCTGAAATTCGCCAAACATAAGTCTTACAAGCAAAGGTGAGGACTGGTCACATTCAACGCGAAAAACTCCGCCGTGATTTCCTCCGCCAAAACTGGTGCATTAATCGGACCCCAGGGACTCGGTTTGCTTCAATTTTCGAGCAGTGACGGAACGGTCTGAAACTCCCCAAACATAAGTAGTACATGCAAAGAAGAGGATTGGGCACGTTCGTCGTGAAAAACTCCACCGTGATTTCGGCCGCCAGAACTGGTGCATTAATTGCGTCCTAGGGACTCGATTTGCACCAATATTCGAGCAGTGCGGAACGGTCTGAAACTCCCCAAACATAAGTCTTACAAGCAAAGGTGAGGATTGGTCATGTTCGTCGTGAAAAACTCCGCCGTGATTTCTTCCGCCAAAACTGGTGCATTAGTTGGACCCCAGGGACTCGGTTTGCTTCAATTTTCGAGGAGTGACGGAACGGTCTGAAACCCCCCAAACATAAGTAGTACATGCAAAGGAGAGGATTGGGCACGTTCGTCGCGAAAAACTCCACCGTGATTTCGGCCGCCAGAACTGCTGCATTAATTGTGCCACACAGACTCGGCTTGTTTCAATTTTCGAGCAGTGACGGAACGGTCTGAAAATCACAAACATGAGTCTTTCGTGCAACGAGGAGGATTGGGCACGTTCGTCGTGAAAAAATCCACCGTGATTTCCGCAGCCAGAACTGTTGCATTAATTGCGTCCTAGGGACTCGGTTTGTACCAATATTCGAGCAGTGCGGAACGGTCTGAAACTACCCAGACATAAGTCTTACAAGCAAAGGTGAGGATTGGTCACGTTCGTCGCGAAAAACTCCGCCGTGATTTCTTCCGCCAAAACTGGTGCATTAATTGGACCCGAGGGACTCGGTTTGCTTCAATTTTCGAGCAGTGACGGAACGGTCTGAAACTCCCCAATCATAAGTATTACATGCAAAGATGAGGATTGGGCACGTTCGTCGCGAAAAACACCAGCGTGATTTCGGCCGCCAGAACTGCTGCATTAATTGCGCCACACGGGCTCGGTGTGTTTCAATATTCGAGCAGTGACGGAACGGTGTTAAAATCCCAAACATGAGTCTTTTGTGCAACGAGGAGCATTGGGCACGTTCGTCGTGAAAAACTCCACCGTGATTTCGGCAGCCAGAACTGGCGCATTAATTGCGTCCTATGGACTCGGTTTGCACCAATATTCGAGCAGTGCAGAACGGTCTGAAACTCCCCAAACATAAGTCTTACAAGCAAAGGTGAGGATTGGTCACGTTCGTCGCGAAAAACTCCGCCGTGATTTCTTCCGCCAAAACTGGTGCATTAATTGGACCCCAGGGACTCGGTTTGCTTCAATTTCCGAGCAGTGACGGAATGGTCTGAAACTCCCCAAACATCTGCACTACATGGAAAGAGGAGGAATGGGCACGTTCGTCGGGAAAAACTCCACCGTAATTTCGGCCGCCAGAATTGGTGCACTAATTACACCCGGGGACTCGGTTTGCTCCAATTTTCGAGCATTGCCGGAACGGTCTGAAACTCCCCAAACATAAGTAGTACATCCAAAGAAGAGGATTGGGCACGTTCGTCGCGAAAAACTCCACCGTGATTTCGGCCGCCAGAACAGCTGCATTAATTGTGCCACACAGACTCGGTGTGTTTCAATTTTCGAGCAGTGACGGAACGGTCTGAAAATCACAAACATGAGTCTTTCGTTCAACGAGGAGGATTGGGCACGTTCGTCGTGAAAAACTCCACCGTGATTTCGGCAGCCATAACTGATGCATTAATTGCGTCCTAGGGACTCGGTTTGCACCAATATTCGAGCAGTGCGGAACGGTCTGAAACTCCCCAAACATAAGTCTTACAAGCAAAGGTGAGGATTGGTCACGTTCGTCGCGAAAAACTCCGCCGTGATTTCTTCCGCCAAAACTGGTGCATTAATTGGACCCCAGGGACTCGGTTTGCTTCAATTTTCGAGCAGTGACGGAATGGTCTGAAACTCCCCAAACATAAGTAGTACATCCAAAGAAGAGGATTGGGCACGTTCGTCGCGAAAAACTCCACCGTGATTTCGGCCGCCAGAACTGCTGCATTAATTGCGCCACACGGACTCGATTTGTTACAATTTTCAAGCAGTGACGGAACGGTGTAAAAATCCCAAACATGTGTCTTTCGTGCAACGAGGTGGATCGGGCACGTTCGTCGTGAAAAACTCCACCGTGATTTCGGCCGCCACAACTGGTGGATTAATTATACCCCAGGGACTCGGTTTGCTTCAATTTTCGAGCAGTGACGGAATGGTCCGAAACTCCCCAAACATCTGTACTACATGGAAAGAGGAGGATTGGGCACGTTCGTCTTGAAAAACTCCACCGTAATTGCGGCCGCCAGAATTGGTGCACTAATTACACCCCGGGGACTCAGTTTGCTCCAATTTTCGAGCAGTGCCGGAACGGTTTGAAACTCCCCAAACATAAGTAGTACATGCAAAGAAGAGGATTGGGCACGTTCGTCGCGAAAAACTCCACCGTGATTTCGGCAGCCAGAACTGGTGCATTAATTGCGTCCTAGGGACTCGGTTTGCACCAATATTCGAGCAGTGCGGAACGGTCTGAAACTCCCCAAACATAAGTCTTACAAGCAAAGGTGAGGATTGGTCACGTTCGTCGCGAAAAACTCCGCCGTGATTTCTTCCGCCAAAACAGGTGCATTAATTGGACCCCAGGGAGTCGGTTTGCTTCAATTTTCGAGCAGTGACGGAACGGTCTGAAACTCCCAAATCATAAGTATTACATGCAAAGATGAGGATTGGGCACGTTCGTCGCGAAAAACTCCAGCGTGATTTCGGCCGCTAGAACTGGTGCATTAATTGCGCCACACGGACTCGGTTTGTTTCAATTTTCGAGCAGTGACGGAACGGTGTTAAAATCCCAAACATGAGTCTTTCGTGCAACGAGGAGGATTGGGCACGTTCGTCGTGAAAAACTCCACCGTGATTTCGGCCGGCACAACTGGTGGATTAATTGCACCCCAGGGACTCGGTTTGCTTCAATTTTCGAGCAGTGACGGAAGGGTCCGAAACTCCCCAAACATCTGTACTACATGGAAAGAGGAGGATTGGGCACGTTCGTCGTGAAAAACTCCACCGTAATTGCGGCAGCCTGAACTGGTGCATTAATTGCGTCCTAGGGACTCGGTTTGCACCAATATTCGAGCAGTGCGGAACGGTCTGAAACTCCCCAAACATAAGTCTTACAAGCAAAGGTGAGGATTGGTCACGTTCGTCGTGAAAAACTCCGCCGTGATTTCTTCCGCCAAAACAGGTGCATTAATTGGACCCCAGGGACTCGGTTTGCTTCAATTTTCGAGCAGTGACGGAACGGTCTGAAACTCCCAAATCATAAGTATTACATGCAAAGATGAGGATTGGGCACGTTCGTCGCGAAAAACTCCAGCGTGATTTCGGCCGCTAGAACTGGTGCATTAATTTCGCCACACGGACTCGGTTTGTTTCAATTTTCGAGCAGTGACGGAACGGTGTTAAAATCCCAAACATGAGTCTTTCGTGCAACGAGGAGGATTGGGCACGTTCGTCGTGAAAAACTCCACCGTGATTTCGGCCACCACAACTGGTGGATTAATTGCACCCCAGGGACTCGGTTTGCTTCAATTTTTGAGCAGTGACGGAATGGTCCGAAACTCCCCAAACATCTGTACTACATGGAAAGAGGAGGATTGGGCACGTTCGTCGTGAAAAACTCCACCGTAATTGCGGCAGCCAGAACTGGTGCATTAATTGCGTCCTAGGGACTCGGTTTGCACCAATATTCGAGCAGTGCGGAACGGTCTGAAACTCCCCAAACATAAGTCTTACAAGCAAAGGTGAGGGTAGGCTGTATTGCCAATCAAGAGCATGCAGGTCGGATTGCCCAATTAATCCTAAACGTCGGAATGCACTTGAAACCGTCGGATTGAACGCGCATATTGCGGAATCGGTAAAACCCAGTATATTTGAGACTAGTTGGCAGGAGTGAAAACACGGATTTGGCACAAGTAGTGAAGCTAGGAGGTTGGCACGCTTCCAAAAATCCGTGATCGGTTAATCCCAGAACATTTTACGGTTGTTAAGTCGAAACGGAAAGTTGAATTCACAAACATGGCCGGTAATGGACTGGGACGCTGCGTAAATTCACCGTGTGGCGAGGCTGATTCTCCAAATATGACCGGTAGTGCAAATTGATTAACGAAAAACCGGCTAATCCCAAACTGATTGCAAATGGTGATTGGTCATTCGGATGATTGCATGTGAAATGCCGTACTCATTTCTTCGCGAGAGTTGAACGTCTAAACTCCATAATTGGAGTAGAGGAGGGAACTCCGGATTCACGTATAGAGTTGGCAGCGTCGTGAACTCCCCAACTTCTGCAATGGTGAACAGGGATGCTCATCGAAACTACGGTACTTCCGATATTGGAAAGAGTGTGGGACGCTAAAATCGGAGCACTCACCTGCCTGCATTTCGAGAGCATGAGGCAAGGTCTGAAACCCCATAGTAGTCATGACAAGATTGTCAAACACCAGGGGTTTTGCAAATACGTGATTCGGCAGATGCAAACTCGCCACTAATCTTCGTGCAAAGTGAGTGGCAGTAATCGGCAAACTCCCTAATTTACAGCAAGGTAGGGGTATCGTAGAACTCGTGACTTCTCCGCAATTTGCAAAACTAACTTGACGACTCAATTGGCGAGTTCGGGCACGAGGTTGAAACCACTAATCTAATTTGAGAGAGTTGGGCAGTTGCCCGAAATTGCACAAGATTCGCGCGCTGCTGAAACTCAATAGTTCACAAGGGGTTGCATTAATGTGAGCGATACAACAAATTTCAAATGAGATGGGCGATGAATACCATCGCGATAACGGGATTTGCATTAATGCCCAGCATGGTTGAAGTTGATAGGCGTTGAAACAACATAGCGTCTGTACAGCAATGCAGAATGTTTCGTCTGAGGCCGAACGTGAATTGCGCATGGAGTCGTTATTACTTCGAATGAGTCGTTTCAACATGAGGATGGACGTAAACCAATAACATCGGGATTGCACGGTGATTACCCGTAATCGCCGAACCGGCCCTGCAATCTTGAGTTCAATTGAAAGAGGAACGGTTGAAATCAGAAGTTTATCGGGCAACGACGATTGGAGGCTCGGTTCGGAACCAACTCGATTTCGCCAGGATCGGTTCACATTGAATGACGCAGACTCGGTTTCCCAAATCGGCACGTGAGTGGTCGGATCAAGTTCTAAACTCGAGGATTTGCGCAAATCCGGCATAATCACGCCTGACTAGTTAACTGATCGTGAATTGGCGTGAATCTCCAAACTTAGCGATCAACAGGATTGCAACCCGGAAACTGCTAATTTGCATAACTGGTGATAATCACGACCAAAGTCTGCCTTTAATTGCCAGTGTGAAATCCAGCCGGTCTGAAACCGAAAGATAGTGCCGCAGTGATTCGGCCTTGCTAAATACCTGATGTGGCGGTAACTCATTTGCAGTTAATGCGCCAATCACCGTATTAATCGAAATCAAGGCGGTTGAACAAAATAAGTTGCTCGAAGGAGACTACGTATGTAAACAATGATTGTGCCATTAGGGACGCCATATCGTTGACATGCAGGAAATTAAAGATCGTTAAATCGGTCTGAAACTCCCAATAGGAAAGCAGGTGCTGAATTAATCCCTAAAACTGTACCCAGTTTCCGAACGGGAAACTGTACAGGGACTCGCTTCTTCAATTTGAGAGGCGTAGGTCAACCATCTATTTGAGCAAGAAGATTGATGTTGGCACACGGATTCGACGAACTCATACATGGCTTGTTGTAAATTCGACGAGTACAAGTGTAAATCCAACGATTTTCAACGGATATTGGGATCGTGACCGAACCGTAGTTCGAAAATAGGCCCAGGCGAACTTCCCAATAATTCGAAGGGATGGTCTTAAACCGCAAAAAACTCAGCAGGTTTGGGATGTGGTGCAAATTCAAACCCGACCGTATTTGTTCGCAAATTGCAGGTGGACGTGGACCATGTTTAGTCGAGACGACGAGGGATATAGCTATAATCAGAATTGGCACGCTTGCAACGCTCCGGGACTCGCGTTGCAATAAGTCCACAAGATTAGTGTCGTTTCTGAATCAATATGGAGGCGTGAAAGCAAAACTCGACAGTGCAATCGTAACCGGTAGATTTCGGCGAGACGGCTATTCTAACTCGGTTAGCTAAGGATTTGGACCCAGATGTTCTAAATAAGACAGGGAATGGCCGAAACTAACATTAATTCAGACAGGGGATTGCACGTGAAACCGCGGAATTTTCCCCAAAGAGTGCATTTATTGACTGTGGGTTACATATGTTTAATTGGATGCGGAGGTTGGAACACTAACATCGATACTCAGAGGATGGATTGGGCACGTCATATAAACGTCCAGGGCCGTATTGCCCGAATTTGCAGATTACACCGGGACTCGTTGCCCAATTTTACAAGGCAAAGGTCGAGATACTTCAAAGCAAATACCGTGATTTCAAGAAGAGGATTGGGCATTAAGTGCGGAAAAACCCCGGGACCGTTCGCTAATTTCTAATGGCAATGGTGACCCAAATCGACAATACGGAAGTGAATGGGCACTAAACATTAGATAATGCAGAGAATGAGGATTGGGCACGTCGTGAAAATCCTGAATTTCGACCGTGAATGTTTCAATTGCCCAGGGATGATTCACCCAATATGTCGAGAGGATAGGCTGTAATCGCTGAAAACCAAGTGATTTGCAAGCAAGTGGATTGCGCGTGCATTCCCGCATTAATTCAAATGGCTAGGGATTGGTCTACATTATTGAATGCGGACGACCAAACTTCCCAAATAAGTATCATGCAAGTGCGATTGGCTCAACGAAAACCGCGATTTGCGATCTGGCATTAATGGCAACGGACTCGGTTCAGTTTGAAGTAGGATTTACGTCCGACCAGAATGGTTTGCAATGAGAATGCGGCGCTTCTGGAAATCCAACGGAAGTGAAACACAAAATGGCAGTATGGCAGAATTCGCGCAAAGCTGATTTGCTCAAATAATTTATGACAGAATCGTGAACTCGCAGTTGCGTAAAGTACGCTCGATGAACTCTTTGCTCAAAATGCATATGGAGGGCTGGCTGTTAATTCGAAATCGGCGTCTGACCGAGAATGCGATGCTAAATGCCAGAGATGGACTGCAAAGGATATTTCGCGTCCAGAATCGACTATGCCAATTATCCTGAGACGGTTGAATATCTAAATCGAGCATACGTAGTAATTGACGAACGCAATTCGCTCGAAATCGGGAGTTTGGAAACTGGATATTCGGCAGTCGACCATGCAAAACATGCAGTAGTTCAGCGCGAAAGCGAAACTACCATTCTCAAAGGTGATTTGGCACGTGCATAATTGCCATCGGCGATTTCATTCGACAAATGTGCATGGGAGTGTCTCTGTACAATGACTGAGAGCCGAGAATGGTGAAACATGGACTCCATTGATGCGGATAGGCCGAAATGCATGTACAACACTCAGCGGTTTCACTTGCGAATGCAAGATTCGGTCTAAACATATTGCTAATTTGAGAAGGTGCGAACGGTCGAAACTCCCAAACATCAAGTTTCATCAAATGAGGATTGGCACGTTAACCAAAAACCGGTTTCCCATAAGTGATAATTGGACCCAGGACTCTGAATCTTGCAATACTGAGCAAGGGAATCAACAACTGTACGGCAAACTGGTTGCATTAATTGACAAGATCCGTTTGTTCAATTAAGCTGGATTATGCACGTAGATTGCAACAACTGGCCCTCCTCAAGTTATGAATGGACGCGAAGTTAAATCCCAAAAAGTTCGCACAGAATTGGCCGCAGGACTTGCACTTAATTTGCAGAATCAGCGGATTTGACCAATGGTTGAATTCTTAGAACAACGTATCATTCATTGCAAACTGCGGATTGATCAAGGACCAACTCGGGATTATCGCACAGACGTTGCTTAATTCGCCAAGGACATCGGTACAATTTGACCTGGTGCATATGTAAACTCGAGCATGGTTTCGTCAAATGCAATTGGCACGTAATCGATCAATAGATTACTTGCCGGAAGTTGGTGAATTCCCGAGTGACTCGGTTTGCCCCGTAAGGGTCAGATTGCGAAAAGAGCTCGCACTCTTGAAACGAGTAGGAGGTTAATGCCGAGAATCCCTGTAATTTGACTGGACTGGCTGCAATTAATTAACCCTGGACCGGTTGAATTTGCAGCATAGTGAACCAAGCGTGAATGAGTTCAAACTGCGAAACTCACCGTGTCACGAAAAGTGCATTAGCGACAAGTGCAAGGTTCCGAGAATCGCGATACGTGCAATATTCAACAGGGTAAATCGCACAAGTTTTGGCAAGTAGAGGTAACTCGCCGAAATCCACCGGTATTCAGCAATTGGCATTATTGCGCCGTAATCCAAAATCCAAGTTTGAGCGTACGGACTGAATACACCAAACTAGTTTACAAATGAGGATTGGCACTGGTCTGAAAACTTCCCAGCATATTCCCGAACGAGGTGGTTATGCCCGGACCGTCTTGCAAATTCGAAGGACCGAAGGTTACAATTAAATTACAGGAAATCTAGATTGGGCATGCTCGGAACACTACTCCCCAAACGTGTTCAATTGGGAGTGGCACGTTTCCGAAATCACGAATTGACGCAGAACTGTGCAATAATACACAGCTCGTGATCATATATGCGAGGGAGGCCTGAAAACTCCACTAATTCGCATGACTGGTTAACACATAGAGACTGCCGGTTCATTCGCCGTAAAACAACGTCTGATTCGCCCAACCGGTTGTAATTCACGAAGGATCGGCATTAAATCAAGATGTTCACAGTGAAACTCCGCATATTGACGAAGACTCGGTTGCAATTTCGGACAGTGGCACGTTGAATCCCCAAACTCAGCTATTTGCAGCGAAGTGAGATTGAGCACGCTAACTCTGAAATGCCGAATAGATGTGCATTAATGTGAACTCCCGCAACTTCGGTGCTCAATTGATTAATTGCGAGCATGGTCTTTAAAATGACGGTCGTTGAGCAGCTGGAGCATTGGACATTAAGTAACCTCGTGATTTGGCATCTGCGTGTAATGCGAAGGTACCAATCTACTTTGCTTCAATGTGAGCATGGCAGCTCGTAAACGTAAATCTGACACTAAGGGAGGCCGTGATCGAAACTGCCATTTAGCGCTACGCTGCACTACATTAACGATGCCTAAATCCCATGAAAAGGTATTAGCAACGTGCAGGAAACGGTTCACCGAAATGTAAAAATGATGGACTTGGCACGTTGGAAAACTACGTCGATTGACCGGTATCCAGAATTCGATTGACAACTCGACTTCGGCCTTAATTGAGCATCAAAAGGAGTCACTAACCGGGAAGTTCCAGCGGATTGGGGTCTGAAACACAATGTCGATGGTGGTAGTCCCAAAATGTTACAGGCGGGATTGTCACGTCGGTGCTAATTCGCCAGGAACTCGTTTGCACAAAATTGAAACTGGGACGTGAAAACTCCAGGTTTATTCAGCAGGGACTGATTACCCGGCTCGTTGAACTCAGATTTCGATCGAGCATGGGCAAACTCCGGAAAATAGATCCGGTTTGCGAAGACGTTAAGTAAACTGCACGTCTGAATTGCGCCAAACTGCTGATTCATGGCAATGCGATGTCATTTGCGGATGGGAATCAGTTGGCTAAACTGCCAAGATAGACTCGCTAAAGCAAGATTGGGCGTTGGAAAATCCACATAATGTCCGACATGAGTGTTAGTACACCAAATGCGTGAACGTTAATGCGAATTTCGGCGTGAGCAAGCTCCATTAACTTGTTCCTAGGATCGGTTGCATTAATGACTGCGTGATCCCCAATTCCAAGCAAGGAGTTGTCACAGGATGGTTGGCACATCATCGGAAAATCGACTCACATGAAATGACGATTGGCACCGGTAGAGTGGCATTTGTAATTTCGACGTGATGGCGGTAAACTTTCCCAATCAGTATTCTCAATTGAGGATGAAGGTTAAACGAAAATAGGATTGCGCGGAACGGTGCATTTATGCGACGGGACTCGGATTTGCTCAATTTGCAGCGGATCGGTGTAACTCCCAACATGACTATTAACGTGAGGATTGGGACTTAAATGTGAAAAACGTCCCGTGTGAATTCGCCGCTATGTCGGAATAATTACCAGGGACTCGTTCTTGTCACGATTCAGATCGTTCAAACGGTGCAACTCAATTCCCCGAACAGTATTGACATAGGATCTGAGAACCGTAACGTCGGAAATACATGTGAATTGCGATGCGGATGTAAACTCACAGGTTTGCGACGTATAGAATGCAATCTAAGATACTCAAACAGCAGTGCATTAAAGAAGATGCACGTGAACTAGTGAAAAACCTAATTTCACGAAACTGTTAGGATACGACTCGGAATTAACGGTTTGGCTAAGAGAAACATCGATCATTAGAATTCGAGGGATGGTTTAGCAGTAAATTGAAATGCGTGGTTACAAGCTGGCATTAATTCGCGAGGCGGTGCTAATTCGCATGAAAATTTCTCACAAATGAGCTATGGACTGTGAATGCAGGATTAATTTGAAACCAGTCACGCGAGATGTCACTTCGGCTGGTCAACTTCAAGGGACGACTTGCAACAGGGATCGCCAGAATGGTGAAACTGCCAAACGATTGTGGATTGCGCGTCGGTGTTAAACCCAAGATTTGGTGGCACGGCTGTTGCAATCTCGCAAAGCTGACCGTGAATTCAAAGCAGGGGCGATGCGAAAACTCACCGTGAGTGTTGTTAATTGCAAAGCGGTGAAATGTTAGACGTGAATTAGCTATCACATGGAACGTTTAATCGTGAGCGCCACCGGTTGCACGAAATCGGTGATAAGCTTGCTGTCCGGACCAGATCAATTCAGAGAAGTCGGATATGTCGCTAATGGAGTCAGACAGAATTGCAAACAGCTGAAAGACTCAAGGTGACGTAGCTAAATAATTGCACCTCGACGTGAAATTCCCGTAGGATCTTCACTCGAATCGTTTGACTGGCAAGTGGATGTAACCATGTAAATCGCGAAACAGGCATGATAATCGGCATTCAATTTGAAGTGGCACTGTTACCGCAATTTGAGCCAGTCGTTTAATTCGCAGACGGTTGCATATTAATGCGTGATTAATCACATGAGTTGGATCCGTTGAAGATCTTCAGCAAAATAGTGCTCGCAAGGATTTGCCGCCATAGTTGGCTAATGGCCTAGGTAGGTCGGCCGACCCAGTCAGGTCGGCCGGGCTGAGGTGGATCGGCCGAGGGGCTAACTGCCTCCAAATTCAAAAAATTTTGGAGGAGGAGCGTATCTTTCGATTTTATAGCTCCTGAATGACTCACCTCATTTGAAAAGCAACGGTCTTTGCACTCTTTTCATCTACTCTTCATCTTCCTCCTCTCACCTCTCACCTTTCACTTTCCACCTTGCAACCTTTCACCACCACCATGGCTGAACCAAACACCCCTAAGTCTATCCCGTCAATCTATGAGATTGTAGATAGCGATCCACCGGCTCCAAAGCTTTCGAACAGTACTTCCGGCAAGCCAACGTTCGGCCGAAATCTGAACTACTCGCCGGTGCACGCACAACAACTGAACTTCTCGCCGGAGGAGAAACCGAAGGCGACACCACGACCCGAGCACGGCCGTGCTACATCGCGTGGCCGGCCGACATCTCCACACCGTATTGGTGCGGTGCGCCCTCTCTTCCCCCTACGTGTTATCACAAAGGGGAAGGCGCCGCGCGCTCCTTCACTGGTGTGACCGACGATGGGCCAACTCGGCCCCAAGGGAGGAGTGGCTAGGAGGCTCGTCCTCTCTCCACCGCGTGGTAGTGCCGACATGACACATCGGGCCGCGCTGCACATGGAGAAAGGCAAGGCGCTCATGAAATATGAGCAATTTGAGGCTCGTTCGCCGAAGTACACACCGAAGGCGCCACCGGACTCCCCGCCATGTTTCCTTGTGTGTGGAAGGACGGCCGGCCGTGGGAAGGTCCTTACCCCACCTTTGGTGAGGATGAGGCCACCCATAGCCGAGTCCGTCGATTCCACTTCGCCGGATAGGACGATGAGAAGCACCCATCCACCTCATCCAATCCGCGGGCAAGGTTGTGACATGGAGTTTAGTGATGAGGAGTAGCCTTCACTCCGTGAAGTGGTGGCCGCTCTCAAGCAGCGGCAAAACAATCTTGAGGAGCAAATGGCAGAGGTCCAAATCCAAATGATGGACCACGATGACAATTTCACGATCCTACAGAAGTCAACGTCGGCAAAACTCAAGCGCTATGCGAAGGTGATGGGATCGCCTAAGCTTTATGATCCACCGACTAGTCCGTAGACGGGATTTGGGTAGAATAAAGAGAGGCGCAAAAATTTATTTTCAAATACTTTGATTTCCTAATGTATGCGCCCTTGTTTGCTTATCTTCTCGAGGAAATAAAGAATTGATTGTTTGATTGTGCATTCTTGCCTCGACCGGTGCAATTTTCTGCACCGATCGACTTTGTAACTAACGTGCATATGAGAAATGCAAAGTACAGAGACAGATGTACCTACTATAAAAATTTGGACCAAGCCGGGCACGGAACCAGGCCGACCGACCCACGCCGGGCCGGCTGACCCAGCCAGATCGGCCGGTCTACCATAGGTCGGCCGACCCACCAACTTCGACCACTCGGCTCCGAAATATTCTGGTATGTTCCCTGTGTTTTATTGTTGATATTTATTTCTGTTACTTGCTCATATAATTAAACAAAAATTTTGATACCGAGAATGCAATGATTTCGAAACTATAACAATGTCCGGTAAATTTTAACTTGCATAATTTTTATTCTTTGGTTAAGCTCAACAATTGTGGGAAAGCTTTATTAGGATTAATCACATCTAAACTGTTGGCTCATGAGATATAGAATGCTTAATAATTTCTTGCCTAAGGTTAATTGTTTCTCAGAGGATTTCATTTAAAAACATGGCTCTTAATTCTTGGAGTGACTTTTCATTACCTACCAGAGCCATATATTTATCAAGATTCATACAAGCTTCATAATGGTCATTGATCATGCTAAATTAAGTTACAGTTTGAATCCTCTTATGAAATGTTATTTGATCCAATCATTTCCTTTCGCGTACCTTGTTGATTGCTAGCCTTTCATATTTGGGAACGCTAGTTCCTATTTTGGAACTAAGCGTCAACCTTCGCCAGATATTCCAACCCCATAAAAAGTTAGCCAATTATCTGGTCTGATGCTACCATACCTACCTATGTGATGGTCCTCCAAAATAAAATATCCATTTGTCAAAACTTTCCAAAAAGTCCTTATTATGTCAAGGCCAAAGAAAGAGAGAGCAAGAGACCAATCCAGTCTCTATTTTTTTAAAAAAAATCAAGCTCTCCAAGAAAATAGAATTATAATCTCTTCGTGCCTTTTAAGCCTTCTCTGCAAAAGGGACAAAAATGTATTGGAAAATGGATTTTTAGGAGGAAAACCATCATTCCATAAATACAAGATCGATGTGTTCGACTCATCAGTACCATACATCCTTGCACTTGTATTTCTTCTTTTTCCTTTGGCGTGAGTTCATTCTCTTTAAGCATGAGCATTAGAAGCATAACCAATCATAAAGCCCTCATCGACTTTGGGAGCGAATTTAGAGTACTTAGCCTTTTTGTTGAGGATGTAGCATTTGCTTCCAAATACCCAGAAGTAAGACACATTCGGCTTTTTCCCTGTGAAAAGCTCATAAGCCGTCTTCTGAAATAGTTTGTGAAGATAAAGCCGGTTGATGGCATGGCATGCGGTGTTGACGGCTTCCGCCCAATAGATGTCGGAGACCTTGTACTCATCGAGCGTCGACCTTGCCATCTCTATAAGTGTCCGGTTCTTCCTTTCGACTACTCCGTTTTGTCGAGGGGAGTAGGGAGCCGAGAGTTGATGTCCAATTCCTTCTTCATCAAGGTAATCATCTACACCGGTATTCTTGAACTCGGTTCCATTGTCGCTCCTTATTCTCTTGATCTTCACATCGAACTCATTTTGGGCTCTTTGCACAAACTTCTTCAAAATGCTTTGAGTCTCACTCTTGTCATGCAAAAAGAATACCCACATGAGGCGAGAATAGTCATCTACAATTATAAGACCATGCTTGTTACCTCCTATGGTTAGATAAGCGATAGGTCCGAAGAGGTCCATGTGTAGCGTCTTCAAAGGTCTTGTTGCGGTCATGATGTTCTTGACGGGGTGTGAAGCTCCAACTTGCTTTCCCGCTTGGCAAGCCCCACAAACTCTATCTTTCTCAAAAGAAACATTGGTTACTGCTAAGATGTGGTTGCCTTTCAAGAGTTTGTCGAAGTTTCTCATACCGACATGGGCCAGTCGGCGATGCCATCGCCAACCCATGCTAGATTTAGCGATAAGACACACTCTGGGACAAGGCTTATCAATTGAGAAATTCACAAGATAAAGCTTGTTTCTTAAGTGTCCTTTGAAAGCTATTATACCATCGCTCCTCCTTATGACATTCACACCCTCATTTAAGAACACACAATTGTAGCCCGAAGCACAAAATTGTGGCACGGAAAACAAGTTGTAGTTTAAACCATCAACAAGTAATACATTTGAAAGACAAAGGTCTTTGGAGATAGCAATTTTACCTAGACCTAAAGGTTTACCCTTCCCGTTATCTCCAAACGAAATGTTCCCTCTTGGATACTCATCGGTGTTAAGCTCGGAGAACATCCCTCTCTCTCCGGTCATATGTTGTGTGCATCCGCTATCAATCACCCAACTTGGGCCACCGGAGAGGAAGTCCTACAAGAATTAGTTCTTACATTTAGTACCCAAACCAAATTAGGTCCTCTCAAGTTAGTAACAAGGGTCTTTGGCACCCAAATGGATTTTGCCAAAGATACATTCTTATTCTTAGGCCCAACATATAAAGCAACCACTCTACCAAATTGAGTTTTCCTAAGAACATAAGTTGCATTAAAGGTAGAGTGGGTTGCATGAGTCTTGGAGCCTTGAGCCTTCATAAAGTGTATGGGCTTGGTCATTGGGGCAACCACAATGTGCTTCTTTGTCCCTTTGGGATGAGTATATCCAAGCCCTCTCTTGTTGTAGTTTCTTTTCTTCTTCTCTAGAAACTCATCAAGGCCCTTACTAACCTTATATGACTTTTGTAGCCCATCTTCGAGAAATCCTTTTAATTTCTCATTCTCACACGCCAAAGCTTGCATAGTTTCAAAGTTAGTAGCACAAGCATCTATATCAAGCTTATAGCATTTAGAACAACCATTGCTAGTGGATGGCAAAGAAGAGCAAGTTGCACCAAGAGAAGTTGAGTTGCTCTTCAAGAAATCATCAAACTTCACCACAAGAGTGTCATGAGCTTCCTTTGCTACAATGAGCTCCTCTTTGAGTGAAGCACTGTTGATCTCAAGAGAAGCTATCTTGGACTTGGCCTTGGATAAACTTTTGGCCAAATTCTTGGATCTCTTCTTCTCTTGTTCAAGGGCATCTTCTAATTTCATATTTTTTCTTTTCACTAATGATCATGTCATTACTCCTAATAATGGTGCCATCTTGCTTTTCTATGACATTCATCATTTCACTCAATTTATTAAAGTCAAAAGATTTCATTATTTTCATCAAACTAGTTTTACTCATGTTCTTAACATTAGAGACATCATCATATCACTATCATCACCACTATCACTAGCATCATTATCACTATCCATGCAAGGGTCAACAATAGAAGAGGGATCAATTTTGGTTGATACCTTTGGTCCCTTGGCCATGAAACAAATAAGTGCATCGTTGTCATCGTCACTCATGTCGTCGAAAAGTTACTTGCATGGCTTTGATGAGTATGTAGAAGTGGTAATATCAATGCTTACAATGCCTCCTTCATCGTCACTTTCTTCGGCATTGGATTCCCACTCCATGCCGATGTGAGCTTGTTGCTTGCTCTTCTTGTTTTTGTTCTTATCCTTCTTTCCTTCAGCCTTCTTGACATTTGGACAATCGGCTATGAAGTGGCTATCACTTCCACAACCGAAGCATACTCTCTTTGATAAGGATGATTTCTTGGAGTCTTTGAACTTCTTCCTTCCATAACCATTGTTCTTGAAGAACTTGTTGAACTTCCTCACAAAGAGAGCCATCTCCTCCATGTCAATGCTCTCATCGTCCTTCTCATCATCACTTGAGTTCTCTTCTTCTTTCTTTGAGCTCTTTGAAACCTTGGAGGTTTTGAGTGCAATGTTCTTTTTCTTGCTTGGCCTCATCAACTCCTCAATGATGTTTGATTCTTCAACCGTCATCCCATCGGCCTTTAGTCTTCTAAGTACTTCGTGAGGAGTTATCTTCTTATAGTTGTCCTTCTCACGAATGAGTTAAACCAAGTTGCGGTTTCTTGGGAGAACCGCTCTCAACATGATCTTGACAACGGAATTGTCGGCGTCTGGGAAACGCGCCTCGGAGGGTAGCGGGTCAACGGACCGGCAGAAGAATTTGTAGTTGGAGTGAGGCCCAACAACCCTTCTCAACAGCCTGGGCGTGGCTGAGCTCATGGGGCTCAGCCGCTGGTCTTCCGGACAAATACAGTGCGACTTGGCGATCTGGGTACATATCCGTCATGCGGTGAGAAAAGATGGGGGAGAGAGAGAGAGAGAGAAGGCAATAGAAACCGTGAAGACACAAGCGATTTACCCTGTTTCGAGCCCCCATTGCCGAGTAATAGCTCTACTCCAGCCTTCGTTGATTATATGGTGGAAAATGGTACAAGAGATGCCGAGACCGGGCTTGAACGCCGATCCCGAGCTTACAGGGAAGTTGTGGGACACCCAAGTGACTAGTAACTACAGCTAATGCTAAGGAAGCTTCGGATTCTTGGCGTAAAGGAGAGATTGATCCCCCTCTACATCGGGCAAGTCCCTCCTTTTATAGGCGCAGCGGGTCGCCCGGAGCTGATACAGCGGGCTCCGCGCCTAACTCTGCTTTAGCGGCGGTGCCCTTGTCTCATTCCGGGGCTCCGTCCAGTCTGTGCCTGCAAAGGGAAGCTGGTCTGGTTAGTACTGGAAATGTGCTCGTCTTGGAATGCCGATACGGGGAAGCAGGCTGCGCAGGGAGAAAGGACTTTCCCTTTATCCCCAATATAGCATTGACTGGACCGAACCAGCCCCGCGCCACCCGTTGGGGGCGTCGCGTAGCGTGGCCGCTGTTGCCATCTGCCCAAGAGAGCAAACGACAAGGTGAGCTGCCTGCGTGCTTCTCCCCGGGACGGTGCAGTTCTTCCCGGTCAAGGCCAGGAAAAGTGTGGTGGGACATGACAGCTGTCACCACCTGGCCAGGGACAGGCGGACTGTCCGTGGGCCCCTCCTTCGGGCTCAGAATAGCCCGGGCGGAGCGCGATGCTTGCTGGGGACGCAGTGGACTTGGTCAAGCCCGAGGAAGACCCTGGCGGGCCTTTTTAGTTTCCCTTATACGCACGGTGGGCCGGCACGGAATCGGCCCAAGGCCCATCTCGGGGTGGGCCGCTCACGAATCACCAACATGCATGATCCGTCACTTCCGTGCTTCCAAGTCCTTTAGCTTCATTGACCAACTTCATCAATCTATCGAACATGCTTGAATTTGTTTCCTCCTCTTCAAGAATGAATCTTCCCAACTTACCATGGATAAGCTCAACCTTGGACTCTCGGACACTTGAAGTACCCTCATGAGCAAGCTTGAGGGTATCCCACATTTGTTTGGCATGCATCTTCGAGCCCATCCACCCGGTTGTACTCACTTGGGCTTATAGCGGCCACCAACGCTTGGACGGCTTGGTCATTGAAGTAGATGTTTTCGTTGTCCTCCTTGGTGAGCTTCGTTGGATCCTCAATGGTAAAACCTGTCTCAACAATTCTCCAAAAGAAAGGGTTAAGTGACGTCAAGTACTACTTCATCTTATGCCTCCATTGTGGGTAGAAAGTCCATCAAAGTGTGGGATTCTTCCCGACGAGTAGGTGTGATGAGATGAAGATGTTGAGGGGTTAGGTCCATAAGCTAGAGGAGGAGGAACTCTAGTTAAATCCAAACTCTCGTTGTCGGTCTTCTCAGGAGAGTTCGACGCCATCTTTTCTTCAAGCGGCTAAGCTTGAAAGGAGAGCCTTCCTCTGATACCAATTGAAAGGACCGAAATGACGCCTAGAGGGGGGTGAATAGGCGTGATACCAAATTCAAACTTCAGCTGCGCTGCGGAGGTAGGTTCGGACTGTCCGTGACACCCCTCGGACAGTCCGAGGTCAACTATGACGAATCCTCCCTAAAATCTACGAAAATGTCCTGCACCACTCAAACAACAAGAATACCAAGAGCAATATCACAGGAACACAAGAGAGGTCTCCCTCAAGCACAAGATAGTAAATAGAGTAGATCTAGCAAGAGAGAAACTCAAACCAGAGAGACACGAGGAGTTTTATCCCGAAGTTCGGATCTTTGAGGAGATTCTACTCTCCGTTGAGGTAGGCTCAACACCGTAGAGCCTGAGTCCCACTTGACTCTAATCCTCTCGGATTTGTGCCAAAGCACTCACCGAATATCACCTTGATTCCTTTCCTTGCGGAGACGGAATCACACCTTCACAAACGATCCGAGGCCAACCACACCGCTTCGGTGGCTCACGGCGATGCCTAGCCGTCTAGGAGTCCTCATCCTCCAAGAGTAACAAATCCGGAGAGAAACCATTCACTTGGAGATGACCAAGGTGTTCACGAGATGGATCAAGCTCAGATCTAGCACCAATCTAGCTTCTCCACCCTCAAATCAATCTCACAAGAGGCACTAGGAGGGGAGATGCTTTTAGGGTTCTTGGGTGAGAGAGAGAGAGAGAGAGTGAGTGAAATGAATCTGAGTGATGCGCACAGTTGTATCTTTGCTGGGAGCAGTGGAATGGGTATTTATAGCTCCCCTAGATCTAGTCGTTAGGGTACAATAAGTGAGATTCAGACTGTCCGTGACACCCTTCAGACAGTCCGAGGTAGGCTGTGAATAGTGACCCAAACAAAAATTATATTTGAGATCTGGAAGGTATGTGGATCAGAGATATGGGCTTAGAATCTTCAGATGTGACTAAGTGGTTCGGACTGTCCGAAGATCTCTCGGACAGTACGGTAAATCGAATAAATCAAGACACAGAGCTCAACTGGAGGGTACCTCGGACAGTCCGACCCTTCGGACAGTCCGGAACCAGACAGTCCGGTAATTCCAATAATTCAAGACAGAGAGCACGTCTGGATGGTGCCTCGGATAGTCCGGTAGTTCGGACAGTCCGAGCCAGGGCACGGACAGTCCAAACACAGAGAAGTATTTTGGGCTTAGAAAAAGCTGGGAATCTATTGGGTGACTAAATTTGACCTAAGATCATCTTTCGAGCACCAGAGTTACCTCATACTAGATTTCTCGTCGAATCCCTCTTTATAGTATGACCGTCCTTAGACTCAATAAAATAAAGATTACAATAAAATAAAAATTGAGCCTCCAATTGAATAATTCTTCAAGTTCTTCGTTCAAATGATTTCCAATCTAAATATCTGTCCACAACTCAACTAAATGATTAGTAGGAGCCTTTAGTGGTTGGCATCGATCACCAAAACAAAGTTAGGGGCCTAGATGCCTTTTCACTTCTAGATGGGAAGAAGAAACTGGCTCCTGTGGAGAGTTGCAGGAAACTTCGGTCTGCATAAAAAATATACCACTGAACAAAGGATCTGAAGTGGTGGTGTGTACTGTGGGTGCTCTGGTGGGGCTGACTGTTGAGATCAATAGAACCAATCTAGCAAGGCTTGATTATGCGAGAACAAAGATTTGTGTGAGGACATATCATAGATTACAAAAGCTGTGAAGGGGGCAATTGGGAAACGCAAATACTAGTTCATGTTTGAGGTAGAACAAACTGAGAATGCACCCAGCAAAGATAAAGTTGCAACAATGGTCAATGACTCCAACAACACCAAGAAAAATGGTGAAAACCAGCATACCCCAAGTGGGTTAGGTGAAAATACACAGAGGGACTCAGTTTTTAATAGGTTAGCCGGTTCAGCTCCTCCTAAAAGTCAACAACCCAGTAGCAACAATCGGGAGAAAACTCAACAGAAGGGGTCAGTTGACAAAGGAAAAAATGTGATAGATGAAACAACAGCTCATCAAGCTTCTCAGGAATCCCAATCATATGAAAGCAATGATGATGAGGATCTACTTGTGCAGGAGATTGCTGAGCAATATATTGAAGGGGTGCTTGAGATTGGCCAATCATCCAAGTAGGGTGGAGAGCCACCCAGTCAACATTGGATGATGGACCAAGAGCCCAACCACATAGCTTTGGACCTCATCACACAGAAAAATGGAGTGTTTGAGTATGGGAATAGTATGACTGGGGTGCTTGCTGTTACCATTGAAGAATTGGGGGAGATAAAGACAAAAATGAGGGGGGAGAAACCCACATACACTCTGAGTGAATCCCAGCACCCATTACACCAGAAATGAGGGCTGAAATAGTGAGCAGTGTTGTGGTCAAGTCCAAGAAGATGATGGAACTGAGGAGGAGCAAGAGAAACACCAACAACTCCATGCATGTGCTGGAGAAGGTGTCACTGCTGCAGAAGAAGAAAAACCTTGAAGGTAAATGCCCTAACTCTAATTCTTTTGATGTTCTTTAGGAAAATTCTTTGCTAGAATCTATTAGTGAATTGGGGGTGGTGGTGCATTCTGAAGAGATTCATGTGCTAGATGATATCCAAAATATTGAACAAATAAGATTGGAAGTGTATAAAAAAACAAAGAAAAGGAAAGTAACAGAAACATTGAGATGGGAGTGCAAAATGAGAATGGCATACAGATTCTTGATTGGGATATGGAAGGTGATGTAAGAAACCTATCCCAAAGTGAGAGCGAATGTGAGATGACCTCTGGAAAGAAAAAAAGAAGATCCAAATAGCTTGGAGTCCCAGCTGTGCGGGTGCCAAGGAGAACCAGACAGAGATCTTCTGGTTCTCCTAGGAACCCTGGTAATAATAATAAAAAAAAAAGCCAAAATGAAAGGGATCTTCTGGAATTGTAGAGGGGTGAGCAAAAAAGAGATGCTAGTGAACATAACTGAGAAGATAAAGGATTTTTCTCTAAATTTCATTGGACTTATTGAGACTCATAAGTCAAAATTCAATGACAGTTTCTTCAGAGGGATTGATAGAGAGGATAGTTTCATATGGAAATATTTACTTGCTAAAGGTAAATCAGGTGTGATCCTGGTGAGGGTTAGGACAAAAAGATTTGATCTTTGCTCAGGGAAGATTGGAGAACATATAATCCAGCTGATTCTATGGAACAAAATGACCAAGATCAACTGGTCACTTTTGGTAGTTTATGGGCCTGCTCATACAGAATATAAATGGACTTCCTTAGAGAACTATGGGAGTTTTGTGTGACAATTGATCACCCCCCGGTGATGGGGGGATTTCAATATTTTGAGAGGTCCACAGGATAAGAATAGACCATGGAAAAGCTGTAGAGTTTCTCAGCTTTTTAATATGGTCATTGACCAGTTGGCCTTGAGAGAAATAAAATAGGGAGGGAACCAATTTTCTTGGTCCAATAATCAAAACCCTCCCATCTTACAAAAGATTGTCAGAGTGTTTATTAATAATATGTGGGAAACAAAATTCCCCATGACTAATCTGAGTAAGATGCCAAGGAGCATGTCTGATCATAATCCCATTGTTTTTTATGATGGGGAGGGAGGAAAGAAAGGCCACTGAGGTTTCAGATTCCATCTTTCCTGGTTAAAGGAAGAGCAATTCAGTGAAATGGTTAGGGCTGTATGGTGCTGTGAAGTCAATGGCATGGATGCTTTAGAGGTTTTCCTCATCAAAATGAGAAGGTTGAAGAAAACCCTGAAGGGGTGGGGAGCAAACCTATATGGGCACAATTAGAAATCTAGATAGGAATTGTAAATCCAACTAGGTGCATTGGAAAACACTAAAGCACAAAGGTCATTAAAGAGCACATGGCTAAAATCGACATCTCTTGTAAGCTGAATGAATTGTTTTTAGATGAAGAGAGTATGTGGAAACAAAGAGCCCAAAGTAATTGGTTGCTCCAAGGTGACAATAACACCATATGCTTCCACATGATTGCCAATGGCAAGAGACGGAAAAAAACCATCACCCACCTGATGGATGATGAGACTTTAGTGACTGGTGATGAAAACTTAGAATTGGCTACTAAATTCTATAAGGAACTGTTTGGTGGGCCAGGGACCACACACCTCAACATTGACAACAATGTCTGGGACCTAGATCATAATGTCTCTGATCAAGAAAATGAGGCATTAGTAAGTGAGTTTACTGAGGGGGAGATCAAACTAGCCCTAGATGAAATGGGCAAGAATAAGGCACCAGGCCCTGATTGTATGCCTATGGAATTTTACCAAAAATGCTGGGACATCATTAAGGGAGATGTTCTGAACATTTTTAAGGAATTTCATGACAATAAGGTGAGAATAGACAGGCTGAACTATGGAACCATTATCCTACTACCCAAGACAAATGATGCTGACAATTTGAGACAATATAGACCCATTTGCCTGCTTAATATGATCTTCAAATGGATTACTAAGGTCCTGACCAATAGGCTGTAGCTGGTTATGGACAAAATCAAAAGCAAAACTCAAACAACATTCATACCAGGCAGAAATATTATGGACAGTGTGCTGTCCTTACATGAAGTGGCACATTATATTATACAAAGCAAAGAAGCCAGTGTGGGATCTTCCTAAAGCTGGATTTTGAGAAAGCATATGACAAAATTAGCTGAAATTTTTTAATGAAGTGCCTAAAATGGAGAGGCTTTGGGGAGGGCTGGTGTAACTGGATGAGAAAGGTTGTGGAGAGTGGTACCCTCTCAGTTAATGTCAATGGCATCAAAGGGAACCACTTTAAGAACACAAAAGGTGTGAGGTAGGGTGACCCTCTCACCCCTTTTGTTCAACATTGCGGTTGATGCCCTCAGTAGGCTGATCACATATGGTCAGGGCAAGGGGATGATCAAAGGGTTGGCTGAGGACCTCTTACAAGCGGGACTCCCATATTCC
The DNA here is from genome assembly GCA_036346415.1 of Raddia guianensis. Classification (NCBI taxonomy): domain Eukaryota; kingdom Viridiplantae; phylum Streptophyta; class Magnoliopsida; order Poales; family Poaceae; genus Raddia; species Raddia guianensis. The sequence goes on along the minus strand of CM070535.1, from coordinate 42,033,635 downwards.
AATATGCGGATTGTACAATCTTATGTTTGCAGAATGACATTTTGCCACCAGGAAATGTGAAACTCCTACTAAACCTGTTTGAACAAATGTTTGGTCTAAAAATAAATTTTATGGAAAGTGAAATAGTTTCAGTGAATGGAAACCCTGAGATAGATCAAACCTTCTCTGAGTTGTTCACTTGTGGAATTGGGAAATTCCCTCTCAATATTTGGGGGCATGGGTCAGTCACAGTAGAATTAAAATGAAAGATTGGGGATCCTTGAATGACAAGATCCTGAAGAAATTAAGTAAATGGAAGGGCAAACTGCTTTCTCTAGGGGGAGAATAACTCTGATCAATGCTTGCCTGACAAGTACCCCTATTTATGCAATGTCACTGGCCATGCTTCCCAAGACAGTTTGCTCTAATGTTGACAAAACTAGAAGGAACTTTCTTTGGAGCAGTGGGGCAGAAAAGAAAAAATACAATTTGGGTGAGATGGGATAATGTGACAAGGCCAACAAAGAATGTGTCGACGGTTGGGATATTGACCCGAGTCAACTAATGTGACAGGGGTTTTTATCCTGGTTCAGGCCTCTCGAGAGAGATAATATCCCTACGTCCAGCCTTTCTTATATCGAAGAGTATTACAAGGTGGAACTCGGCGAGACGAACAGGTCTCGGCGAAATTATGTGTGTACCAGCGAAGATCAGGTGTCTATGAGATGCTAAGACGTAAACTCCATGCCCCCTAAACGCCGTAGGGGCTTGGTTTATATAGTGCGGTGCAAACCGACCTACCGAGGGAATATTGGGCCGGGCTAACCACGAGATCGTAACGAACTCGACATGCCAAATATATCCCGAGGCAGATAAGGCATACTCTAGTCTTGGGGATCACGACGTCTGCTTCAATCCGGGAAACCACGTCCGAGTCTTCACGTAGCCGTGCAAAACTCTTGTTCGAGTCAGACTCAAACACGAAGTCTTGGGCGCCACGGAATCATACCGATCAGCAGGCTGTTCGGTACGACGCACATGGGCCTTATAGAACCTTCCAGGGAGCTGGGCCCTGGTAGGCTGTTCGATTGGGCCGTCAGGGAGTGGGCCATGGCAATGGGCCGTGATTTTATCCCCGACAGCTAGCCCCCGAGACTCAAGTGGAAGGACTCACTAGAGTGGGGTCTTCCTCTTGAGACTCAAAGTCAAGAAGAGGGAAACTATGCTGCTATAAAGACATGCAACAAGTGATCGAACAGGTTATGGTTTCACCGAACAAGACTTGTCCGGGATCTAACAAATCCGATCAATGCCGAGCAACTCTGTTGCGTCGAACAGGAAAAAGCATCCATTCGAGCAGAGCACCCAGCCCTCAGCGCGGACGCTGGAAAAAAGTAGCCGTTGGCAGAATCTCAACGGTAACTTGCGCTGCGCAGTGAAAACAGACGACCGTTTTTACTTAGCCATTGCGGTAAAAAATAGCCGTTTAGTGGCAAAGAACCGTTGCAAGGCTGCTCATTCGGGCCTATAAAAGCACCCAAGTAGCCCGCGGCTAGCCACTTCTGTTCGCACGCCTTCTCTTCCCAAGCCCTAATTCCAACCGCGCTCAGCATCAAAGAGCCATACTCCACTCTCAATCCTGTTCGTCCAGCCCTGGGAACTGCTATGGCCAAGTTCGTAGGCACTAGCATGACCGAGGAGGACCTGAAGGTCTGGGAGAAGGAGGGCCACATCGGCGCCTGCAGCTGGAGGCTGCCCGGGGAGGAGGAAACTCCAGAGCCGCTCGAGGGCGAGTTCATCAACTTCGAACAGTTCACACTGTTCGAGTTGAGGTCTCCCGAGAGCGACTTCGTGGAGGCCTTCTTCAACATCAGCGGATTAGAGGTGACGAACCTCAATCCAAATTCCATCCTCTAGATGGCCGTCTTCGCACACTTGTGCGAGGGCTATCTCGAATCAACCAGCGGTGGAAATTGTTCCTCCATTACTACAAGAACGAGGAGCAGCTCCGCGCGCCGGGCGCTTGGGTGCTACTACCTCAAGCTCAGGCCACCGCTAACGACGCGCAGTACTTCTTCCACCGCTTTCGACTCGATGGGCGCGTGGTGGATGAGGTGGTTCTACAGCAAGCGAAGCGGCGACAGCAAGCTCATCTTCACCGGGAAGGCGCCGGCGAAGGGAACCCCAATGCCTCGGCCGGAGATGTCCGCCTAGGACTGGTACCTGACAAGGAAGATCACCTATCTCGTGGGCCTCGGGCTCACGGGCAGGGAGATCATCCGCGACTACACAGCGAACAGGATCTGTCCGCTGCGGAGAAGATCCTATCCTTTCAATAAGATAGAAGGATGGGAAGACATCACCAGGGAGAGCACGGGTAAGTACCTTTAAGACTCAACCTTCATTTGATGATTCGTCCGAACAGGAACTAACAGCGCCCTTCTGGCCGGGCAGTGATGCCAACCGATGCATGGGTGACCGAACAGGTCGACTCCGTGCTGAAGGCAGCGAAGAAGGACGGCGAAGTCACCGGCGAGGTGGCCTTCACGTGCCACATAACGATTCGCCCGCATGCACGAGGTAAGTTACTCAAACTCAGTCTGTGTTGCTAGACTTGTACTGTTGAACATGCTAACATTCGCTTCTTAAATGAATCAGGAGGATCAACTGATCCTTGGAGGGATCGTGGAGGAACTCTCCGGATCCGAAAAGGAGAAAGCGAGAAAGGGCAAGGCCAAGGTGGCCACGAAGCCCAAGGTGGCGGCTGAGCCGACGCCGAGCTCGCTGCGCCATGGCGGCCGCCAGCCCTCGAAGAAGCTCCCTGCGGCAACGAAGCGCGCCGAGCAAGCCAAGCAAGCACGCGGTCAGCCGAGCGGGAAGCGACCGAGCCCCTCCCTCCTCAGTGAGCAAAGCGATGAGGAGGTAAGGATCATGACCCTCTGGCTTAAGCGCTATGCGCAGGCTCACCCGGGCCATATGCTACGGCTGCAACAGGTCGCCGAACAGAGGAGGCTCGAAGAGGAAGTCACGTGCAAGGAAAAGCTTCTTGCGTTGCGCGAGAAGAGCGCTCAGCTCAGCAGGGAGCTGAGCTCGTCGCCACGAGCATCCGGAGGCCAAGGCGAACAAGAAGCCAAGGAGCCCCCGAGGAAAAGGCGGAAAGTTTTGGCGACAAAGAGGAAGATCAAGCCCTCCGCGGCAGGTATGTAGAAACGAATCTTACGACCTTACAACTTACCCAACCGAGTAGGACTTAACTAACCCCTTTTTACACCAGGTACCCAGGAGGAGATCGCCACGGACAACGTGGACGCGGCGATCGAGCAGTCCCTGCTACCCGAGCACCTGCACGGTGCGTCGCGGGCAGTGCGGTTAGCCAGCCTCAAGGACAAGCGGGCAGCGTGGAGCTTGCTCCCGCCAGGCTCCAGCGAGCAGCTCGATGCGCTGAAAGGCGCGGTCGAGCGACTGGAGGCGGCGCATGGCGCCACGGATAGCGGGGCCAAGGTGTTGGCTCCGCCAACTGTCCGAGGTGGGATCGAGCAGGCGGTCCTACCGGGCACTTCGTCGCAGGGGCAGCCCGTCCCTGTGGCGACGGAGGTCACTGGCGTTCAGGGTGAAGACCCCACAGCCAAGGAGCAAGAAGAAAGCCACGAGCAGGGCGTACAAGCTCCCCCGCCAGTGGAGGCCCCGGTGTCGCCCAGCGGAGCGGCACCGATCTCGCTCGAAGACGAACGGGCGGAAGAAGAAGGGGAGAGGCAGGAGCGCAGGGGCGATAGCTTGCCTGCCGCGACTGCCCCTAGGCGAGCGCGTGCCCGCACGGGAAGGACGTGCTCAAGCTAAAGCTGCCTAAGGCTTGACTTGGTCTTCTCTCTTTCAGTTCGTCCGACAGCACACGTCGCCGTGGGCCGCCGCGAGCCGCCGGCGGCGTCGAGCCGCCCGCCGCCCATGCCGCGCCTCCACGCTGCCACAGGCTGCCGAACCGCCCGGCGCCCCATGGCGCCACGGCCCCCGCCCACGACCGTGTCTCGGGGCGGGCCCGAGTCCTCCGCCCAGCTCCTTTTCCACTGCCAGCCCAGGTGTCGTCCCGTGGCCCCTCTCCACGGCCGGCCAGGGAGGCGCCCCCGTGCTCCTCTCCACCGGCGCCCCCCAGGGCGGGGCCGTGGCTCCTCTCCACCGCCGGCCAAGGCGGGGCCTCCAAGGCAGCGCCTCGATCTCCTTGGTCTGCACGCGACATCGCCCTCGCCGAACACGCCGTGGTCGCTTCCTTGACCCACCTGCCACCTGAGGTCCTCGTCCATCTTTTTCCCTCCGTCGACACAGGAGACGACGCTGCCCTGGCCGTGTGTACCGCTCCTGCTCCTGTGGTGGCTCCTACCCACACAACTTGGTACATGGACTCTGGGGCTACTTCACACATGTCTTCCAGTACCGGTGACCTCTCCTACTCCCGTCCACCTTCCCTTCACTCACCGACCAACATCATTGTTGGCGATGGGACACGTCTGCCGGTCACCTCCACTGGTAGTCTCACCTTTCCCCACACCCACGGCGATCTCACTCTCCGTAATGTCCTTGTCACCCCTCAAATAATTAAAAACCTGATTTCTGTTCGTCAGTTCACCGTTGATAACCAGTGCTCCGTCGAGTTTAACCCCTTCGGTCTGTCGGTGAAGGATCTTCGGACTGGGAGCATACTTGCCAGGTGCAATAGCTCCGGAGATCTTTATCCGTTTCACACCTCCACTCCACCCTCCCAGGCACTACTCACCGCTGCCACCATAACGGAGCTATGGCACCGTCGCCTTGGCCACCCTGGTCATGCGACTCTCTCTTGCCTAGCTAGCTCATCTGTCATTCCTTGCAGCACATCCAAGCCCGACCATCTTTGCCATGCCTGTCAGTTGGGTCGACAAGTTCGACTTCCCTTTGAGTCCTCCACCTCCCGCGCCACCAACAACTTTGACTTAATACATTGTGACTTGTGGACGTCCCCTGTTGCCAGCGTCTCAGGCTACAAGTACTACCTCATAGTTGTTGACGATCGCTCCCACTTCATGTGGACCTTTCCCCTTCGCGTCAAATCCGACACTTTTCCAATCATTTCTCACTTCTTTGCCTACGTCCGTACTCAGTTCGGTACCACTGTCAAGTGTGTCCAAGCTGACAACGGCCGTGAGTTTGACAACTCCTCCTCCCGTTCCTTTTTCCTCACTCACGGTGTCGTTTTTCGCATGTCCTGTCCACCTCACCTCAGAACGGAAGGGCCGAGCGCGCCATCCGTACCACTAACGACGTTATGCGCTCCCTTCTGTTCCAGGCCAATCTTCCCCCCTCATTTTGGGTGGAAGCTCTCCTCACAGCCACATACCTAATAAATCGGCGCCCCTCTTCCACTCTCAGTGAGCCTACCCCCTTCTATGCCCTTCACAGTTTTCATCCCCCATACACCCACCTTCGCGTGTTTGGTTGTGCTTGCTATCCTAACCTCTCTAGCACTGCCTCACACAAACTCGCGCCGCGCTCCTCCCTTTGCGTTTTCCTCGAGTACTCCCCAGATCACAAGGGATACCGGTGTATGGATCTTGCGTCCAACCGCGTCATCATATCCTGTCACGTCACCTTTGACGAGTCCTCCTTCCCGTATACCTCCAGTACCTCCGACTCGTCCTCCCCGGACGATCTCGACTTCCTCAGTGACTGCGCTGGTCCTCCTCTCCCCATTGGGGTCCGCGCTTCTTCTTCCTCTATAGGTACTTCCATGACTGCCCCGACGGCGGTCACGTCGGTCGCCCCTGCACCGACGACCATCGTCCCTGCCCCAACGGCGGTCACCACTGCCTCTGCTGGTCTCTCTCCGCAGGTAGTTGCCAGTGGTGTCCACTCTGCCGCCCACTTAGCTCCCGCTGCCCCTGTTGGTACCGCTCCACAGGTTGTTGCCAGCAGGGTTTTTCGACACGGCCGGCAACCGCACGCGGTACCTCTGATGGTCTACCGCTGCCGCGGCTCTTCGTCACACACCACGGTCACCACTGCCCCCGCTGCCTCTTCTTCGCAGGCCATTCCTCTACCGGCACCCGCTGCCCCTGTCGGACCTCCTCCACAGGTTGTTGCCAGTGGGGCCGCTCCTACCGCGGCGAATGACCACCCCATGATCACTCGTCGCAAGGCAGGCAAACAAATCAAGACACCGGACCGTCTCATGCTGCATGTCTCAGCGCTACCCCCCTCCCACGTCAGTCCGCGCTGCCCTCGCCGATCCTAATTGGCGGGCTGCCATGGCGCGGGAGTATGAGGCCCTCCGTGCCAATGGCACGTGGGACCTTGTACCACGACCAGCTGGGACAAACGTGGTAATCGAAAAGTGGATCTTTAAGTACAAGCTCAATGCTGATGGCTCTCTTGACCGCCACAAGGCTCGTTGGGTCCTTCGGGGTTTCACTCAGCGCCCCGGAGTTGACTTCGATAAGACATTCAGCCCTGTGGTCAAGCCAGCTACCATTCAGACGGTTCTCTCATTGGCCATCTCTCGTGGTTGGTCTGTTCGTCAGTTGGATGTGAACAACGCCTTCTTACACTACTGCTTGAGGAGGCAGTCATCGTGCTTTCACGCCGTGGTTTGTGGACCCATCTTGTCCCAATTATGTCTGCCTTCTTCGCAAGTTCCTCTATGGTCTTAAGCAGGCACCGCGGGCTTGGTATACCACTATTGCTTCACATCTTCGAGCATTGGGGTTCGTCGAGGCCAAGTCAGACACCTCACTGTTTGTCTACAGGAAGGGTTCGGAGACAGCTTATCTTTTGCTCTACGTGGACGACATTGTGTTGACCGTCTCCTCTGATGATCTTCTCAGGCACACAGTTTTAGCTTTAGAGCAGGCTTTCTCTCTCAAGGATCTCGGGCCCTTGCACCATTTTCTTGGTGTCTCAGCGATCCCACAGTCTGGCGGCCTTCTCCTCTCTCAGCGGCAGTACGTCATGGACATTCTGGACCATGCAGGCATGAGTGACTGCAAATCCTGCTCCACACCAGCCGACACCAGTGCCAAGCTCTCGACAGGCGGCACTTCGGTTTCCGATGCCACTCTCTATCGCAGCCTGGCAGGTGCCCTGATGCCAGACCACGACACGACCGGACATCACCCTCGCCGTCTAGCGTGTGCGCTTGTTCATGCATGATCCACGGGAACCGCACTCCGCTGCTCTCAAGCGTATACTGCGGTACCTTCGTGGCACTCTGGAGCTTGGTCTGCTTCTTCGTCGCTCCGCCGCCACGAGCCTCACTGTCTATACCGATGCTGACTGGGCCGGCAGCCCAGACACCAGGAGGTCCACATCAGGCTACGGCGTCTTCCTCGGCGACAACCTAGTGTCCTAGTCATCCAAACGACAGCACACAGTCTCCCGTTCTAGTGCGGAGGCCGAGTACCGCGCGGTTGCCAATGGCATCGCTGAGGCTTGTTGGCTTCGCCAACTGCTCCAGGAGCTCCACAGTCCGCTGCAGAAGGCCACCCTCGTCTACTGCGACAATGTCAGCCCGGTCTACCTCTCCACCAACCCGGTGCAGCATCAGCGCACCAAACATGTCGAGATCGATCTTCACTTCGTCCGTGAGCGGGTTGCTCTCGGACATGTGCGCGTGATGCATGTCCCGACGTCGTCCCAGTACGCTGACATCTTCACCAAAGGCCTTCCTAGCACGATCTTCCTCGAGTTCAGGTCCAGTCTGAATGTATGCGCACCGACCGTTCAAACTGCAGGGGAGTGATTGTGTCCTATTTTGATTGTGTTTTTATTTCTTTGGTCACTCTGTTTTGACCTTGGGGAATGCTCTGTGATTGTCTTGTACCAGTCTCAACGCACTGTGCGCCGTTCAGACTGCGGGGGAGTGTTAGAGCATATTGGGCCTCATGAGGCAGGCCCACTTCTTGTACTATATACTCTACCCAAATGCAATTCAATAAATTAATTTCTCCATCTATCAGGTAGAAAATGGAGCGGTGGAGGACATCATCCTTGTCCAAGCCGGGCAGAAGGTAGGTGTCGTCGAATTTCTCAATGATGACAAATAGGTCGTCGACGCATCCCACCATTGACTCCTTCCCAATCAGCTCGATGGCCGTGCCGATCGGCAAGGCAAGGAACGAGAAGAGGAGGTCTATGTCGTCCTTCTTGGCCTCCGCAAACACCACGTGGTTTGCCTTTTTGTCAATGAGGGGCTTCATGCTAAGTTTGGTCTCGGTGTCTGCCATTTTTCAACCCTAACCTTCACGCAACTCCCCTGCTATGATAAAAACATTTTGTAAACCACAAGGTTGATGTAGTCATGCAAGCCACTTTGGCCTGGGCACCTCATCAACATGAAAATATTCAAAAATAAATAAAATCTAAGGTTTTTTGGTTCATGGATAAAATCAAAGAAAGAATTAAGGCATGGTAATCCTGAAAAACATGAAAACACAAGGAGAGTGTCTTCCCTTACCTACAAAAATAATTTATATATGATGAAAGAAGAGTATGTCAAAACCCTACTACACTGCCTTGGGAATTAGTATGGCCAAAACATCAGTATAACATAAACTCTACCCAGATGTCTATCATACTAGGCTAGGAGAGCAAGAACATTTTATAGAATAATTATTAAGCCAGCTGAGAAATACTAATTTCATTTGTGTCTGCTTTCCTTTTACATTTACAGGGTAAGTTTGCTAGTTATTCATGAATTGTGAACCCCATAGGAGGATTTACATGTTTGAAGTTTGAACTGCGCAGGTTGATGCACTAAAATTCTAAAATTTGCACAGATCTCATTTATTCAGTTTTACTCCTAGCAGAAAACATCATCAGCCATCTAAATGAGAAACACGGATTTGAGCATTACGATCACCATTAACACTAAAAAAATCCCCAATTCCTCATATAGCCCTAGCCTACACACAAACCCCCACGCCCAACTTAAACCCCATTCCCAAAACCCTAACGATCCTAATCCTATCATCCTAGCCGATGCCGAACGAATCGAGAAGGACACGAGGCGCCGATTGAATAGTGGAGATAAGCCGACGACGATGATCCCACAGGCCACAGCCCGCACCAAGATGGAATGGCGCAGATCAGGTAGGGCACATTCATGATTAAATCCACCGCGAGTGAAAAAAGAAAAAAGAGGACGATGTGGTCGGAGCCAGAAGGGGGAGTCGCTCGCAGTGCTGCAGTTCGCGGCGCCGCCGCCGCCGCCACCGCTGCCGGCGAGGACGAAGAGGAGCTCTTGCTTGCTGCACTGCACTGCTCTGCTCTGCTGCAGCCGGTAGATGACGCAACGGTGTACAGTGCACTCCCTTCGCTCGGCCCATTCAGTCGAAATTACCATGGCCCAATAAAAAGCCTCATATCATTTTTTTTTTCCAAAATCTTGTTCAAAAAAAAAATTTTTACCAAAAGAAATTCGCAAGCAACCATATACCTCTAATTTCTCATTTTCAAAGTGATATGTATGTCTTGCTGCTGCAATGCGGCAAGTTCTAAGAGCAAATCTAACGGAGGATTCCATTCGTTGCTCGTTCTCATCGCGACTCTGTTCAAATAAACTAGATAAATAGTATTGGCATTAAAAAAGTAACAAATGAGTAATAGATGGGAAAAATATACTAGAGTTGCCCATTTTATATGATGAGAAGCAAATGGGTTTTCCTATTGGACTTGCTAGTTTATTTTTTTCATCTGTTATCCATTTGTTTATCTTTTCGATGAAACATCATCTGGGCACGTACATAACGAAAAACGACAGCTTAGCAGATGAGTATGTACTCAAAGCATCACAAAAGGACAAAATAAGGCGTACAAGCTGAAGCTACTGATAATCGGCAGCTGCAGCAGTGCACCACACGTACTAAGCTTACACGTACGGGGTCATCCATGGCCGGGTGAATGCAGAATGCATGCGGAATTTTTATTTTTTTATATTTATTTTTATTCGCTTATACAAAATTATGTGTCGGATTGAAATTTAGACACAAATAGCGCCGGTCGCACTATCAATTCACGACAGGTTGCCCTGTCGCACTTTGAAAGCACGACAGGCTGCTAAGAGGAACATGCATGGGGGAGGCTGGGCGATCGTGAAACCAACGCGACAGGCTCTGTGCTACGGTAAATACCAGAGAGTTTGAACTTCTTATATCAATTAACATTTCATACCATATCCAACTTACACAAAACAAATTTTAAACTTCATGTAAAATCCTAAATAACTCATTTTTGAAACTTTCATTTTTTAAATTTTTTTTGAATTTTGAATTTCGAATTTACACTTGAATTTGTATTTTAAATTTGAATTTTTAAATTTTGAATTTCTAAAATTCTAAGTTTCAAAAATGGGTTCTTTAGGATTTTACATGAATTTTAAAATTTGTTTCATGTAAATTGGATATGTTATGAAATATTAAACTTCCAATTTTTAATTTTGAATTTGCACGAAAATTTGAAGTTTAATATTTCATATCATATCCAAATTACATGAAACAAATTTTAAAATTCATGTAAAATCCTAAAGAATCCATTTTTCAAACTTAGAATTTTTGAAATTCAAATTTCAAAATTTTAATACCAATTCAAGTGTAAATTTGAAATTCAAAATTCAAAAACAATTAAAAAATTGAAAGTTTCAAAAATGGGTTATTTAGAATTTGACATGAATTTTAAAATTTTTTCGTATAAGTTGGATATGGTATGAAATGTTAATTGATATAAGAAGTTCAAACTCTCTGGAATTTACTGTAACACAGAGCCTGTCGTGCGTCGGTTTTAGGATCGCGGCTGCTCCCTCATGCACGTTCCTCTCAGCAGCCTGTCGTGCTTTCAAAGTGCGACAGGGCAACCTGTCGTGAATTGAAAGTGCGACCGACGCTATTTGTGTCTAAATTTCAATCCGACACATAATTTTGCATAAACGAATAAAAATAAATATAAAAAAATAAAAATTCATGCATGCATGACGCCTAGTCCTACTCCGGCCACGGGGCTTCTTGGCGAGGAAAACTTCGGTCAGAACGGTTTTGGAGTGCAGTGACGCCCTCAGAAGTCAGAATCCCCAAACGCTGCAGAATAAGCATTGGAACAAAACACATACGTATGGGTGATTCACTGATTTGTAGTTCTGAATGTGTTTCGCAAGAACAAGAAATGTAGTGCAGCGACGCCTTCAGAATTCCCAAACGCTACAAGACCAAACATTGGAATGCAATGCAACATATATGTTGGTGATTCTGAATTTCTGGCTTCTTAGTGTCTTTCTTCTGCTGATAAAGAGAGGATAAGTTTAAAAGTGACTGTCACCTGATCACCTCGTTGTGCCCGATGCAATGGGGCACTTCCTTCAGCCCGTACCAATAAACAAATTATCCAGGCTCACTAACACTGGCTCAGTAACAATCCTCACGTTGTGGTCGTTTTATCGTCAGACAAGCTAACAAATCAACAGATCTGTGATCACTGTAAGAAAACCCAAACCCAGCAGGCACCAAAGTTCAAACAGCCATTGCCTCATCATTTTAGAACACATTGATATCCTACCTTCCATGTTCCAAGGATAGGATGGATCATGGATGATACTTCTGGGTCATACCTAACCAAAAGCAACGTTCTAGCACACTAGACTACCTACCTATAGTAGAAAGCATCAGTGCATAACAAAGGAGAAGCTAATGATACCCAGAGTCCAGCGCCACTGATGAGTAAGCCTACACATGTCAAGTTCAACTATGTCCGAGCCCGACCACGAGGCTTCTTGCCGAGGAAAACATCGGTGAGAACAGTCTTGGAATGCAGAGAAGCCCTGAGAATCTCTAGACGCTGCAGGGTACAGAACATGTGTTAGTTCTGAATTACGGATGAATAAATTCCATAAGGGAAAGGTATGTATTTCACTAGGTGAAAGAGCACGTCACCTCGTCGTTCCCAATCTGCACGGTCTTCTCCTAGAGTGCGTCGAGGTCCTTCACACCATGGGCGCTGAGCTGAGCAACGCTGGAGATGGCGGATGTGGGCGTGACAGTGAGGTTGTCCGTCACAGTATACATCAGAATGCCCCGCACGAACCCTTTCACCCCTCCTGCAGTCAGGGCATTCTGCACCTGCCTGGGTGCTACATATAGATACAGTGAGGAACCTGTCATCTCATAGTCACAGTGCGGACACCGTGTACCTCGCACCTCCGTAATGTAGTGTTTGCAATTGGGATATTCGTCTTCCTCATCATAACATCCTTGGTTTTGGCATGTGAAGAGCCGCCTAGAAGGCGACATGGATTGTTTGGTTGATTCCGCAAACGGAGGTGGGCAGAGAATGGAGCGGTGGAGGATAACATCCTTGTCCATGCCAGGCTGGAGGCAGGTGTCATCGAGTTCCTCAACGCTGGCATATAGGTTGTTGACGCATCCCACCATGGACTCCTTCCCAATCAGCTCAATGGCCGCGCCGATCGGCATGGCAAGGACCGAGAAGAGGAAGTCCACGATGTCCTTCTTGGCCTCCGCAAACACCACACGGTTTGCCTTTTTGTCGAGGAGGAGCTTCATGCTAAGCTTGGTGGTGGTGTCTGCCATCATGCTAAGGTTGGTGATGGTGTGACTGGTGTCTGCCCTTTTTTGATTTTTCGACCCTAACCTTCACAGACCTTCCTTGCTGTGATGTGATAAAAACATCTTGTAAACCACAAGGTAGATAGTCATGCAAGCCAGTTTGGACTGAGCACCACATCAACATGAAAATATTCAAAAGTAAATAAAATATAAGGTTTTTTGGTTCATGGAAAAAATCAGCCAAGAAAGAATTAAGGCACGGGTAATCCTGAAAACCATGAAAACACAAGCAGAGTATCTTCACTTAGCTACAAAATAATTCATATATGATGAAAGAAGAGTGTCAAAATCCTACTACACTGCATTGGGAATTAGTATACACAAAACACCAGTATAGCATAAACTCTACCCAGATGTCTATCATACTAGGCTAGGAGAGCAAGAACATTTTATAGAATAATTATTAAGCCAGCTGAGAAATACTAAAAATAATTTGTGTATGCTTTCCTTTTTACATTTACAGGGTAAATTTGCTAATCATTCATGAATTGTGAACCCCAGAGGAGGATTTACATGTTTGAAGTTTGAACTGCACAGATTGATGCACTAAAAATCTAAAATTTGCACAGGTCTCATTTATACAGTTTTACTCCAAGCAGAAAACATCATCAGCCATCTAAATGAGGAACACGAATTCGAGCATTACGGTCACCTTAACATTAACCACGAAAAAAAAAATCACCAATTCCTCATATAGCCCTAGCCTACACACAAACCCCACGCCCAACTTAAACCCCCCATCCCCAAAACCCTAACGGTCCTTTCATCCTAGCCGACGACGAACGAATCGAGAAGGACACGAGGTGCCGATTGAATGGGCGCATTCATCACTAAACCCATTGCGAGTGAAAAAAAAAACGAATGCAGAGATCATACGAGCAAAGGGAAAGAGGAGGATGCGGCGCACGGTAGTCGGAGCCAGAAGGGGGAGCCGCTCACAGTGCTGCAGTTTGACGCACCGCCGCCGCTGCCGGCGAGGACGACGATGAGGTGAGACTGCTTGCTGAACTGCACAGCCCTGCACTGCTGCAGCCGGTAGACGAGAATCGGTTGGGCCGACGGCCGGGGCTTATTGTGAGTGCATTCCTATCGTTCGGCCCATTCAGCCGAAATTACCATGGCCCAATAACAAGCCTCATATTCGAAATTTTTACTGTACTGGCATTAATTTAATTCAAAAATAAAAATAATAATTTTCCGTTTAATAAAATTTAAAAATAGCCGCCAGGCGCACGTTGACTGGGCGGTATTTATGAAACGCCCGTTGGACGAGGGTAAATTGATAAAACGCCTGGCCAACGGGTGCTTTATATAAATCGCCCGGCCAGTGGGTGCTATTTAAATAGCGTCCGACCAATAGGCGTTATTTGGACTGTTTTTTTTTCCATCGGATTCCTGTCTGTGCTTTCACTTCGGATTCCTGCAGATGAACTGTTGCACCATATCACTTCCTGCCTGCCTGAGCTGTCACTTCGGATTCCTGCTACATGCTCACAGTGCTGCGGCATCACTTCCTGCCTGCCATAATATATTAACCTCTCACTTTGGATTCCTACAGGTGCTCGCACTGCTGCGCCATCACTTCCTGCCCGCCACACTCGCAAGTATATATTTGTCGTAACGCGTTTTGGTAATAAATTGCTCATTAGGGATAAATTAATTAGATGATTTTTGATAATTTAATTGACACACGTTCGGCTATAAAAAGGGAAGCAGCAGGCAAGGTATTCAGACGAGCAGATTGTTGGCAAGCACTTCAATTTAGAAACAACCACTATCACGAGTAGAGTGATATGGAGTTCCCATCACCACCAAAGGAGTCTGCTCATCAATCTGTCCCAAGAGATGTTCAGCGGCCCATGTGTCTCTGCGGCAGTCTTTGCATTTTAAGAATGTCTGAAGACATGGGTTATACTTACGGGAGACGGTATTGGAAGTGCGCAAACTATGCGTACGAGCGAACACCCGAGATGGAGAGGAGGGCAAAGTACCCTGTAAGTGACTTCTTACTTTTATGTTTGATAAGGAACATACAGACGAAAAAGCTAACTTCAATTTTATTAGCCTCCATTGTGAGAGTTTATTCAATATTTGGACGTGGAGCAAACTCCTGAGCAGGAGCGGGATATGCAAAGAGAGGCGGCGAGGCACCGTGCTATGGCCGAGGAACGGTGGTAAGACGCACTCAGGGAAGAAAGAAACAAAGTTGCGAGAGAGGAGTTTCAAGCTCAGCGCGAAGCAGACCTGCAGCGACAGTTGAATGAGCAGGAGGCTAACCGTGCCAGAAAGCGCGAGAGGGCTGCTAGAGCTAGGGAAGCAGAACCTAGCGCGTTTGCGAAGGGGAAATACCCCCGTCGTACCCAGTAGAGTGATTATCGTGTGGAACAACTATGTTTTGAAATCTCCTATGGCATGTAGGTTTAATTATGATGCGCTAATATGATAAATTGTTTTATGCATCATACATGTCATTTGTATCACGTTAATCAATTTGTTTTAATATTTAATCATGGGTTCTGAAAAACCATAAAAGTTGACGGTGACAATTGGGAATGATAGGAGAAGGTAAAATGACACTTTGTTTTTTCTGACTTCGATAAGAATACAAGTATGCGTTGTATGATTGGTGTTAATGCGACTCGTTACGTATTTGTTCTATGAGTTCAATTGCGACGTGTTTTCGATAATTAGAAAAATCGAAGACAATTGAGACGTTGCGCTGCGCTACCGGGTACGACGGACGCTATGTCGTCGAGCGTTAAACGTTGCAGGGTACAATCGAGCGTGGGCAAAATAACATAAACAAAATAATAACAACACGATATAAAAGTGACATAGTAGCGGTGCTAACAACACACAAAAGGTATGGACTAACAAAGATCCTATGCACGCCCCCTCTTAGACTTCACGCCCATAACAGAACCATCAGCTCGAGGCTTGCGCGCACATCCGAGCTATGTTAGGAATGTTCCGTCAACACATAGAACTGGAGGACAATTTTGAAATCCCCTGATGCACTGCCCCAAAGCAAAGAAAACCCGCTGCAGAACGAACTTGCCAATATCATCGCCCTCTGCCTCCACCTCTTTGTAATCATAATATGTCCCCGCATTCCTCCTAGTTATGGCCGCCAAGAGGGATGACATATTCGCATAAGATGCTTTATATGTCCCAAACCTCATCTCTAATACCTTTTGTTTTGCCCTCCAATCAGTTGCGTACAGAATAGTGTACTGAAATTGTTCCTCCATGGCTCGAATGATCGACCGAGGCTCATAGTTCACGTTCTCTGCTATTTGATTCTGCATTATCTGCGCTATCATTGTCGATGTTAGATTTCTATGCTTCTGTCTTACCTCAGCCACCGTATAATTATGCTCTCTCATTATTGAACAAACCCAGTATTCCACCCACTTTTCTTTAAAGGCATGCACACGTCAAGGACAACCAGAGACCCACATCACATCGTACACACTTCGGCTAGATTTCACAACCCTGAATTCTCTCATAAGTGATAATGCCCAAATCTTCACGGCTGTCAGCAATTCTTTCTTTGAGGGGTATGTCGCTCTTTGTGTCACCTCGTTCTAATGGTATTCCCAGGCTGTTTGAGTGCTTTCTCGAATATATAGCTCCGCAAAACTTGATGAGTTCCACTCGACTGGCACGATATTTTGAAACCCACCGGGACTCTCATCGTCTGACACATCTTCATCAGAAACTTGCTTGTGCTCAGCATCCTCGGTCTCCATCTCCGCAACTATAGCTTCAATATGCTCCCCCTCATCTGCCGCACCTGTTGGTTCCTGTGTTGTTTGTTGTTCACTTGATCCCTCCCCTGCCTCCTCCAGCTCCTCCACCTCTTCCTACACCACATGCTCAGTGTCGTCACCATTTTTCTGCACCTCTTCCTGCACTACATGTGCTCCTTCGACAGGTTCATGCAACGCTTCTTCAGTTTGTTCCCTATATTTCGCCTGAACAAGAAGTGCTAGTGGTAGTCCTCGTTCAATGGCGATCTCAACATAACGACTCCATCCTCGGGTTGCCTTTATCGGTAGCAACTCCCAATAAGGTCTTTCCGTTGAACGGCTAGCAACAGCGCTGATATCCAGACCATATTCTTCGGGGTTAATTTTGAACGTCCTTAAGAGCCAATTTTCAAGCCCTGCTAACGTTCTCTCCGTGAGTCTAGATATCACCAACATCACTGACCGGAACATAGATTGGTCTACCCCGTCTGGACCAAAATTGATATCCCCTTGTCCGTAATGAACATTAAAATATTTTCTGTCTGCCATTGACCCTGTACAAAAACGCAATGAACTACTAATAAATTTTTAATTATTTCCGTACCGACAAAAACATCGTAAAGATTTATCGCTTTTAATCCTTTGTACTATGCATTAAACCTACGTGCATTATGCTTCATATAAATCGAGTCTACTACTATCCTAACGACAGACCTACACATGTTCTCGAAATTTATAAACCCTAACCGCAAACTATACAAAAATAAACATAAGCATTAAATCAACGTATTGCCCTACCTTACAACCCTAGTTATAACCCTAAATATAGTCTACAATCTACCGCACATATTATAAAACATTAAATCATAAAACTAATTTACATATGTCATACAAATACTGATGCGCCAAAGGTCGGCCCGATCTTCTGGAGAGAACGATACGTCGATTTGAGAGATGATGATGCCGTGATATTCGGCAACCAACCAGCAAGGCTAGAAACTGGCAATCGCAATACCACCAACTCGAGTGTTATCAACCGTGACCAACACGATCAATCTTAATCCCTGCGAGCAATCGAGAAACTTGCAAGAATCAAGTAGATAGCAATTGGAACAAACCAAACTCTCAAACCAGGGGTGAGGTTCTGTTTCCCGAATCGGGCGGTCTAGTCGACACGCGCAATCATGGGGAGGGACACACAAGGGGCCAACCAAACACAACAAAACCTAAGTGACAACGTACGACGGCGGAGGCCATATATAGAGGGGTGACCAGCACAGGGGCGCCGTCCACCACCCTAGGGTCGGCCACCACCAGTACCCTAAGATACATGGGCCGTAGGCCCAAAAATAAGGTGACGCAGCACCCGGAAATTGTGGTCCGAGACCTTTTTCTGTGTTTTGCCGACGCTGCTGGACGAATTCAGATGTACGGCTGGATCCATTGGAAAGCTTATCTCGAAAGCTTTCCAACGAGTGGTCGCACGCCGAAATCGGTGTTCGGGAGCCCGAATTACGCCCGTTTGGAGTCGACGGGCTGCTGGATGGCCGAAACGGGTTCTCTAGCATCTTTGGCTTCCATATGGGCCTTCCTTGGTGAGTGGACCTTCCTCGTGGTGCGTGCTTGATACGCTCGTCCTTCTTCTTGGGCTTGAAAGGTGGAGCTCCTGGATTTAGGCCCCTAGGCGATGACGGCGTAGTAGACGGTGCAGTCAGAGAAGAAGTAGACGAAGTACAGGCAGCGGTTATATCCTTCATGTTGATGTCCTCATCATCCTCCCCTTGTTGAATTGGAGTCGTCCTCGACTCCTTCTCATTCTCCTGCAAAAGGTTAGTGACAACAGGAGGCAAAGAAACAGATGGTTGCAAACTTTTGTTCATGTCATCATGTGCAATAACATTGGTAGCTAACAAAACTACACCTTTTAGTTTGTGACCAGATTTATCACTTGGTGCAGTAGGTGGATTTGATTCTTTAGCTACACTCGTCATCTTAGCGTCATTACTACTCTGCTCTCTTTTACCATGTTGTGCAGCAACCTTAAGTAACTCAATAGAGTCATTGGTTCCAAAATAATCTTCTTTCCTTTAAACAAGAAAGTGTACTGATTGGTCCTACCATGATGTGTAGCATCTATATCATATATCCAAGGTCTACCCAATAAAAGAGAACAAGCATCCATGGGTACGACATCGCAAACAACATGGTCATGATATGAACCAATTGAAATAGGTACTCGAACAGTTTTTGTTACCTTAACCTTACCATCAGAATTGAGCCACTCGATCTCATATGGTTGTTGTAGCGGACACGTGGCCAAGCCAAGCTTCTCGACCATGTCCACACTAGCAAGGTTGTTACAACTTCCACCATCGACAATAACATGCACTGCTCGTTCATTGACTACAAACTTTGTTTGGAAGATGGTATGGCGCTGATTTGTCTCATCACGTGTGGGTTGTGCATGCAGGATACGTGTGCCAACAAGAGCTGGATATGTCTCTGTCGTGGCAGCATTATAAACCTCTCCCTCTTGTTCTGCAGTGTTAGTAACAACAGGAGCATCTTCATTTTCATCAATGTCACTAGCACTAGAGTACTCACCATTTTCTCGTATTATTAGAGCACGTTGATTTGGACACTCTCGCATCACATGGCCATGTCCCTTGCATCGAAAACATTGTACCTCTCTTGTACGACCAGTAGGTGCAACGGATGAAGCACTCTTCGCCGGAGCTTGCTTTGTAACTGATTTACTTGACTCCAGAATCTGTGGTGGTGTGGAGGCAGCAGGAGTAGCAGGTGGAGCCGTACGTCCCGAAGCGGAAGAAGTCAACTTCATTTGCATTTGGACTGACTTGGCGGTGGAAGAGCCTCCAAAATTACCTCGCGTTGTGGATCGTCGACCCTGCACTTCCCTTTCTGCTTTCAAAGCAAGATGATACAAACGGGTGATAGAATTGTATTCTTTATAATCAAGTATGTCCTGTAATTCTCGATTAAGCCCACCCAAAAACCTAGCCATCTTGGCATCTTCATCCTCTTCTATCCTACAGCGCAACATGGCAATTTGCAATTCTTGATAATACTCTTCAACAGTTTTATCACCTTGATTAAAACGCTGCATTTTGTTCAATAAATCACGAGCATAATATGTAGGAACAAATCTAGCCCTCATGACTCGTTTCAACCCATCCCAAGTTGTAGGTACATCCCGATTGGCTCTACATAGTTCTTTCCACCAAACAGATGCAAAACCCGTAAATTCACTAGTGGCAGCCTGAACTCTCCTACGTTCAGAAAAATCGTAGCAAGAGAATTTTTGATCTATGGTCAACTCCCAATCAAGATAAGCATCCGGATCATATTTACCATCAAAAGGCAGCATAGTAAATTTCATTTTCAGCATAGAATCATCACCTTCTTCCCTTTGAGGATGCTGATTTCTACCCATACCTTGTCTATTTTGGCGGAGTCGACGATGAGCTCGGTCATTTTGCACATTTACCATGTAGTCGTCCTCAGTATCGCCGGCGTAGTTGTTCTCCTCTTGTTCCACCCTATTTAAAGGAGCAGGGGCAACCGGTGGAGCAGGAGGTATAGGGACAGCTGGTGGAGCACCGCGTTGGCCGAAAGCAGGACCGGCTGCAACGTTGTTATGGCCAGCACCTTGAAGAAGTTTCCGTATCTGTGCTTGAAGTTCGTTGAGTGGTGCCAGTTGCGCATGAATCTGGTCAAGTTGAGCACGGGTCTGCAACTCATGACGATTGCACACCCGCTCAAAGTGATCGACCCATCGTCGTTCTTTTGGCGTGAGGGGGTCCTCATGTTCATCATTCCCACTGCCGATATTGCTCTCATGATTGCTTGGAGTAGCTGCCATGGTTAGGAACAGCAAACAAAAGACTCACAAGAGAGTTAGTTTCTATGAACTACAAAATGATGACAAATATTTGTGCTCTCACGCTCAAGCTTCCACCAAATTCTTACAATATTCTCAAACTGCAAAGAAAAAAGATGCAACCGTGACAGATTGATGCACTCTGAAGGTGGCACGGCGATTGCAAGTCCCTGTTCCTGTATGGTTAGTAGAGGTGGAGCTTGGACAGGTATTTGTATGTAGCAAAGGAAAACTAGAACCACATTAGTTAAAACAAGTTGAAAGAGCGTTCAGCGGTGCTATGTGCTGGTCCTAGGTTAGATCGTACTAGAGACGCGAGCCTAGACACCAATGAAGTCACAGAAATAGCAACCACGACGTTCTCAACACACAAGAATCAACTAAGGCTCCTTTCTTCCCGTCTTTTTTTTTTTGACCAGGGGTAAAAAGGTAAATAAAAGATACTCTCTCTCTCTCTCTCTCTAGTCCTTTATTTGAGCACCAATACTTGCTGGCTTTGCTGTTTGCAACAGAGGACGTGGAGAGAAAAGAGAGATGGTGATGCGGACTAAAAATTACCCCCTTTTCTGTTCGGTGCGGCTCTTATCACTTGCACCTGCCTTTTCTTTTCTTGTTTTTTTTACTTTGCAGAGGAGACAAGGAAGGATGGGCGCGGCTTGTGCTGCTGGGTTGTTTCTCTCGGTTTGGATTTTTGGAAGGTGTTGTGGCGCAACCAATAAGGAAGGAAAAGTGGAAATTGTTTCCTGCTCGGATTGCCTATGGACAGCAACAAGAGTTTGACTCGAGATGGTAACTTATGGCTCTCGGATTGGATATATGGAAGGGGTGTTTCAGATTGGAGGTTGGCCGGCCAAAGATGGGAACCAAGCGACCGTGAGTTTTTCTGCAGAAGCCGAGCTAGTCGGTTTAACTGGATGGAGCCGATCTGCTATTTTTTTTGGGGGGGGGGGGGGGGCGGCTGTTAGGGTCGATCGTGTTGGTGAAATTGGCGATCTGGTGGATGGTGGTGGATGAATTGAGGCTTCCTTTGCGGTGAGCACAGGGAACCAAAACGTGGCTGGTGATGGATAGGAATTGCTGGGCGCTGTTGATGGCGGATGTGAAAAATTGGGCGATCTGGTGGGCAGTAGCAAGAACGGCGACGCACAAGATCACGACGAACACTGACTGTGACAAAAACGTGGCTAGAACTCGAAACTCTAGAGATGAAACGCTAAGACCAGCAACAACACACGAAGCAACACAAATTCAACAAGAATGGAACTATTGCAGAAATAGTAAAGGCAAAACGGGCTCGGATCAAAAGGTAAACACACGACAATATTTTTTGTAGGCAATTTTCTGGACTCTAGGACAGAACAGATCTGAAAAAAAAGATAAGGGGTGTTCTCACCAGGCAACCGTTGCTCTGATACCACTTGATGCGCCAAAGGTCGGCCCGATCTTCTGGAGAGAACGATACGTCGATTTGCGAGATGATGATGCCGTGATATTTGGCTACCAACCAGCAAGGCTAGAAACCGGCAATCGCAATACCACCAACTCGAGTGTTATCAACCGTGACCAACACGATCAATCTTAATCCCTGCGAGCAATCGAGAAACTTGCAAGAATCAAGTAGATAGCAATTGGAACAAACCAAACTCTCAAACCAGGGGTGAGGTTCTGTTTCCCGAATCGGGCGGTCTAGTCGACACGCGCAATCACGGGGAGGGACACACAAGGGGTCAACCAAACACAACAAAACCTAAGTGACAACGTACGACGGCGGAGGCCATATATAGAGGGGTGACCAGCACAGGGGCGCCGTCCACCACCCTAGGGTCGGCCACCACCAGTACCCTAAGATACATGGGCCGTAGGCCCAAAAATAAGGTGACACAGCACCCGGAAATTGTGGTCCGAGACCTTCTTCTGTGTTTTGCCGACGCTGCTGGACGAATTCAGATGTGCGGCTGGATCCATTGGAAAGCTTATCTCGAAAGCTTTCCAACGAGTGGTCGCACGCCGAAATCGGAGTTCGGGAGCCCGAATTACGCCCGTTTGGAGTCGACGGGCTGCTGGATGGCCGAAACGGGTTCTCTAGCATCTTTGGCTTCCATATGGGCCTTCCTTGGTGCGTGGACCTTCCTCGTGGTGCGTGCTTGATACGCTGGTCCTTCTTCTTGGGCTTGAAAGGTGGAGCTCCTGGATTTAGGCCCCTAGGCGATGACGGCGTAGTAGACGGTGCAGTCAGAGAAGAAGTAGACGAAGTAGAGGCAGCGGTTATATCCTTCATGTTGATGTCCTCATCAAATACCATATTAGAAAATTACATAAAATACAGCTACTTATTATCGGAACCTAATCGCTAAATTTAGGCTTCAAACGAAATATTTAATTTATCATGTGGCATATTGCTAACCTACCTTGTTTTCAAATATTACGAAATAAAAATACGAAAAGGTTTAAAAATTACCTTTTTTCACTCCTCTTCTCCCTCTCTTCCTCCTCCTCCTCTTCTCCCTCTTTCTCCTCTCCTCCTCTTTCTCCTCTACTTCTCCTCTCCTCCCTCTCTTTCTCCTCTCCCTCTACGCTGGGTGCAAAATGAGCACTGTGCCGATGCAGCGCCGGCAGCGCGAGGGTCGTGGGCAATTTAGCGCCCGTTCATCGGGTGATTAATTCCCGCACCGCATTAAACGCCTGCTGAACGAGCGGTTTTTATGTAACAGTAAATAAAACGTCCGACGAACGGGCGATTATTACCTGGCGCACGCCCCGGACCGTTGGAGCAATTAAACGCCCGGTGGTGCGGCGCTAGACACTGTGCGCTTTAAATAACGCCCGTCGAACGGGCGATTAATATATAGCGCCCGATGGACCGGCGCCAGGAAGCTATTTTTTTAATTATTTAAAATGGAAAATTATTTTTTAATTTCGAATTTAAATAAAGTCAGAACAGTATTAATTCCTCATATTCAGTTTTTTTCCTAAAAGAAATTCACAAGCAGCCATATACCCAATCCAGGCAGCCACCCACAACCACAAAGACGGCCACAGGTATGCTAATCACCACCTTTATTTTTCAGTTTTGCTGCGACGCAGTTGCCTGCAAAACGGACCTTCGCGTTGGTGATTTTCTATAGCCATGATGCTCGTTTTTGCTCTATGGGTTTACGTACATGATGCTCGTCGCTCGATCGTGCCGGAGCAAGCTCAATCGTGGACGTACGGTGACCAGAACTAGCTCGTGAGCCAAGGCACTGCTTGTTGTTTTTACATGCATTGCAACTTGCAAGCGATGCATTCTTTTTTTTACTATTTTTTACTTTATCATATTGGTAAACAAGAGTTAAATACATCAATGATGAATCATACATGGTGGCTATGTTTGTTTTTCTTAGTTTAAAAATTTATCACTTTGTTTGTATTGTTTTTCAGTATCTTCGTACGGTGAAATTTATATATATATATATTGAAAAAAAAATTGCTTGTGCAAAACGCAGGCGCTTGCGTTGTAGTTGTAGACGCTCCTTTTGTCATTTTCAAAGTGATATATGTGTTACTATTATTTGGACGCGTACATAACGAAAAACATCATCCTAGCAGACGAGTACTCAAAGCATCATAAAAGGCGTACAAGTTGAAGCTAGTGATATTGTGATAACCAGCGGCTGCAGCAGTGCACCACGTAGGCACGTACTAAGCTTACAAGTACGGGGCCATGCGTGGCCAGGTGAATGCAGGCATTGCATGAAGCCTCAAGTCCTACTCCGGCCAACGGGGCTTCTTTGCGAGGAAAACATCGGTCAGAACGGTATTGGAATGCAGCGACGCCCTCAGAATCCCCAATTGCTGCAGATCAATCATTGAAACAAAACACATGCGTATGAGTGTGTTTCACAAGAATAAGAAATATGGTTATTCAATCCCACGTGTATACGTGGTTTCATGTAGATCCACATCGTCAAGTTTGTTTTTTAAAGCTAACAGGCAGAAGCTCTGCCATTTCATTAAAAAAGAGAAGAAAAAAAATTGTACATAATTACAAGGACGGAGGAGCATGGGGATTACATGGGAGAAGGCCGCTACCCGCTACCAGGACAGCGAGGCCGTCCCTAATAAGAGCAACAACACGGGTAACTGGTAAAGCCCGGTGCGTCGTCAAGATTCATATGTTAAAACCAATCACCCCCTCACATACACATTTTATATATAAAAAAACAAAAGCTTCGATTTTCAAACATTCGAGCTTATCTTCTTCAATTTCTTTCTACCCCTCATCCTTCCAGCGAGCTGGCCGCCTCCCAAGCCCACCGCCATCAACGACCTCCCATCTTGCCGCCCCGTGGCCATGGAGGATAGGGTTTGTGTCCGTCACAAAACCATGTGTGGGAAGAACCGAGTTGTGCACTGTGTCCCCGTGCCGCTGCGAGCCAAGGTGGCATCGCCAGGGTCGTTAGTAGGCGCAATAGCTAGAGAGGATATACAGAGAATGATCGAAGAAGATAAACCCGATTGTTTTTTTTTAAAAAAAAAACTTTAGACAGTTTCACAACATGTCACATGAACGGTGTAATGGTTAAGTATGAATCTTGAAGCACATCCTATGATAGTCTAGATGCGTGGAACCATATATACTTGGAGGAAAATCTGGATTGAAAAGAAAATGTAATGGATAAGTTAGAGAGGCTGATCACCTCTTTCTGGCCGATCTGCACTGTCTTCTCCTGGAGTGCGGCGAGGTCGGACACCACGTCGGCGTTGAGCAGCGCGACGCTGGAGATGGCGGACATGGGCGTCACGGTGAGGTTGTCCGTCACAGTGTACATCACGACGTCTTGCACGAGCCCTTCCCCTCCTCCTCCTGCCGGAGCCCACATACTTCATGGCCACTGTCATCGCGCCGCTACAGGACGGGCACTTCTTACCACTCACTTCCATCACGTAGTTGCACTAGATAGACTCGCACACGAAGAAGGTCTTAGAAGCCGCAGGAGGCGGCG
Source organism: Raddia guianensis (assembly GCA_036346415.1). NCBI lineage: Eukaryota > Viridiplantae > Streptophyta > Magnoliopsida > Poales > Poaceae > Raddia > Raddia guianensis. The sequence goes on along the minus strand of CM070535.1, from coordinate 42,008,386 downwards.
TCGCCGGCGAGCGGAGAAGGGAGTTGCAGGAGGTCGCCGCCGGCGAGTAGGGCACATCGGGGCGGAGGACGGCGTCCTTCGCCGCTCCCGGCTGGTGGTAGGTGCTGTCGAGCTTGTCGACGCTGGCATAGAGGTCGCCGGCGCTGCCCGCCATGGAGTCCTTCCCGATGAGCTCGACGGCGGCGCAGATGGGGAGGGCGAGGAGGGAGAAGAGGAAGTCGACGACGTCCTTGCTGGCCTCCGCAAACACCACGCGGCGCGCCTTCTTGTCGATCAGGAGCTTCATGCTGAGCTTGGCTCCGGTGGGGTCTGCCATTTTCGATTCTAAAGCTTCTTCTTCTTGCGGAGTCGATGGTGAGTGGTGATCTAAAGCAGCGCAGCTACAAAGTAGCGTCATGCGAGTATAAGAGCTGAATATATTGATTGCCCCGATGGGAATGCGTTGCGTCGACGTATCACATATACTGCTTGGGCACTTGGGCAGGCGTACGGTCGGGTGCAAGTGCATCGATCGATCCTAGAATGCAAATGTGCAATCAATGACGCACCACGAAACAGTCCGGTTTTCCTCGGAATTGCGATGAGGTTCTCCAGAGATTTATGCACCATGCGAACTAGTCTTGCGATCCCTGCACTGTCTTTCATGCACTAGTATCTTTGGAGAAAATTGTGTACATGTTACCGTGCGCAATGACACTCGTTAAAATGCTATCTCATAAAATGGCGTCGCTAAAATGCCACTAATAAGGTTGGCTTGCCTAGCTATATGCCATTTTGGCCATTTTTCAGGTATTTCCCTCTTATTTTTTCCATTTGTCATCATGTGAAATGACGCCCTTGTCCATGTCTTCGTCCTCACTTCATCTTCTTCCTTCCAAATTTAGTCCGACCTCGCTGCTGTCGGCTGCCTCGTCTCGCCGCCGAGCCACGAGATCCCCGACATCGCTGCCGCCGCCACGAGATCCCTTACGCCATCGCCACGAGTTCCCCACGCCACCGCCCTCCCCACACCACCCCCGTGAGCTCCTTACCCCCGCTGCCACCGTGGCCGTGCTCCACCTTGACCTCCCCGAGCCCCACCGACTCAAGGTCCACGTCATCGCCAAGATTCATACCGCATGGCCACCGCCAAGCTCCGTGCCACGAGGTCCACGCCAGAGCATGGAAGACGAAGATGGAGAAAGGAAGAAAATGCAAAAATGTGGAGAAATCCCTAAAAAATGGGCAAAATGGCATATAGCCAGCTAACCCAGCCTTATCAATGGAATCTTGATGACGCCATTTTGCGGGATGACATTTTGACGAGTGTCATTGTGCACGGTGGCATATACATAATTTTCTCGGACCTCTTTCACCGATATGGATGTCAACTCAGTATTTTGCTTACATGGAGGAGGGAAGATGTAAACTATCTATTAGCTTATAGCTATTATTTTTTTAAAAGAAGAGCAGGAGAACTGTCGTCCTGTTTCACTAAGCTGAAAAAATAAAAATAAATAGCCCACCCATACAAGCATGGGTACAACCACAATGCTCCGCAACAACCCTGATCAAAACCACCGGAAACACCACCTACAAAAAGGAATGAGGGAACAATGCAGCCCCATCATTGCCACCTAAGCCAAAGGCCGAACATGAGAGAGAGAGAGGGGAAACGTCGGCCACAACCGACCACACTATCACATATCAGCCATATGTGTGTGTGTGAGAGAGAGATTGATTTGCATGGATATCACATAATCTAGTATAGTCCGATAGAAGTCGACCCACCTAGAGCTACATGTGCATGTAGGTTTTGTTATTCATGTTATGTAGGTCCAACCCAACAAGAACTAGAGAATCGCCAAATCCTGTAGGAAGTATGATTTATGAAACTAAAAAAAATGAAACATATAGAACATATACTTCTTATATATTAAGGGTGACGGAAATGCAGATCAGCCGCGGGCCACGTCATCCCAATTATCCGCCACGGGGCAACGTCACCAAAATTCTTTTGGCCATCGGATCGCTCGGTCCGCCAGATCCAACGGTTCCACCGGATCCAATTGTCCCGCGCCGATGTCTTTGCAAAAAAGCCCTCAGATTTTTCGATAATCAACCCGCCGTCCAAATAGTTGTTTAGGCCAGACTCAGATGTGCTGGTAGAAAACTCCTTAGATTTAGTTATTTTACTTCCAGATCCTTCCATGTTCAGCAGTCTCGCTCGGAGACATCGACGCCGCTAGCTCTCCTCGCCCAAAATCGCTCCCCTCATCTGCTCTTGGCAACATCGACACCGCCCCTTCTTCCTCGCACGGCAACTCCAAGACCGACGCGGACGCCGCTCCTCTTGCCTACAGCGCCTGTTCCCATCTTTTCCGGCGATTTCCTCGGACTGCTGCGCCTCTTCTCCTCCTCGGTCATCTTCTCCCAACACCGTTTCCGTCCCCGCCTCCTCCTCCGTCTAGGAGAGCCACGACCGCATCTCCCTTGCCGGATCCAACCACGCCGGGTTCCGGATGGATGGATCCGGCAACGGCGGCCCCTGCCTCGGCCCTTCTGTAAGGATCGGTGGCCTCGAGGAGGGGGGTGAAGAGGACACTATTTAAAATTTTACTCTATGTATTTGTGTTTTCTTAGGACTTAGTCAATTTTCAAGTCAAACTAGAGCTACTAACAAATTGACCAAGAGAGAAGAACTAACTAGTTCTAGCGAAAGTTAACTACGCAAGCGGAATTGAACAACTAGTGTTGCAAGGAATAGCCGAAGCAAATACAAGTAAATGAGCGAGAAGGAATAGCCGAAGCGAAAGTTAACTACGCAAGCGGAATTGAACAACTAGTGTTGGAAGGAATAGCCGAAAAGATAAAAAGGGACGCTCACCAATTTTTTAATGAGGTTCGGCGCAAAGCACCTACTCCTCGATGCGGAATCTCTCAAAGAGAGACCAGGACCCTCTCGTCCTGTGCCCGCAATCCACTCGGTAGGTTTTAGGCCGATGGGCCAAGGCTCGCCTCCGACCTGGTACACCGAGGCCGAGTTCCGTCACAAGTTGGCGGCTACTCGACACCCCGACGCTTTGGAAAGGCACCGACCCCCGCGAAGAAGGTATTTGTACAAACGACACTCGACGGAGTCCGGTCTTCACGCGGAGACGACGGGGACTTGGTCGCTTGCTTGTCCCGGCAACTTCCTGGAGTTGTAGACGCACGGCTTCCACGGTCTTCGAGTCTGGCAAAGAGGGAAGCACCCGGTTCCCGCACCGGGTGACCTAGCCCGAGGCTAGGAATTTTGTTGATGAAGAGGTTCTTGTTGGTGAAGCGGTACGGCGCGGTGGAGAGGTTCACCTTGGCGATGGCTTGGACGTAGAAGCTTGGGAAAGGCGAGGTGGGAGACTCAACTCTGGCGGGAAGACCCCAAAGAGCACTCGACTCAAGAACGACCGGGAGACCCCAAGAACTCACCACCCCTCGGAGAAAATCAAGCCAAAACCCAGGAGAAACGGAGGGGAAACCATGGGCATACCTTCTTCTTGCTCTTGCTCTCCTCTCCCCTCTCTCTCTCACCTAAACCTAGGTGGAGGTGGACATGAGCACTAGGGAACCCATGGGAGAAGCTCTCATGAACACTCAAGAGGTGGGGGCGTGGAAATAATGAGCTCTCTCAGGTCTTGGAGTCCCCCACAGATTTCTTATATAGCCCCCAACCCGACTTGGACACGTGTCAAGAATCCAGCGACTCAGATTCAAAACAGACGCTCAGGATGGATTTGAACCTGAGTCGGTTGGCTCATCGGACGCGTCCGATGAGTTCATCGGATGCGTCCGATGAATTGTGGGTGCGTGCTGGACTGGTGTGTGTGACATGCTCGACGCTTGTCCCACCCCGCATCGGACGCGTCCGACAGTGACATTTTGAAACCGGACGCTTGGGGACTTAGCCATTTCTACGCGTGCGGCGTGCCCCCTCTCGTCGGACGAGTCCGATCAATTGTCGGACGCGTCCGATGACACCATTTCTTCGGACGCCAGTGAGCTCTCCCCTGTGACTGTCTCATCAGACGTGTCCGATAACTCATCGGACGCGTCCGACAGTAACTTTTCTCGAACGGCCCTTTCAACACTAAGCTAGATTTCTGAGCGAGTGCCTTGTCCCCAGGTGGTCGGACGTTTCCGATGAAGCTGCAGGCAAACCACCTCTCTCATTCTCTCTCAAGTCCACCCACCTCTCTCTCACATAGGATACTTTTGGGTGGTTTTGTTGAGCTCGTTTGTCGGTTTTGGACTTGGTGGGACCCACGGAAGCTTTTGGATAGGATCGAATCAATTTGGATAAGCTCGAAAGGCTTTGGGCGGGTGTTCTCGCGCCTAAGGCTTTTGATTCGACTTGGCAGCTACGAAAGCTTCCCAGAACACGACACATCACCTCGGATGCTTTCGGGCCCACCCGATGGCATCGACAGCTAGCCAACTACCCCCTCGGACACCTGGCAGTCTCTTGGACTCTCTCGAAGGATCTAGACCCACCTAGACTTAGCTCGGAGAACCGATGACCGAGTGCCCAATGGGACTGACTTGCCAAAGACAGAGACTCGCACAACCCGTGCTCAAGCCTCGGACACGCACGCAACCAAAAGTCGTAAAGAGAATGTGCCAGACAAAGTAATGTCCTTACTTGACGTGGCACGAAATGCCAAAACCTATTGGACGTAGGAGTCCTATGAACTTACACCTTCTCCTGAGACGGGGACCACGTCATCTCCCCAGATCTGGCGTGGTTACTGTCTGAGGAAGACATCGACAACGGCGGTGCGGCGGGGAACTTCAGCGACGACCGGGGAAGGCCGGCGACGGACTGGACCGGCAACGGTCTAGGCACGGCTCACTAACAGAACAAGAGCAACTTACTTCGGCTAAGCAGCGTGTAGAATTTTCGTACAGCAGGGAGTAAACTAAAAAGAGATGTTCGGCCAGCATCTACCTTGGTGAAAGATTATGGTAACGATGGTACCTCACAGGAATGGCTTCGACTGATGTATGTATGTGTGCTTGATGCGGTTGTGGGGAAAATTAGGGAAAACTTGATTTTGCAGGTGGATTTGGGATAGTAAAACAGGACAACCATCCTACTGTTGTATGAAGTGATGTCTCCAGCAAACCATGGCATGATAGCCTTATATTTTCTGGTGTTTATTTTAGTTTAGACATGCCTGAATGATGTCCGAGAAGACATCACCCAGCTAAGCTCCCAATGGTTGATCATGAATTGTAGAACAAACATAATTCTGAAGCAGTGAACTTTAAAATCAACGGAGACATGCGTGCATGTATTGAGGGCTTCTAAAGTAATTTTTGAAAGAGTTTATGGAAAAGATTAATTCTTCTTCAATGTTCTGAAAGAAATAGTTTCCTGACCATGAATCTGATTATGTGGGATGAACTGAAGTACTAGACACAGTTGCATACCTCACCATCTAAATAGTTGTTTATGCCTAGGAAAGGGCTACTTTGTTGGTTGTGTTGACAAGAATAGGTTATGTTTTAGACTGCTATGCATTATTAAGGTGCCTACATGTGATGGGACCTTACAACTATATTACTTATGTAGTTTTAAAGTTTTCTTTGTTGCCTACTTGTTTCTCACCGTTTCAAATTTCTCTTTTTTTCCTTCATTTTTACAGCTGACCCCCAGGTTTTGGGGACTTTTTCTGCACCCATGTAGGCTATAGAGGGATTGTCATTTTGAAGGGATCAGAGCAATCGACACCGCCAAAGACTTTTTCACATTTGCAGTTGAAGATTTCCATATTGGTAGGTACTGATTTACTACAAATTGTGAGCACAACACACCATGGCCAAAATAGATATGCATATGTACATGTATACTGCTGATTACGATATATCACACTGCAATTTGTTCCCACTGAAAATGAATTTTTGAACTCAAAGTTATACTTACATGCATTTATTTTAACAATTGCCTATTGTCAATAGTTAAAGGGTTACTTCATGAGGATTGAGCCAGTAACTTCTGATATATCAATTATTTGTGTTTCATTATACTGGTTAGCCCAACTCAATTGGTTATAGTTTGCTTTCATCTTCTCTCCCTCCACTTAAACTTTGATTTGATCTTTTGGTTCTAGGTTCCAGGGGATGTCCATACTTCATTCTAAAAAGATTTCTCTCAAGAAGCACAATTTGCTTGCCTTGTTTAGTTATGTGCCTCGATGTATGGTTCCTTCAATAAAGGTGACACCATTCTTTCTGTGCATGCCGAACTCATTTTAAATTGAGTGCTTGCTGTTTTTCTGAAAGGATTTTTTGTTGGCCTTTCTTTCCTTTATTATAGTTGCATAATCTCCTAATGAATGTAATTTTAAATTTGCGATTTGCTTAAGAGTGCTAATCTTCTCAACATCTTTTGCCTATTAGGCAACCCATTAACTAAGAAGATTTCTGTAGATGATACAGGACTTACCAGATTATCTACGATAAGAACATTCAGCACGGTACCTTTCATACATTGTAAATTAGAATCTAGGGATGTTAAGTGGACGCGGAAGCTGGCATTTCCAATCGCGTGCTTCAAAAAATCAAGATTGGCTTTATTGCATCTCTATTTTGCTAATAAAACATTGCAACTGCCTCTATTTTATTACTACATTTTAGAAAGTAATACAGATGCCCTGTCTGGTAGTCTTTTCAAGTGTAAAGTTCTGGCAATTGTTTTACAGGTTGCTGAGAATTAACTGATATGAATGCACCCGCCAGGGTGTATTATCGTAAACGCCGTGGCAAGGAACCAACCGAGCCATAGGCAGTTGTAAGTTTGTTAGTCAGGGTTATCTTCATTCGTAGTTATCCAGTGTTAGTTGGGTTGTTAGCAAGTTCTTAGCAATTCTTGTTAGGCTTTGTGCTGTACGCACTGAATAATAAAAGAGGGAACACGAGAGAGAAAATGCGGCTTTTACCTGCCACAAACTAGTCCAGGCGCGTCGTCGATTCCGGCCAGTGGCTCTGTACAGGCATTGCCTCTCACCATAGGGCGATCTCGTCACCCGGCGACGCCCTCCACCTCCCGTGCTGGCTCACGGCCAGGAACGCGGCTGTTCAACCAAGAACACCCGTATCATCTGGTATCAGAGCCGTGTGATCCCATCCTCATGGCGAACGGCGACGAGCGTTTGAGCAAGCTTGAGTCGTCAATGGACAAGATGAAGACGTCCATGGCCGTGCTGCAGCAACAGATGACGGACTTCATGAAGGCCATCGGCAAGCTGCCGATAGCTCCTGCGGAAGGGGGCTCGGCGGAGAGTGAGGCGTGGGCTCACAACCGTGCTCCTCCCCCTAAAAACCCTCTCCGAGATGATGAAGACGGGGAAGCAGAGATCGGGGGCAAGAACAGGGGACATGGTGATCGGGAGCCAAGACGCTGGGCCCCACGAACTCCCCGATACGAGTTGTCCCTGTATGACGGTACTGAAGACCCCTTGGCATGGCTGCGTCAGTGCGAGCGTTTCGCTCGAGCGCACGACGTGCTTGACTCGGAGTGTGTGGAGATGGCAGGGTTACACCTGCCAGGAGAGACACAAGATGTCCTCGACAACTGGGAACTTGAGGAGAAGCAAATCACGTGGGATGATTTCTACGAGGTGTTTGTGCAGCGGTTCACGCGGCATACCACTACTGGACCTGTTGGGGATCTCGTTAACCTCAAGAAGGGAACAACGCGAGCGGAAGAATACGTGAAGGAGTTCCAGCGGCGCCTTGCCCGGGCACCGCGTTTGAAGAAGACGCTGCAGATTGACACCTTCATGGCCGGATTGTCGCCCACGTTAGCGGCGGATGTCAAGCGCGACCGTCCACGCGACCTGGCGGAGGCCATTGCATTAGCAAGGGAAGCAGAGCAGCGCGAAGACGCCTGGATTGCACGCGCGGTCCAGGAGATCAACCCGCCGGGAAGAACTCGACCGACTCTCGGCCGAGGAACGACGACCTTCACTACGGCGTCCTCTGGTTCGTCCGCTGCGGCCTCAGGGTGGACGGGCCGCTCCAATGCCTCGGCGAATCCGAGCGGCAATTCCTCCAGTGGGGCAACTCCTGGGACTGGCCACCCGGCGCAACCTGCGGGATCTCAAGTTTCATCCGCGGCATCCACGCCTTTTAGGTGGAAGCTCACACCCGAAGAGATGAAGGAGCGATGGGAGAATGGATTATGTTACAATTGTGACGAGGTTTGTCATCCATGCCATCGTTGCAAGCGATTATTTCATCTGGAAGTACTTGGCGAAGACGATGAGGAAGATGGGGTTGAGCAAGATGGGGTTGAGCCGGCGGAAGAGGAAGATGAACCTGCCCTCTCTGCAATTGCAGTGTGGGGTCCCAAGGTGGGCAACACTATGCAGGTGGCACTGCATATGAATGGTCATCTTCTAATTGGCCTCGTCGACAGTGGAAGCACCCACAACTTCCTCAGTTGCCATGCCTTGCGTCAGATGGGAGCTACCACTATTCTAATTCTGGGGCAGGAAGTCGGTGTGGCCAATGGGGCGCACCTCCCTTGCCTTGGGCTCATTCCAGAATGGGAAGGGCGCTTCATCATCGACAATCACACCTTCCAAGATCCATTCCTTGTCATACCTCTCACTGGATTTGACTTAGTTCTCGGAGTACAGTGGCTGAAGACTCTAGGAGACATTCACTGGAATTTCGATTCACTTCAAATGTCATTCCAGGAAAATGGCCGTCCAATCACTCTTCAGGACCAAGGGCGAAAGGACAAGGACCAAACTATTCATTTGGCGGAATCTGCACAATCCTCTGATCTAGCCACATTGTTGTCAACCTTCTCAGACCTCTTCGCCGAACCCCAACAGCTTCCACCGTAGCGCAATTGTGATCATCGTATCTGCCTCAAGGAAGGAACAGACCCTGTTGTGGTTCGCCCTTACCGGTACCCCTACCGGCAAAAGGACGAGATTGAACGGCAATGTACAGCAATGCTCACCCAAGGAATCATTCGCCCCAGCCGGTCCACCTTTTCATCTCCAGTCTTGCTGGTCCGAAAGGCGGACGGATCGTGGCGATTCTGCGTCGACTATCGACAACTCAACTCCAATACCGTCAAAGATAAGTTTCCAATACCGGTGATTGAAGAGCTTTTGGATGAATTGCATGGCGCTCGATTCTTCTCCAAATTGGATTTGCGATCCGGCTACCACCAGGTTCGGATGTGGCCCGATGATATCCCCAAAACAGCTTTCAGGACACATCACGGCCACTTTGAGTGGTTGGTGATGGCTTTCGACCTATGCAATGCTCCGTCGACATTCCAAGCCTTGATGAATGAGGTACTAGCACCTTTCCTTCGCAAATTCGTGCTGGTCTTCTTCGACGACATATTGATTTACAGCTCGAATCACGAGGATCATCTTCAACATCTTCAAATGGTCTTCGACCAACTACGCAAGCATCAATTGTTCTTAAAGCTATCCAAGTGTGCCTTCGACCAACCATTTGTCCACTACCTCGGCCATGTTATCTCGGCGGAAGGGGTGGCTGCAAACCCTTCCAAGGTGGAGGACGTGGTCCAGTGGCCTACTCCAGCTTCCGCAACCGATGTGCGGAGTTTTCTGGGCATGGCGGGCTACTACCGACGTTTCATCCACAAGTATATATGCCTCCATCGCCGAGCCACTGACCAACCTCTTGTGTCGCCAAGCCTTCAAATGGACTCCGGAGGCCGCACATTCATTCGAGCTCCTGAAATTGGCTCTCCAATCTGCACCAGTTCTACGCCTTCCCAACTTTGACATCATCTTCATCATTGAATGTGATGCTTCCAGCAATGGGGTGGGCGCCATCCTTCAACAAGAGGGTCATCCAGTGGCTTTCTACAGTCGACGAGTTGCTGACCGCCACACCAAACTGGCGGCCTATGAACGAGAGCTCATTGGCCTCTCCAAGGCCATCCGACATTGGCGGCCTTACTTATGGGGGCGCCCTTTCATCGTCCGAACCGACCATGCCAGCCTCAAGTACCTGCTGGAACAGGCTTTGGTTACACCCCCACAGTAGCACTGGTTGAGTAAACTCATGGGTTTCGACTTTGAGGTGGAATACCGACCAGGCCGTACTAATGTGGCAGCCGATGCACTTTCCCGCATACACGAGAAGTCCATAACCTGCTCCGCCATTTCTTCTCCAACTCTGATGGCACGGGCTGGGTGGGAGGAGCTTCTTCGCGCTGATCCTGAAGTGCAACGCCGTTGCGCGCTGGTCGCGACCAACCCGTCTCAGTCCCAGGCTCCTACATCCACCATGTCGACTGCCCAATCTTCGCCCTCTCCACGCACCGACGATGGGGGAATCAAATGGACTGTCCAGGACGGACTCCTCTACCGCGCGGGCCGCTTGTTTGTCCCTGCAAACTCCGACCTTCGGAAGGACATTGTAGCAGCGGTGCATGATCTTACTCATGAAGGCGTCCATAAGACTCTGTACCGTCTCAAGCCACAATTCTATTGGGAAGGCCTCCGCACTTCAGTTGAAGATTATATTCGCTGCTATACAATCTGTCAACAACACAAGTCAAGCACCTTGTCTCCGGCCGGCCTTCTCCAACCACTGCCAGTTCCACTTCATATCTGGTCCGATCTCTCTATGGATTTTGTGGTCGCTCTCCCCAAGTCTCAAGGCAAGACAACACTACTGGTCGTGGTGGATCGGCTCTCCAAATATGCCCATTTCATCGCCCTTAAGCGGCCCACAACAGCGCCGGCAATCGCTGAAATCTTCTTTGATCAGATCGTCCGTCTCCATGGGGTGCCAGAATCAATTGTCCCAGATCGTGACCCCGTTTTCACAAACAAATTCTGGCAGGACTTGTTCAAACGATGTGGCACAAGGCTTCTTCTTTCATCCTCTTACCATCCTCAGACCGACGGCCAAACCGAAGTGGTTAACCGGACGATCGAGATGTACCTCCGATGTCTGGTCGGGGAACATCCTACCACCTGGGTCAAATGGCTTCCATGGGCCGAGTTTTGCTATAACTCGTCCTTCCATTCCGCTCTGCGCATGATGCCCTTCGAGCTTGTCTATGGCCGACCACCTCCTTCTTTGGTACCATACAATCAAGGCACTACCATGGTGGATGCCATTGACTGTCAACTGGTTGACCGCGATGCACTACTAGCTCGCGCCGCAGCAATCTCTTAGTCGCACGTAATGAATGAAACAACGAAGACGACAATCACCATCGCGAGGTCACCTTTGAGGTTGGCTCGTGGGTATGGCTTCGCCTTCAGTCTCACCGTTAGCTCACACTGCGGCCTGCTTCTCAACACAAGTTGTCTCCTCGCTTCTATGGCCCTTATCAGATAAAGGACCGCATTGGTGCAGTCGCGTACCACCTGGATTTGCCCGAGGCTGCTCGCCTTCATGACGTCTTCCATGTCTCTATGCTTAAAGTCTACCGGGGTCAGCCTCCTGCCACCACACCCCCATTGCCAGATGATTTGCTCACTCCTACTGCTGTGACACCTCATCCAGAACCACATCAGCTCCTGGGGCAACGCTTTATCAAGGGCCAGCGCCAATTCCTCGTCCACTGGGCAGGCGAGCCACAAGAAGCAGCTACATGGGTGGATGCCTTAGAGCTCTGTCGTACATTTCCTACTTTCAAGCTTGAGGACAAGCTTGGTTTGGAGGAGGGGAGTATTGATATGAATGCACCCGCCAGGGTGTATTATCGTAAACACCGAGGCAAGGAACCAACCGAGCCATAGGCAGTTGTAAGTTTGTTAGTCAAGGTTATCTTCATTCGTAGTTATCCAGTGTTAGTTGGGTTGTTAGCAAGTTCTTAGCAATTCTTGTTAGGCTTTGTGCTGTACGCACTGAATAAATAAAGAGGGAACACGAAAGAGAAAAGGCAGCTTTTACCTGCCACAAACTAGTCCAGGCGCGCCGTCGATTCCGGCCGGTGGCTCCATACAGCCATTACCTCTCACCATAGGGCGATCTCGTCACCCGGCGACGCCCTGCACCTCCCATTACTTTTGGCTTACTATGCGAGAACCTAAATTTTTTGGTGATATTTTCGGTTGTTGCTAGAGTGTAAACTTATTGCAATTTTTTACCAGGTTGCCGAAATTTAATGTTACCATGTTTAGTACTGTACTTGTTAAAAATGTCAATCCTAGAGGTCATCCATGTACTTCAGGAAGAAGAGCTTCATAGCTTAAACAATTTGTGATGCATTCTATAGGTTTCTTATAGAGTTCCATTTTGTAGGTTTACTTTTAGAGGTCACGTTCTTAAACCCACGTCTTTACGATGTGTTGGTACAGTGATCAGTATTAGCTTTTTTTTTAAAAAAAAAGAATTCTTAATTCTACTTATAGATCATTGGCAGTATGATCCAAAAGCTTATTTTGCATATCAATATTTGTTTCTCTAATGGTAGGCTTCATAAAGTTGTACATATGACAAATAATTAGAGTGCCTTTAATGTCTGATTTTTTTAGCTCAAATGAAATTCATGATTAGTGGTCTCGGTTTCGTAAAATAAGTTTATGCGAGAATAAAATAACTAGCTGCGCGTGGGTCGAAAATTTGTATTATAAGCTATTGATAGCATTTTCAGGGAACCACAATGTGATTTTTTAATTCAAACCTCACCGAATTTCATCTTTATTTCTTAAACTTCCTTAATCATTATCCTAATTTGTGTGATTTTTTCATTTAGATCTATTTGAATATAATATTTATTTTTCTTAAGACACCTTGGGCCAGTTCTTTTTGGCTTAACAGCTTAACTTAGCTAGAAAAAACAAATGTTTTGATATTTTGGATCCGCTTTTTCGTTGTATCGAAGGTGGATCCTAAGACATGGAGACAATGGAAAAATGAGCCTAAAATACGCAAGTGTTTGCCTTTCCTACGAATTTAAGCCGTTTTACAAAATATGAGGTTATCTGCTTGATCCTACATGTGCGATCCTATCGGTTGCTAATCCTCTAATCTATGGCTACATTGATTTTAATTTCTCATCTAAACGAGAGTTGTAGCACAGACCAAAGCACGTGGAGAATTTTTTTTCAGAATGTAATGTCAAAAGTAAATGTGCATAGAGAGCTCTATTTCAGTTCGGACCAAAGAACTTGGAGAGCTTCTTGATAAATTATTTTCCTTGGTGAGCAGTCAACTCCATTTATCTCTTGTTTTTTGTTAGATTCATGCAACATTTGTTGCCTGAGATCAAAAAGATTAACGTATGTTGTATGAGCTCAAGCAATTTTTAGTTATAGGATGAAGCTCCCAAAATACCGTGTGTACAAAAATTAGTCAGGAACTAGCATCCGATGGCCGAATCATGCGGTGCGATGGAGCTAAGCATGCAAGTAGTTGAGCAGCCTGAGTCCTCAAAGTGGAGACGCGTGGTGGCCGCAAGATACGCATACGCAGTTTAGTCATGCTAGTAGTGTGGCCGAATGGTATGCGTGTGTGCAGTCGTGGTGTGTACGTGTGTTAGCCTATAAAAGGCACTTGTATTCAGCTTGTAAAAGGAGTAACTAGAAGAGAAAAAAACGCAGTGCACGGGTTGCCGGGCTACACCAAATACTCGTGTTCTTATTGTGCTTCGCGTGTGTTTCTAAGAGAGGAAAAACTATGAGTGAATCCTCTCCTGGAGGGAGAGCCTCGGTTCCAACAATTGGTATCAGAGCTTGGTGAAGGCGATGGTGCTATATCACGGTGCTACGCCGAGGAGCGGCGACGCCGGCGATGCGGCTTCATGGAGACCATGAACCACGGCAGGAGGCTGTGTTCATGGTGAGGGCGTGATGAAGAGAAGTGGTGACTCGATGGTGCAGCGAAGCATTGGGAGGAGGTGCCAAGAGGGCATCTTCATCGTGATCTGCTCGGTGGGAGAACATCGTCGTCATGGCAAGGTGGTAGGAGACCATGTAGTGTGTCATGTCGAGATGATTCTCGATACGTGACAAGATGGCAGGAGGCCGTCGGCGTGTCACGTTGAGTTGGAGGCCGAGGCAAGACAAGATGGCAGTGGAGGCCGTCTGAGTGTTTCGTTGAGAGGGTGACCAAGATTTGATTTTGTGTCTCATGCTAGCTGTGTCCATGAGTTATTGTATGTGAGTATAGGTTACAAGATTAGGGGGTGATTGTTGGAACTAATCTTGCAACCAAGGTCACTAGTGTATGTGTGTGTGAGGATGTGCATGCATGGTCGTGAGTGCATGGGTTAGTGCTTGATTAGATAAGCAATTAACCATGCATGTGTGCGTGTGTGTACAAAAATTAGTCAGGAACTAGCATCCGATGGCCGAGTCATGCGGTGTGATGGAGCTAAGCATGCAAGTAGTTGAGCAGCCTGAGTCCTCAAAGTGGAGGCACGTGGTGGCCGCAAGATACGCATACGCAGTTTAGTCATGCTAGTAGTGTGGCCGAATGGTATGCGTGTGTGCAGTCGTGGTGTGTACGTGTGTTAGCCTATAAAAGGCACTTGTATTCAGCTTGTAAAAGGAGTAACTAGAAGAGAAAAAAACGCAGTGCACGGGTTGCCGGGCTGCACCAAATACTCGTGTTCTTATTGTGCTTCGCGTGTGTTTCTAAGAGAGGAAAAACTATGAGTGAATCCTCTTCTGGAGGGAGAGCCTCGGTTCCAACAATTGGTATCAGAGCTTGGTGTAGGCGATGGTGCAATATCACGGTGCTACGCCGAGGAGCGGCGACGCCGGCGATGCGGCTTCATGGAGACCATGAACCACGGCAGGAGGCTGTGTTCATGGTGAGGGCGTGATGAAGAGAAGTGGTGACTCGATGGTGCAGCGAAGCATTGGGAGGAGGTGCCAAGAGGGCATCTTCATCGTGATCTGCTCGGTGGGAGAACATCGTCGTCATGGCAAGGTGGTAGGAGACCATGTAGTGTGTCATGTCGAGATGATTCTCGATACGTGACAAGATGGCAGGAGGCCGTCGGCGTGTCACGTTGAGTTGGAGGCCGAGGCGAGACAAGATGGCAGTGGAGGCCGTCTGAGTGTTTCGTCGAGAGGGTGACCAAGATTTGATTTTGTGTCTCATGCTAGCTGTGTCCATGAGTTATTGTATGCGAGTATAGGTTACAAGATTAGGGGGTGATTGTTGGAACTAATCTTGCAACCAAGGTCACTAGTGTATGTGTGTGTGAGGATGTGCATGCATGGTCGTGAGTGCATGGGTTAGTGCTTGATTAGATAAGCAATTAACCATGCATGTGTGCGTGTGTGTACAAAAATTAGTCAGGAACTAGCATCCGATGGCCGAGTCATGCGGTGTGATGGAGCTAAGCATGCAAGTAGTTGAGCAGCCTGAGTCCTCAAAGTGGAGGAGCGTGGTGGCCGCAAGATACGCATACGCAGTTTAGTCATGCTAGTAGTGTGGCCGAATGGTATGCGTGTGTGCAGTCGTGGTGTGTACGTGTGTTAGCCTATAAAAGGCACTTGTATTCAGCTTGTAAAAGGAGTAACCAGAAGAGAAAAAAACACAGTGCACGGGTTGCCGGGCTGCACCAAATACTCGTGTTCTTATTGTGCTTCGCGTGTGTTTCTAAGAGAGGAAAAACTATGAGTGAATCCTCTCCGGGTAGGAGTGCCTGGGCCAACATGTATATATGAATTGAATGCCAATACTTAATAAAAGAAAGATATGTCCTAAAAAAGCCCTATGATTCATGCCCTTTTCATGGCTGAGAAGTCAAGTGTATATAGATGCATGAAGTTCAGCTTCTATATGTGTCTTTCTTTTCGATTTTTTGCTGAGTAAAAGATTGACTAGCTGAATATATCAAGAAAAATATGGAATATATGTTTTGATTTATTATATACATGTATTATTATCGTACTATATTTTTAATTCATAATATAGACTAGCTTATATTGTGTGCCCACCGCGCGCCGGGCGCGCGGCAAGTGGCTTGTATATATAGACACTTACAAAATCTAGAAGAGAAGTAAAACATAAGAAAAAAATTATACACATGTATATGTGTTTATATTCCTCTTCCTTTGGATTACGCCCTGATGCGCTCCCTCCCCTTAAAAAACCATCTACTACCTGCTAAAAAAAAACCATCTACCATATTAAATCCACGACTAAAGTAGTTTTTCTCTCATTTTTTACTACTAATTTTATAATTACAAGGTATGAACTCTTTAGTTCAATAATCCAAGTTGTTATAATTTGGACTCATAGTGATTAACTGTCTTGATCATTATCTAGTTGCTATTGGAATTTCATTTAATCTAAGCAATTACTATCTCTATTTTTAAAAACAAGTCGCCGTTAACTTTTGGGCACGCCTTTGACCATTCGTCTTATTAAAAAATTCAGTGGGAACAATCATAACTATAAGTCATGCTTAAAGGACCTTTAATGATAAAACAAATCATAAAAAATAAATTATAACTTACATAGTTTTTTGAACAAGACAGAATGGTCAAATGCATGTCCAAAAGTCATCGACGACTCTTTTAAGAACAGAGTGTCGACGATTGGGAATCGGGTTCCACGAGCCGAGCTTACTTCTTGTTGGAGGACAACATAACCCCTTCTAACCGGTGGCGTTACGTTCCGGACACGATCTTCCGGGGAGCACAGATGACAGAGATATGAGGGATTTTTATCCTGGTTCGGGCCCCTTACCGTCGAGGTAATAGCCTTACTCCAGTGCTTTGTTGATGATCAACAGGTTACAAGTCTCCCGGATCAGATCCAGGGAAGGTGGTGGTGCACCGCTGGGTGAGGCCGGGCTCAATCTGCGATGTACCAGGCACAGAGTGTGGGGAGGTGAGAGAGGGTCAACAATGGCGCTACTTGCCAAAGTCTGAGTGTCTCTTCTAGCCCCTCACGCAGGAGGGTTTATATAGGGCATGGTATAGGCGGATAAGATGGAAACTACCCCTAAAGTTGGTGAAGGCCACAGCGCCGTCGGGAACCCTAACTCCGCCGCCAAGAACCCTAGCCGCCCTGTCACTACTTTGTGCCCGGTACACAGCGGATTGAGCCTGGTCTCGCCCTGCGGTGCGCCACCATCCTCCCCGGATCTGATCCGGACGACTTGTAACCTATTTGATCATCAACAAAGCACTGGAGTAGGGTTGTTACCTCTACGGTAAGGGGCCCGAACCAGGATAAAAATTTCCCGTGTCTCTGTCCTCTGTGCTCCCTGGAAGATCGTATCCAGAACGCAACGCCACCGGTTGGAAGGGGTTATCTTGTCCTGCAACAAGAAGTAAGCTCGGCTCATGGAACCCGATTCCCAATCGTCGACAGCTGGCGCCATCCGTGGGGACGTGGTCAGATCCCTAACCGGTTGCAATCGTCCTGATGTCGGTCAACTCCGGTGACACCAGAGACATGTGTTGCTTCGACGACGTCGAGGACGGCGACGAGTACTACGCTAGCGGCGACGACGCCGTGATCTCGGAGTACCTGGGGCCAGGGTCCCCGAAACCGTGGCCAGTGTTCACCTAGACGCTAAATGCTGGACAGGCGGTCACCCACCGTCTAGCGTCTAGACGATTTAGACGACAATTAGACGCGTTTAGACGAATTAGACGTTTTCTACTGTACCAACAAAAATACCAGCAAATATGCAAAGAAAATTGCTATGGAAATCATACTTCTATACATGCACACTATATTTTTCAAGTGAGATATTTGTGGCGTACATTTCAGAGGCAGGTTCATCTTGAATCTACGTTCCCGCAACCCTAATTCCTGTTCTTGCAGCCATGCTTGGGCTAATATCCCCTCAAATGGGCGCGGGCCTGCCTAATTTTTTCGTTTTCCCGCTCGTTACGTCGTTGCCCATAGCCCCCATGCCATTTAGTCGAACTGTCATTGCCTAGATGCAAGTCTAGACAGCTACATTCCTCGTCTAGTCGCTTCCAGCGCTGTTCAATGCAACCGTCTAGACCGTCCAAGACCTTTTTTGACGATTATTATATGACTATTGGCTGAAACAGAATTTAAAAATTTCAAATTTTCATGTGTTTTTCGGTTGATATGATTGAAAATAAAAAAAATTTAAAGAATAGCATATGCCATATTTACCTCCTCCGCTCCGCAGTCCCCCCACCCAGCAACCCGTGACCCATCTCCACTCCAGTTCTCCAGTTCTCCAGCCTCCCCACTGCTCCAGTGCTCCTCCCCTCCGGAGCGCCACCATATAGAGGCTAGTCGGCCAAACCGAGCGGTTAGCCGGCCGGATCGAGAGGCTAGCCGGCGGATCCAGCGATTAGCCGGCACGGGTCGGGGTGATCTAGCGGCTAATCAATCGATTAGCTCGGCTAACCAGCGCGGAATAGCGGCTAGCCGGTCCTGCACGGGGCACGGGCGAGCGACGGCGGCAGACCGGAGGTTCGCCAGCGGCTAACCGAGGTAACCTAGTGGCTAACCGATGTAACCGAGCGGCTGGACGAAGCGGGCGATGTACGGGCGACGCACGGACAACGCACCAGCGGCTAGCCGCGCCTCGCCAGCGGTTAGCCGATCTAGCCGGTCAGCTAGCCCACTGTGTTGCTGTGGCCGTGGCAGCCCCCCCCCCGCAATTTGTTTTTTTATTTGATAAATGCACTGCTAGTGTTAGGGTTAGGTAAAGATTAGGATTTTAGCAAATTTTTTATTTGTTATTACGAAGAGATTTTGTGTTGCCATGCAGTGAGACGTTAAACAAATGGTGGATGAATCTAGCGATCCGGTTTGGGAGTATGGTCACAAAGTGAAAGCGGGATTCAAATGCAATTTCTGCAAAGAAACCAAAGCGGGAGGCGGCGCAAACAGATTTAAGCACCACTTGGCTAGTCGTGGCAGCAATGTGAAACCTTGTAAATCAGTCCCTCCTGAGGTGAGGGACTTCTTTCGACTGTATCTGGATAGAACCGCCGAAAAAAAGACCGAGAAAGCTAGAGAGCGGCTTAGATTGGAAGAAGCCGCAGCATCAGCAGGGAGAGGTGGAGGGGCTTGGCAGGAGCAGGGGCACCACATGGGGGGTTATGGTAGTGGTGCAGGCGGTTGGCAAGAGCAGGGGCACCACTACGGGGGTTATGGCAGTGATGCAGGCAGTTGGCAGGACAGATCGGGTGATGACAGTGGTGCACCACGCCCCAGGTCTCACCCAATGACCGAGGGTTTCGGGGCAGCTGATCTTGGAATTTTTGGGAGTGGTGGAGGTGGACAAGGATGGCAGCAGCAGTACATAGGGGGTTACAACGAACAAGAGCAATATGAATGGGCCATGGCTGCGTCGAGGATGAAGTCAGACTTTAGGGCGCGAGCAAAAGAAAGGTATGAGCGTGGCGGTGGAAGTGGGGGTGGTGCTCCTGAACCTGAGCCTAAACAAGGAAGCTGCAGCGAATCTTCTCGCGATCGAGCTCACAAAGGGAAACTCGACCTATTGATGCCTCCCCCACGGTTCAGCCAAGAATTGACAGAGGCAGATTCTCACAGGAAGGCAAAAAGGCGAAACGCTTGCTTGGCATAGGGTGGGCCAGATGGTTTCACGCGTCCGGCATTCCTGGGAGGAAAGCCGATAGTCCTTACTTTGTCGCTGCCGTAAGGGAGACACAAAGATTAGGTAAAAAAAGTTAAAATTGTTTTTTCCTACTTTATGCACTACTTTGTTGGCAACTAATCATACTTTGCCATATGTTGCATGTGTAGGAGAGACGGTGCAATCATCAAGCGGTCGGGATATTGATGGAATATACTTATATGACGAGGAGGCAGAGATAAAAAGAGAGATGGACGCGTGGAAACAAGATTGGGGTTACTATGGAGTGACTGTAATGTGTGATTCTTGAACGGGCCCGACAGGTATGAGCATCATAAACTTCATGCTGTACTGCAATGACACAACTTATTTTTACAAATCAGTAGATGCAACGAACCAGACACAGGACACTAAATTCCTCGTCGAGGTATACTTCGTCTATTTTGTTGTAGTTTTAAGCTCTACTACCGTCTATGTAATGTGGATATGTTTTTCATGCAGACAATACATAAGGTGCTGCTGGAGGTAGGGGTGGAGAATGTTGTCCAGATTGTCACGGATAACGGTGCCAACTACAAGACGGCGTGCTTGAAACTAAGTAAAAAATATCTGTCTATCGTTTGGCAGCCCTGTCTGGCTCACACTATCAACCTGATGCTGAAGGATATTGGGGAATTCCCCAAAAATAAAGCAATCATTGATTGTGCAAAGAGGATATGCCGATGGCTATATAACTCTAGAAAGCTTCATGCTATGATGAAACAAGCCATTGGCGGAGAGTTAGCGAAATGGAACGCAACTAGATTTGGCACCAACTACACTTTCTTAGCGAGCTTTTTGAAGTATAAGAATGCCTTTATGACGTGGATGGCAAGTCTAGAGTTCCGAGCTACCTCTTACTGCTAGTCGGAGCACGGACAATATACACATTGAAATTTGTCAGATCTACGTTGGTGGGCTAGGGTTAAAGTGTGCACCGATTCAGTGGAATACTTGTATGCTTATCTCCGTATGGTTGACCAAGACAAGTTTCCATCCATATGCAACGTGCTACCAATGTATTGTGATGTCCGTGAATAGATGTTTAAAGACATCCAAGAGCCCGATCGCACACACTATCTAAGGGTTGTTGATACCAGGTTTGAAGATGTGGCGTATGACACTTATGTTGGGGAAGGTAGGTACATAATTGTTTTATTAAATTGTGTAATACTAGATATCCATTATTAAATTGTGTATTTTTTCCATGCAGCTGCGGCTTTGAGCCCATCCCTCCACTTCAGTAGGGGCACTACTGAAACCATGCTAGCAGATCTGCGATGGGCATTTGATAGAATGACAGTGTTACCGCTGCCCAAGCATTGGTGGAGGCAGATATGTGGACGAGAAAGAGTGGTTTCTTCGGTGGGCAGACTGCTTATCACATGGCGATACATGAAAAAATTAACCCCAGGTAATTGTGATTTGCGATCTACTATTCTACAATAATGGTGAAGTAGACTTCTTACCAATGGATGTTGTTCCGTGTAGGGCAATGGTGGAGCATGTTTGGCACGGACACGTCAACGCTTCAAAAACTTGCCAAGAAGCTCGTGAGTCAGTGCGCGTCCTCTAGTGGATGTGAGAGAAATTAGAGCACCTTCGCCTTTATTCACACGAAGCCCGCAACAAATTAGGATATAACAAGCTCCACAAGCTTGTTTTCGTTTGTTACAACTCAAGACTTCTTTTTGAGCGGGTAAAAATTCAGCGGAGGGAGATAGAATATGACCCTGCAGACCAACTCTTAGAGCTTTCAATTGCAGGCAGGAACAGCCCAATGTTCGATTGGTTTGAGAATGGATGGTATGGGCATATGTCAAATTATTCTAGCATAAATTCTAGCATATGTTAAACATGCTGTTTAAATTCTAGTATAGGTCATGAAAATCTAATTTGCATGGTATGTTTGTTACTTTTGTTGTAGGTCAAATTCTACTCCAATTTTATATGAGGACAGCACTGACACTGACAACCCACTGCCATCACCATTTGTCGTTAACCTAGAAGACCCCGGCCCTATCCAGAAAAAGACCAAGGGCAAAAGCATAGACGAGTGGGCTGAGGAGAATGTAGGAGACACCCACATTGGTAAGAGAAAGACTCGCTTGCCTCCTCCTATCAAGTGTTTATCGAAGAGGGCAAAGGGGAAGAGGCTGCCCACGAAAGATGATGATGAAGAGGATAGTGATGCAAATGAGGAAGAAATTGCAAAAAGTCCCCCGTACCAAGAATCAAATGACAGTTCATCCTCAGATGATGGGGAGGATGATGACGGGATGATGGCGAGGGTGGCGATGATGAGGGGGGTGATGGCAAGCGTGGTAACGGGGGTGATGGCGAGGATGACGGGCGCAGATTGTACTCACAAGATTCACCTCCTATCTCGCAGAGAGCCACCAGGTCCTCCAGGTCTAGCAGGGACAGGCATGCAACTGAAGACAACCCGCAAGACCAGGATAGCTCAAGCTCTGTGAGTGGTGCTTACACGGGTTATCAGTTTTATCCTCCACCTCCCCCGTATGCTCAACCAAATCCGCATATGAGGAAGATATATGAATGGGAAATGCCAAATTATTATGCAACTCTATATCAAAGTTGGCAAGACAGTGTATGGACCACAGGATTGAGTTAGGATGAATTTAGAGCAGACTTAACAAACAACCATGGTCTAATAGTCATTTCTAAAGAGGAGTACTGCAGGGCATACCCTGATGCTGGATTACAATTTTATTGATAGAACTTACAACGGTAATATTCTGTTCCCATTACATAGTTACATCTATTTCTTTATAACATGCATGTGTAATTTTTTATGTCTCATTTGTAGGTGCCGGCGTGCCACTGCCTCCCTCCATTCATCGTTACTGATTAATACGCTTGAGGTATGCTTTTGATGAAAAGTTCAGCGGTACGGCATCTTGGGTTGTGAACTATGGATGAAATAATAAGATGGTGGATATATAATATATGTTATGAGATATGTAAATTATAGGGGAGGTGCTGTCGGAATTTTGTACAAATAAAGGACTTAGTAGCAATTTTTCTATTTTTCCTATAATTTTTGTATGTCTCTAGTGCCAAATTAATGCCAAATTGACATTTGTATGTCCCTATAATTTTTCATATTTTTAAATTTATTTTTCTATTTTTCCTCTATTTTTCTCTAATTTTTCTATTTTCTGCTAAAACAGACCGGTTAGCCGAGCTAAACGGTTGGCTAGCCGGAAAAACCGGTCGGTTAACCCACCGAGCCGTTTTTTGAATACAAATTTGAATTCCACCGGTTTTTCGTCGAACTTTCTGGTTAACCGCGGTAACCGACCGGTTAGTCGAGCCGAGCGTAGGTCGGCTTTTGGGCTCGGTTCGGTTACGCAATCCCTGCCCGGGGCACACGGAGATCTCTACATCTCCCACTGCCCGTCGGGGCCCTTCGGTCGGGCAGATCGGTTGGCCCCCGGCAGACTCACCCACCAGCAAGCTGCTGGAGGACCAGATCCTGGCCCTCAGCGGGCTGGATCTTGCCCCTGTCCAGGATAGGGAAGTCGAAGACATGGACCTCTATGACGGGCTGGATCTTCCCAGCTCACATAAGGTCTTTCCTGCCGCAACCGTCTCTGTCACGAACACACGGCGATGACTCCCTCTGAGCCTGCTCAGATCCGGGACGTCCTCATGGCGTCCGGGGACGACAACGGAGGTCGATGCGGACAACACTCCCTCGCAGCGTGCCCGTCAGGAGGTCGATGCTGCCCGGGAACGATTCAACAGGAGCATGGGCGATGCGCTGCTCGCCTCCGCCAGCCGGCGGAGGAAAAAGCGTCCCGTCCAGGATCCTCAGCGTACCCCCCAGGCGCATACTGGTTCAACCGCGACTGCTGGTCCGGTCGTAGAGAGCCGGAAGCGTCTCCGAGCCCTGGCTATCGTCTGGCGTCAGAAGGGCGGCTTACCTGCCGCCTGTTTGCTCGATGAACTCGACCGTGTTGCTAACGACTTGGACGGAGCAAGTTCCCGGGTGTCTAGCAGTCACCGAGGGGAAGGCGGCCACGATGCCCGTGCCCGTCCTCCCCTTCCTAGCACTGGTCGTCGAGATAACCGGAACGACCATCGTGCCGGGAACCCCAACGATCCACCTGCCCGAGAGGATGGCCAGATCGTCCCGGCAGGGACAAACCGCGACCAACGTGGTGGCCTTTCGCGATGGGAGTACAACGAAGCCGCTGCACGTGGGAACGCTGCGCCTCCATGAGCATAGCAGTCCAACAACCGGGACGGAGTCTTTCGGAGACTTGGCCCACAACCTGCTCAGCAGAACACGCCTGTGCGTGCTGGGCAATGGGGGGTGCGACGTGGACAGTCACCTGGCATCGGCTATGTGCTCGGAAGAGGTGCCGGGTGCAAGGCCTTCACCCCTGAGCTCAGCACGGTGGCCTAGCCCACCAGGTTCAAGCCTGGCACGATGGAGAAGTTCAACGGGACTCAGAACCCGGAAGAATTCGTTTCCGTGTACGGGCTAGCCATCGAAGCTCAAGGCGGCGACGACCTGTAAAGGCAAACTATCTCCCTACTGTCCTGGAAGGGGCCGCTAGAAACTGGTTTTTCAACCTGCATGAGGGGTCCATTGATTCCTGGGACACGCTCTGCGATGCCCTGATAAGCAACTTTCACGGCTGCAGTGCCCGGCCGGGTAGGCCGGAAGACCTGGAGACAATCAAGTAGAAAGACGGGGAGTCTCTGCGCTCTTTCGTCGCTAGATTCGTCCGGGCATGGAACACCATCCCCAACGTCTCCGACGAGGCAGTTCGTCACGCGTTCAAGCAGGGGGTGAGGGACGTGCGCTTCATCGAGGACCTCGAGCTCTTCGAGGATGTCGACGCCAACGAACTCCTCCGGCAGGTGCATCTCTATGCCAACGCCGATGAGTCCAAGCAGCGCAAGGGCTTGATCGGACCTGGGACTTCTGCCGGGGAGGATGATTCCGAGCCCAAACAAAAAAAGAAGCAATCGTCCAAAGACAAGAAAAAAAGAAGAAGAAGAGGGAGGACCAAGCTCCCGAAACTGTTGCTGCTATGGATCGGAACCAACCTCCCCGGGGTGAGGGGAGGAAAGGAGGCCAGCAAGGCAGACAAAGGCCACCGTGCGATCGGGGCAACGACGCCAAGCAGGACTTCGATCCTAGTAAGTTTTGCCGCTTCCATCGTTCTAACGGCCACGATATACACAACTGCCACATATGGCGTAGTCAGGTCAAGGACTACATGGACGGCAAAGACCCGATGCTGGTGCTGCCCAACGAGGGCAACAACGGTCAGGGAGGTGCCTGGGCCGACGGCGACCCGGACCACTTCCCAGAAGCTGCCCGCCACGTCAACATCATTGTGGGCGGCTCCTCGGCCTACGCTTCGTGCCGAGAGCTCAAGGAGGCTGCCCGGGAGGTCTACAAGATCGAGAAGGGTGAACTCCAGCCAAGCGAGCCAAAGTGGATCAACTGCGATCTGACGTTCTCCCTAGACGATTGTCCCCTGGGAATGGTCAAGACCCATAAGTTGCCTCTGGTGGTGGCGCTCACAGTCAGCAACTCCGCTGTTGCCCGGGTGCTCATCGATGGAGGCAGTTCCCTGGACATCATCTCTGTGGTTGCCTTGGATGAGATGCAAGTCCCTCGTTTCAAGATGAAGAGCATATCTATGCCTTTCTCGGGCATAGTTCCCGGGGAGACTGTTGCCCCTCTAGGGCAGATTGTCCTCCCAGTAACCTTTGGAGATCCCAAGAACTTCCGCACGGAGATGATAACCTTCGACGTAGTTGACGTCCCCATGGCCTACAACGCCATTTTTGGCCATTTTGGGACGCCCCTACATCGCCAAGTTCATGGCGGTGGTCCACCACGGCTACCAGTGTGTCAAGCTCCCGGGACCGAAGGGTCCCATCACGGTTAAGGGGAACTACAAAGTCTCCCTCGACTGCAATGAACGCTCTCTGGACCTAGCCGGGCAACTGCCGCAGCGCTGCCGGGATAGCGTTGAACCGCGCCCGTCTTCTCACCCAAAGGCTGCCTTGCAGTCCGGGGAGGAGACAAAGGAGGTGCCTCTCAGCGAGGACGCCCCCGACAATACAGTTTGTGTGGGGACCTCCTTGGATCCCAAATAGGAACTCGAGCTCATCACTTTCCTCCCGGGCAAACGCAGATGTCTTTGCCTGGGAACCATCCAACATGCCCGGTGTCCCAAGGGAGGTGATCGAGCACCAACTTGCTGTCCTGCCAGACAAACATCCAGTCAGGCAGAAGCTTCGGAGATTCAGCGACTTCAAGCCAGGGATCATGAAGGAGCAGCTTGAGAAGCTCCTAAAATCCGGTTTTATCCGCCCAGTACAGCATATCGAGTGGCTAGCCAACCCAGTGATCGTCCAGAAGAAGGGAGGCAAGTGGTGCATGTGTGTTGACCACGCCGGCCTCAACGCTTCGTGCCCGAAGGATAATTTCCCGCTGCCCCGCATCGATCAGCTAGTAGATGCCACAGCGGAAGCCAGGCTCATGAGCTTTCTGGATGCCTACTCCGGGTACCACCATATTAGCATACGGCCTGAAGATGAAGAGAAAACAGTCTTCATTACACCCTATGGCACCTTTTGCTACACGACCATGTCCTTTGGTCTGCGCAATGCCGGGGCAACTTTCCAACGCCTGATGCAAGCTACCTTTCCCGACCAGATCGGACGAAACCTAGAGGTCTACGTCAATGACATCGTCGTAAAGTCCAAGGACGAGAAAACTCATGTAACCGATTTAGAGGAAACTTTTTTGTAACCTCCGCAAACATCAAATAAAACTTAACCCCAAGAAGTGTGCCTTTGGTGTACGTTCTGGAATGCTGTTTGGTTACGTGATTGGTTCCCTTGGTATTGGAGCTAACCCTGAGAAAATCGAAGCCATTGAAAGGCTGGCACCACCTCAAAGTGTCAAGCAGGTCCGAGCCCTAACCGGAAGAATGGCTGCTCTAAGCCGCTTCATTGCCCGGTTAGGTGAGAAGGGTCTACCTATCTTCAAACTCATATGCAAACATGATGGCTTCACGTGGACCAAGGAGGCCGACAAAGCGTTTCAAGCGCTCAAAGCCTACCTGTCAAACCCACCCGTTCTGACAACACCCCACCCGGGAGAAGAACTGCTGCTGTACGTAGCAACTACCTCCCGGGTGGTGAGATCAGTCTTGACAGTGGAGAGAGACAGGGTCCAAAGACCTATCTACTATGTCAGTGAGGTGCTCCACGGACCTAAGGAACGTTACCCGGTGGTCCAGAAACTGCTATATGCGGTTCTCATGTCCTCTAGGAAGCTTCAACACTATTTCCAGGCACACAAAATCACCATACCCACCAAATTGGCTCTCGGGGACATCATAAGGAACCCGGAAGCCTTTGGCCGCATAGCAAAGTGGGCCATGGAGCTCATGGAGTTCGATCTCCACTTTGTACCCCGCCTGGTAGTCAAGTACTAGGCAGTGGCCGATTTCCTGGTAGAATGGACCAACCCGGAGACAGGCTCCGAGGAGGAACCCGTCATACCAGAAGAAAGGTGGACGATGCACTTTGATGGCTCTCGCGCTTACAATCGCTCGGGGGCTGGGGTTGCAATCACCTCCCCGACAGGTGATATCCTCCAGTACGCCATCGCATTGCACTTCCCGGCAACCAACAATGCCGCGGAGTATGAAGCCTTCCTTGCCGGGCTGAGAGCTTGCTAATCCCTTGGCATCAACCAACTCACCGTCAAGGGAGACTCTCAACTGGTCGTCCAGCAGGTCAACAAGGAGTATCAGTGCTGTGATGCTTCACTGGCATGTTGCCTGGCTGAAGTGAGGACAGCAATATAACATGCATAACTCAACCCAAACTGAAATCAAAGCAACCTTGCCATAAGGACTCCTTGCCCCGCTTCCGAAATAAAACACACACACACATCATAAATTAATATAGAACCGGAATGGCTCAAAACAGCTCAAGCAACAAAATAAAAAACACGCCACCAAACCCTGCTCCTCACTGTAGGGATAGTCTACCCTGAATACCTCATCATAAGAACTTCTCGCCCCGCTTTGGAATAAAACTCACGTACACATCAGTACAATAAAGGAAAACTAAAACAAGAAGAAGAGTGTCCAGGCTCTTCTTCTGTACAATAAACTAAAATAAAGTACAATAAACTGTCAAGCTGTGATATGTCTGGGCCAAACCGAGTGTATTACAAGAAGAAGAAGAGGAGTCGGATCCAGGAGGAAGGAGTCCGTGTCCAGGAGGTGGCCAACGGCCAGGATGGGGGTGCTGCGTAGTCAAGTCCGGGTTAGAGTCAGATTAGTTATTTCTATGTTAGAACAAGAATTGGTTTCAGTTTGTTATTTCTATATCTGTAGCTTCTATGTTTAGGTCCTTCCAACTATTATAAATAGAGAGAAGGGAGAAAACGGCATGCTTTGTTGCCAACAAAAATTAGTCTCAAGCGTGCCATCGAAGTCCGGTCGGTGGCTCCGTACAGCCAACACCAAAATAGGGCGCCGGTGATTCCCGGCGACGCCCTCCACCTCACGATCCGGTCTTAGGCCGGGCACTAGAGCTTTCGAACAAGAACATCCATATCAACTGGTATCAGAGCTAGTCGATTCTACCATGACGAACACGGAGGAACGTTTGAGCAAGCTCGAGTCCACCGTCGAGCAGCTGCAGGCGTCAGATGTGGGAAGCCAACAGAAGCTGGACGACATCTTAAAGATCCTTGGGAAGCTACCTGCTGCTGCTGCTAGCGAGGTGAACCACATACGTGGCCTACCTTCCACTGATCGGCGCGGTCCTGGTCGTGTCGAGGACAGTGAAGAGGAAGAGGAGACGAGAAGAGATCGTGGGAGTAGGGGTGACCGGCGCTGGTCTCTTCGTCTTCCGCATTACGATCTTTCCCCTCTACGATGCCACGGAAGATCCGCTTCTATGGCTGCGCTAGTGCGAGCGATATGGCCGTGTGCACCATGTGCCTAAGGAGGAGTGGGTAGCTATGGCAGGGATGCATCTGCGAGATGAGGTGCAAGAGGTACTGGACAACTGGGAGTTGGATGAGAGGTTCATCACATGGCAAGATTTTTACGAGACGTTTCTACAAAGGTTTACCCAGCATCCCTCAGCAGGACCACTTGGTGATCTAGTCAATCTTAAGCAAGGGGATAGTCGTCTGGATGAAAATGCTTGGGAATTTCAGCGGCTTTTATCGCGTGCACCAAAGATGAAGAGACAAGATCAGATTGAAATTTTCACCACGGGATTATCTGTCACTTTAGCGGCGGATGTTCGACCGGATCGACCGAGGGACTTAGCAGAAGCAATTGGTTTGGCACGGGAGGCAGAACGAAGAGAGGATGTGTGGATTGCAAAGCCCATGAAACAGGCCACTGTTTCAGCGCCTGGACGTCATCGTCCCACGTTCAGCCATGGTATGGCGGCCGGGGTGACTACGGGTGGTAGCGTGGGGTCGTTTGCTCCTCGCGGTTCATGGGCGCCGTCTTCGGCTGCAGCGCGCCTGCCGACGGTCTCGCCAACAGCTAGCTCGGCCCAATCCGCGCCTGGGGGACGGAGCGTCGGCTCGGGGGGTCCAGTAGCGTCTTCAGGTGGGACGCGGCCAGCGGTTAGCAATGCACCAATGACTTCTGTCGTCTCATCGCCGTATTGTCGACAGTTGAGTCCAGAGGAGATGGTCGATCATAGAGAGAAGGGGCTTTGTTTCAATTGTGACGAGGTTTATGTGAGTGGACACCATTGTAAGAGGTTGTTCCATCTGGAGGTTATGGATGAGGAAGATGAAGAACCAGCCCTATCTCTCATGGCTGTGCGTGGTCCAAAGGCTGGAAGTATCATGCAAGTGCCCCTGATCATGGCAAGTGTGGAGTTTCAAGGACTTTTGGACAGTGGGAGTACCCATAACTTCATCAGCAGTCACGCAGCTCGTCGGTTGGGATTATTGCAGCATGAAACTAGAGGGCAGCAGGTGCGAGTAGCTAATGGTGAGCACCTCCCGTGCTTGGACCGAATTTCCAAAGAGAACTTCGTCATAGATGGTAATTCCTTTCATGCGTCATTCCTCGTAATTCCACTGGACGAGTTCGACATTGTGTAGGGAGTACAGTGGTTGAAGACGTTGGGCGATATTCAGTGGAACTTTGACTCATTGAAAATGACGTTTAGCATTGATGGATGGAAGGTGACTTTACAAGGGGTTGACAAGGAAGGTATTCAAGTTCATGCTCTTGTGGATAATCAACCGGTGAATGATGTGGAGGCCCTTTTAGCAGAATTCGATGATTTGTTTCGTGTGCCGCAGGAATTGCCACCTTCCCATTTCTGTGATCACCATATTTGTCTTAAGGAAGGTTCGTATCCTGTGGTGGTGCTGTCGTACAGGTATCTGTATCGACAAAAGGATGAAATTGAAAGGCAGTGTGAGGTGTTAGCCCAGGGGTATTATTCTTCATAGTCGATCGCCATTTTCTTCGCCGGTTCTTCTCATGAAGAAGGAAGATGGGTCGTGGCATTTTTGCGTGGATTATCGACAACTTAATGCAAAGACGATAAAAGATAAATTTCCTATACCAGTGGTTGAGGAGCTTCTGGATGAATTGCAGGGCGCCAAATATTTTACCAAACTTGATCTTCGTTCATGGTACCATCAGGTCCGTATGAGTGAGGACATTGAAAAACCAGCGTTTCGTACGCATCACGGCCACTTCGAGTCCCTGGTAATGGCTTTTGGGTTGTGCAATGCTCCGTCCACTTTCCAGGCTCTCATGAATGAGGTTTTGGCGGCCTTTCTACGGAAATTTGTGCTTGTCTTCTTTGACGACATACTCATATATAGTGCCAACCGAGAGGAGCATCTTATTCACCTTCGTTTGGTTCTGGAGCAGCTTCGTCTCCATCGGTTATTTCTTAAGCAATCCAAGTGCGCCTTCGTCCAGAATGCTGTGGAGTACCTTGGTCACGTGATTTCTGGAGAAGGGGTGGAGGCTAACCTGAATAAAATACAAGACGTTGTTTGTTGGTCGACGTCAGTTTCGGTTGCTGAAGTCCGCAGTTTTTTGGGCTTGGCTAGGTATTCCCGTCGTTTTATCCGTCACTATGCGGTTATAGCTGAACCTCTTACCAACATCTTGCGTCGTCAAGGGTTCCGATGGTCGCCGGAGGCTGACCAAGCCTTTCAACAACTTAAGGAGGCGCTGCTGTCCTCGCCGGTTCTTCGGTTGCCCGACTTTGAAATCCCATTTGTGATAAGAGTGTGACGCGTCCAGCAGTGGAGTGGGGGCGGTACTGCAGTAGGAGGGGCACCTAATTGCTTTTTTCAGCAGGAGATTGGCCGATAGGCATACAAAATTGGCAGCTTATGAGCGGGAGCTCATAGGTTTATCTAAGGCTATACGGCACTGGTGGCCTTATTTGTGGGGACGTCCTTTTATTGTCCGAACGGATCATGCAAGTCTGAAGTATTTGTTGGAACAAGCACTTGTTACTCGGCCACAGCAACATTGGGGTAAGCAAACTAATGGGTTTTGATTTTTTCGTGCAGTATAAGCCTGGCCGAACTAACGCTGCGGCCGATGCACTCTCACGTCTTCATGAACCGGTCGAGACGTGTTTAGCCATCTCTGCACCCACTTCATCTGTATGGGAGCAATGGGAGCATGAGCTTAGGCGAGACCCTGAGATCCTTCTGTGTTGTGCTAAACTGGTTGGGCATCAGGCTATAATGACTTTGCCGGCTGTACCTCGAGACTCGGGTAGAGCAGGATGGCACAGCGGCTGACTCAGCGGAAGGGGGCCCTTCAGCACCTCTGTGGACGACACGAGAGGGTTTGTTGTACCGCGCAGGTCGTCTCTTTGTGCCGGTGGATTCGCCTCTTCATTCCCGCATGGTGGCTGCATTCCATGATCTCACTCATGAGGGGGTACACCAGACTCTTCATCGGGTGAAGCAGCATTTTTGTTGGGTGGTTCAGCATCGAACTGTGTATGAATATGTGAGTCGATGTTAGGTTTCCAGCAACATAAGGTCAGCACTTTGTCTCCTACGGGATTGTTACAACCTCTCCCTGTTCCTCATCATGCCATCATCGCTCTTCCTAGATCCCAAGGAAAGACTACTCTTTTGGTGGTGGTGGTGGATCGTCTTTCCAAGTATGCTCATTTCGTTGCCATAGCAAATATTTTCTGTGATCAGATTGTTCGGTTACATGGAATGCCAGAATCAATTGTTTCCGATCGGGACCCCATATTTACCAGTGCCTTTTGAAAAGATTTGTTTGCGCGTTGTGGTACTAGGCTTCTTATGTCTTCTTCCTATCATCCACAGACTGATGGATAGACAGAGGTGGTAAATCATACTATTGAGATGTATCTTCGTTGCTTGGTTGCTGAGAGGCCTTCTACTTGGGTCCAGTGGTTACCTTGGGCGGAATTTTGCTGCAATTCTTCATATCACTTCGCTCTGCGAATAACTCCATTTGAGTTGTTTTATGGCCGTCCGCCACCGCCGTTGGTTCCTTATAGTCAGGGAGCTACCTCCATAGATGCTGTGGATTGTCAGTTAGTGGATCGTGATGAGCTCTTGCAGCAAGCTAGACAACATTTGTTGACAGCACAAAATCGGATGAAGCAACAGTATGATAGGCGGCATTGAGAGGTCATTTTTTCGGTTGGCTCATGGGTTTGGTTGAAGCTGCAGCGTCATCGTCAGCTATCATTGAGATCTTCTGCGCGGCATAAGCTCTCCTCGTTTCTTTGGCCCTTACAAAGTTACGGATCGCATTGGGGAAGTTGCTTATTGTTTGGCTTTTCCGGAGACCGCCAAGATTCATAACGTTTTCCATGTTTCTATGTTAAAGGCTTTCGAGGGTTCACCTCCGGACTTTAAGTCTGAGTTACCAGAAGATATTTCTTTTCCATCAACCGAATCTGCTCAGCCGACTCCCTATAAGCTGCTTGCTCAGCGTTTTGAGAAGGGTCATCGTCAATTTTGGATTCAGTGGGCTGGTGAATCACATGAAGAAGCTACATGGGTTGATGCTCTGGAATTTAGGCGATCATACCCTACCTTCAAGCTTGAGGACAAGCTTGCTGTCGAGGGGGGGAGTATTGATTTGTCTGGGCCAAACCGAGTGTATTACAAGAAGAAGAAGAGGAGTCGGATCCAGGAAGGAGTCCGTGTCCAGGAGGTGGCCAACGGCCAGGATGGGGGTGTTGCGTAGTCAAGTCCGTCTTAAGAGTCAGATTAGTTATTTCTATGTTTAGAACAAGAGTTGGTTTCTGAAGGGGACACGGGGACGACTCGATCTTCTGGTGAGACTCGAAGGGACAATTTCGATCTGATCGGAGAGGCGACCTTGACGATCCGGCTACCAACCTCTCAAGGATGACAACCCGACAATCGCTAAACCACCAAACCTGCTCGTTATCAACCACGCCAAGAACGCGATTAACCTGACCACGAAGGTCGTTTCCTGGAAGCGATCGAAGAACAAGCAAGAAACAAGATAAACGCAATCTAAAATTGCAAATATGGATGAAGCACTTGGATAAATTTGAGGTTCGATAACTCGACTCGGGTGGTCTAGTCGACACACGCAAATTCCAGGGGGATGCACACAGGGTCTACCAACACACAACCAAACCTAAGTCTAAACAGCGACGGCTATAAAATATATAGTGACGGCTAGGGTTTGAGACGCAGCCCTAGGAGGTACATGGGCCATGGGCCCAAAGTGGAGCATCACAGCGCTTGGCAGATTCTGGTTGCAATCTTGTTTCGACGATTTCCATTGCTCCGTAAGGAATTTGGAGCTGGAACTGGATCCGTTGGAAAGATCTCGTTGAGAGCTTATCCGTGCATACCAAGAACGTCCAAAACGGAGTTCGTATGCATCAGGGGTATACGTTTGAAGTTGACTGCGCGGAGATGGCCGAACCTGACTCGTGGACAAATTGTGCTCTCTCTTGGGCCGGCCTTGTAACGACGTGGCTTGTGGAACCAGAGGGCGTCGAAATAGTTGAGATGCGCCTTTCTTTAATACGTCTTGAGCTTGGGGAAGTGGCCACGGTGGAGGCCGAATTGTTGTAGTAGATGTAGTGGTTGATGATGAAATAGTGGCCTGAAATCTCGTCAACGACCATGCTGAAGAAAAGCTCGGCCATGACCAACATGTTGACGTAGTGTTGGTCTTACCCATGATGGGTGTGGTCACATCATCCCCCCTCTTGATTGTGAGTCATCCTCGACTCATGCTCATTCTTCTGCAACAGATTAGCTCCAAAGGAAGGCAAAACAACAAACGTATCGTGTATAATCAAATTGTTAGAACCAGATTCATTAAAGTTCATATCCTTCCCTTCTTGAAATTTTTCATGTATTTTCGATGTTATACCAGATGCACTTGACTTGACATGATTATTAATAGTGTAGCTCTCTAGTTGATCACATGATTGCACATCATAAGAAAATTTCAAGTTTGAACAAATGTACACTCTATTCACCATGTATTTTCCTTTATCATTACATTTACCCATAATATGAAAAGTGTTTCTAGATAACCACGGGAAATTAACAAGTCTCTCTAAATTGTCTAGATCACATAGAACATCAAATTCAATATAACCCAGAATATTTAAAGCAGACAACAGTTTCAGCTCATCATTTTGATTGGCAAGTTGAAAAATATGTTTATTTTTAGCACAAATGTTTGATTCTGAAACAAAAGTAGCATGTTCATTCACTAGTTGTGGAGTAGATATAAGTGAAGCATTATCACACAACTCTTCTTTATCACAAGTAGTAGCAAGCAAATCATCTTGTGACAAAGGAAAAGCAGTAATGGGTTCCACTAATGATTGCTCTAAAATAGCATGAATAGTGGATGGTTTCGTATTATTACAAATACTATCATCGCATTGAGCAAGGGCATCACCTTTTTCATTACCTTGCAGGGTCTCATCAGTTGATGTAAGCGCTAGTTCAATGTTTTGCTCTGTACTCGCGGCAATGATCTCTTCTTTCTTATGCTCGTCATCATCCTCCTTCTCTCGACCATCTTTACCTTTCTGCAATGCGTTAGCTGAAAGGGCAGTGGCAACAACAGGTATATCTAAAGAGGCTAGGAATTCATTCAATGATGCAGTAAATATATCTTCAGCTCTACAAGCGCATTTAAACAATTGAGAAAGAGTACTGTATGTTTCATAAATGAGCATATCCCGAATTTCCTCATTAAGTCCTTTTAAAAATCTATTTTCAATTGACTCTTCACATTCCATTAATCCACTTAGTTTTAATAAGGTCTTGAATTTGCGATAGTATTCCTTTACCTTGAGTTTACCTTGTTTCAGATATTTCAGATCAAGATATGCATCTTCAGCATCATAGTCTTCAAACATATCTCTAGGTGGTAATGAAACAAATACGTTGTATTTCTTCACATGATGATGAGAGGTGTAACCTGCCATTATTAGTAGCAAACAAGAAAATACACGGGTATATTCCTATAAACTACTAGGTAGTGGAGTCACTCAAGTCACACCCCTTGAACATTTACCTTGCTCTTACAAGTTCTTACCACATAAGCAGGCGGTGCAATCGGTGGCTGGTTCGTGATAATCCGAGCACACGTGGTGGTAAAGCGATAGCAAGATCTATCCCTGTTTGGTTAGTAGTATGTGGAGTTTGGACATGCTAGTATATGTGTCAAAGGAATAATAGATATGTAACTCAGTTAATGCAAAATCAAATAATAATCCAAGAGTTAACAATGCCCTAAGTTGCTGTCACAAAGATATATGATGAAGCTAGAAAAAAAGGACATCAAACAAATGGATATAATGCACTATGCAAAAACAGAGTGCACGTACCAATGTGGATAGATAAAATTTTGCATGCACAAAACTTTCAATTTTCCTTGCAACCGAGAGCACCTCCTGTTTTCCCTTTTTTATTATTTTTTTAACTCTCTTTTTTTTTGCTTATTTTTTTTTTTTGGCCGAGAGTATTTTCTTCTTCGTCTCTTTCCTCTTCTTTCTATTTGTACTCTCGGTGCAATCTGGCAATATCGCTAGGCCAATGAAAATTCTAGAAATTCCGTTGGTCAAGGATGGTGCTGCATGCAAAAAGGATTCGACGGATAGTTTCCTTTGTACGTGTACCACCAGAATTAGCCAAAAAGGAAGGTAATCAATCAATATATGGCGAGATTGGTACTCTTCTGCAATTTTTGGGATCTAATTTCTTGACGCGTGCAACACGGTCTCAACAAGGAAAGTTTCTCACACAATTGATGGCAGTATTCACACGGGATGGTGGAGATTATGCGTGATGCACAAACATGAATATTTTTTTTTATTTCAGCGTGGTGGCTGTTGTGGCAATACATGGCGGTGGAAAGCCAGGTATGGAAGGATTTTTTTTGGGGGGTATTTTCTGGTTATAGATGCAAACAAGACACGCCGATGAATAGGGTGATAACAAAGTGATGAACCAGAACACTAAGATGAACACGAGGTGAAAAGGACAGCAACTAATGACAATCTAACACACGGATTAAAACTCGAGAATGCAAAACTAAGAACAAATCTAGGCACAAAGGGTTTGGTATGATGGATATTATAAGCACAAAATATTTTTGTGGGGCTTTTTTTTTCTGGACTATAGGTATGAAAACAATTAATCTAAGATACAAGAATTCTCACCAGGCAACCGAATGCTCTGATACCAAATGAAGGGGACACGGGGACGGCCCGATCTTCTGGTGAGACTCGAAGGGATAATTTCGATTTGGTCAGAGAGGCGACCTTGACGATCCGGCTACCAACCTCTCAAGGATGACAACCCGACAATCGCTAGACCACCAAACCTGCTCGTTATCAACCACGCCAAGAACGCAATTAACCTGACCATGAAGGTCGTTTCCTGCAAGCGATCGAAGAACAAGCAAGAAACAAGGTAAACACAATCTAAAATTGCAAATATGGATGAAGCACTTGGATAAATTTGAGGTTCGATAACTCGACTCGGGTGGTCTAGTCGACACACGCAAATTCGAGGGGGGACGCACACGGGGTCTACTAACACACAACCAAACCTAAGTCTAAACAGTGACGGCTATGAAATATATAGTGACGGCTAGGGTTTGGGACGCAGCCCTAGGAGGTACATGGGCCATGGGCCCAAATTGGAGCATCACAGCGCTTGGCAGATTCTGGTCGCAATCTTGTTTTGATGATTTTCGTTGCTCCGTATGGAATTTGGAGCTGGAACTAGATCCGTTGGAAAGATCTCGTCAAGAGCTTATCCGTGCATACCAAGAATGTCCAAAACGGAGTTCGTATGCATCAGGGGCATCCGTTTGAAGTTGAGTGCGCGGAGATGGCCGAACCTGACTCTTGGACAAATTGTGCTCTCTCTTGGGCCGGCCTTGTAACGATATGGCTTGTCGAACCAGAGGGCGTCGAAATAGTTGAGATGCGCCTTTCTTTATGATGCGCTCTCGGGTTCCTGATCTTCCGGTGAGAGGGATAACTTCGATTTGGGCGGAGGATGACTTTGACGATCCGGCTACGAACCACGCAAGGATAAGCGCCCGCAATCGCTAAACCACACTCCTGATTGTTATCAACCGTGCCAAAGCCCGGATGACCTGACCACGAAGGTCTATCCTTGCAAGCAATCGAAGAACAATGATAAAGCACACACTTGAATCGAGGTTCAAGCTCGAATCGATAGGTCAACCGACACTAGGGATTTCGAGAGTGTTTCTCCAATCTGGAAGACAACAACAAATAAACAAAACCTAAAAAGAAAAGAAAGAGTCCTCCCAATATATAGGAGAGGGATGGCTTCTGGATGGTGCTCACACGCACTAGGAATACATGGGGACTCAGCCCAAAGTAATGGTGATGCAACACCCATGAAGAGCAAGAGACAGATTCTGTCTACGAGATTGATTTAACTGCTGCGGCCAGATCGCTTGGAATTTGAAGGTCTGGTTGGATCCGTTGGAAAGATGGCGAAGTTATCTTTCCAATGAGTGCTCACACGTTCCAATCGGAGTCCATTTGCATTCTCTAGGCTGTTTTTCATTCAGACTGTTCATTGATGGCCGAGTGGAATCCCTTTGCATTCCCACCATGCTTTAATGCCTTAATTGGGGCGTTGGTGCCTTGTAGCTGGTCCGTGTTCAACTTCCTATGTATAATATTGGTATTAGGTAGCAGTCTATTCTCCAAAGTATAATTATTTAACCCAAGAAACGAGTTTACGATAATTGACTTGTCGTAATGGCTCGTGTGTTTGGTCCTTGCATGATGATCAAAGGTCGCGGGTCACTTGGAAGGATTTTGGTCATTGATCCCATGGGTGTATCCGATGTAGCGATGTCCTCATCACTTTAATACGTCTTGAGCTTGGGGAGGTGGCCACGGTGGAGGCCGAATTGTTGTAGTAGATGTAGTGGTCGAAGATGAAATAGTGGCCTGAAATCTCGTCAACGACCATGCTGAAGAAAAGCTGGGCCATGACCAACATGTTGACGTAGTGTCGGTCATACCCATGATGGGTGTGGTCACATCAGTTTCAGTTTGTTATTTCTATATCTATTGCTTCTATGTTTGGTCCTTCCAACTATTATAAATATAGAGGAGGGAGAAAATGGCACGCTTTGCTGCCAACAAAAATTAGTCTCAAGCGTGCCGTCGAAGTCCGGTCGGTGGCTCCGTACAGCCAACACCAAAATAGGGCGCCGGCGATTCCCGGCGACGCCCTCCACCTCACGATCCTGTCTTAGGCCGGGCACTAGAGTTTCGAACGAGAACATCCATATCAGGCTGCATACTATGCATTGGTAATTTTACAATTTTACAACACGAGAAGCTCATCTTGAAGCACGACAGCAATATAACATGCATAACTCAAAACCAAACTAAAATCAAAGCAACCTCGCCATAACAACTTTTTGCCCCGCTGTCGAATAAAACTCAGGTACACATCACTGCAATCAAGGAAAACTAAATAATCATGACCAACTAAAGTTTACCATTACAAAATGCTCTCTTCTTAGTTTGGCAAATCAAACTCACTTATCAAATCGCATAAATTAACATATAATCGGAACGGCTGAAACAAAATAAAGCAAAATAAAAAAGCCCCTAAACCCTTCTCCTCAATATAGGGACAATCGGCACTGAGTATCTCACCGTAAGGACTCCTCGCCTTCCTCTCCAGCGAAGGAAAACTAAATAATCATAACCAACTCAAGTACACCATTACAAAATGCTCTGCTTAGTTTGGCAAATTTCTCATTTGTCAAATCGCATAAATTAACATATAATTAAAATGGCTCAAAACAAATCAAGCAAAATTTTTAACACGTCACTAAACCCTCCTCACCGTAGGGGCAATCGGCATTCAAATCTAAGGAAGCATACCTGTTTTGAATACGGCCAACACATATGTGCTGATAATTAAATGAGGACGAAAAGTAAACCTATATGACCCCTCAACTTTAGGTCCAACCCCAATTTGGTCCATAAACCCCCAAACCGGACATAAGTAGTTATCGAACCGTTAAAACCAACAAGAACATCCTTTGACCAGATTGTGGGCGGTCTTGCGGATGTGGTCGCTACCTATGCTTCAGCCTTCCGCCGCCACAGCTAAAAGAAGCTCCACCGCACGCACTAGTGTCCAACACTCACTTTTTAGAGGCTGCTACAATCCTACCATCTCATGGCCCAGCAGCGTTTCGTCTCAACCCAAGACCAGCACCTAGTATCAGGCCTAGGTCTCCTACATTTATTAAGCATGTTACTAAAATCAGTAGAATAAATCCTACTTCGCATACTACACAAAAATACCAATGCAAATTCAAATGGTGAGTGGCCAATGAAGGAATTAATAGAACACGGGAATGCCATTAGGTATGCATGTGAGCACTCATGTGAAGTACTAATATACATACTCATGCGTTTTTATACTAATATACATACTCATGTGAAGTATAAATGCCATCATCATAACCATGAAAAGCACAACACACCACGAATATGAGACAAAAAACTTGACAGCATCAGTAGAAGAAATCATATTTCGCATTCTACACAATGACAACAAAAGGTACCAACGCAAACTCAAATGATGAGTGGCCAATGAAGGAATTAATACAACACTGGAATGCTATTAGGTATGCATGCCATTTACAAAATATATAGAAAAGCTAAGAGTAGATTATGCAAATTAATCCTAACATACACACTCAGGTGACGTAAACCATGACATCATACATAATCATGCAAAGCACAAACCACCACGATACAACATGCATAACTCATTTTGGAGCACATTTTACAATTTTACCACACACGAGTAGCTCATTTTGGAGCACAACAGCAATACAACTTGCATAACTCAACCCAAACTAAATAAAAAAACCATCACCATAAGGACTCCTCGCCCCGCTCTGGAATAAAACTCACATACACATCACTGCAATAAACGAAAAGTAAAACTAATTTTATAATTT
Organism: Raddia guianensis; assembly: GCA_036346415.1. Lineage (NCBI taxonomy): Eukaryota > Viridiplantae > Streptophyta > Magnoliopsida > Poales > Poaceae > Raddia > Raddia guianensis. The sequence continues at coordinate 41,968,222 of CM070535.1, read as the reverse complement.
TACCATAGGAGCTGCTCATCTTGAAGCACAACAGCAATATTACAAGCATATCTCAGGCCAAACTGAAATCAAATACCCCTCACCATAAGAACTCCTTGCCACACTCTCGAATAAATGTCACAAACACACACCACTGCAATCAAGGAAAAATAAATAATCATAACCAACTAAAAGCATACCATTACAAAATACTCGGCTTGATTTGGCAAGTCAAACTCATCTGTGAAATCGCATAAATTAATATATAATCGGAATGGCTCAAAACAGCTCAAGCAACGAAATAATAAAAAAAAGCCACTAAACCCTGCTCCTCACTGTATGGATAGTCTGCCCTGAATACCTCACCATAAGAACTTCTCGCCCCGCTTTGGAATAAAACTACATACACATCACTACAATCAAAGAAAACTAAAACTTGATAAACTGGCAAGCTGCATACTATGCATTGGTAATTTTATAATTTTGCAACACGAGAAGCTCATCTTGAAGCACAACAACAATATAATATGCATAACTCAAACCACATTGAAATCAAAGCAACCTCGCTATAACAACTCCTTGCCCCGCTCTCGAATAAAACTCACGTACACATCATTGCAATCAAGGAAAACTAAATAATCATGACCAAATAAAGTATACCATTACAAAATGCTCTCTTCTTAGTTTGGCAAACCAAACTCACTTATCAAATCGCATAAATTAACATATAATCGGAACAGCTAAAACAAATAAAGCAAAATAAAAAAAAAACGCCCCTAAACCCTACTCCTCACTATAGGGACAATCGGCACTGAGTATCTCACCGTACGGACTCCTCGCGTTCCACTCCAATAAAACTCACATACACATCACTGTTGCGGAGGAAAACTAAATAATCATAACCAACTCAAGTACACCATTACAAAATGCTCTGCATAGTTTGGCAAATCTCTCACTTGTCAAATCGCATAAATTAACATATAATTAAAATGGCTCAAAACAAATCAAGCAAAATTTTTAATACGTCACTAAACCCTCCTCGCCGTAGGGACAATCGGCATTTAAATCTAAGGAAGCATACCTGTTTTGAATACGACCAAGAGACATGTGCTGATAATTAAATGAGAACGAAAAGTCAACCTATATAACCCCTCTACTTTAGCTCCAACCACAATATTACAATTTTACCACACATGAGCAGCTCATCTCGGAGCACAACAGCAATACAACATGCATAACTCAACACAAACTTAAATCAAAACAACCTCACCATAACAGCTCTTTGCCCAACTCTCCAATAAAACTCACATACACATCACTGCAATCAAGTAGCTCTTTGCCCAACTCTCCAATAAAACTCACATACACATCACTGCAATCAAGGAAAACTAAATAATCATAACCAACTAAAAGTATACCATTACAAAATGCTCTCTGCTTGATTTGGCAAATCAGACTCACTTGTGAAATCGCATAAATTAATATATAATCGGAATGGCTCAAAACAACTCAAGCAACAAAATAAAAAACACGCCACTAAACCCTCTACGCCTCACTATAGGGGCAATCTGCCCTGCCCTGAATACCTCACCATAAGAACACCTCGGCCCGCTCTAGAATAAAACTCACACTCACATCACTGCAATAAAGGAAAACTAAAATTTGATAAACAGGCGAGCTGCATACTATGTATTGGTAATTTTACAATTTTACCACACGAGCAATTCATCTTGGAGCACAACAGCAATGCAACATACATAACTTAACCCAAACTAAATCAAAACAACCTCACCATAAGGACTCTTTGCCCAGCTCCAGAATATAACTCACATTCACATCACTGCAATCAAGGAAAACTAAATAATCATATCCAACTAAAAGTATATCATTACAAAAATAAGACTCACTTGTGAAATCGCATAAATCAATATATAATCATAATGGCTCAAAACAGCTCAAGCAACAAAATAAAAAACACGCAACCGCTCCTCATTGTAGGGAAAACACGCCACCCCTCCTCATTATGGGACAATCTGCACTAAATACCTCACCATAAGAACTCTTTGCCCCACTCTCAAATAAAACTCACAAACACATCATTGCCATCAAGGAAAACTAAAACTTGATAAACTAGCGATCTGCATACTATGCACTAATCATGAGGGAAATTTTACAATTTTACAACACAGCTCATCTTGAAGCACATGCAATAGCAATACAACATGCATAATTCAACCCAAACTGAAATCAAAGCAAACTCATCATAAGGACTCCTTGCCTTGCTCTTGAATAAAACTCACATAGACATCACTACAATCAAGGAAAACTAAATAATCATAACCAATTAAAGTATACCATTACAAAATGCTCTGCGCTTAGATTGGCAAATCAGACTCACTTGTCAAATCACATAAATTAACATAAAATCAAAAAGGCTCGAAACAAATCAAGAAAAATAAAAAAAGCCACTAAACCCTACTCCTCGCTGTAGGGACAATCGACACTGATTACCTCACCATAAGGACTCACCCAAAAAAGCCACTAAACCCTACTCCTCGTTGTAGGGACAATCGGCACTGAATACCTCACCATAAGCACTCCTCGCCCCGCTCTCGAATAAAACTCACATACATATCACTGCAATCAAGGAAAACTAAATAATCACAACCAACTAAAGTACACCGGGCGCGAGGAGGACGGGCAGCGCGTCGGGGCGGCGCTGGACGCGGAGGAGACGGGCGACGTGCCGGGGCGGCGCTGGACGCGGAGGAGAAGGGCGACATGCCGGGCGGCGCTGGTCGGCGCTGGGCACGGAAGGAGGTCGGGCGGCGTCAGACGGTGGAGGCCGGGCGCGCGATCGGCGGTGGAGGCCGACGGCGGCACCGCCGTGGGCGGCGCGGACGGGACTAGCTGGCGCGGATCTGGAGGAGGACGCGGCAGCGCCTGCGTTGAGGAAGCCGAGGCGGCGCGGTCGGGACGACGCGGCGTGGATCTGGAATAGGTCGCGGCGGCGCCGGCGTTGAGGAGCCAAGTCCGTCGGTGTGGCTGCAGCGTCGGAGGCGGCAGCGCCACGCCGGGCGCGGGCGGGAGGCGGCGGCGGCCGTGGCGGCTCGGCGAGGAGGCGGCAGGCGTCTGCGTCGGGATTCGCCGGCGGCGGCGTGGACCGGATCGCCTCTAGAACAGATCGAGCGAATGGGGAGAGGAGGGAGAAAATGGTTGTGAGAACGTGGGAATGAGGTTTGCAACAAATAAATGGGGAGAGAGAAATTGCGGTGGAACCTGGTTTGGTCTAACCAACTCGCCCCAAACCGGCTCGTGTGTAGCGCTACATCTAGGGGTATATTAGGATATCACTCTCTCTCTCTCTCTCTCTCTCTCTCTCTCTCTCTCTCTCTCTCTCTCTATCTATCTATCTATCTATAGAAAGGCTAGCGTGCACCCCAGAGCATGGATCTCTCCATGCTCCCAACGCGTTTTCGAAATCCGAGATGCCTAACAACTGATCCGATCCATTGATCATGTTCGTCTCACTGAAATGTAGCCAGTGACCATGTTTCGTATTTTTTTGAATTTATTTACGATTTGTTACTTATTTTTAAAAATCAGCTTTTTTGGACGCACCACGACTAATTGGAAGGCTGATTTTTGAAAATAGGAAACAAATAGTAAATAAATTCAAAAAAATACGAAACTTGGTCACTGGCTACATTTCAGTGAGATGAACAAGATCAATGGTTCGGATCAGTTGTTAGGCATCTCGGATTTCAAAACCTGTTGGGAGCACAGAGAGATCCGTGTTTCAGGTCGCACGCTAGCCTTTATATATATATATATATATATATATATATATATATATATATATATATATATATATATATATATATATATATATATATATATATATATATATATATATATATATATATATATATATATAAAGAGAGAGAGTTGAGTTATGGTGCTTCACGAAGTACACATGCGTTGGTGCTTCGCGTTCGGTTTGTAAAACATGAGACCGATATGAACGATCTAAACCGCTCATTTTGATCTTCTAGTTGATATGAGCTTACAAACAAAATTTTATATTTTTATGAATTTTTTTACTATTTAAAACAGATTTTTAAGACCAGCCTTTTTGGAGGCTCCGTAATAACTTAGATCATGAATTTTCAAAAAAATCATTTAAAATAGTTAAAAAAATCAAAAAATATAAAATTTTGTTTGTGAGCTCATATTAACCAGAAGATCAAAATGGTCGGTTCGGATCGTTCAGATCGGTCATAGGTTGTGTAAACCGAATGCGAAGCACCAATGCATATGTACTTCGCGAAGCACCGTAGCTCAACTCTCTCTCTCTCTCTCTCTCTCTATATATATATATATATATATATATATATATATATATATATATATCCTAATCTACTCATGGGTGTAGATTACAGTAATCTACACCGGATCGTTCTGGCTTGGTAACGCAATGTACTCCAGCGCGAGGCGGCCCAATAACGAAGCGCGAGGCCCAATAACGTAGCGCACCGGCTTCCCGCGTGAGAAGCGACTTGAGGACGGAGAATCGACAGTAAATTTATTCAATTCAGAGGTAAATGATGATATTCGAAAGTAAATGATCTTATTCCATTCATAGGGCGGTTAAACAAATTTGACCGCATTTTTCACCCACGCCGCCGCCCTCCCTTTTTCACCCACGCCGCCGCCCCCAAGTTTTCTGCCCCACTCGCCGGCGATGGCTCCCCCACCAGATGCGCCCCCGCCTAGCAACGAAGATTCGTCGGAGAATCCATCGCCGCCCACAGACCTCGGGGCTGCTGTTGACGTCAAATAAACGCCAATTTTATACGTCAACATATTCCGGAATTCTAGTTTTTCGAGAGAAAATCAAGGTTTATACTAGTATTTTAATTATTCTAACAAAGTTCCACGAGTTGTGGTAGTATTTTGCATGTAGGGACTTACTGAGCGAAAATGGGACCAAGCCGGGCAAAAGAATGGGTCGGCCGACCCACCCTAGGTCGGCCGACCCAGCTCCTTCACCCAGTCAGGCCAGGATTGTACCGAGACATCCACAAGAGATTCTAGAGTACATCTAAGCCGTTGATTTCAGTCGGTTTAATCCAGAAAGAGGAGTAATCCTCAAGTTAAGCATAGGATTCCAAAGGAACCCAATGCTACCGGTCTCCAACTGCCAAACCGACTCTGGCAGAAGATCTACACCATCAATGGAGCATCCCATGCAAAATCCACGGCCGGGAGACGAAGGAGGTGGGTCGGCCAACCCACCTAGGGCGGCCGACCCAGTGAGTGAGCCCCCTCGGGTTCCCCTTCGGAGGAGGGCAGGATGACACGTGTCCCTACATGTGGAGCATCACGGTTCGCTGCGCAACACTATAAATAGACCCCCTCTCCTCACTTGTAACACAACACCACAACACTCTTCACCTCTTCATTCCACTTTGTAAAGTAGCTCTTACTTAGTAGAAGTTGGGAGTTAGAGTCAAGTCGAGCTACGCTCGGAGTTCCGAAAGAGTCTTCGGGAATTTGGGTAATTGCTCTTGTATCCTTTCCTAATTGTTTCAATTAGTAAGACTACTTCATTCATTGCTATAGTGTTGAGCTTTATTTGAGCTGAGTATATCTGCATAAATGAGTTGTGCGGATTCGCTTTACCGGTAGCTTATACTCGTATGGAATCAGTTTAGGTTCTCACTCATATACTGTTAGAGCCAGGTATTGGACCTAGATCGGCTTCTTTTAGTATTGAGGAAGATTGATTAGGAATAGTCGCAGACGTGGTGTCTGAGGCTAGGACTAACTCGGTTTACACCCGGGCCCATGTATATGTGATAGGTGGTAGGTGGTAACAGCCCTATCCATCCATACATACTTAGTATCTCGTGCATAACCCACAGCGTCCGGCTTCGGACCAGTACAGCCAAATCGGAACGATCATAACCATTCGGGATTCCAATTCAAGATAGAGGGTGGTAGTGAGTACCCGAGCTCCGACGACGAATATCAAGTGGACCACTAGTTGATTATCCTAAGCTCGCTCAATTAAACTGAATCACACTACTTTGTGAACTTATTAAACTTGTCTCGTTGTCCTCCCAACTGTCTATCTAGCTAGGGTAGTTATCTCTTTGTGTGAATATTTATCGTGTGTGTGTGTGTGTCCCCGTCTTTTCATTTATCCTAACCCCCGTTACCTAGACTGGCTGGTATTTTAAATAATTAAGATATAGAGGATTATCTCTTTGAAACCCTTGTTCCCTGTGGATTCGATAACTCTAGGAATACTCCTGGTGAAAACTACAAGCGATATCCGTCCGCTTGCGGATTAATTTCTTTGAGCGTAAGAATCGCCAACAAGTTTTCTGGCGCCGTTGCCAGGGAACCAGCGGTTTCTCAAAAATAGATTAAAAAAAATTTCAAATCCTACATCTAAATTATTTAATTTACCAGCCTAGTTTAACGGGTATTACCCTGCTCCGTCTTTGTTTTGTGGAACTAGCAGAGCAGTGGATGACCGATTTTGATCTCCCGGAAAACTTTCGACAAAATCCAGAGTCACTGGTGCGAAGGACAAGACCTCGTGTCCTACCTCCGTAAACCCGTGTCTCTGAGTTATCCAACCTCACGAGCAATCCTTTCCTCAACACCGAAACACCTTCATCATCGATGGCTGTCGAGAAGACCATTCTTGAGTTCTCAGCCTCGTCAAGCACCAATGTCCCCACTGGACCTGCCACCAACGTGGGTGACGGTGGTTTCGAGCTGAAACCAGCTCTTATCAACATGGTTCAGGCGAGCCCTTTTTGTGGCAAGCAAACGGAGGATGCCAATGCACATCTGCAGCATTTCCTAGAAATCTGCAGTACCTTCACTGTCAAGGGTGCAACTCCCGACGCTCTCCGGCTGCGCCTATTTCCGTTCTCATTGCTCGGGAAGGCAAAACAGTGGTTTTATGCCAATAAAGATGCAGTCTCAACTTGGGAGAAGTGCTCCAACGCCTTCCTCGCCAAGTATTTTCCTCTGGGCAAAACCAATGCCCTGCGGAACAAGATTTTCGCATTCCAACAACACACGGATGAGTCCATCTCGGATGCTTGGGAGCGTCTACAAGAGTATATACTGGCTTGCCCTCACCACGGGATGCAAGACTGGTTTATCATCCAGAGCTTCTATCACGGGCTGAACCGTACTGCCCGAGAGCACCTCGATGCTGCCTCTGGAGGAGCTTTCTTTTCACTCAGTGTGAGTGCTGCCCGCACTCTCATCGAGAAGATGGTTTCAAGCCAGGGCTGGAACGATGAGCATTCTCAGCCGCGCGCTCGAGGAGTCCACCAGATTGACGATATGGACATGCTCGCGGCCAAGATGGATTTATTAATGAAGAAGCTGAAAGTGCCGAATCAAACTGTCCAGGCGCTTGAATCTCGCATAACTTGCGAGGTTTGCTTGAGCCTTGGACACTCTGGAGACAACTGCACTGAGACCCGATAAGAGGACGCCAACTTCATCAGCAATGGGTTCCGCCCTCAATCCAACTATAATATGGGTTGGAATTCGCGGCCGAACTTCTCCACCGACAACCGTCTTCAAGGAGGTAACAATGGCAATTTTAACCGCAATAAATCTCCTTTAGATGATGCTAATGCTCAACAAAAAGTGAATGATAGCATTAGTAGGAAATTTCTTGCTAATGATAAAATTCTGGAGAGCATCAATGCACAACTAGAAGGATTTACAAATGCCATGAAAAGTCAAATGAGCTTCAATAAGATGCTAGAAACTCAAATAGCTCAATTGGCTGCTTCAATCCCTACTTTTGCTTCGGGAAAGCTCCCGGGACAGCCGGAGGCTCCCCCGAAAGAAAATGTTAATGCGGTCGCAACTCGATCGGGTAAAACCACCCGAGAACCGCCGCAAACTAACACTGTAGGAGAGGAGGATGTTATCTCCGATGAAGAGCAGAAAGGTGAGAACGATGAAGAGAACGAGAGAAGAGCCGAGGATGTTATCTCCGCAGTTTGGCAAGTTTGTTGAGGTAATCAAGCAACTTTATGTCAACATACCATTGCTAGATGCAATGCAGGTACTGACATATGCCAAGTACCTGAAGGACATCCTCAACAACAAACAACCGTTGCCGACATCGGAGGTCATTAAATTGACTAAGGAGTGCAGTGCGGCGATTTTGAACACTCTCCCTGAGAAGAAGAAGGATCCCGGCTATCCGACCATCTCGTGCTCTATTGGTGCACAACACTTTGAGCGTGCTCTGTGCGACCTTGGAGCCAGCATCAGCATGATGCCCAAGGTAATCTATGAAAGATTAAATCATTCTACCTTGTCGCCTACTGGCATGACCCTGCAGCTGGCGGACCAATCGATTCGCCATCCAATTGGAGTCGCGGAGGACATATCAGTGAAAATTCAAAATTTTCTGGTACCCGTGGACTTCGTGGTGCTGGACATGAAAGTAGACACCAAGACGCCCCTCATTCTCGGGAGGCCATTCTTGAGCACGGCAAATGCGACGATCAACGTTGGTGCAGGAGAAATTCAGCTCAACATTAACGGCCGAGATGAAACATTCAACTTCAGGCCGAGAGCTGAGCAATGCTCACAGGTACGCACATTTCGCGGTAAAAATGCTAAACCTGTGCAGGAGGAAACGAGGGCTATACCAAAACCTCAGGTGGATAGCCTTATTGCTGCGATGAGTACCCTTCGATTGTTGGACGAGCCACTACATCGTCCATATTGGAAGGGGAAGGAGAACAAGGGTTAAATCCAAGCCCCATCGGAAGAAACATGCGGTCGAGAAATCGGAGCCGCAAGGGAAGATCAGCGCCACTCAAAAACCTCAGATCAAACGAGTGTGGCGTAAGAAAGAAATTCAACCTACCGCAACAACTTCGGCTGCGGACCTGATTCAAGACAACTGAAGGTTGAATGCGGTCCGACATGTTGACCGCAGAAACAAAAATTAGAGCCCTCACCGGGAGGTAAGCCGGAAAGTTATCTTGCATTCATATTTATTTCGTGCATTTCACCACAGCATATTTACTTTTTACTGGACACTTACCCTCCATACAAAAATCATAAAAAATTGTTTTTGTGGAAAAGTGGGGCCGGCCGACCCCACCTAGGCCGGCCGACCCACTCCCTCCATCAGAATGCCACCAAATTTGGTGGGTGGCTGCACCACTTGCATCCATTCATTTCCCACTACACCCACCACCCTAGGCATTTAGGCATTAGGTAGGGTAATTTGTCCCACTTAACCTTGCATTTAACCTCATAATTTCACTAATCTTGCATTTAGGAATCACTATAAATAGGGAGGTATGCAGCAGGTTGAGATCACACCTCTGCGGTGATTGCATGATCTCACATGCAGCTCTCCGCTACACTGCATATTTGCTTTCAACTGCACGCATACTGTCAACTAAAAATCGAGCAAAATAATAATTTCTGTGGAGGCAAAAAGGACTGCTAATCGTGACGACTAATTTTGGACGACTAACCCGTAAATACTTCCGTATATCCTTCGGGTATTTGTTCGTCCTAACCTCTGCAGGAAAAATGTCGTCATGGTATGGTCAGTTTGGCCGCACCATCGCTAAGGGAGCGAAGGTCGTGCACAAACGCTTCAGCTCATCCAGCTCGGATCGGACTCATACTCCAACCGAGGTGGAGAGCCAATCTGGGGATACAATGTCTGTGGATTCCCGATTTTCGGGGTACCACGGAGCATATTCAGGAACCCCAACAACCTCCGGGGCTGGCCCAGCTCCGGGAACTCGGATTTTGGTGTCGGAGGAGCAAATCGAGCTCTATACCGACCGAGAGCGGCAAGTCTTCGAAGCGCTGAGGCGTCGTTCTTTTTAGCACACATGGACTTACTATCCAACTCTGCTGATCAAGACCGGCCATCTGGACAAATTCAACGAGGCCTTCCAAGCCGTTGGGTGGCAAAATTTTGCGCCCATCGTCGAAAAAGGTTCGCGCCTTCTAACCCTTGAATTTCTCAGTACTTTACGCATTTTAGATGGTGGGAGTAGATTCTATTTTAGGCTCTTTAATGAAGAGTTTGACTGCTCTTTAGAGACCCTAACTAGTTATCTAGGCTTTTCCATCTTGTGTAGAGTTACTTCTGATAGGTTAGCTGGCTTTAGGTGCGATGAATTCTGGGAATCTATTTCTGGCAAAGAATATAGCAACAATAGCAAACCCCGCATGAACGATATTCACAACCCCACTCTTAGGTTCATGCATAGGTGGCTGGCAATGGTAGTTAACCCAAGGTCAGACATGCGTACTGTGCGCCTTGATGAGCTGTAATACTTGTTTGCATTGGACAATAAAAAGCCCGTCAATCCGACCGCAAATATGGTAGCTCACTGGGTAGAGATGATTAGTCATAAGGGGGATATTGATTGCACATCCTTAATCACCCGCATTGCGGAAGGTATGGGATTGTTAGATCATTGTGAATTGGCCTTTCTAGACACACCATTCCAAACACTAGGAAAGGACCACTTCATCCAAGGCCACATCCTTCGGGTTGATGAGTCGGATGCTCATTTTATGAGATTTCCAGGCACATCTGCTGAGATTAGTTTGCCTAATCCAAGGCTTGTAATCTACAGAGCCCGGACTCTGACCATCGATTTTAGAGCCCTGGAGCCCCATAGGCATAGTGTCTCTGGCCCTGTGACCCTTGACGCCAAGACGCCAAAGAAGAAGAGCAACCTGAGCCTAGCGAGCCCCACCACGATCCGTGGACGGGGGCAGCTGCAGCCCCTCATTACTCCGAATATAGCCCGGGTTGGGATCAATGGAACCCATCCGCCTTTGCTCCACATGAGTACGGAGGTTGGGGCACGCACAATTTTGAGGCCGGTAGCTCACGGCAGCATGATGCCGGATGGACCCACACACATCATGAGCAAGGACCCGAGATAGGACGGGGAGGACCGTCGTCAGCCCGTTACCCTTCCTACTTCGAGCCCTTCGTACAGGACATCCACGCACTGGGACAGAGAATGGATACTTTAGTTGATGATATGGGTCACGTTCACCAAACGTTGGCCCATCACACTAGGTACCACGAGGACATTACCCATGACCTAAGAGCCAATACCACTGCAACACAAGCCACGAACGATGCCCTTGCGGCATGGTTCCAGCACATTGGTTTTGATCCTCCGGCTCAATAGGTGTGTCCTGCTCTCTGTCGCTGCTTGCTGTAGCCACTCTGCCTACTTTCCTACTATGCCTTGCTAGTACTCTCTGCCAGATTAATTCCCAGTAATTCTTTCCTGGCCTGCCCTACAAAAAAGATCCCGCATTGTGTTTGCCCCATCAGTGTATAATTTTAGCTTCATTCTTAGTTAATAGTATGCCCCTTAAAAAAAATGAAATATTCAAAAACTATAAAAATTTGCATAATCTAGAAAAATACCAAAAATATTTCCCGTTGAATAAAATGTATAAATGTTGATTTTACCTAGAAAGGATATGATGAACATTGCTCTATTATTGTGATATAAATGCTGGGTATACAATTGAGTACTCCCATTCTTTAGTTTGACAATTATTGGTATGAGTAGTCATCCTTCTTAATCTTGCTCATCAGGAGTTGACATTATTGAACCAATTCTAAGTTGTTGAGAGTTATGATATAATGGAGATATGAACCTAGTTACTTATGCCCCTACTAACGCATAGTCTCGGAATTTATTTTAAAACAAGAAAATTGTTTTGAAGTTCCTCATTAGACTTTTTCATCCTACCAGAGCCAAAAATGCTAAATAAATTTAAAGCCTTCATTTAGCCACTTTGGTTGTGTTGAGTTTTGTCAAAAGTAAATCCTTGGGAATTAGTGCTCTTCAAAGCTGGTCATTTCCTTCGCGTACCCTTTGATTGCTAGCCTTTGTATCTGGTAATGATAAATTCCACATTGGGATATGAGCATCCATCTCGCCAGATATTCCTCCTTACAAAATAAGCCAAGTTCTTTTTCGTGAGTCCACCTTATACATACCTATTTGGTCTCCCAAAAGACTTCCAAAATAATAAAGATTCATTCCTCACAATTATAGAAAATTGAGGCATTCAAACAAAAAGAAAAGAGGAAGAGAGAACCATCATCTCCTTCTATCTTCATTCAAAAAAAAAAAGAAGTCTCTCAAAATTCTAGAGTGAGGAATGATATCGAATCAAATAAAGAAGTCAAATAGACCTTTCCATAAACACAAGATCCGATGGAGCGGATTCATTAGTACCCTTCATCACTTGTACTTGTGTTTCTTCATTCCTTTGGTGTGAGTTCTGATGCGCTCACGGGTTCCCGATCTTCCGGTGAGAGGATAACTTCGATTTGGGCGGAGGATGACTTTGACGATCCGGCTACGAACCACGCAAGGATAAGCGCCCGCAATCGCTAAACCACACTCCTGATTGTTATCAACCGTGCCAAAGCCCGGATGACCTGACCACGAAGGTCTATCCTTGCAAGCAATCGAAGAACTCGCAAGAACAAGGATAAAGCACACACTCGAACCGAGGTTCAAGCTCGAATCGATAGGTCAGCAGACACTAGGGATTTCGAGAGTGTTTCTCCAATCTGAAGACAACAACAAATGAACAAAACCTATCTAAGAACTCAGAGGAACACGCCTTATATAGAGGAGAGTTGCTGGTTTGGAGAAGCCAACATGCAGCACTAGTTACATGGGGACTCAAGATGCATTTAAAGTTGGTGCAGCACCCGAAGAGATTGTTTGCTGGCTGTTCGTCGATTTCTTTTGACTCCTGTGTCCAGCTCAGTAGGAATTTGAAGGTGAGGTTGGATCCGTTGGAAAGATGGCGAAGTTATGTTTCCAATGAGTGCTCACACGTTCAATCGGAGTCCGTTTGCATTCTCTAGGCCGTTTTAATTCAGACTGGTCATTGATGGCCGAGTGGAATCACTTTGCATTCCCACTATGCTCTATTGCTCTTGTTGGTGATTTAATGCCTCCAAGCTGGTGCATGCCCATGTTCCTAAGTATAAGAATATTATTAGGCAGCGGTCTATTCTCATAATTATAATTATTTAACCAAAGAAACGAGTTTACGATAATTAACTTGTCGCGACTGGCTCGTGTGTTTTGCCCTTGCATGAAGATCAAAGGTCGCGGGTCACTTGGAAGGACTTTGGTCATTGATCCCATGGGTGTATCCGATGTAGCAATGTGCTCATCATTCTCCTCTTCTTTTTTTGGAGTCGTCCTCGACTCTAGTTGATCTTCTATTACAAAGTATGACGTGAAATATTGATGTGCTTCGGGGACGAACTGGATTCGAAGAAGAAACACTTCCACATATGTGTTGGTGCCATGGTCTTCTCATTCTTCCCTTTACTGAATACACGTACTCATCTTTTGACAATCTGCAAAGGTACTCAAGAGAAAGAACAACGGTATGCTGCGTGGTATATGTATGCATCAATTGTTTTGCCATTCTCGCTTTCAATATGGAAACAATTATGTGATGATTTTCCCAGAAACCATTCCTTCTCATCATTTCGGCGTGATTGAATGAAAGTAGTCCTCGACTTTACTAAACATTGTGTCAAGTTGTTTGAAAGGAAACATGTTTTATTTGGGCCATGCAAATTTTTAATAAGTGATTCACATGTGACATATGAGCAAACGAATGGAGATCTCTTTTCAAAACAGGGATCATCAAATAATTTCTTTCTGTGCGAGCTACCACCATATGACACAATGGATGGCGTGTTGTAAGAATTCAACCTCAAATCAGCAAGCAAATCGGTTGTGATAAATATTTGACGAACTTGAAATGTGTTGTGCACACCATAATCTCCACTCAAATAAAATTTGCAAGTGCCATCTAGTGTTTTGGAATTAGAAATTTCAGCAACCTTGTCAATCATACAAGACAGTTTAATAGGTTTATCAAATAGCACATAGCCCAAAGATTTATCTTGAAATGCTTCGTTAAGATTTTTGTCACAAGTAATCAATTCAACATTATGCAAATCAGGAATATTAAATTTAGAGAACGATATTTTACTTTCAGCACAAGTGTTGTTGCAAGAACTCACCACTTCTTGATGGATGACTACCGATTCAACACCATTATTACCTTTATTGTTCTTCTCAGATATTTTAGGTGTTGCAAGTAGTTCTTCTTCATGCGAAATTAACTTGCCATCATTTTCTTCAAGTAGTGGAGGTGGTTCAACATTTAAATTGACATCATCAAATGCACGATTACATGGCTCAGTTGCAATGGATTGTGGGCCAGCATTGGCGCAATTGCCATCAACCACGTTTTGAGCATGGGATGTGGATATCAGAGGTATAACCACATCAAGCATCATGGTCGAAGGGAAAGTCCCATGCTCGACCATATCAACTTCGATCTCTTCATTTTTTCAACCTCCCGCAAAAGGTTAGTCGAAGAAGGATACGCAAGAGCATGCAAATTGTCCATTGAATTATCTTCTTCTGCACAAATTACTTCATAAAATTTAGAAATCTCTTCTATTAAATCATGTAATTCATGTTTCTTTTCTTCCTTCCTAGCATCAAGCATTTTCTTTTCTTCCAAAATGTGATTTTCAGCTTTACATGCAAGCTTAACCAAATGAGAGAGCGAGTTATAGTTTTTATTAACAAGAATGTCCTGGATTTCTTGATTAAGCCCTCTCAAAAACCGAAGTTCAGTAGCTTCTTCGCATTCATCTAAACCACAACGCAACAAATGATTTTGCAATTGTCCAAAGTAATCCTTAACACTTTTATTGCCTTGTTTTAAACGTTGGAGTCTAGTGTTCAAGAAATCAGCATGGTAATCAGGAACAAACATATCTCTCATAATTCTTTTCATGGCATTCCAGCTATGAGGTTGTCCCTCTTTTCTAGTATTCCACCATATTAACGTAAATCCATTTAGCACACTAGTGGCAGCCTTAATCTTTTGTTTTTCAGACAAGTCATATTTTCTAAATTCGTTGTCAACCACAATTTCCCAATCAATGTATGCTTTTGGATCGTACGTAATACTGAGAGTAGGCAAGGTACACTTCAGATTACCTTGTTCAATATTTGGAGATGGTGCATCATTCTTGTTGATTTGACAAATCTTCCTTGAACATGAGGAGAGCTCTCATGCAAAGTGCAGTCCAAATCTAGCATGTTCGATGTTAAATCGTTGCTTATCGCCAGCAGTGAAGATCACTCCATTCTTCGATATTGCTTGAAACCATTATCTCCATGAAACCCTGCCATGGTTAGTAGCAAACAAGGATAGCACATAAAAATATGTGAAACCCTATCAACTACTAGGTGCTGGAAATATTGAGGTCACATCTCTCAAGCTCTTACCAAGTTCTTACCAATTCTTACAAATGCAACAAGTGGTTCAACCGCGGCTGGTTCGTGATAAACCGATCTCAAGTGTGAGTAAAGCGATTGCAAGGCTATCACCTGTATGGTTAGTGTGGAAGTGGAGCTTGGATAGGCTATGTATGAGTAGCAATGGAAACAATCAACTAATTTCAGATTTGCACAAATTGAATAAGTGTTCAAACTAGCAAATGGCCTATGTTGCTGATCAAACAAAGATGAATAATAGGCTCAAGCAAGTATGAGGAGATGACAACAAGTGATAGACACTCAGCAAGCCACGGATTTGCTCTATGGCAAGGAAACACAATTTTGAACCAACTTCTCGTTTTCTGTTTTTTTTTAGTCCACAAGACAGCAGGTTGGTATTTTGGCGGTAACTCTTTTTCAGGTGCCTCTATGCTTATGAAATTTTTTACACTTCTTCCTGACGACGTTTTCAACAACTTTTGTTTTGGACGAACTTTCTGAAAACGAACAGAGAAATTCGCACAAAATTCACAAGTGGACTGATCTACAGATATCAGGACAGCAACAAGGTCTGAATCAAACATCCATTACTCCTTGGTTCTTTCATGTATGGGGTTGAAAATTGGCAGGATGATAGAAGAACAAGTATGGGATCTTCTCCTTTTGGTTTCACTCAAAAAGGATAAGGGAGCTGGGAGATATGGCGTTTTTAGGGGCAGCTGCAGAAATGGGAAATTTCTGGGCGAGATTGGTCTTTTTGTTTTTGGGTGTTATAGGTGGAATTTGGGGTGGGAAGATGAACAAGAAGATGAACAGCAACAAGACAACACTAAGACGAACACAAACTCAAATTAAGAAACTGAAATAACTGATTGAAAAGGCACAAAGGGGCTTGGACAGCGGGTAAACAATCTTTTTGTAGGGCAAATTTTCTATACTATAGGAAGAACACACACAACTAAACAAGATACAAACTCACCGGTCAACCGTCGCTCTGATACCAAATGATGCGCTCACGGGTTCCCGATCTTCCGGTGAGAGGATAACTTCGATTTGGGCGGAGGATGACTTTGACGATCCGGCTACGAACCACGCAAGGATAAGCGCCCGCAATCGCTAAACCACACTCCTGATTGTTATCAACCGTGCCAAAGCCCGGATGACCTGACCACGAAGGTCTATCCTTGCAAGCAATCGAAGAACTCGCAAGAACAAGGATAAAGCACACACTCGAACTGAGGTTACAAGCTCGGAATCGATAGGTCAACAGACACTAGGGATTTCGAGAGTGTTTCTCCAATCTGGAAGACAACAACAAATGAACAAAACCTATCTAAGAACTCAGAGGAACACGCCTTATATAGAGGAGAGTTGCTGGTTTGGAGAAGCCAACATGCAGCACTAGTTACATGGGGACTCAAGATGCATTTAAAGTTGGTGCAGCACCCGAAGAGATTGTTTGCTGGCTGTCCGTCGATTTCTTTTGACTCCTGTGTCCAGCTCAGTAGGAATTTGAAGGTGAGGTTGGATCCGTTGGAAAGATGGCGAAGTTATGTTTCCAATGAGTGCTCACACGTTCCAATCGGAGTCCGTTTGCATTCTCTAGGCTGGTCATTGATGGCCGAGTGGAATCACTTTGCATTCCCACTATGCTCTATTGCTCTTGTTGGTGATTTAATGCCTCCAAGCTGGTGCATGCCCATGTTCCTAAGTATAAGAATATTATTAGGCAGCGGTCTATTCTCATAATTATAATTATTTAACCAAAGAAACGAGTTTACCTGATAATTAACTTGTCGCGCACTGGCTCGTGTGTTTTGCCCTTGCATGAAGATCAAAGGTCGCGGGTCACTTGGAAGGACTTTGGTCATTGATCCCATGGGTGTATCCGATGTAGCAATGTGCTCATCAAGTTCATTCTCTCTCTCATCCCTGGATGTTATTATTCCAAATGACCAGAATGCGAGGTAGTACTGAATTCTCTAGGATCTATTTTTGACTTTACAAAATTATTCAACCTAAGTAGGCCCCATTTCCATACCTGTGAGCTCCACATAAACCTTAGAATAGGAGGAAAGAAGGCCATCAATAAAAGGCTTAGGTGAGGATTAAATACCACTGAGAGATCTGAGAGTAATAATGAGGAACAAGCATTTGAAAAGAAAAACTTCGAGACATATCTTGAAAAGGGCTGAGCTAATAAAGTTCTATCAAAGTTATTCTATCTTTCAACTGCTAAAAGAAAAGGGGAGATTTTGAAAACCTCATGAGTTTGATAAAAGTTGGGGTACACTTGTACGAGTTTTTGTCAACAAATAATGGGGTACAACTTTGTATGCTTAGTATTTATGGAATAATGATATTGATGCAATCCTGATCCACCGGGTTCTCAGTTGAGCTCTTTGCTCGAGGACGAGCAAAAGTTCAAGTTGGGGGTGTGTTGGCGTCAAATAAACGCCAATTTTATACGTCAACATATTCCGGAATTCCGGCTTTTCGAGGGAAAATCAAGGTTTATACTAGTATTTTAATTATTCTAACAAAGTTCCACGAGTTGTGGTAGTATTTTGCATGTAGGAACTTACCGAGCGAAAATGGGACCAAGCCGG
This sequence comes from Raddia guianensis, assembly GCA_036346415.1. Taxonomy (NCBI): domain Eukaryota; kingdom Viridiplantae; phylum Streptophyta; class Magnoliopsida; order Poales; family Poaceae; genus Raddia; species Raddia guianensis. The sequence goes on along the minus strand of CM070535.1, from coordinate 41,950,218 downwards.
GCAAAAGAGTGGGTCGGCCGACCCACCCTAGGCCGGCCGACCCAGCTCCTTCACCCAGTCAGGCCAGGATTGCACCGAGACATCCACAAGAGATTCTAGAGTACATCCAAGCCGTTGATTTCAGTCGGTTTCATCTAGAAAGAGGAGTAATCCTCAAGTTAAGCATAGGATTCCAAAGGAACCCAATGCTACCGGTCTCCAACTGCCAAACCGACTCTGGGAGAAGATCTACACCATCAATGGAGCATCCCATGCAAAATCCACGGCCGGGAGACGAAGGAGGTGGGTCGGCCGACCCACCTAGGCCGGCCGACCCAGTGAGTGAGCCCCCTCGGGTTCCCCTTCGGAGGAGGGCTGGATGACACATGTCCCTACACGTGGAGCATCACGGTTGGCTGCGCAACATTATAAATAGACCTCCTCTCCTCACTTGTAACACAACACCACAACACTTTCACCTCTTCATTCCACTTTGTAGAGTAGCTCTTAGTTAGTAGAAGTTGGGAGTTAGAGTCAAGTCCAGCTACGCTCGGAGTTCCGGAAGAGTCTTCGGGAATTCGGGTAATTGCTCTTGTATCCTTTCCTAATTGTATAGTGTTGAGCTTTATTTGAGCTGAGTATATCTGCATAAATGAGTTGTGCGGATTCGCTTTACCGGTAGCTTATACTCGTCTGGAATCAGTTTAGGTTCTCACTCATATACTGTTAGAGCCAGGTATTGAACCTAGATCAGCTTCTTTTAGTACTGAGGAAGATCGATTACGAATAGTCGCAGACGTGGTGTCTGAGGCTAGGACTAACTCGGTTTACACCCGGGCCCACGTATATGTGATAGGTGGTAGGTGGTGACAGCCCTATCCATCCGTAGATACTTAGTATCTCGTGCTAACCCACAGCGTCCTGCTTCGGACCAGTAGAGCCAAATCGAAACGATCATAACCATTCGGGATTCCAATTCAAGATAGCGGGTGGTAGTGAGTACCCGAGCTCCGACGACAAATATCAAGTGGACCACTAGTTGATTATCCTAAGCTCGCTCAATTAAACTGAATCACACTACTTTGTGAACTTATTAAACTTGTCTCGTTGTCCTCCCAACTGTCTATCTAGCTAGTGTAGTTATCTCTTTGTGTGAATATTTATTGTGTGTGTGTGTGTCCCGGCCTTTTCATTTATCCTAACCCCCGTTACCTAGACTGGCTGGTATTTTAAATAATTAAGATATAGAGGATTATCTCTTTCAGACCCTCGTTCCCTGTGGATTCGTTAACTCTAGGAATACTCCTGGTGAAAACTACAAGCGATATCCGTCCGCTTGCGGGTTAATTTCTTTGAGCGTAAGAATCGCCAACAGCTGCGCAACCCAGTGAAGCGGTCGATCCTCCGCAGGCGCCCGAAGATGCTGCAGATCGATCCCATCTTTCTCCCGATGAAACTGGAGAGGGAGCAGCTCCAACCAATGGTAGGCAATTGAAGGTTAGTTCAACAACTTCCACACTACGCCCGCCCCCCTGTCAAACGTTTGTATGTGGGCTTTGTTCTTCGTATTTTTTCAATCCATACTTGCGTAATGCAGACACAAACTAGAGGCAAAATACCAAGTCGTGTTAAGAAGATTCTTATACAAGGAAGTCAGCAAACCCTAGAGATTAACCTCATGTCGCAAGAGCCCATTTCGAACCAAGGAGTAGACCAAGCCGCAAGGGAGAAAAGCAAGCAGACAGCTTCCAAAAACATTGATCCGAGGGGCAATCCACTAATGCAGGTTTGTTTTTTTTATGTACCGAGGTTATTGATAGTAATTAACAGCTTATTGATCTTTTAAGTTAAAGTAGATCGTGTAGAAATTTATAAATCAAACTTGTAGTAATTGATAGTAAATAGATTCTTACGTAGTAATTGAAAGTAATTAGCATCTTATTGAATTATGTGTTTTAGTAGTAATTGATAGCAGTATATGGTAATCAGAAGTAATTTGTCAATTTCAATTGGAAGTGGTATTAATGAGAAGTATTCAGATGTAATGTATTTTAATTTGCAGTCACCTGGCGTTACTACAAGATCTGCTGCGAAGCGAACCGCTGCACAAACTGAAGATGAAGATGATTTCGTGCAAGTACCTAAGAAACAATTCCAGGTAAGTAAATATTTTGATCAACATACATGGGTTGCTAGGTGGGATGGATTTATTGGGCTAATTTTTTCCTTCTCAATTGCAGAGAGGGAAGGGCTGTACTGTCAAGAAACTTTGTGTGAAAAGGAAGAGGAAAGCGAATAATGCTGCAAACTCCAAGGAGGATGAAACAGTGCAGGTGTGCTATTGTCAAATTAGGACCCCTTAATAAGCATTGTAAGCCACAGATTTTGTTATTTTTCCTTAATCCACCTTATACAGGGTAATGAAGTGCAAAAGGTGACGGGAATTACTGTCCGTTGTTCTCCTGGCATGGCTGTCATGTCTATTGAATCTCTTTCGTTGTGGCGGAAGAATGAAGTGAACAAGCTAGGGTTCTGTGATGCATGCAAGATCATAGTCGAGGGTCTTGAGTGTAGGGACTTGTTGCGTTGGTTAATGGATAGAATAAATCCCGAAGACATGGTGATACGTATTGATGACCAAAAGGAGTTTCCAATCAATGAGCATGTTGTTAGTTGTGTTATGGGTTTGCAGAATTCTGGTGTTGAGATGCCCTCATGGACCAATGCTAAGCGGGTTTCTGAGCTCGAAGGTCTGAAATCTGATTTCAATGTCCCCATGAACAAGGGCATTCTTATCAGCACTGTTATGAGCAACATTAAGAAACACCGCGAAGATTTGCTGGGAATCCGTTGTTTCTTTCTGGTTTTTTTAACAAACTGCTATTCCCTACCACAAGCAACTATCTGACGTTGAAGGAAGCTGTCCTCACAAAAGACATTGGAGAATTCAATAAAATCAACTGGTGTAAATTGCTAATTGAAGATCTTAGAGTTGCTGTCCAAAAATGGCGCTTGCAAAACCCAGATCAGACAAGATCCATCAGTGGATGTGCTGTCTTCTTGCTTGTAAGTTCAATGGAATCAAGGATCATAGCCACTTTTATCTCAATTCAGCCTATTTTATCTGAAATTATTTGTTCTGTTTTTAAAACACTTTTTTGCAGATATATTACTTGGATAGGCTTGATCACCCCGAATGTCCACCTGCTGTTAACACGCCACGGATGGCATACTATTCCAAAGTAATTATTGACACCATTGTGGGAGATGATAGGACGGATTCATCATTTGGAAAACTTGCTGTAAGTAATATCAAGCCTTTCCGATAGAAAAACCACACGTTTTTCAGTCTTGTGTTCTAGATAGACTTAGCCTTCATCTGATAAATTGTTGCTGTATTTCTCTTATGTAGTAATTGATAGTAATTAACATCTTATTGAATTATGTGTTCCAGTAGTAATTGATAGCAGTAGATGATAATCAGAAGTAATTTTTCAATTTCAATTGGAAGTGATATTAATTATGTAGTAATTTTTCTGATATATTGTTGCTGCATTTCAGTTTAAATCGAAGGTTGGGACATGCTATGAGTTTGTGGACCGTTTCTCAGTGCCAAAACAAACGGAAGCTCAACCTGGATCCTTTTTGAACCTGCCGAAGATGGGAGTAATGCTATCACACACTCTAAGCTTTCTTACTATTGATTGCCAGCAAAAAGTCACATCTGCCATGGAGAAATTCGATGAAGAAGCAAGCAAAGCTGTTGTGTCTATAGCTCGTGAGCACAAACGCATCGAGAATGCATATGTTACTGCATTAAACACAATTCAAAGGGCCGTAATGCAACAAAGGCAGGATTTAGGTGTGGAACATGGCAGGGCCGATAATGATATGTCATTTGATGAAGCCCCTGTTGTTCACCCTACGAGCCCATTAGAGGATGATGAGGATCATATTGCTACCCCACCACATTCAGGAGGTCACACACAAACATCCCCTTTTGTCGAGATGTCCCCTGGTAAGTGCACAGTTTGTTTATCCATTCTTAGTTACTGGCAATTCTTTTTTGAAAATAAGCTGTAGTAAAAATAATTTTATTCTAGTTGTCATATCCGAAAGCTTCATGAATGCTATCAATGAGACGGAAAGAGCACGCAACAAGGAGATTAACTTAGCCGCTGTTGGTTCCGAGGTATTTTTACATTTACTTGTCATTTTGTGCACACTTTTTTGACTTTCGCCGTACTTTTGTTCTTCACATGATTTTCTTTGAATGCTTTTTGGTCTCACAGGATGTCATCCCTTCGCCGCCTCAACGCAAGGATGAGGATGTCATCCCTTCGCCGCCTCAACGTAAGGATGACGTTGCTCGTGGACCATCCAAGAGGTTAAAGCGGAAGCCAGCACGGTTTGTTTCTCTTTTTAAGGGTAAGCCAAAGAGACCTGCACTGGTTAATGAAGTTGCAATACAAGTCAGGGTAGATATCATTGCAACATCTTCTATCCATAGGTAATTATTTCTTCACACATGCTTGTTCTGGTACAAACAATCAAAATTAAGTTGAAGTGATGGCTGTAACTGGTGCAAATTATTGGGTACCTGCTAAATATATCTACCACATGTAATTGGAAGTAAATGTATTTTTTTCATGTAATTGGAAGTAATTGCACCTTTCTGTCCAGTAATAGACAACAACCTGTATTTTTTGATGCACTCTCGGGTGGCCCGATCTTCTGGTGAGAAGGATAATTCGATTTGGGCGGAGAGGTGACTTTGACGAACCGGCTTCCAGCCACGCAAGGACAGGGCCCGACGATCGCTAAACCACCAAACCTACTTGTTATCAACCACGCTAAACTCGATTGACCTGACCACGAAGGTCTATCCCTGCAAGCAATCGAGAACAAGCAAGAACAAGTGAAAGGCAATCTGAAATTGCAGATATGATTAAGCACACAATCGAACTGAGGTTCTGAAGCTCGGAATCGATAGGTCAACCGACACTAGGGATTTCGAGAGTGTTTCTCCAATCTAGAAGACAACAACACAAGAACAAAACCTAGGGAGAAAAGGGAGAGGCTTGTCCAATATACAGAGCAGGGAGATGACTCTAGGAGGTGCTCTCACTTGCAGGAATACATGGGTACACTCAACCCAAATTAATGGTGACACGGCACCCAAGAAGAGCAAAAGACTGGTTTTGTTCGCGAGATGTTTTTGACTGCTACGGCCAGCTCACTTGTAATTTGAAGGTGAGGTTGGATCCGTTGGAAAGATGGCGAACTTATCTTTCCAACAAGTGCTCACACGCCCCAAACGGAGTCCGTTTGCATTCTCCATGTCATTTTTAAGTCAGAGGGATCATTGAATGTCGAGTGGAATCCCTTTGCATTCCCACTTTGCTTTATTGCTCTTGTTGGTGAGTTAACACCTCCAAGCTGGTGCATGCCCAAGTTCCTAAGTACAAGAATATTATTTGGCAGCGGTCTATTCTCATAATTTGAATTATGTAACCCGAGAAACGAATTCACCTGATAGTTTAATTGTTGCGCGCGGGCTTGGGTAATTGGTCCTTGAACGTTTATCGTTGGTTGCTGGCCGTAGTCTTTGGTCGTTACTTCCTTGGATGTATCCGATGTGGTGATGTCCTCATCATCCTCCCCTTCTTGCATTTGAGTCGTCCTTGACTCAAGCTCATTGTTCTCTCCAAGGAATGGCTTTAGATCTGAAACATTAAAGGTGGGACTAATCCCAAATTCTGTAGGTAATTCAAGCTTATAAGCATTATCATTAATTCTTTCTAGCACTTTGAAAAGACCATCAGCTCTAGGCATCAATTTTGACTTTCGCAATTCAGGAAATCTTTCTTTTCGTAAATGCAACCAAACAAGATCACCGGGTTCAAATGTTATTTCCTTTCTACAATTGTTTCCAGCAGTTCTATATTTTTCCATCATTCGTTCGATATTTTCTTTTGTGGTTTCATGCAATTTAATAACAAATTCAGCACGCTTCTTGGCATCAAAATTTACCTACTCCGAAGATGGTAAAGGTAAAAGATCGATTGGAGCTCGGGGGTTAAAGTCATATGTCGGGAATAAAATCACGGCCCATTGCCATGGCCCACTCCCTGACGGCCCAATCGAACAGCCTCCTAGGGCCCAGCTCCCTAGAAGGTTCTATCAGGTCTATGTGCATCCTGCCGAACAGCTTCCTGGCTGGCACGGTGCGTAATGGCCTAGGATTCGTGTTTGAGTCCGACTCGAACAGAGTTCTGCACGGCTACGTGAAGACCCGGACGATGGTTTCCCGGATTGGAACAGATGTCGCGATCCCCAAGAATTGGAGTATGCCTTATCTACCTTGGGATGTATTTGGCATGTATCGAGTTCGTTACAGACTCGTGGTTAGTCCGGCCCGATTATCCCTCGGTAGGTCGGTTTGCTCAACACTATATAAACTAGACTCCTACGGCGTGTTGAGGGGTCAATCCAGCACCTGATCATCGCATTGAAGCTTAGATCGCATATTACTTCTTGTACACACACAGTCTCGCCGAGATCTGTCCATCTCGTCGAGCATCCTCCTGTGATCATCTCTGATATATAAGAAAGGCTGGACGTAGGGTTGTTATCTCCCCGGAGAGGCCTGAACCAGGATAAAAACCCCTGTCTCCGTATTGCTCGTTAGTTGCTGTTCGTTTTGTTCGGCGTGTCTCCTATCTCCCCTTCTTCAAGAACCTTAGTTTACTTGGGTCCGATATCCCAATCGTTGACAGTCGGCGCCGTCCGTGGGGACCTAGTAGATCGAGCATGTCGAACTCCATCAGCGACCAGGGATCTCTTCCAGAGGACTACGACTCAGAAGGACAGGATGTCTCATCCCCTATCAGATCGGATTGATCTGTTCGATCTCGATCGCTCTCCATATCTAGGATAGAAATCTCCGGATACGTTCCGGAGACGGTCTTAGATCAAGCTCCCGTCATTGACGATGAATACGGAACCGATGATCTTTACGATGGTTTAGATCTTTCGGATTCCAAGGCTATGTCGGTCGATTTCTCCTGTGGTGATACAGTGATGACACCGTCTAGCGCACCAACGTATGGCCACCGCAGTATCAACATGGCCGGTGCGGGAACCTCAGAGGATCCTGCGCGGGTCGCTGCGGCCGAAGAGATCGAGCGGATCAATTCTGCTCGGCTTCAAGATGGATCTGCACCAGCTGTCTGCGAGCAAGATGTTGTTCGCCGTAGTCTGGGTGAATCTATCAACCAAACTCTGGCGCAGGTTCGCGATCGGCGCAGGTTTGCGATCATCGCAACCCACACGCTAGGGCCTGGTCGCCCGCCTGACGTGTTGGCCCTCGCCTGGCGCGCTGAGGAGCTCACCCACATGCTAGGGCCTGGCCGCCCGCCTGACGTGTGGGGCCCTCGCCTTCTTTTCAGACACTTCGTACCCCGGTATTAATTGTACCGACAGTAGCCCCCGGGTCCACCATGATACGCGAACCCTCGCGCCGATATTTCTCCATTTCTCGTGTGATGGGAGACGAATCGTGGGGGGGCCACTCCCTGCGGCGGCCGTACGCCCGATTCTCCACCTGCGCACGATCTTCTTTGGGGAACCGTGCCGCTTTTCGCGGGAAGCCGAGGCGCGCGGGGCATAATGGCATCACGCGCGCGCGAGGGAGGACGGAACCCAAACCGTCGCACTTGCTCTTTCCACCTATAAATGTTTCATTTCTCTGCACCGCGATGAGTTCTTTCGCACGCCAAATCCTCAAACTGCCATCCACCTTATTCGCCGCCGCTGCAGAGCTTTTTCGCCAACGCCACCGCCGTCTTCCCATGGCTCCGAAGCGCAGCATGGGTCGCCGCGGGGACGCCACTCCGGCCGCGCCGCCGCCTGATTCAGCTTTGCCCTCCTCCGTGGCCGATCAGGAGACGGTCGCGCAGCTCCAGCGACACGTGCCGCCGTCCGCCGCCAGGTTCCGCGCCGGCACCATGTCGCGAAGCCCCCGCACCGGGGAGATCATCACCTTTACTTGGGCTGTGCTGGCGGGGCTTGTTCCGCCGTACTCTGAGTTCTTCCTGGGGGTGCTTGCTTTCTACGAGATCCAGACGGCGCACCTTCCCCCCAATTCCATTGTGATGCTGGCCATCTTCGCCCACCTCTGTGAAATGTTCGTGGGGGCGATGCCGAGCCTCCCGCTCTGGCGCCGGTTCTTCACGCTGCACGCGAGCTCGCGCTCGAGCGGGGCCGTTGGGAGCTGCTACTTCTCGCTTCGCGACGCCATCGCCTTCGTCCCGCTCGCGCTCAAGTCCAACTGGAAGGACTGGCCGCGACAGTGGTTGTACGTGGAGGATTCCAGCGGTTGCGATGATCTTGCCTTCCCCAAGGGCCCTGCGGAATCCCTCGCCAGCTGGGGGTCTCAGCCCGACGAATCGGCGGAGACGAAGGCGATGCTGGCGCGCATTGCTGAGCTACGCCACCATGGGCTCACCGGAACCCATGTGGCGGCGGACTTTTTGTGGCGCCGCCTCTGCCCGCTTCGCATGAGGGCACGCCCCGCCGGGCAGTACTATGGCGACGATGATGGGACCCGCATTGCCCCTGGAGGTGAGTACTCTTGCATTCTTTCGGGTCTTCTGATTTTGTGGAACGTCTTTTCCTGTCCTTTGCTTCTCGGTTCCTTGCCAACTCGCGGCTTTCTTCTTTTTCTCCTTCTTTTTTGTGTGTCCAGCTGCGGGGAACGTGTCAGAGGAGGTGCTCCGGCAATGGCTGGCGGGACTCCTGCCCGCGCCAGCCGGCGACATCTTTCTGCCCGCGAGCATCCGCCCCTCAGGATCGGGACCCACGGAGCACAACCCGTGCATTATGCGCACCGCCTCCCATGGAGGTTTCCGGTCCCGCGGTCCAGGTGGTCCAGCGACCCCTGCAAATCCGCGATCCACCGCCGACGACCGCCGAAGCTCCTACGGCCGCCGCTCTTCCTGTGGCCGTCGCGCCTCCCGTCCCAGCCGACTCCGACCGTGCTCTCGGGAAGCGCCGCCTCGTCCTTTCCCAAGATGATGACGACGACGAGGGAGAGGCGAGCCAGAAAAGGCTTCGCCCTTCAAGTCCTGAGCTGCCTCCACCTCCTTTGGCCCCCCCAGTGGGGACCCTGCCGCTGACGTCGCCGCTCTGCCTCCTGGCGAGAGCGCGGCGACTTCTCTGGAGCCGCCGCCGCCTGCGCCGGCTCCTACCACACCGGCACCTCCTGCGCCGGTGCTCGATGCGCCGGCTCCTGTGTCGGCGTCCGCTCCGATAGCTCCGCCTGCAGTGATTTCGCCACCACCCCCGCCTCCTTCATCGGGAGGAGGAGCGACTGCGGTGATCCCGCGGCCGGGCGGCCTAAGGCTGCCCCCCTCCTCCTTCGTCTTCGAGGGGCCCCGCTTCAGGTAACTTTTCTACACACATGTATTTTCATATTAGGGTTAGCATGCTGCATATTTTCCGCATATCTGAACCCTTTTCGGATTTTTCTTTGCGGGATAGGCCGGATCTTGGGGCTTCGAGCTCCGGCTTGCGCATTCCGCCTGCCCCCGCCTTGCTCACGACTCCTCCGACGGAGACGGTGCCTCCCGCCACGGAGAACACCGCAACGCCGTCGTTGAGGGTGGAGGATCTTCCGACTGCCGCCGCGGCCGACACCGACACCGTTTCTGCCATCGCCGCCGACGTCGGGCGCTCGCCGTGGCGCTCGCGATTTCGCCCGCACTGGCGGTGCGAAGGCGCTCGCCGTAGTGCGAACTGTTGGCGACCTGCGGCGTACTCTTGATCGGGAGATCGCTGCGAAGGAGGTGGCGACCCGCGAGGTTGCGGCGGGGCAAGCCGCCGCTTGCGCCGCCGCTGCCTCTGCCACCAAAGAAACCGCGAACCTCCGTGCGGCGCACTCTGAGCACCTCCGGGTCCACACCATCATCTTTGCGGACCGCCATCGCGACCAGCGGATGTCCCAGACCACCGGAGTCACTTTACGCCCATTGAAGAGACGCTGCGCGAAGACGCCGGCGCAGTGGGGCGTGCCGCCTAGGCCTTGAACCACTGCCCGGTGGTGCTGCGGTATGGTGATCGAAGATGGCGCGCATGGCGCTTTGAAGCAAGCGGTTCATCCTGGGCAACTGCTTTGCCCAGAATGCCGCGTTCGACCTCGACGCCGCCACAGGGGAAGCTCCGCGCCAGCTGGACCGAGACGAATAGTCTCGCGTCGAGGTCGCCGCCGACCAAGTATCCATGATGGGCGGTGCTGCGCCGGCAGAAGACAGCGACGAAGAGGAGTGATCGGTCTCCGCCGCTACTTGTCTTGTACATAAGACCTGTTAATGCAAACTTTTGCTTTCCCTGCCACAAGTCTCGTTAATTCTTTACGCAATTTCTTACTTGCGAAAAAGAGAACTTAGGCAACCAACCGCCAAAAGCTTTAGACAGAACGTTCTACTGAAAGTGAGCGCTTTTTCCTCAGGCATCTGGTGACTTCAACCCTTACGGCCTCTCCGCAAACCGACATGAACATTGCGTGGCGAGAACTTAGCTTCCGGAAGTGGTCTAAGACACTGGTGCCGTCGTTGGCGTAGGGCCCAGACCGAACAGACACACCAGGCTAGGACACGCCTTCCGTCCGCCTCGCCTCGCCCAGCGCAAGTTTAAGCGTTTGCCTTTGCAACTAAGGGGCCATCAGTCTTAAGTACTTCCTCGCTACAAGCATCCGACAGAATGTTTTCTAACAGACTTTTTAAGGCGAAAAACAGATGCTCACAGAGAGACAAAATTTATCTTTATATTGCGGATGGCTTTGTACATCGTAGCCCTCGAGGCGAGCGGGGAAGGAAGAAGACCTCGCCGCTCGGCTCCAAGGAAAGGTCTACAAAAACTCCTGAAACAGCTACCTACGGGTAGAACTTCCTCAGCTGCTCGACGTTCCAGGTGTTCGCCAGCTCGCGACCATCCTCGAAGTCGAGTTTGACTGAGCCTGGGCGAGATACTGAGACCACCTTAAGGGGCCCTCCCACGGGGGAGATAGCTTGTTGCGGCCTGTCTGCGCCTGTATTCTGCGCAGGACAAGGTCGCCCACTGCCAGTGTTCTCTCGCACACCCTTCTTGCTTGATAACGGCGCAGGGCCTGCTGATACCTGGCGGCCCGGATCGCCGCCCTATCTTTGATCTCCTCCAGAAGATTTACTTCATCCTGACGCCGGTCGGGGTCACCGTCCTCACTGTATGCCGCCACCCTCGGAGATCCGAAGGCGAGCTCCGACGGGAGCACTGCCTTCGAACCGAACACCAGGAAGAAAGGAGTTTCGCCGATAGCTCTGTTGGGGGTTGTCCGCAGCGCCCAAAGCACGGTGGGGACTTCCTCGGCCCAGCGCTTGCCGCGCTTCTCTAGGCGATCGAACGTCCTTGTCTTGAGTCCTCTGAGTAGCTCCACGTTCGTCCGCTCCACCTGCCCATTGCTCTTCGGATGTGCGACGGAGGCGAAGCACAGCTTAGTGCCCAGCTCTTCATACCAATCTTGAAAATCAGCGCTCTTGAACTGAGCGCCATTGTCGGTGATGATCCTGCTGGCGACGCCGAATCGGACGAAGATGCTTCTCATGAACTTTATAGCTGCAGCGGACGTGATCGCCGGGACCGGCGATGCTTCCACCCACTTGGTGAACTTATCGATGGCGGCGAGCGATCGTGTAGCCTCCGATGCCGCCCGCTGAACGGGCCCGGATGTCCGGCCCTGCATCGCGGGAACGGTTTGCAGCGCCTGGGCCGGTCAATGGATCTGCTTAGCATGAAATTGGCACGCTTCGCATCTCCTCACCAGCTCGAAGGCATCCTGGAGGGCAGTAGGCCAATAGAAGCCGTGGCGGAAGACCTTTCCGACCAACGCCGGCCTCGCATGGCTCCGCGACATGCCTCCATGGATCTCGAGAGGATTTCGCTCCCGCTTCCCGAGTGACGACTTCAAGAGAACTCATTTGCGCCGCAGCGTCAGTCCCCACCTACCAGGGCGTAGCGTTTGGCCTTGCGCGCTATCTTCTCAGCTGACGCGTCATCGTCGGGGACCACTTTGTCCCGCAGGTAGGCTAGGATAGGATCCATCCACTGACCTTCCCGGACGAGTGCGACTACATTAGAATGGTCGCCGACGTACTCTGCCTGGCCTGGCATTTCCGCCTCAACCGCCTCGGTAGTTCTTCCGCATCCTCCCTCCGACCGGGGAGCTGCTGCGGGAATGCTGACGTCTCCTCCAGATGTAGGAGCTGCATCCAGAATAATGTCGTTCCCACCGGACTTGAGGGCCGCGACAGACGGCCGCGTGAGTCTTTCTTCAAAGACCCCAGCCGGGACAGGTGCCCTTGACGAGGCAATCTGAGATAGCTCATCCGCCATGTAGTTGTCGCGCCGAGGGACGTGCACGAAGCCCAACCCCTCGAAGTGCCGCCCAACGGCGCACCACCTCCGCTGTAGGCCGCCATGACGGGATCTCGAGCGGTGAATTCCGTCCTCGCTGGTTAATGACCAGAGAGAGTCGCTGCTGACTTGCAACGCCGGATGTCCGAGGTTGAGGACACACAGGCCCGGCGAGAGTCCTTCGTACTCGCGACGTTGTTTAGTAGCGAACTCCAAAGCACCACCAGTGCGAACAATGTCGCCTGTGGGAGACACTAGGACGACACCGGCCCCAGCCCCCTCCAGTCGGAACGAGCCGTCGAAGAAGAGAGTCCACGGCGAGGGTGCTGGGGTGTCTTTAACTACTACGTCCGCCGGAGTCCATTCACCGACGAACTCCGCTAGAGCCTGCCCTTTGATCGCCACCCGAGGGGCGAACTTGAGGTCGAACTCCGCCAGCTGCATTGCCCATTTGGCGATGTGGCCCGTCGCCTCGCGGTTGAAAAGGTTCTCCCGCAAGGCGTACTTGGTCAACACAGTGATTTCTCGCCCTTGGAAGTAGTGGCGCAGCCTTCTGGATGCCGTCAACACGGCATACAATATTTTCTGGTGCGGCGAATACCTTGTTTCTGCATCATGGAGGACCTTGCTGATGTAGTACACTGGGCGTTGAACTCCTTCTCTTTCCGCCACCAACACCACGCTGACCACCTTCGGGTTTGCCGCGACATAGAGGATCAGCGGCTCGCCCGGATCTAGGGCGACCAGCACCGGTGGAGAAGTGAGGTACTTCTTCAGCCCGTCGAACGCCTCCTGCGCCTCCGCGGTCCACTCGAACTGATTGGTCTTCTTCAGGAGCTTGAATAGGGGGAGACTCTTATCCCCCAGGCGAGCTATAAAGCGGCCCAGAGAAGTCAAGCAGCCCACTAAGCACTGCATCTGCCGAAGTCGCGTCGGAGGTTTCATATTCTCGATTGCTGCGATCTTGTCGGGGTTCGCCTCAATCTCCCTCTGGGAGACAAGGAAACCCAACAGCTTGCCCGACGGAATGGCGAACACGCACTTCTCAGGGTTGAGTTTGATGCAGTACTTCCTCAGGTTGGCGAAAGTTTCCTCCAAGTCGCCGATCAACTCCTCCTCCTTCTTGGACTTCACCACTAGGTCATCGACGTACACCTCCAAGTTCCGACCGATCTGGGAGCGGTGAGCAATATGCATGGCCCTCTGATAGGTTGGGCCTACATTCTTCAAACCGAACGCCATCCTCGTGTAGCAGTAGACGCCCATGGGCGTCACAAAGGCAGTTTTGTCTTCGTCTTCTTCAGCCATGCTAATCTGGTGGTATCCGGAGTACGCATCCAGAAAGCACAGCTGTTCACACCCCACCGTGGAGTTGACGATGAGGTCGATGCAGGGCAGTGGGTATGGATCCTTCGGGCACGCCTTGTTGAGGTTGGTGAAGTCAACGCACATCCTCCACCGCCTGTTGGATTTCTTGACGAGGACGGGGTTCGCGAGCCACCTAGGGTGGGCGACGCTCCGAACGACCCCCGTTCTCAAGAGCTTGTCCACCTCCTGGCGGATAACGGCCTGGCGCTCCACTGACAGCTTCCGGACCTTCTGCACGACCGGTCGCGCTGGGGAACGTTGCCAACTTATGCTCAATCACCTCCCTGGGGACCCCAGTCATGTCAGACGGTTGCCAAGCAAACACGTCTGCGTTAGACTGGAGGAAGGAGACGAGCGCGCCTTTCTATTTTGTGCCGACAGAAGCGCCCACCTGTACGGTCCTCGTCGGGTCTGACTCACTCAGGGAGATCGTCTTAACTTCAGCGGACGAGCCGGGGGAAGCTCGGATCTTCGCCGGAGGAGCTCCCAGAGTCGAGGCTTTAGCCTTCTAGGCGCCGATCGCCCCCGCCAAAGCGAGAGCGTCCTTGTTGCAGCGGAGCGCCTCCGGGCGGTCCACCTTCACGATGATGGGGCCGGCTGGCCCCTGGATCTTGACCACCATATAAGCATAGTAGCAGGCCACCATGAACTTTGTCAGCGCCGGCCGACCCAGTATGGCATTGTACGGGAGGTCGAAGTCAGCTACCTCGAACTCAAGCATCTCCGTATGAAAGTTGTCGGAGCCGCCGATGGTCACCAGGATACTGATGCGCCCGAGAGGGACGGACTCAGCCCCCGGCGTGACGCCGAAGAAAGGGAGCTCTGGGCGGAGCTCCTGCTCCTGGATCTGAAGTGCTTTGGCGACTCGGGCGGATAGGAGGTTGATAGAACTTCCTCCGTCTACCAGCACCCGCCCCAGCTTGACATTCTGGACCATGGGCGCAACCACGATCGGGAGATGTCCCGGGTCGGCAGTGCTAGCGGGGTGATCGGTCTGACTGAATGTGATCGACTGCTCCGACCACACCAGCTGCCTAGTCCCCACACCAGGCACGACGGCGCACACCTCCCTCATCACACGCTTGAAACTGGCGTGAGACGGATAGGTGGCCGATCCGCCGTGGATGAAGGCGACTTCGCGCTCCGCCTGCTGAAAGCCAAGCGCAGCCAGTTCCTTGCCCTTGCCTGCTGCCGGATGCTTGCTGCTGCTTGAGGAGTCGCTTGTCCACTATCTTGCTGACGACCTGGCAATCGTCCAGGTCGTGGGTGTTACTGCGGTGGATCGGACAATAGGTCCTTCCATCCCACTCGTCGGGGCGACCTCCTCGGCCTTCGCCGCGGCCGCGGTGACCGTCACGACCGCCTCTGCGGGGACCGTCCTTGCCGCCTCCGCGACCTCCCCCTTTCTTCCGCCTTATCGCGCAGCTGGTGGCGTCGCCGTCGTTGTCGTTGTCAGATTGGCGGCGAGACTGTCGGTCTCAAACCACCTTCGCTTCTTCTTGTCTTTCCGTCGGGACTTTTGGAGGTCCCGGCCCTACCAACTGGACGGAAGCGGGCCTCCGCCTGCAAGGTGCACTTGTGGGTCAAAGTGAAGAGCTCCTCCGTTGTCTTGATCTTGCGGGTAGCCATCTTCTCCTTATCCTTGGGGTCTTAGGCGCCCCTCCTGAAGGCCGTGACGACAGCGTCGATGGAGATGTCAGGACTGGTGTTGCGAACCTGACTGAAGCGCCGGATGTAGTCGCGCAGCGACTCTTCCTTCTTCTGCTCCACGTTGTGGAGGTCGTCTTCGACTCCGGGCTGCTCGAAGGTGCCCTGAAAGTTGGTGATGAAGAGCTCGGAGAGCTCCTTCCACAACCCCACCGACTCCGAAGGCTGGTTCATGAGCCACGAGCGGGCTCCGCCGATGAGGACTGCGGGGAAGTAGTTCGCCAGAACTTTTCCCGACCCTCCAGTCGGCTACATCAGCGTGGTGTAGATCTGCAAAAACTCATCGAGGTTGGTGGAGCCGTCGTACTTCTTGATGGAGACGGGCCGGAACTTCTTTGGCCAATGCACGCGGCGCAGCTCTTTTGAAAAGGCTCGGCAACCAACGTCTGGAGTCTCCTGCTCCTGAATGCGCCCCTCGTCTCGCCGCGCCCGCCGCCCGGACGGCGCCGAAGAAGCGCCGCCTTCTCCCGCGGAGGTGGCTTCGTCGGAGCACTCCTCCTGGCCCCCACGAGCGGCGGCGATAGCACGGTCACGCACTCGGTCGCGCCGCCGACGGAGCTTGTCGCGTAGGTCTTCTCCATCCTGTAGATGGCGGTCCTCCAAGTGGGCCCAGAGGTCCGGTCCATCGCCGCATCTGCCCGGTTGAACCCCCGAAGGAGTTGCCTAGCTCCTGTCGTCATGGCCTCGCTCCCTCCCACTAGGAGATCCGCGGGAGGGGCGCGGAGAAACAAAAGAGCGGGAGGAAGCGGAAACGCCGGTTCCCGTACCTCCCGGAGCTTGCACTACTGCCGTGGCGGCATCGACGTAGCGGGCCAGACTGGCCAGCCACGGCGCCGCCGGAGAGTCCGGAGTTACCGGAACTGGCGGGTTGTCCAGTAGGGCCCTGGCCGCATGGAGGTTTTGCACCGGAGAGCACTCCTCCAAGGCCAGGCGTAGCCTAGCCAGACTGGGACGGCTGCTCTCCGCTAGGGTGCCAACTGCCGACCCTTGGTAGAAGGCTGCCGCCCGGCTTATCCACCACCATCGCCGCAGCCGACGCCGCGGCCGCGGCTCTGACGGCTGCTTCCTTATCCATCGCGGAATGCTGATCCGCCATCGCTGCCCGGGAAAACAGGTCGAAGAACTCGGACTGATGCTAGCGCCCCCTACCTGGCGCACCACAGACGGTGTGTTCTTCACCGAACCACAGTGAATCACACCCCTATCAGATTTCTACTTCTGCTAGCTGATCAGCCCGGGCTCGATCCGATTCGAGCGGCCAACCTGATGACGGCAAACTCTCTCTGTACCGGTCAATTCCGCAGCGCCACAGTGACAGTTGATCAAACCTGCAGAGGTCACTGTGGCGGCAATCATCTCTTCCTCGGTCCATCCGTGCGTGACGTCGCATTTAATGCGCTCGTCTTCAAGCGAGGGAGAGCTTCGCCGGAAGACTCTTCGACGCCTCGCCACGCCGCCCCACTCGACAGGAGGGGACCTCTCGCGCTCGTCCTGCGCACTGGTGCGCTGAGGGGGCTCATCCACACGCTAGGGCCTGATCGCCCGCCTGACGTGTGGGGCCCTCGCCTGACGCGCTGAGGAGCTCGCCCACACGCTAGGGCCTGGCCGCCCGCCTGACGTGTGGGGCGCTCGCCTTCTTTTCGGACTCTTCGCACCCCGGTATTAAATGTACCGACACTCATGTTTGCCTTCGCGTCTGCAGCACAGCTCACGCACCAAAACACTTCTTCTGTTCTTCTTAATTGCAAAACCAGACTCTTTAGCATATGCTTTGTAGAACTTATATGCAGCACCCTCATCTGGAAAATGTTGGTGCAGCACTGGGATCATATTTTCTGGCACATGATCCCCCTGCAATCAAGAACCGGTCACAACCAACTAAACACTATTATGGTACAGTTACTGTGATTTGTGCAAAAATTCTCACATGAGTATAGGTAATAGATGAAAAATACTTACAAGAGTATAAGTAATAGATGCGTCCGGAGTACGTGCTTCGATGTCAGTAATATATCGTGGTGGCGTTAGAGTGGATTCGTGACGACCTGTAGCGGTATCGGATTGATTGTAGAGTCCTCATCATCCGTGTGTTCCTGGCAATTTTGTGGCAGCGATTGATCTACCCTGTCTCTCATCTTGCGTGAAAACTAGAGGCAAAACAAGCGATCTGTGCTAGGCCAGGGTTGGTTAATTATATGTACTATCCATATAATTACTTTCAATTACTTCAAGTTGTTCACGGATGAGATCCTACAGAATTTCGTTTTTGCGATGTTCACGGATGAGATCCTACAGAATCAACCTTAATCTTACCTTCCCCCAAAAATCGATATTTTGTTAATAAATGAAAATAAATGTATTCAATCTTTTACTTCGATTTTTATATATTTACTGTCGATTGGGAAAAGAAAGTTCACGAAAATAAGATTTTTTTATATCGAACTTTTAAATTACTGTCAATTACTACAATAAAAACACATAGTTACTGCATAGTTACTGCATAGTTATTGGGAAAATATTTTGTTAATAATTGAAAATAAATGTAATCATTCATTTACTTTTATTTAAATCCATTTACTGTCAATTTTGTAAAAGTTCTATCATTTACATACGGTTTTGGTCATCTATTTACTGTCGATCTGTTCACCATGACCACAAAAAAATGCGGAACCATATCGACAGTAACTAATTAGCATCATTTACCTTCGTTGGAATAAATTTACTCTCGATTCTCCAGATTCTAGCCGCTTCTCGCTGCAAGACGTTTGGGGAACCGTTGCGCTGCGTTCTTGGGCCTCATGTTGCGTTCGGGCCGCCTCCGTCGTTCCTCCTGCCAAGAAGAAACCGAGCGGCCGAGTCACAGCGACCGGGTGTAGATTCCGGTAATCTACACCCATGAGTAGTATAGGTTCACGTATATATATATATATATATATATATATATATATATATATATATATATATATATATATATATATATATATATAGAGAGAGAGAGAGAGAGAGAGATTTGCTAGTGTACACTGAGTGTCTGAGCCTCCGTGAACCGATGGGTTTTGAAATTCAAGAACTTTAGTGATCGATCCAAACGTTGATCTTTTTCGTCATGTCAAAAGGTAGCCACCAACCATGTTTCATATTTTTTTGAATTTTTTTGCTATTTGTTTTCTAATTTTGAAAATCAGCCTTCTAAATAGTCGTGGAGCGTCCAAAAAAGCTGATTTTCAAAATTAGAAAACAAATAGCAAAAAAATTTGAAAAAATATGAAACTTGGTTGGTGGCTACGTTTTGACATGACGAACAAGATCAACGGTTTGGATCGATCACTAAAATTCTCGAATTTTAAAAACCCATTAAAGTTCATGGAGGGATCTGTACACTCAAGTTCACGCTAGCATATATATATATATATATATATATATATATATATATGTATATGTATATATATATATAGTAAAAATAGTTGGGACTCCGTGGAGTCTGTGCTCCGTACCTTCTTTGTAAACAATTAATGACGTAGTTATTGCATTCACATCTTTGTATGGCAAATAATAGTGTTGTCGTGTATGTAATTACTTTGTGTGCACGAATCCTGATGAAATCCAACGGCAACAAGGAATGGAGCACTGAGTTCCATTCTATTTTCACATATATATATATATATATATATATATATATATATATATATATAGAGGAATGCTAGCGTGCACCCGAACCGAAGAGATCCGATGCTCTAGCGTTTTCAAAATCGAGAAGCCTAACAATGATCCGAACAGTTGATCTTGTTAGTCTCCTTTGAAATCGACCCGGTGACCAAGTTTCGTATTTGTTTGAATTTATTTACTATTTGTTTCATATTTTCAAAATCAGCCTTCCAATTAGTGGTAGTGCGTCCAAAAAAGCTGATTTTGAAAATAGAAACAAATAGTAAATAAATTCAAAAATACGTAAACTTGGTCACCGGGTTACATTTCAATTAGATTTAACAAGGTCAACTGTTCGATCATTGTTAGCTTCTGATTAAACGACGAAAGACGGAGTGATCCGCGCTTCTCAAGCACGCCAAGATTCCTCTATATATATATATATATATATATATATATATATATATATATATATATATATATATATATATATATATATATATATATATATATATATAGGATTATTACATAAAGCTCCATGGAGAGTAGGCTCCTACTCTCACTACCGTTGGATTGTGATCTAGGAATCATGTCATGCTTGACGGGTTTCTATACTACCAACCCGTTATTTAGTTGTTTTCATTTTGAACGGT
Source organism: Raddia guianensis (assembly GCA_036346415.1). Taxonomy (NCBI): domain Eukaryota; kingdom Viridiplantae; phylum Streptophyta; class Magnoliopsida; order Poales; family Poaceae; genus Raddia; species Raddia guianensis. Next base: position 41,930,416 of record CM070535.1, on the reverse strand, counting down.
GCTAATAATTTCCTTTCACGTCAATAGCATTAAATTACCATTAACCACTAGTAATTAAGGGACAATTAACTGTGCCAGCTATTAAAATATTCTATATTCCTTTGACGAGACTCTTGCACCATTTCATTAGCATGTTCATTGTCATCTGGTGCTGCACGGCGGCCGACGAGATCGCGTATACACGAGCTCGCGTCCTCCTCCGCGGCAACCTCGCCCGTCGTCCGCGCCGGCGGTCTCCCAGACCGCCTCGCGGGTGCGCTCGCCGTCCTCCGCGCCGCCGACCTCGCCGTCCTCCGCGCTGGCGAGCTCACCGACCTCCGCCCCGGCACGGTCGCTGTCCTCCGCCCTGGCAGCCATGCTGTCGTCCGCGCCGGAGAGCTCCCCGACCTCCGCCCCGCCTCGGCGCGCTCGCTGTCCTTCGCACCACCTTCCTCGCCGTCCTCTGCGCCGGTGCGCTCGCCGTCTTCCGGCCGGCGAGGTCCCCGACCTCCGCCCCGGCACCTTCGCCGTCCTCCGCGCTGGCGAGCTCCCCGATCTCCGCCCCGGCACGGTCGCCGTCCTCCGCGCCGACGAGGTTGCTGTCTTGTGGCCCGACGAGCTCACCAACCTCCGCGCTGAAGAGGTCGCTGTCCTGTGGCCCGACGAGCTCTCCAGCCTCCGCCCCAGCGCGCTCGCCATCCGCGCCGGCGAGCTCACCGACGTCCGCCCCAGCACGCTCGCCGTCGTCCGTCCCGACGAGTTTGCCGTCCTGTGGCCCGACGCGCTAGTCGTCCTCGACGTCAGCTTCATTGTAATGGTGGTCCCCAAATTCTGAGTATATACCCTCAAAGCTAAATCAAATGTTTTACGTTCTCTGGCGAGTTCCTTGGCGAGGCGACCGCGACGGCAGCTCGAGGTCCCACCGGCGACGGGCGGCGGATTGGGCTACATTTGTTGAATTTTTCTGTGATATACATGTTTACTAGATATACTCGTGAGTTACAGTGTATATACACACGTATATTTGTATAGATTAATTAGCCAAACCAATTAAATCATTTCGGTAAGATCAGGTACATGTATGAAAGTTTGCAGGCTACGTGCACGACTATATGTAAACGTGTACACGTACACGAATCGCATGCATGCCACTCAAACAAAAATCAATCGCCCTGTATACATGCATGGACGTTTGTAAAGTGCATTAATTACTTGATTAGTGAGCGATTTGAAAGTAGTCAAACCCGCTGGCTACGTTTTAAGATTAAGTCAGCAAGGAAATAGAAATAATATATACCCGGTGTGCTTAAAAAAGACTAAAACAAAATATACATTGAATGTTAAAAAAGAAAGTATACACGGTGTACATGTATGTATATACGTGCGTTGTATGATTTTGAATTAACAATGCGTATTGACTTAATTAACAAGGATTGAATGATTTTGAATTTGAATAAATGCGTGTTGAAATTAGCATAGTATTTAAAATCATATGGTTCTAAAATTGCATTAAATGCGTATATTACATCACCAGTTTGAATTAGCATTGAATGTGTGTATTTAAAATGGAGAATGGATTGATTCACTAACGGGTATTGTCATGCATACCCGATAATCTCCAATCAATTACTGATTAAATAAATCAACGGTAGATAGCAATGGAGCCTAGGCTCCATGGAGCCTCGAAAGGCTTCTATATATATATATATATATATATATATATATATATATATATATATATAGAGAGAGAGAGAGATTATTATTGTCTTTATAGATATGCGGATCTCCCATCTTTATAGACGGTTTGGAAATTCTAGAACCAAAGCGAAAGATCCGAACCGTCAATCTTGTTCATCTCCATGAAATCAAACTACACGCCAAATTTCAAATTTTTTTAAATTTTTTTATTATTTGTTTCGTATTTTTGAAAACTGGACTTATTGGAGGGTCCACAGCTAATTAGATCTGCGATTTTCAAAAATACGAAACAGATAGTAAAAAAAATCTAATAAATTTGAAATTTGGCGTGTAGTTTGATTTCATAGAGATAAACAAGATTGACGGTTCGGATCTTTTGTTTTGATCCTAGAATCTCCAAAACCGATCTATAGCATAGGGAGATCGTGCTATCTATAGCACAATAGTCAATCTCTCTCTCTCTCTCTCTATCTATCTATCTATCTATATATATATATATATATGTGTGTGTGTGTGTGTGTGTGTGTGTGTGTGTGTGTGTGCACCCTAGAGCACGGATCTCTTCATGCTTCCAACGCGTTTTCGAAATCTGAGATGCCTAACAACTGATCCGAACCGTTGATCTTGTTCGTCTCACTGAAATATAGCTAGTAACCAAGTTTCATATTTTTTTGAATTTATTTTCTATTTTCAAAAATCATCTTTTTTAGACGCACCACAACTAATTAATGTTGCCTACAAAAGTGGTGCTTTTGGAAAAATTCTCTGCAAATCAAACATATCAATGTATGGCCAACATTTTTTAGAGAAAAAAATTAAAAGAAATGTATCAACCATATATTCACGATGCAACAGGAGTAAGGTATATGTGTTGGATGACATGCTCACGGGCGTTGCAAATCATCCTCATTCTAATATAAGCAGGTGGTAATACATGGATATTTGTAAAGGCTAAATAAGGAAGTATACAACAAAAATTCAACATCAAGGAAAAAAGCTAGAAGCAGGTTTCAGCATACAGTAGCAAATCAAAGAGGGTTTATACCTAAACTTCAAATACAGATCAATGGTTTGCTACATTGCTCAATTCATCTACAACCACCAAAAAGAGAGTATGTATGTATAGAAGTACAATTCATTTGGGCATATACTGACAGCCTCTAACTCTGAACATACTAGTGGCCTGAAAGTAGTTTGCAACATACTAGCAGCCTCTTAACTCTAAACATACCACCAATCTGAATGCAGTCTGTTAACTCTGAACAAACTACCAACTTGAAAGTAATTTACTCTGAACATACTACCAGCTTGAAAGCAATTTGCTAACTCTGTACAGAACCACATCTTCGTCCAGCATATTCTACCACATCAGTGACGTATATCCACCACTTGATCCACCAAGCCAACACCACTACCTCATGAAACAGTACAAAGCTATTTCAAGGTGGGAAAATATAAGCAGAAAGACAAGAAGAATAACATGGAAAACAAATGCTATCAACAGGAAGATACATGCCATGAAGAAAAAAGGAGCATACTGAATACCAGTTATATTTTGAAAGATGACAGTGAGAGCAAACTCGATTTGAAGCACTATCCCCTTTCCATGCATTGGCAATATATTACGAATCTTGATAGTACATCAATGTCAGATAGCATACAAGACTACATACAGTCTTATGCACTACATACATACAAGACTACATACAGTCTACATGAAAGGGGGGTATACGCGCTCGGGCTCGGGCTGAGAGCACGCGCTGCTTCGCGGGCGGCGTGGAAGAAAGTGGGAAAGGGAGGGAGGAAGGAGGGCATGACAGGGGAGGAGAGGAGAGGAAGATGGGGCGGCCTTGGGGAGGCGGCGGCGACCCTCAGTGGCGGCGTGGCTCTGGTGGAAGGGCGGAGCTGGGGCGGCTCCGGCGAGGGCGTCGCCGAGGCAGCCGCTCGGCTGGGGGCTCCCCGGCGGCGCGGCAAGGGAGGAAGGCAGCGGCCTTTGCCGGCGGGGGCAGGGGCGGCGGTGCGCTCCAGCGGCGGCTCGGCCTCGATCTGGGCGGCGGTGTGTCTGCAGCAGGGTAGCGGCGGCATCCCCGGGGCGGTGGCAAGGCGGGGCGACGCCGGCATGGCGCAGGCCAGGGGTGGTGGCGCTACGGTAGGGAAGGGCGGCGGCGGCGGGGAATCGTGTTGGCAGAGAGGAACGAGGGGGCGCGGAGGTCGGGAGTGAGCCTGGCGGAGGATGAAATTTTGAAATCGGGATCCCTATCGGGCGTTGTTAAATGTACAGATTGGACAGCCAGCAAATTGGAAGTATGTTAGCTAGAGTAGCGATAAAGACTATAGCACTCTTAGGACTCTAATTAAAGTACTTCTATATTTTTAGGTTGCCACGTGTTCCTCCACCCTCTCCCTCCTCTTAGCTCAAGGGCCACTCCCACTCTCCCCACGTTCCGTTAGAAAAATTATAATAATCATATGTATAGATTATTGTGAAGCCGGATTAAAAAAAATTATGTAAAATGTTTTACTATAATTGGGAAGCAACCTTTACTATATCTCACAATAATATTCTAATAAAATTTAAAATAATATGTTATGCAATTTACAATAATGAGCTAACCAATTTACAATTTAATTACTGTAAGACAAAAAAAGTTACAATAATGTGCTAATAAATTTACAATAACGTGCCAAGAAATTTACAACGATGTGCTAAGGAATTTTATAATAATGTGTCAAGGAATTTTACAACAATGTGATAAGTACCTTTACAATAAGATACTATTGAACTTTACTAGAATCATAGCCACAGTAAATTTACAATAGGATACTAATGAACTTTACAATAATGCGATAAGCACCTTTACAATAAGATACAAATGAACTTTACTAGAATCTTCCCAACAATAAATTAACAGTAGATGCTAATAAACTTTACAATAAAGTGATAAAAACCTCCATACGATGAGCTTGCTCCTTTTCATCTTCTCCATGGAGGACGAACAACGGTGGCCCCCTCTTCCTACCTCCTTCGCGGTCAGCACTCCTCTCTCGACTCTCGAGGACAAAGTGGACTGGAGCACCAGTGCAATCGGACCAGGTCAAGTCCTGGTCGAGGTGAACTCCTGAGATTCATGATGTGCACCGGGCTTGGTTAAGACGATGCAGCTTATCTCTAAGAGGAAGGAAGGACTTGCTTTATAATTTACAAAAGAATTATGTGTTTTTTTTGGGCAAAACACGACGAGAAGAAAAAGGACGTACGAACTCGCACCAAAATCGGATGGCAAACCAATGTGCCGGAGAGTCTGAAACCACACGTAAAGGGTTCAAAATCCCCTTGATTTTTCGTTTTTATTTTTTCTCCATGGAATCCTGTCCGTGTCCCCCGGCCGGAGCTCTCGAAGAAAAGAGAAGCAGAAGCAAGCAAGATTCATGCCGCAAGAATGATCTCTTCATTGCTGAGAGTTTTGTACACACCGTATCACCGACCAGAGCACAACAACAAGCTTTTACAAGTCCCAAAAATCACAGTGAACGACGACGACAAGGACGCCGAGAAGTTGACGGTCAGATCCAGCTCACCCTCGGCAGCTCAACCTCAATCCTAGTATTGAAGATGAATTTTTCAGCCAACGTGAGGAGTAAAGATTGTTGTCGGTCAGTAATAGCATCACAAGCCTGAATGAAGGACATCCTGGAGAATTTGCAACTAAAATGTGACCATAAATACTTCTGCCGTTGCTTACAAATTTTTACAGTCTGTTGGTGTCGGATAAAACAGAGTCGGGCATCTTCACAATAGTTTAGTACTCCCTCCGTTCCAAAATATAAGACGTATTTTCACCGGAGAAAAGTCAAACTTAGTAAATTTTGATCATAAATAAATCAAATAATATGCATCGTTAGTATACCAAAGTTGTACCAATTTGTTCATATTTTAAAGTGCTTTTTTATACAATATTATATTGTAACAATTCATAATATATAACAGAGAAATCTAACGGTCAAACTCTACCTTTAAAGACTTTTGTGGAGTGAAAATACGCCTTATATTTTGAAACGGATGGAGTATGAAACATGAACAATCTAGACCATGATGAAAAATCAAGAGGTCAATTTTCAGATTGTGCGCAAGAAGTTAATGCCAAACTCAGTTTCCATCACACAAAAAACAGAGGGAAGACGAAATAAAGTCAGTTTCAATCTTGTCTGTTCAGTAGCATTGGTTGCAAAAATGCAAAAAACTTCATCGCACAAATGTACACCAATTTGGTGCGCAATTTTCTAATGACACAATTCACAACAACAAATGAGATATAAACATTTTGCCCAATTGATTAGCACTAAAAAAGCAATGTAGTTTAAATACCAAGGATGGGTTCTAAAATAAAGACAGCAACATCAACCAGGCCCTTTCCAAAACTAATAGGCATGGTTGACATACAACTTATTCTGTTCTTCTATTGAAAATACGAAACCAATGTAACAAAATTATGCATGTACGGTAATCTTGAAATCAGCTCTGTGATACAATGATACATACATTCATTCTCTACCGATTAACACGGTAAAGTGTTTAAAGAAAGAGACACACAGAAAATCCTAAAGTAATTTTTCTCTTTAGGATATTTATCAATTGAAGAGGCCAGACATAAATAGCAAATCCTGACCTGATTTCTCTCTTTAGAAATTTTATCAATTGGTCATTTTATTGCATTTTTTCGGCACTAAGATGGTAATAGTAAGTAAGAGTAATTGCAACTTACAACAAAAGGACTACACATTCATAGTTTACTAGATGCACCAAGATACTTGGAACAGCGAGCTTGAGCAATGATTTTGCCAGATTTCTTCTTCAGTTCCACAATTGCTACTCCCACGGCTTCTCCAGCACGCAGAACCTTTGCCTCAATATCAATCTCTTCCTGCAAATTGGCAACATATGCTGGTCAGCTCATCTGCACGACCATTTGAGAATATATCCCTAAAATTCAGCTCGTTCCTTTGTACTTGGCTTATGGCCATTTCAAAAAGTCAAAACACTTTGGTTTCTGAAGCCTATTTCTCAAAAATATCTAAGCTGCTTTAGAAAGCTCTCAAAAACAAGATGAACAAAGGGAGCCAGCTTCACGAATTCACTTCTCTAAGCTCTGGGAATTCAAATTTTCAGTAATTTAGTTCAGCACATAAGAACATTCCTTCCCAATAAGTCAGCTTCCTATAAAAAGATTGATAAATGGAACAGCATGCTCAGCCATGCATTTACAAAGGAAAATAACTTGAAAATCATAACTTGGTTTTATTACCAGGTGCTAATAGCAATGGTATTCCTTGAAAAAAATATTGATACTGATGTATTCCAATTATTTGCTAAGAAAGCAGAGTTCATAAGAAGCACCTATGACTAAGGTGATTTGGAATGTGAAAGTAGCCCTCCCCGGGCCGTTCACTTTACATAGTGCAGTATAATGGTGTGAGTAGAAACTTGTAGTTATCACTGTGAATGTAGGCAACATCAGCTAATCAGCCTCACTAACACATAAGCATACATCTTTCACTGATGAGGAATTAGAACATGTAAACATATGCAGCTCCTTCACGGCGGTAACATGTAAACACTGGAGTGGAGCTGGACGAGGAGCGGTGGCTGAGCCCGGTGCGGCGGCATATGGAGCGGACGGCTGCGGAGGAGCTGGGCGCGGCGGCGAAGGTGTTCGATGTGCCGCGGTCGCTGCGGGCGACGAGGCCTGAGGCGTACGCGCTACAACACTTCGTGTGGGGGAAGAAGATCGAGGAGGGGCGCCGAATTGGGGAGAAGAGGATGGCCGAAGCCCGCCGCAGCCCGCTCCCGTGCTGCGCCCCGCACCGGGGAGGAGAAGAGGGGTAGGAGGAGGAAGAACTCACCGGAGACGACAGCGGCGGGGATCGCCGGATTCCAGGCGAGACTCTCCTCTTTCTCTCTCTAAGCGCTACAGAATGGAGAGGGGAAGAGGAGAATTTGGGGAGGTGCGGTTGAATCTGGAAAAATTGGTTTAATAATACACATTTAAATACAAATTGGGAATCTATGCCACAGGGAATGAATATACACGAAATATACATGGTTTCCGCCACCAGAGACGGCTAGAGACGGCTTCCACCATCCCGGGTGGCTTCCGCCATCCCGGGTGGCTAAATCCAATGGCTTCAGCTACCCACGGCGGACGGAAGGCGCTAAATCACGTGTCCAGGTGCTCCTCCTCGCGCGTCGGTATGCTTCTTGTGTCTGTATCTGTGCTCCTCCGCATGGATTTTTCCTTATTCTGGTGAACAAGTGTACGTACCGAGCTAGCTTTCGCTGTCTGTCACTGTCACATCATGTTACTCATGTAAACACCGACTCTGATCACCTTCCTTAATCACCTATACTCCTTTTCCTTTTCTTATTTCTTTTCTTTCGTTTTTTTTCTTCTTCTTTTCTTTTCCAAAAATCACTTATATCATCCATAAATATAAGTGATCCATAAATCACTTAATTACTTTTCTTTTCTGATGCAACTGAATCGAAGACACTAGGGCCTTGTACGTTTCAGCTTAACGTAGCGTAGCGTAGCGTTTCAGTAAAATTTGAGATTATTTAAAAAGAGGTTTAAATATTATAAAAAATAGTTAAAAAAATAGTTTAAGAATCTTTAGGAGAGGTTTAAGAGCTTCACTATTTTAATTAAACCTCTCCTAAAGATTCTAAAACTATTTTAATTATTTTTAAATTAATTAAAACTATTCTAAAACGTACACACATACTATAGAAGTATTAGTATTATTACCATATGTAATACATATAAAAATTAGAAATTTATATTTTTACCGTATGTAATGGACACTAGGTGCTAATCCCGCAATTGTTTTTAAATAGATTATTTTATTAAACGCGATTTAACGGTTGATTATTTCGGTATTTTGCCAACTTTTGATCCGCTAGGTTAGCTTATCCCAACGAGACCCAAAATTTATATTTAATCTTACGAGGTGGTACGTTTTAGTAAAGAGTTATAAGTTACTCCAATCATTTATTGGGTTATTTAATCTCGAGTTTACGGGAACAAAAAGGGTTGACTAGTTTAACTAATCCTACTTGACATAAGGTGTTTGGTATATATTGCAACGACGTTTTAGACATGTTCGAGTTAAAATTTTAATAGTTCATCTATAAAATGTTTTGAACTTTTTATATTTAGGCACATAAAAATCATATATTTAGACTCGTTTCGAAAAACACTTCCATAATATTTATTTTAAAAGAGTTTATAAATAAACTACAATGATTATTAGTTGTCAAAGATTCATTTCGAAGACAACATCAACCAATGTCCAAAATGTTTTAAGTTTTAAGAAACCGGAGGAAGTTTAACTTTAGCAAGTCGGTTCGAGATTAAAAAAACTAAAACCCAAATTATGTTACTTTTGATACATAAATAAGTTATAGTTAAATACTTCCTTAATTCCTAATACTTGTCGTTTTCAGTTTGTCCTAAGACAAAATTTAAAAATTTATTTATAAAAAAATTTAAACTATTTGGATTGTGTACATAAAAACCATACATATAAATTCGTCCTAAAAAATACTTTCACAATATCATATTTTTGTGTATTTTGTAGATAAATTTTATTAGTAATTGGTGGTCAAAGATTTTGAAGACCGTGTCAATGTCTAAAATGACAAGTATTAGGGCCTGTTGAGTCGTTTGGCAGTTTTTGAGTCGTTTGGTTCAAAGCCAATTGATTCTATATGAACTATAAAATTTATTTCATGCAATTTATACACCGTTTGAAATATAAAAATATTTAAAAAATATAAAAACAGGTTGATTATGATTTTATATGAACTATACAATTTTTTTAATGCAATTCGGACACCGTTTGAAATATAAAAAGTATTTTAAAAAATTTAAATTACAAACAAATTTAAAATTTTTTAAAAATGTAAAAATTATAAAAATGGGTTGATTATGATTTTATATGAATTATAAAATTTATTTCTTGAAATTTGGGCACTATTTGAAATATATACAAAAATGAGAAATAAAATCAATCAAAATCAATCGTAGCATAGTGCTGCTCGCTGGCTAACTAGTGGCGTGCTACATGTGCCGTCCTGCGCTTTCCTGCATCCGGCATGGCGGAAGCCAGCGCTTCCGCCGTGGGAGGTGGCGGAAGCCTGGTTTCAGCCATGCCCTACGGCGGAAGCCTGTTTCCTCCGTTCCCAGTGGCGGGAGCCATGCCACACGGCGGAAAGCAGATCAATTTTATCAATTCTGCCAGCTCCGACATATTTTCCCAATTTCAATTTAAATGTATATTATTAAACCAATTTTTCCGTTGAATCTGCACGGACCATGACCTATGAGTCGGACGGTAAAAAAATAGGGAGTACTTTAGCAGAGCACTTCCAGAGTACTATAGTCTTTATCTATATATACTAGCAAAAATACATGTGCATTGCAACGGAAGAAATAGTGCCTATTTTTTGCCGCATGGAAAGGTTGAGGCCCCTCCGATCCATTTATCTAATAGTCATCTTCGAAAATTAGTAATTCAACCTCACTTCAACATTGTGCAAAGTTCACTAAAAGTCACTCCAATATATTGTGCTATAAGCAATTGTGCACCACCAAGAATTCTAAATAATTATTCACGGATAATTGTTTTAGAAAGCAAAATTTTGACCTAAAACAACACAATAATTTTCAAATAATACACGGGAGTGCAAATGACACAATGAGAAATATTTGAACACATAACTTGGTAAAAATTATACAACAAATTGACCATAACAGTAATTTCCCTATCAGAGTAACTATGACCACGAAGTTTCACTTGGACGATAAAATCAAGCGCTTTCTCTCGTGCAAGGATCATTTCGTTATCAATCTGCTGCTGCCTTTTGGAACTGTCCTTCTCCATCAGCTTCTGCTCCATGAGGATCTTGCTCACCTGTGCGTTCTTCTCTGCTTCTGATAGTGCAATCTTCTTCTGAGTTTCTGCCTCCTTCTCTGCTACTTTTTGCTTCTCAATGGCGACCGGTGCCTATGGATAGAAGAAACTATAAGTGTACAAGACACATTTTCCAAATCTTCTAGTCACACAAGTGAGGAGATAACAATGAGCATCCTTTTTTCGTGTGTATGACACCGACAGACATATCCTCAAATCCATTAATATCTATATCTATATCTATACAGGTGTATGTATGTATATCATGATTTCAAAAGGCTTAATGATATAAAGAAGCATTGATGACAATGATAGCATAATATAAGGGCTCAAAATTAAACATTGATGACATTCACCAAGGCATATGCAGTTTCAACAAACAACTCCAGAAGTTGACGAGTTTAATATATACAGTTTTTAAATTTTAGCTATGGCATTATTATATGCAACATGAACAATAAATTATGATTAGTGTAGTTTTTACAAACAACTCAAGCAGATAAATAAATTTTAGTGATCTAATTTTTTCAATCACCATTGCTTAGTATTAAAAAAGCCTAAATACCACAGGATATGTATGCTAAAAACAAGAATGTTGTTCAAAGTATAGTATAAACTGTCGATGAATGTTCACAGGGTACACAAGTGTGACATAAGATTTGGCCACATGAGTGTATACCTTTGTACGCTCTTCCTCCATAAGTTCAAAATTTCTCTTGATAGTAACAGGTATGTCTGGCTTTGTAACACGAACACTATAATTTCAATTCCAAGAGCATAGCGTGTGCAGTCTCTTTGGATAGCTTCTTTCATTGTTTCGCCAATCTAAAATTATGGCAGGGCAGGTGAGCCAATAACGCAGGTATGACATCTGCTGCATTGCCCAGATGCATACAACAAAGAAACTAAAGTAGACTAAAAGAAATCACCAACCTGATCAAACATGTCAATGTAAACTTGCTGCAAACTGTGAGCACTGCAGAACTGGTTTATCTCATGATGAATTTTGTCATATATCCATGTCTTGTCCTAGTGCACACCATAATTGAGAAGGGTTTCATAAACAAACTCTTTATGGAGACGATTGACGACCTACAAACACAACAGTGGATCAAGCAACTCAGGTACAAGGAAATGATTTTTTAATAAAAAGCAAACAAACTTTGTAAAACAGTTAAACAGATAATACTACACCTCTATCTTGTCAAAGCTGATCATTACACCACCTTTTGTTCCACAAGGAATACCTTTGACCTAGTTAGCAAAAAAAGAGGCAGAACTATATGTCAATTGTTAGCTCGTCTGACAAAAAAAAGACAGCGATCTTTCATTTGGTATGCATCTTTTGAACAAGCAGCAAACCAAACAAAAAGACATTTGGAGTGAAAACATAGCTTCACAAAAGGCAAAACAGTGGCATTCACTTGCCTGGTCTGTTTGAAGTGTAACCTATAGAGTAAAATGCATCGGAGGTCCATTAACTTATAGCGTGGTATCATTTAGGTCCATCAACTTCTAAACTACAGTTTTGGATCCATTAACTCTTTAAATTGTTTACTGTAGGCTCGTACCCCTTCGTTTTGTGTTTAGATCCGACGTGGCATGGACAACTTAAAAGAGTTAATGTATCTGCAGTAAACAACTTAAAAAGAGTTAATGGACCTGTAGTAAACAACTTAAAGAGTTAATGGACCTGCAGTAAACAACTTAAAGCGTGGTGTCCGTGCCACGTCGGATCTAAACACAAAACGAATGGGTACGAACCTGCAGTAAACAACTTAAAGAGTTAATGGACCCAAAACTACAGTTTAAAAGTTGATGGACCTAAATGACACCACGCTACAAGTTAATGGACCTCCGGTGCATTTTACTCATATGTATATATATAACCTTTTATTGTTTTAAGTTGTACTAGCAATATGCTCGGGCGTTGCAACGGGAGAAATAAAATTCACTTCAATATGCCCCTCCGATCCATTTATCCAATAGCCATCTGCGAAAATTAGTAATTCGACCACACTTCAATATGACGCACTATATCCTCTTCATTTGTACTTAGCTGAATTCTACAAAATAACAAAGACGCAATAAATGGAAGATAACTGTAAGCTAGTTTTTAAAAGCAAAGATGATATTTGCATAGGCACCATGTGTCGACGGTTGGGATATCGGTCCCAAGTCAACTAAGGTTTTTGAGAAAGGGAGATAGAAGACACTGCCGAGCAAGGCAAACAGCAATCAACGAGCAACAGGGAGATATAGGGTTTTTATCCTGGTTCAGGCCTCTCAGGGGAGATAATAGCCCTACGTCCAGCGCTTCTTTATATGAGAAAGAGATTACAAAGAGGAACTCGGCAAGATGAACAAGTCTCGACGGGCTTCTGGGTGTATAGGAAGTAATATGCGATCTTCTGGTGCCCTCTACACGCCGTAGGTGCTCAGTTATATAGTGCTGAACAACCGACCTACCGAGGGATAATCGGGCTAGGCTAACCACGAGGTCATAACGAACTCGAATACATACCAAATACATCCCGAGGTAGATAAGGCATACCAATTCTTGGGGATCACGACGTCTGCTCCAATCCAGAAAATCACGTCCGGGTCTTCACGTAGCCGTGCAGAACTCTTGATCGAGTCGGACTCAAACAGGAAGTCTTGGCCGCCACGCACCATGCCATCCAGAAGGCTGTTCGGTAGGAGGCACATGGGCCGGATAGAGCCCTCCAGGGAGCTAGGACCTAGGAGGCTGTTGGATTAGGCCGCCAGGGAGTGGGCCATGGCAATGAGCCGTGATTTTATCCCCGACAGCTAGCCCCGAGACTCAAGTGGAATATCTCACTAGAGTGGGGTCTTCCTCTTGAGACTCAAGTCACGAAGAGGGTAATTTTGTTGCTACAAAGACATGCAACAGGCGACTGAACAGGTTATGGTTTAACCGAACAAGACTTGTTCGGGACCGAACAAACCTGCCCAGTGCCGAGCAAGTCTATTGCATCGAACAGGGAACCACCTCTCGGGCTAGAGTTTGCCCGAGGAAATAGAGATTGCGCTCTCGAGCGAATGTCGTGCTCAGGAGCGAAGGTGATGTGTCCCCAGACGTAGATCGTGCGCTAGGAGCAGACAATGCATGCGAGGGGGAAGATAACCCAGTCCCCGGGCACGGAGCTCATTAAAGGAACCAGGTAAAGAGATCCAGTCCCCGAGCACGGAGCTCGCTAAAGGGACCAGAAAGTGCGACCAGGTGAAGACGTTCCTTGTAGGAGACCATCCAGTCCCTGAGCGCGGGGACCAGACGCGCGCTCAGGGCGAAGAGCTACCCGGTGCGAGGTGATCCAGCCCCAAGCACGGAGCTTGTCGCGGGGACCAGACGCGCGCTCCGGGCGAAGAGCTGCCCGGTGCGAGGTGAATCACAACCCGATGCAGTCAAAGCCGCAAGAGAACGTGTGAAATCAACGCTTTACCCATGACGTATTCCTTGCGACAGTGTAAGCGTTGTCTTGACAAGTACAGAACAGACGCTTGGGGTGCCCGTCGCAATGAGAATCGGCTTACGATGGACAGGACTCCGTTGGTAGCGCACTACCTTGACTTAGCCGAACTGTGAAGGTCAGTGCCGGGCAAAGGCAAGAAATCATAAGCGGGTGAAGTGAATCAGTCCTCTGGCATGCGCGGAGCGTGCCCGGGAAGAAAGGGATGCAGACATTGGTTTTGGTGGGGAAGGCTGGAACCTCGCCGCGACCATCACCGGCGTCTGACATTCCCCGTTCCTGTATTTCCTGCAGAAGACAAACAAGAAGCGAACCAGAAAAGGGAAAAAGAGAGCAAGGACAGGCTCTAAGAAGAGCAAAGCGAGTTTTGGAAAACACGTTAAAGACGACCTACCCGCACAAGACATAATTTTTCCCGGGTACGTCCCCCAATAGCGTTAATGTCACCTCGGAGAATGCGGAACCGACGCCAGGAGTGTCCGTTGGGATGAGAATCGGCTTACGGTGGGCAGGACTTCGTTGGTGGTGCATTGCTCCGGATTACCATGCTAGGAAGGACGTAGCATGGATAAAAAAGACGTGTGGGGGCAAGTGCAGCTCCGCTGTGGCTAAGACCGCTAACCAGGGAAGGTGATCGGGACCTTAGCCGCAGGCAAGACGTGCGAAGCGAAATCTTATCCGGGCATGGACCCGTGTAGCGCTGGTGTCACCTTGGCGGCGTGGCGATGAGAATCGGCTTACGGTGGACATGCCCGTTGCAATGAGAATCGGCTTACGGTGGGCAGAACTCTCTCGGTGGTGCACCGCTTCGGTTTACCGGAGCTGTACAAGTCGTTGCCAGATAAAAAGACATACTCGCATGCGGGGAGCGCTACGTGAGCGAAAAACCGGGCTGATTTATCCCTTTATTAACCAGGCAGGGGTACAGAAACGACCCTGGGTTTATAAAGTACTAAATGCGGATCCGAGCAACGAGGTTTTGGAAAACCAACGCTAAGGAAAGGAACTAGAAAACTGGAAACGTACCGGGGTTGTCGATATTCGCGTGCATGTACTAGACGACAACTTGTTTCGCAGATTCCTGCTAATCCGGAAGGAGTTTTGAGGTGGGACCAGATCCGTTGGAAAGCTTATCGCGTCTGCTTTCCGTGAAGTGGTAGAACGTCCGAAACTAAGGTCGTTTGTGGCCGAAGCGTCCGTTTTAGTGCGGACTGGTCAGGGGGGTCGCGAATTTCGAGGTCACGAGCTTGCTGACGACCTGGTTGAGACGGCCGAGCAGAATTGATCTGATCTGACAGGGGACGTGACATCCGGCCCTTCTGAGTCATCGCGCTCAGGAACAGTTTCCTGGTCGCTGAAGGAGTTCGACATGCTCGAACAGGCTTGATCTACTAGGTCCCCACGGACGGCGCCAACTGTCAACGGTTGGGATATCGGTCCCAAGTCAACTAAGATTCTTGAGAAATGGAGATAGAAGACACTGCAGAGCAAGGCAAACAGCAATCAACGAGCAACAGGGAGACACTAGGTTTTTATCCTGGTTCAGGCCTCTCAGGGGAGATAATAGCCCTACGTCCAGTGCTTCTTTATATGAGAAAGAGATTACAAAGAGGAACTCGGCGAGATGAACAAGTTTTGACGGGCTTCTAGGTGTACAGGAAGTAATATGCGAACTTCTGGTGCCATCTACACGCCGTAGGGGCTCGGTTTATATAGTGTCAAACAACCGACCTACCGAGGGATAATCGGGCCGGGCTAACCACGAGATCGTAACGAACTCGAATACATGCCAAATACCTCCCGAGGTAGATAAGACATACTCCAATTCTTGGGGATCACGACGTCTGCTCCAATCCGGGAAACCACATTCGGGTCTTCACGTAGCTGTGCAGAACTCTTGTTCGAGTCGGACTCAAACAGGAAGTCTTGGCCGCCACGCACTGTGCCATCCAGAAGGCTGTTCGGCTGGATGCACATGGGCCGGATAGAGCCCTCTAGGATCTAGTATCTAGGAGGCTGTTCGATTAGGCTGTCAGGGAGTGGGCCATGGCAATGAGCCGTGATTTTATCCCCGACACCATGTGTCAAAGGTTGGGATAACGATCCAAGTCAACTGAGGTTCTTTAAGAAGGAGATAGGAGACACGCCGAACAACCACGAACAACAACGAACAGGGAGACAGGGGTTTTTATCCTGGTTCGGGCCTCTCGAGAGAGATAATAGCCCTACGTCCAGCCTTTCTTATATATCGAGGATGAATACAAGAGGTGGCTCGGCGAGACGAACGAGTCTCGGTGAGATTATGGTGTACAAGTGCGACAAGATGAAATCTCTTGGCAAGGGGGTCCCTCTAAACGCCATAGGGGCCCTGTTTATATAGTGCAGAGCAAACCGACCTACCGAGGGAATATCGGGCCGGGCTAACTACGAGATCGTAACGAACTCAACGTGCCAAATACATCCCGAGGTAGATAAGGCAAACTCCAATTCTTGGGGATCACGGCTCCTATTCCAATCCAGGAAACCAACGTCCGGGTCTTCACGTAGCCGTGCCGAACTCTTGTTCGAGACGGACTCAAACACGATTCCTTGCCCATTACGCACCATGCCAGCCAGGAAGCTGTTCGGCACGATGCACATGGGCCTTATAGAACCTTCCAGGGAGCTGAGCCCTGGTAGGCTGTTCGATTGGGCTGTTAGGGAGTGGGCCATGGCAATGGGCCGTAATTTAATCCCCGACACCATGCTTAAGAGCATTTGTTCAACAAAAGAAAATCGAGGATTTTGTTTATTCTAGCAAATTTCAGTTAGTTAGGAAGCATTTTCCAAGGCAAAAATAAACATACTATTTATCTTAAGCAGGAATTATGGAAAACTATACTAAACCTATAAGAAAATAATTGCTCCTTAATAAAATCAATAATAAACTACATGTTTTAATAAGAGTAAATTGCACTGTTGCCCCCGGAAGTTGGACGAAAATCTCACTTGGCCCCCTAAACTTTGTTTTGTATCACTTGGCCCCTTGAAGTTGTGTTTGGGTGCCACAAAAGCCCCTAGAAGTTGGATCCCGTTGCAACACAACCCCTTGAAATTGGCTCCGGTTGCGAAAAAAATTAGCCTGCGTTGAAACTTCAAGGGGCCAAGTGATACAAAACAAAGTTTAGGGGGCCAAGTGAGATTTTCGTCCAACTTCAGGGGGCAAAAGTGCAATTTACTCTTTTAATAACCAAAGTTAAAATCTCATAAGCCAGCCAAATTAACAAAAAATTTGCCAGACAAATGAAATGCATGTTTTCCCCAATATTTATTCATCTTTCATTTGGTGTATCTCTACACTGACACAGCACAACCGCTATTCTTGTACTCATTGGTGCCTTTGGCATTTCAAACTTCACTCCGGTGATACACACACGACCTTTTTGCCGGCATTTTTACCACTGAATAGACCAACTAAGGCAGCAGACGCATTCTCCAAGCCGATGCTTGTGTCTTCTACATATGCAATCTTGCCATCTCTGTAATGTTTGGTCATGCCATTGAGGAATTGTGGAAACATGTGGAGGTAATCACTCTGGATGAAGCCTTGCATCCGTATTCGTTTCACCGCAAGGCAGAAGAGGTTGTGGATCCCTACAAGATCAGTCCTTCCATGTTGAGAAACCATCCCACACACAGTAATGTGACCATGTGTTCGCATATTGAGGAGTACAACATCAACCATCGTCCACCTACATTCTCAAAGTAGATGTCAATACCTTCAGGAAAATACCTAGACAAGGAAAAAATGCATAATATAGGTACCATGTTAGTGAATAAAGGAATTATTTACTGAACTGAATAGAACTGTTCATATCAATTGATAATGTTGAAGGTAATGTGAAAATTTAACGATCATGGGAAATTTCAGTGCAATACACAGCTAAATATGCCTCTGCATTCTCGGATACATGTCTACTATAAATAGCAAGAGAAGTATATAACAATTAATAGGATTAACAAATTAAAGACAAGTATGGGAAAGTAAGTGTCGGTGTCTGGGAAACGCGCCTACTGAGGGCAGCGGGTCCACAGAGCGGCAGACAAATTTGTAGTTGATGTGAGGCCCAACGACAACCCTTCCCAGCAACCCGGGGCGGCGGCCGAGCTCGCGGGGCTCTGGCTGCGCGGTCTTCCCGGACTACGCCTGGTGCGACTTTGGATCCGGGTACAGATCCGTTGTGCGGTGAGATTGAGAGGAGGTGAGAGGAGAGGCGAAGGAAATACAAACCGTGCGAGACAAGTATTTTTACGCTGGTTCGAGTCCCCACTGCCGGGTATCAGCTCTACTCCAGCACTCGTTGATTATATGGTGGGAACAGTACAAGGGCGTCGAGACCAGGCTGGTAGGCGCCGGCCCCGAGCTTACAGGAGAGTTTCGAACACTAAGGTGGCTAGTAACTGCTCTGCTAGACTACGACTGCTGCTAAGGAAGCTTCGGAGGTTGGTGTGGCTAGTCCTCTTAGACTTGTCCCCCCTCCTTATGCTGGGCGGGTTTCTCCTTTTATAGGCATGGCGGGCTGTCCGGAGCTGATATGGCAGGCCCCGCGCCTATTTCTGCTTTGTTCATCTTTAGTGGCGGCGCCCTTGTCTCCTTCCCGGGCTCCGTCCTATCTGTGGCCTGCAAAGAGAAGGTTGTCTGGTTAGTACTGAACACGTGTTCGTCTTGGTGTGCTTACACGGGGGAGCAGCCTGCACATGGAGAAAGTGCTTTCCCTTTATCCCCTACATAGCATTGACTGGTTGGAGCCAGCTTCGCGCCACCCCAGCCGTTGCCGTCTGCCCAAGGAACAAATGGCACGGTGGACTGCCTGCGCGGCTCTCTCCCGGGCTACTAAGGCCCCGGAGAGGTACAGTCCTTTCGGTCAAGGCCGAGGAAAGCGTGGTGGGGCATGACAGCTGTAGCCAGCTGTCTGAGGGACAGGCGAGCTGCCATCGTGGCCCTCTCCCGGACTAAGGATAGCCCGGGAGGTACACAACACTCCCGGCCAGTCCCGAGGGAGGTGCAGTCGTTTTGGTCAAGCCCGAGGATAGCCTCGGCGGGCTAGACGTTTCTCTTGGTACGGCCAGGGATGGCCTTTTGGGCTCCCTCTACGCGTGGCAGGCAGGTATGGATCCGGCCCAAGGCCCATCTCGGGGTTGAGCCAATTACGAATCACCAACAGTAAGGTTCCACATTTATTGAGGTAGGCTCACCAATAGATTATGCAAAGCACATTGAGGGGATGACATAGTCTGGCAGATATTATTATGTGCTCACCTGCATATGCCGCAATCATAGCAGTGTTGTTGCCCGTTTTTCGTGTGAAGTACAATACAAATGCATCAGTTGACAAAAATCCTATGTTACAAAGCAAATATGACTTGACCACAAAAAATGAGCGTAAAACCTACGTCACAGTTTATATATTATCCCATGTTGACTCCACAGTTTATGCAAACTTGTGACACCTGAGAAATAAAACAAAGTCATAGTTTACGAGTAATAACATCGACACGTGATGACTACAGAATAACTCTTTAATCACAATGAAATCATATTGATTGTTTAGTATCACATAGTAGACAAACTACCTGCAGGAAAGATGGAAGTCTATTGCATTATTTCTGAACCTACCAAAATGCATTGATTTTAGAAACAAGAGGAGTACTTTTTCAACATCCTGACGAGATATGGTGTGCCGATCACCTGAAGCCTGCAATGATGGAAAAGCCATAAAAATCAGTTAAACTCATTAGATGGAATTAGTATAGCATTCCCCATTACATACATCAAGAATGGGTCGATTAATCACTCGGCGAGAAGCTAATTAATGGAGTCCGCCGCTGTCCTCATTAACTTAAGACGAAGCTAGCAGCATTCATATATCATTACATGCAGCTCGCGGTCTCAAGCTCAGCCGTCAATTAAACACAAGGTGCAGGATTCATGGCGATATCTTGAAGTGCCCCCATGCCATAATTTACTCGTTAATATACAATCTTGATGTGCCACATGTCTGAATGTGCTCATGATAATCTGTAATCTTGATGTGCCTGTCTTCTAACAGAACATGGTTCTTCAAGCAATCTGAAAAACAAAAAAACAATCAAATTGAGCGAGCAAGATAAAATTCTTCATCCCTTCATTTCATGCAAGAGAAAATTAAACAAAAAAAAATGATCGGGTGAGTTTTGCAAAACAGGAGAGTAAGATGCAATCTATTTTGCTTTGGTAATACTCGACGTCCTATGATTGTCCTCCAAACTGCTCCTGGAAAGCCCTCGAACAGTGCACACAGGTGCAATCTATACGTAGATGCAAATGCATAAGAACAGAAAAATAATCAATTAAACATATATCTCAAATAAATATATAAAATTCTAGGCTACTTATGGGATTTAATGGATCTGGAATCATCCAATTTGGAGTTCGGATGCTCCCTAAACAATTCCTGTAAAATTTGGATAAACCAGAAAATCCAAAAAAGATTAAACCGGTTAAACCAAGGAAAACCAGCTTAATCGACCGAACCGGCCGAGCAGGCGAGCGGGTGCGCAACGCGGGCAACACGTGGCGCACGCCGATAGGCAGAGCGACGCGGGCGACAATGCAAGTGACGCGTGCGTGGCAGCAGCGACGACTTTTCGCCATCTTGGCGGGCGCCGATAGGCGGCGACGACGCGCAAGCGGAAAGGTGGGCGTGTGGCACATGCTGGTTGGCTGGCGGCAAGGGCGAACTGCGTGCTGACGGGTGCCACGGGCAGGACTGAAGCGCACGCGGGCGCTGTGAGGTGACGAGGCGGTGCTAGGTGGCGGGCGGGGATTGGGCGGCGCGGTTTGCGGGGCAGCGTGGGATCGGCGAGGCTGCCGGCGGAGAGGGCAGCGCAGCAAACTCCGGCAAGCTATTATGGGTGATTTTCTTCACCAAAACTGATGATCCATATATGCATCTTGATCGTCTCGACGAGCTCTACACAGTGGCACCATCTACTCTCGGGTTTAGGCAAAGAACAAAGAGGAATAACTCGAAAACTCCTTGACGGCTAGGGTTTTGGTGGCTAGAGTTTGGGATTTGGGGTTTCTCAAGTTGTGGACTTGAGGGGGGTCTTTGGGGGTATTTATACTGGTGTGGTCGACCTAGGTCTGGCCTTAAGGTGGGTGGACATGGAATTGGCTCAAACTCTAATCCGAGTAGGATTAGAACTCTACCAAATTTGGAAATTACCTAAATCCACGAATTTTTGGCTTGGGCTTCTATCCTAGCACAAGGCTAGGCCTCTAAAATCTCTACTCCAAATTTAGACTTGGTTCTCCCACGTTTTCTCATCATTTCATGGGTTTGACGAGCTCCCAACAGACTGGCAACACTTTATGGATTCATGAGCTAGCCTTGGGCTTGGGGCTTGAAATTGGGGCTGGAATTTTTCTAGAATTTTCTTGAAAGGTTTTCTAGGGTTTTGGCTTAAACCTAATTTAAAATAATTTAAACTAGGATTTTGTATATAACAATTCCCTTTTAATTTTGTATACAAGTGACATACGATAAAATAGCGGATGTCACACAGCCACCGAGTCTGAGTGCAACCAGTTTCATGATTGATGTTGCCCAGGAAGCCATCTTTCTCCATATTCGTATCATAAGCAGAAGCATCTTGAGATGTCTTTGTCCGGCCAAGTTCGTCTACCCCAGCTCACCCCACGACTCGCACCAGTCACCCGAGGGGCACCACGGAGGGCGGGAACTCACTGTCCCTACTGGTGTCGCAGATCCGATGGAGAAGAAGGGTGAAGACCCGAGCTAGGCGGCTAGAGGGGGGTGAATAGACGCCACAACATTTTTCGACGTTTCCACCAAAAACCCGAACAACTTGACAACTATGTGTACCCTTCACTTGGGTGCATGAGAGCCATGAAATATTTGGGATTTTGAAAACACAATCCTGTTTGTCAAGTGTTCAAAAGAGAGAAATCAATTCAATCTTGCTTTAGGAAAGGAGATCAAGCCAAATGACCAAAGTGGCTTTCAGAAAAGCAAAAGCAGATTCTTTCAGAACTTGTCCTCTAATGGAGCAGGAGGTTGGTGGCTTTCTGGTGCTCAAACAATCGTGGGAATTTTTCTCCCTATGTGTAAATGTGTCGTGAAGCTCTCTACCAAAAATCTCCTCAAAACTCTTTACAGACAAATCATGAAAAATCAAACAACACAAGCTGCTTTCTGGAAAGCAAAAGCAGATTCTTCAGAGTTTGTTTCTAATTGAAGCAGAGAGATGATGGCTTTCTGTTGCTCCAAATATTGTGGGAATTTTTCTCCCTATGCAACCATGAGTCGTCAAGGACTCCACCAAAAATCATCTCAAGAATCCATCCACAGAAAAAGATGAAAAATCAAACACCAAGAGCAGTCAAGAACTTCGAGCAGAAAGTTTGGGGCTCGGTTTTCACTTCATAGCTCCCAAATGGAGAAACCAGTGGACTTAAAATTTTTACCAAAGATGGGTATATGAGTCACGCATTGTTTCCAGCTATAATCATCCCAAAATGATTTTTCTATATTTTTCTAAAAAACTTTTACTTACTGTTGCGCGGATGAAAGTTTCTGGACAGATTTGCAAGTAGTCAAGAACTTGATCTCTTGCCTCTCATATGGTTGCAAAGAGTGTGGAAAATCATGTTAGCAACATCAAGGCATCATAGATCATGATGAACCAGCAAGAAATCACCAAGACTCATCTCCAAATAAGAGCTCCAAAAAAGAAAATCAAAAGAAAGAAAAACTCGGAGCAGATCAACACAAGATGATCATGAAGATGAGAGATTTCATTGCATAGGAGTTGGGGATTACAAACCACACTCCATGTGATCACAAGCACTCTAAGTTCCACCCTTACACACCTAACTCACCCTCTCTATTTCTGAAATTTCAGCTCTAAGGGGATGAGGAGGAGGTGCTCCCCTCCATCTCTATTTATAGCCCATGGGTGAGATGCCCTAACACCTAGAGCCCATCTCCACCCTTCATTTGAGGATGAGTGGTGTACAACACACACACACTACAAGACACATTCCCGAGAGAGAATATTCTCCACATATTTCTCCGGGAAATATCTTCAAAGATCTTGATCGCCACCCACGCCCTGGGCCCACCGGTCGAACCAACTTCGCCACTGTGTTACCGACGCCATGAGCTCCAACCGCCTGATTCCTTGCCATGGCTAAGCTTCTCGAGTGCACCACCTCATGTGACCGCCAGGTCATCGAACCCGGTCGCCTGCAAGGTTCCGGACGCACCGACCTCCAGTGTCCCATGAAGCGCCACCACGCACTACCGATACTGCATCACTGAGGTGAACACACACGAAACCAACACACCTTACCTTACCTGCAAGGTTAGTCCATCACAAAATTATCAACACAATAATCCCTTCATGACATCACAATTAGGAAGCCACACCATGTGTCAGCTTAAATTCCACCGGACCACATCCGATCAAAACTATTACATAGCCCAAGCTCAACACAATTGTCCAGTTCCCATTCCACGGCAATTTCCACAAATGCACCATTTAACATTCTTCAAAACACTTCAAATTACATCTTGTCGCATATATTTATCATCAAACAGGGATACCATCCACATGGGCCTCAACTCTCCCCCTTGATGAATATTTTGACAAACCCTCGAAAAATATTTTGAAATTTTTGGATTTGTCGAACAAGGCATGTTGGAAATGCCGAATCACGCTTGGAGCAAAAGATAGGAACACATGTGTTCAAAATCTCCAAGTTGTGAAAGTCAAAACTTCCCAAGAAATTATCCCCTTTTTTCAAGAAATGAATGTTAATGTCTTTTTCAATTCTCCCCCTTTTGGCAATATAGACATCAAGAAATTTAAGGGAACAAGCACAAGGCATGATGCAAATGCAAATGCATGTCCTAAGGAGCTTTGAAAATTATTCATTTGAACGTGAAGCACATGGCAAAGATGTTCGAAGCAATGCAATTTTAGTTCGGTGCTCACAAGTTCAAGAGATGCTAGTAAATCGATTTTTCATATTGGAAGACGTGGCTTAGAAAATCACGATCAAATGCTGTGGCCTGGCAAGGCATCAAGACGGCTTCGACAGAACACCACATGCAACCAGTTGAAAACAAATTAGTTACAAATCGATAGCTCAACTAACTAGCATTTTTAAATTTTTTTTATTTTTCTTGCAAATATTTTGTTGAATTTAAACGGGAGAGCCTCTAGCCTCATACCAATGGCCGACGGTGCCCAGCATTACACTGAAGGATTCACTCATCTTGGCTATCCGATGTCCTTCCAAGTTCATGCCTCTTTTGTGCAATGGCAAGCTATCTCATGAAGGATGACCAGTGAGAGCTCTCCAAAACTTCAAATTGCATATTTTTGGTTTTTCAATTTACAAGAGCAAGATTTGGCCAATAAAGATTTCACCAAGTTGCAAAGATGACTGAACGAAAACTACAAAGGCCTCATCAAGCAACAACATTCAGAAAGTGAAAATCTTATGCCACATCGAAGTTTTGGAAAACCAAAAACAATGCCAATTTTTGGACTAGACACCAATTGAACGAGCTAGCACAAGCTGAAATGTGAATTGTCTCGGCATCTTGCAATGGCTAAATTCAAAAGCATAATAGACAAAGCTCCAAAAAGCAAAAGAAGTCTATACGCGAATGCAACGTTTCCCGAAAACTCCCCCTCAACAAGTGAGTCAACAGTTTTATCCCAAAAGAATGTGCAATAAAAACAGCAACAATGAATAAGGAGCCAGAAAACCAAGGAAATGCACCTGGGCAAAACAAAAAGAATTAGGCAAGAACAGAAACCACTCAAGTTCAGACTCGCTCTCATCTGCCTCCTGCGACTTACAAGGAAAGACAACTCTACACCTCGGTTACTAGAGATACGACACAGACCATGTCTACTCATTGACCTATAAGACTGTGTGGGATCAACCTAGCCAGAGGAGAGAAGGAAGCCTATTACGCATGATAGCAACCTAAGCACAAGATGAGAGGTCCGTGCCACTGCACGCCAGAAGTCTAAGTGTAGAGTGCTTACAGCCTACACAATATAACCAAGCCCGAATGCAACCCAAAAGCAATGCAGGGAATGCGAAAAGAATATATTACATATAATACAAATTGCCCAAGCTCCCCCTGACTATAAGCTAGACAAGCTCACAACCCCGAGCTCTCCCCTGAGAGCCTCAAACCTAGCCTTGTCCAATGGCTTGGTGAAGATATCAGCCAACTGACGATCGGTCTCAACGAACTGCAAGACTATATCACCCTTCTCCACATGGTCTCTAAGAAAGTGATATCTCAGATCAATGTGTTTTGTTCTAGAATGCTGCACTGGGTTTTTGGCAATGTTGATGGCAGAGGTGTTGTCACAGAGAAGTGGCACACTTGCTTGAACTAACCCAAAGTCCTTCAAGGTAGAGCAGAGGCAAACAACTCCGACAAGAAAGATGCAAAGAATGCAACATACTCAAACCTCGCAGATGAACTGCGCAACACTCGACTGCTTCCTAGAGGACCAAGAGACAAGAGAAGTGCCAAGAAATTGGCAGGTGCCGGAAGTGCTCTTCCTATCTATTCTACAGCCAGCAAAATCTGCATCTGAGAAGGCTCTAAGAGATAGGCAAGAGGCAGCAGAGAACCAGAGGCCAAAGTCTGCAGTCGCTCGGAGATAGCGAAAGATCCGCTTCACCGCTTGAAGGTGAGACATTCTAGGTGAGGCCTGAAAACGGGCACAAAGACACACAGCGAACTGGATGTCCGGCCGGGAGGAGGTGAGATAAAGCAGGGAGCCTATCATGCTACGATACTCCTTCTGGTCGACTGGTTCACCATTCTCATCTGGTCCTAAGGCAACTGTGGTTGCCATCGGAGTAGAGACCGGCTTGCTATCAGACATGGCAAACCGACTCAGCAGGTCTTTTGTGTACTTGCTCTGGTGAAGGAAGGTCCCATCTAGTGTTTGCTTGAACTGAAAGCCGAGAAAGAAGTTAATCTCCCCCATCATGCTCATCTCAAATTCCGAGCTCATCACCTCTGAGAACTCAGAAATAAGAGCAGAGGAGGAATCACCAAAGATGATGTCATCGACATACACTTGCACCAGAAGGAAATCAGAGCCAACCCTACGGTAAACAAGGTCTGGTCTTCCTTACCCATTAGGAACCCATTGCTCACCAGGTAGGTCTTAAGCCTCTCATACCAGGCCCTGGGTGCTTGTTTTAGCTCATATAGAGCCTTATCAAGCTTATATACATGATTAGCATATCTTGAATTCTCAAACCCAGGAGGTTGCTTCACATACACTTTCTCCTTAATATAGCCATTCAGGAAAGCACTACGGACATCCATTTGATACAGCTTGAACCCATTGGATGCCATAAATGCCGCTAAGATCCTGATGTAATCATGTCTAGCCACAGGAGCATATGTCTCATCAAAGTCTATCCCATCGATCTGAGTGTAACCTTGAGCAACCAATCTAGCCTTGTTTCTAACTACCACCCCATCCTCACTTTGCTTGTTCTTGAACACCCATTTAGTACCTATTACATTATGTCCTTTAGGGCGTTCAACAAGCTGCCACACTTTGTTCCTCTCAAAATTCTCTAACTCTTCATGCATTGCATTTACCCAATCAGGATTAGAAAGTGCATGAGTGACGTCCTTCGGTTCAAAGGAAGCAACGAAAGCAGCAGATAAGCAAAGGTGAGAAAGCCCAGACTTTGATCGGGTTAGCATCCTCTTGCTCAAACCACCGATCATCTGTGCAGGGGGATGGTCTTTCTGGATGTGACGAGGAGCCCTAGAAATGGCCTCTACCTCAGGAGCAGGAGAGGTAGGATCAGAGCCACCGGGCGAATCAGATTCTATAGGTGAGAACCTAGAAGCACAAGGTGAGAGCTGAGTAGAATCAGAAGGTAAGGGATGAGACTGAGGAACAACACTGGAAACAGGAGGCGCCACCGGTGGAGCTAAGTCATGATCGGGTTCTGAAGAACCGTCAACTTCAATGACCTTCTCC
The DNA here is from genome assembly GCA_036346415.1 of Raddia guianensis. Lineage (NCBI taxonomy): Eukaryota > Viridiplantae > Streptophyta > Magnoliopsida > Poales > Poaceae > Raddia > Raddia guianensis. The sequence goes on along the minus strand of CM070535.1, from coordinate 41,903,183 downwards.
TCAACAAAGATTGACTCAAAAGACAAGTCTGAACTCGAGATATCGGCCTTGCCCCGGCATAGCCTCATCAAAGGTCACCTCGCAAGTCTCAACAACTCTCGCCTCTCACTATCCCAAACGCGGTAATTTACATGCAAGTCAGATACCCAAGAAAAATGCCATCGAAGATCGAGATTCAAATTTGTCTAAATTTCCGGACTTCATAATAAAGCACTTGCATCCAAACACCACGAAATGTGAAACACTTGGCTTACGCCCATATCGAAGTTCATAGGATGTGCGATGCAACTTGGATCTCAGAAACACCCTGTTTGAAACATAGCAAGCTGTAGAAATAGACTCAGCCCAGAAATACCTAGGAGTAGAATATTCATCGAGCATAGTCCTAGCCATCTTTACCAAAGTGCGATTCTTTCTCTCCACAACGCCATTTTATTGTGCGACGTGCGGAGAAGAAAATTGATGCTCAACACCAGAATCGGAACAGAAGTTTTTAAATTGTGCACTCTTGAACTCAGTGCCATTCTCTGAACTCCTGGGAACTCAACAGAAAGCTTATGAATCAAGGAACGAAAATGGCTAAATGTTTCGTCCTTGTTCACCATGAAATAGACCCAAAAGTATCGAGAATAGTCATCGACAACAACGAGCACATACCACTTGCCACCCACAGACTGCACACTAGAGGGACCAACAGTGTCCATGTGAAGTAATTGTGCAGGTGCATCAGTCATCACTAGGGTGACTGGTGGGTGAGCAGCGGCAACCATCTTCCCATGCCGGCAAGGAGAACAAACAATGTCATTAACCATTTTGAGTTTGGGCAAACCACGAATCAGATCCTGGCTGTTAACTCTGGTCAAGTGATCAAAACCAATGTGACCCAGTCTCCTATGCCAGAAGGAGGTGTCACGGGACTCTGAAACAATCAAGCAATGAGAAGAGCCAACTGTAGATCTGAAATCAACACGAAAAACTCTCCCAAATCTGTGAATCCCGCAAACAAAACTCCCTGAAGAATCAAGAATGCAACTTTCATTCTGCTTAAAGCGAACCTCAAAACCCTCATCAGTCAGTTGAGAAACCGAAAGCAAATTATAGCAAAGCTTGCTGACAAGGGCCACATCCTTAAGAACAACATGATCACTAACCTGAATAGAGCCTCGAGCGAGCACACGACCTGACGAAGCATCCCCAAAGGTGATTTTCTCACCCTGGGGCTCACGGACTAAGGAGGAGAACCACTGAGAGTTTCTGGTCATGTGGCAACAACACTCGGAATCGATGATCCACATGTCCCCCTTCCCAGCCCGACGCACCTGAGTCAACGAGTGAAGAAACGTGGCTCAGTATTGGGAAATACCAGTGCATCTTTTGGCACCCAAAACTGAGTCACACGACCGAACCAAACAGACTCTACTCGGGCTAGGCCATCCCTTCTAGAAGGGAAACGTCTTGGCGCTGGATTAGGAGTAACCGGCCGTTGAGCTGAGGCGGGTGCATCCTGTCCGCGCTTCCTACTCTTCTTGCCATTCCTCCACCATGGAGTTGGCACCTCACGTCGCGGACGCTCACCTCTGTAACCCACAGAAGGTACATCCTGAGGACGACGCTGCTCACGCCCCAGACCGACAACAGGATGAACAACAGAAGACTGTGCTCCAAGTCCTGGCCGTCTAACCACCGGTCTACCCTGAGGAGGAACGAACCTAGGTGCAGGTTTCTTAGGAGGTCCTTGAATTCTAGCCTGTTTTCTACTCTCCTCACGTGCTTCCTTAGCACGACGGAAACAGTTCTGCTCTGTGTGTCCCATCCTATCGCAGAAGGTGCAAACTACTCCTCTGCCATTTCCAGGGGCAGTAGTGGTAAGAGGAACACTCTTCGTAGGTGGACTCTGTGGAGCTTTGTTCTGAGACTGAACAGACTGTGTGGTAGGACTTTCCCTAACGATCCCTGCGGACCTGAAAACAGTAGTCTCAGGAACCCTGTCCCTAAGAACAACTGTCTGCCCGTTCTCATCCCTTCCAAGCACTCTAGGTGGGTGCCTCTTGATGTGCTCTCGCCAATTGTAACCTAGACCTCTACCCGTTGATATCTTGCTTTTGTTAAGTATCAAGTTCAGCTTCCGTTTGCCCCCAACAAACTTCTCAAGAGTGCTCATGGGGTACTCGCACTCCTGATGGAGTTGGGGACAAAACCCGCAAGAAGAGGAAGAGTCCAAAGAGTCCTGGCTATCAGTTGTACCCTTTCCTAAAGCTTTGCGACACTTCTCACCTAGGGTCGTAACTTCCCTCTTGAGAGCCTGACAGGAAAGACACTCAGCATTTTGGGCTTGGGTCATCCTACCCTCAAATCTATCACTCAAATCCTGGTAGATCCTATCCATCTCCCCATCAAGCTCAAGACATCGATCACACACAGAGGTATTAATAATAGTATCATTAAGTTCAGAAATTTTAGCTTGCAAGTTCGAATTCTCAAGCTTCAGCAGTGTGCAATCAAGACATGTAGAATCAAGTGAGTGGAAGTTACAACTCTCATTTGAGTTGACTAGGTCCTTAGGTGGAGCATGATCGCTCTGACCAAGAATCGGTCGTTGGGTCCTTAGATGAGTGTGCAGAGGGATCAGGACAAAGCATGCTCGGGTTCATTAAGCAGACATACTCTAGATCAGAAGTGACAAGGAACAAATTCTTTCTAGTGTCATCTAGTTCTGCTACAAGCTTAACATTGACTTCCCTAAGTTGTTCAATTAATTCAAGCACCTTATCATGAGTTGTACTTAATTCATTGAAATAAGTCATGACCCTATCAAACTCTATCCACCCATCAGAGTCAACAGGCTCGGGAACAATCCTACATTTTTCATTCTCTAGTTGGATAGTGACTTTTTAAAATGCATTTTCAATTCATCCAATTCTAGAGTGAGCTTCCCATAATCAGAGCAAGCAGCAGGTTTAACATTTTTTAGTTGAACTTCAAGGGTATTTTTCTTGGCCAAGACCCTAGTGTACTTGTCATGAATTTTAACTAAAGCTTCCATGAGTTCAGAATAGGAGGGAGCTTGTTCATCAGTTACCTCATCGTCGTCGGTGTGGTAGATGTCTGAGTTGCCGCCGCCGCTATCGCCGTGTGCCATGAAGCACATGCCGGTGTAGTCGACGTCGTCGTTCTCCGCCGGCTCATCCTCACCATCAACCGAGTGTCCATCCTCCTTGTCGGAGATGACGGCTTCTTCCAGAGCGGCCAGCACCTTCTCGACCATGCGGCGTCCCTTCATCAGCTGCTTAGGTGGCTTCTTCTTGTCACCTCCACCACCGGCCTTGATGTTGCGGTTCTTGTTGATGTAGGCGTTCCGTGCCGGCGCGACGTAGTCGTTCCGCTCCTCTCCTCTCCTCCAGACTTTGGACAATCACGCTTCATGTGGTTGAGACCGCCACAACCGAAGCACCTCATGATGCCTCTCCTCCAATCGCCCTCACTTTGTAAGCAAATGAGAACTTCACGGCCAACAAGGCAAAAGTGCTCCTCAGAATCTTGTCCATCGATCATTGGACAGCTCACAGAGGGCGAGAGAAGGAGAAAGAAACCGCAACATCGGAAGAACCACGACCGGAGGGGTCACTATCAAGGCGATGGATGAGGCTGGGCTCTTTCGGGAGATGCTCAAGTTAAATGCGTCTTGAGACTAGCATAGAGCGCTTCCAAGGTCAGCGTCGAGAGATCGGCTGCCTGTCGGATTGCAGTCACCTTCACGTCCCAAACCTTAAGATCCAAAGCAGAGAGAAAATGCCTGGCAATCTCCTAATCGGTATATTTGACTTCAACCGAACGGAGATCAGCAAGAATCTTGGTGAAGCGGGAGAAACATGAGTCAAGCGTTTCACCCGGCTTCTGAGTAAATCGATTGTACTCTCTTTTGTGTTGGTCTTGTCTCACCACCTTAACCTGAGTCGTCCCCTCATGGTAAGCTTGGAGGGTCGTCCAGATTTTGTGGGCTGTGGTAATGTCCGACACCCGCTCGTACTCCCCTCGGCTAAGGCCTTGAATCAGAAAATTTCGAGCTTTTGCATTAAGCTCCACATCAGCTTGATTCGTGGCCGTCACCTCCTTGGGAAACTCATATGGGTCCTTGATCTTAATCCAAACATTGTAGCCCTGAGCCATCACATATGTCTCCATCCTAGCCTTCCAATAGGAAAAATCGGCTCCGAAGAACACGGGGGTTTGGTGGAATACTTGTCCGCCATAGCTCAAATAGCAATATGGACCGGCTTCAAAAATCAGTCAAGATTTGCAAAGAAGAACCAAACCAAAAGCTCTGATACCAGTTGAAGACCCGAGCTAGGCGGCTAGAGGGAGGGGGGGGGGGTGAATAGACGCCACAACATTTTTCGATGTTTCCACCAAAAACCTGAACAGCTTGACAACTATGTGTACCCTTCACTTGGGTGCATGAGAGCCATGAAATATTTGGGATTTTGAAAACACAATCCTGGTTGTCAAGTGTTCAAAAGAGAGGAATCAATTCAAATCTTGCTTTAGGAAAGGAGATCAAGCCAAATGACCAAAGTGGCTTTCAGAAAAGCAAAAGCAGATTCTTTCAGAACTTGTCCTCTAATGGAGCAGGAGGTTGGTGGCTTTCTGGTGCTCTAAAAATCGTGAGAATTTTCTCCCTATGTTAAATGTGTCGTGAAGCACTCCACCAAAAATCTCCTCAAAAATCCTTACAGAAAAATCATGAAAAATCAAACAACACAAGCTGCTTTCTGGAAAGTAAAAGCAGATTCTTCAGAGTTTGTTTCTAATTGAAGCAGATAGATGATGGCTTTCTGTTGTTCCAAAAATTGTGGGAATTTTTCTCCCTATGCAACCAAGAGTCGTGAAGCACTCCACGAAAAATCATCTCAAGAATCCATCCACAGAAAAGATGAAAAATTAAACACCAAGAGCAGTCAAGAACTTCGAGCAGAAAGTTTGGGGCTCGGTTTTCACTTCATAGCTCCCAAATTGAGAAACCAGTGGACTTCAAATTTTTACCACAGATGGGTATATGAGTCACGCATCTTTTCCAACTAGAATCATCCCAAAATGATTTTTCTAAAAATCGTTTACTGACTGTTGCGCGGATGAAAGTTTCTGAACAGATTTGCAAAAGTCAAGAACTTGATCTCTTGCCTCTCATATGGTTGCAAAGAGTGTGGAAAATCATATTAGCAACTTCAAGGCATCATAGATCATGATGAACCAGGAAGAAATCACCAAGACTCATCTCCAAATAAGAGCTCCAAAAAAGAAAATCAAAAGAAAGAAAAACTTAAAGCAAATCAACACAAGATGATCATGAAGATGAGAGATTTCATTGCATAGGAGTTGGGGGATTACAAACCATACTCCATGTGGTCACAAGCACTCTAAGTGCCACCCTTACACACCCAACTCACCCTCTCTATTTCTGAAATTTCAGCTCTAAGGGGACGAGGAGGAGGTGCTCCCCTCCACCTCTATTTATAGCCCATGGGTGAGATGCCCTAACACCTAGAGCCCATCTACACCCTTCATTTAAGGATGAGTGGTGTACAACACACACACTACAAGTCACATTCCCGAGGGAGAATATTCTCCACATATTTCTCCGGGAAATATCTTCATGACATCTTGATGCTTGACCCATATCTGGGCCCACCGGTCAGAACCAGCTTCGCCACAAGGTTACCGACGCTGCAGCCTCCAGTTGCCTCGGATTCCTTGCCATGGCTAAGCTTCTCGAGTGCACCACCACATGTGACCGCCAGGTCATCGAACCCGTCATTGACGCTTCGGGACCTTTTGACCTCGGCTATCGCTGAATCGTCAGCCACGTACCCACCGATACCTGCATCACTGAGGTGAACACACACGAAACCAACACACCTTACCTTACCTGCAAGGTTAGTCCATCACAAAATTACCAACACAATAATCCCTTCATGACATCACAATTAGGAAGCCACACCACGTGTCAGCTTAAATTCCACCGGACCACATCCGATCAAAACTATTACCTAGCCCAAGCTCAGCACAATTGTCCGATTCCAATTCCACGGCAATTTCCACAAATGCACCATTTAACATTCTTCAAAACACTTCAAATTCCATCTTGTCACATATATTCATCATCAAACAGGGATACCCTCCACATGGGTCTCAACAAAGGGGCGCCCTTCAATTCTGGAGATGACGCGTTGCCATGAACGCCTAGGGGAAAAGGGAGCGATGGCCGAACCACGCCATGGAGAGTAGAGACCGCGCCGCCTCATGTTGGTGAAGATCGGGGCGGTGCCGTGTCGCGGCGGAGGAAGACGACGCCCACACCGATCGTGGATGGGGGGAGGGGGCGGATCCACCTAGCGAAGGTGGAGAATAGCGGCGAGGGGGTGGGTCTAGTAGAGATTTCCTGAGCGCGCAGACGGACGAAGAAACGGGGTGCGGGCCAGGTGAGGAGATGGTGGAAGGGAGGATGAGAGGGAGGGAGGCGGTGGAGGAGAGAAGGAAGGAGGGAGGGTGCAAAAGCTAGGACCACGCGCGGCGGGCGAAGAGGGAGGCAGCGGCGAGTCTTGGTGGGGGAGCGCATGGGGTGCGGGCTGGGCGACGAGATGGTGGCGGTGGAGGACACAAAGATGGAGGGAGGGCGTGCGTGAGCAGGGAGCACGCGTAGCGCGTGGAGAGGGCGCGACCAGCTAGGGTTTCACTTGTGGGGGCAGCTGGAGCTGTTGGATCTAGGCGGTGGAGACATCAGACGACCGGGAAGCTATTTGACGGACAAACAGAAGAAGAAACTCTATTCTCTTTAATAGCATGTATAGATGTAGTAGCATGACAATGTGTAGAGACAACTACAGTCTCAACCATTGTATGCGCTTTTTGTGATGACATGTGATTTTCAAAATATTCACAGATAAAGTTTTAAAGTTTGACTTAAAACATGCCTAAAAACATCATGATTGAGAACAGGAGGGAGTGCCATAAATACTTTCTAATTTTTTTTTTGTAACTCTTAACGAATAAAAAACACCTATTATTAATCTCGAGTCTTGGCCCATGCTATAATCTTAGTCCCCATGTTTTCATATCGCGGTTGACAAGCCTTTGGTTCAAAGGACAACCAGTGTACCACCATCGTTGAGCCCTAGTATAATCGTTGTTGTTTACGGTCGTTGGAACCAACAACAGGACCTTGGAATCGCGTGTTACCTTGATAAGGTTCTAGTAGCCCCTATATCCAAATTCTTGCATTAATTTAGGCTTAGGAGGTCTACAATGCCTAGGATTTGTCAATGGTACATTATTGTCGCTCACACCATTGTTGATTGGCAACAATTTGGTGGTCACCATTAGTCCCAGAGCAAACATGATTCTGAGAGCTTTCAGTAGAGCCCAACCACGTGTAGAATGACGAAGTATAGCGCTCGCAAGAGCTCACCAAAGTTGGACTCTACCATGAGTTCTAGTTATTGGGGTGAAGCGTGAGTGCCTGTAGCCAACAAATCTTAGATCAAAGGGATCATATTAGATCGATTAAGGTTAGATTGGTTCAGTGGGTCGGGTTTGTAGTCAACCATGTAAGAGATGGCACCAGGTGCACCACGGACGTGAGAGAGCCTGTGTTAGCCATGAAGCAAACCAGCGGGGCTCATCTGTTAGTCAGGTCCACACAAGTTAATTAAAAATCAAGATTTAATACTAAAAATTGATTTGATCTCTATAATTGATTAAAACCTGTAAAACTCATATCATTAATGTAGAAGTCCAAATCTGTCCACTAAAGTATCTAAATTCAGGGAAAATAAGATCTCATCTACTTATTTATGTTTTTATTTATTCAAAAAGGGAATTTTATTAGTATTTCTGTTTAATATATTTATCACATGTAAGGACAAAATTTTGCAGGCCACACACAAAACCACTAACTAAAAAACTAAACTAAAACCCTAGCTCAACTCGCGGTCCTTTCCATGAACACAACAATGCAAAATCATAAATTAATGGTCAAGCAAAAGTTATATGCACGCACGTGTCATCAGCTTTTACAAGGCTTGATGAACAAAACAACTGGATGACTTTTCTAAGTCTTGACACACATGTCAGCAAAATTCACAGCATAAAATGTTTTCTTTCATAGCGGCAAACAGCATTAGCAAAACATGGTCAAATAGCACTAAACGATACCCAAGCCCTCTTCATTAGCACAAGCGCATGACAAACTGACCAAAAGACACTACTGCGGATCGTCCTAGGGCAAGAGGCTCGTAAGGCCTGTGCAAGCGGTTGCGGATCGTCCTAGGGCAAGCTGCTCGTAAGGCCTATGTAAGCGGTTTCATAACCGCTTGCAGACAACCGCGACGGATGCCCGAGGGGCATCACAAGCGGCTCGCGGCTCTCTGGGAGCCGCTTGTGATGCTCCTCTGCAAGCGGTTCGCAGGGCTCTGCGCGGGTGGGCCTATAGGCCACGTGGGAGCTCTCTGCAAGCGGTTGGAGGCACCAACCGCTTGCAGAGAGGCATCTCCGCAGCGGTTGAATAACCGCTTGCGGAGACGTGCACTTTCCTAGCTGGTTAATTTGGGGGAGGCGCAAATAGATATTTAAATATATATATATTTCGGTAGGTTTTTTTAATTTGTCGTTTAATTTTAAATACATATACGATGAGCATATAATTAGTGATCACACAAGCTTAAATATATTAGATAATATATATAATAATGTACACCATATATACACCGGCCTAGACACACATGCATGAAGTAATAATGAGCCAAATTTACAAAGTTTCTAATTAATATACATGGGGCAAAATGGACCAAAGAGTTCATTGTTTCCTTGCAGTACTCTTCTTGCCGCTCTTTGACGACGTAGAAATCGTTCCTAGTTCGTTCGTGTTGCAATACGGTTCTCGAAAGTGGAACTCACCCTTGGAGTTAATGACCTCATCGAAAATGAAGCCGAGTAGTTGTTCTTGTAATGCGAGCACCCGATGATGTGGTAACACTTCAGTATGTTTATCCATGTCGGGCTGCCAATTCAATTAAAGTGGAAAATAAATAAATACGCTCACCCATGTAAATTAATGGAGTACATAAGAACGTTATTAAGTTGTAGCTAGATGCATGGTTGCGTGCATATATATACGAACCTCTTTAGGAGGTTGAGGCTCAAGCTCGCCGTGGCACATCATTTGGATATAGTGGAACACATAGTAGCCACATACGTTGTTTCCCGCAGTTTGTTGTTTTACCTATGGTCGATGCAGGGCAATTACAGATCAGTAAGGGAAAGAAATATTAATTGACTAGGGGCAATTTTGTCGTTTTAGCGTACCCAGTCGCTTATCTTGACATCAAATTTCTTTTTAAAATGTCCTTTCTAAATCTCTTGAAAGCTTAGGAATGCCTTGCTAAAGAGGTCAATTATCCACTGGTATTCTTTTTACGGTTTTCTCCTTGAGTCTTGGATGATGATCTTGCTTTGGTCAAGCTTTATGACTATAAGGATCCAGTGGAACCTATTCGTATATTGCAACAGTTATGAAATGTAATTAAGTTCATATATAGTCTACCATCATGTGCCTTAAGCAATATAAGAACGAGATGTTGGTGAGGACATCATCACGTACTTAAAGTTGAATGACAGAAGTATGTATGGCTTGTAGTGCTGTTGTACTAGTGCATGTACAATATAGTCGTGGATTTTCTTTGGTTTTTCAGGGTATTGCCAGACAGCCTCGTTGACCAACCAAAGGTCAAGGAAGCTAATCGAGTACGGCTTGTGCTTTCTAAATCTTTGTATCTCTATTCTACAGAAAATGGGTTAACTGAGTTAATTAATTAGGGTTCCAATTAATTAGGTGTTCTCGGCAAGCGGCTGGTATAGATATATATAAACTCGGATGGTCGACACTCACAGGCACCAGCAGGTCATGAAGGACACGTTGACGGCGTCTCCTTGGTACACATGGTACCAGTCTTCAAAATCAAGATTTATCATTTGATCATTCCCTCGAAACAAATGTTCTTCTTGAAATGAGATGCTTAGTAAAGTATATCCCCTGGCGGACGTGTGCTCTTACCATTCATGCGCACGTCGCATCTTGACCGGTAGTTTCTGTATCTCCTTAGGGTCTACCAACGGTTGGCCCAGCTTAAATGGCCACCTGACTTGTGCTGTTGGAAGATCATCATTTAATCCAGGGGCGGCTTCTATGTTGTCGAGGCCAGCTTCTCTCATGGAGTCATACTCCATCTGTAGACGTTTTGCCTCCTCCTGTTCTTCCTTGCTCATGTACGTGCCCGGAGGTTGTTTACTCTTGAAGACGTGCTTTCTGATAGTCCTTTGGTAGTCGGTACAGAGAGGCGGTCAGTACTGAACAGTTGTCGCGAATTTTTCCACGATCTTTGGATCAATTCGTTCCTTCGGTGGTGGATTTGTTCTATCTTTAAGTGACTGGATCCATGTGTCCACATCTGCCTTGGACTTTTTCTTTAGCTCCTTAGGAGTCATCTCATATGGTGTTTTTTCGGGTTCTTTCATACTCTGTCTGAATGGGAAACCGGCCGCCCTACTGCTTATAGTCGGTTTAGCTGCAGGAATGCTCATTTTGCTAGCAACCTTCTTACTGGGGGGAGATGCCGGCGCCGTGGTTCCCCTAGGAGGCTGCTTCTTCCTTTTGCTTTGAGAGGTTGCCGACGGTGTTGGGCTTCTGTGCACAGCGCTAGCGGGTGGTGGAGTGCTATGTCTCACAGGCGAGGCGTTGCGTGGTGGCGTGGCCTGTCTTGGTGAAGGAGGTGAGCTCCGTCTCAGTGGAGTGAGCTGTCTTGGTGGAGGAGTTGAGTTCTGTCTCGTAGAGATGTCACCTCCACACCATCAGGAAACACGATATACTTCTTCCACCAGAGGATGATGTTATGGAGGGCCTCTCCAAGCTTGGTCACATCGTCTCCTCCGGCAATATCGAGCTCTATATCATCAAATCTGGCCACCACCTCGTCCACCGTGACCTTAGAGTATCTCGCGGGTATCGAGTTACAGTGGAATGTCTGGCCCGACTCCACTGGGAAGGCCATGCCGCAAACCACCTTGAGAGTGAGGTTGTGCAGTTGGACGCGTAGCTCACATTGGCGGGACACGGTGATGTCGTCCATGGGATAACGGGCCTATGATTCGTCGGTCGACATGTTGTTTGATGCGTAACTGCTTCGCCGACCGGAGGCCGGAGGACTAACCACGTTGTCCGGAGGTATGACGACAAGCGCACCTGGTCCTTGAAGACTAGCGATTGCAGCAAGCACTTCCCTCTTTAACATTTCTACCATGTTTTCCTTGTGCTCCCGTTCGATTTTGCTGACTCTATTGTGTTCTCTTACTTTCCCTCTTTCCTGGCTCCGGTATGTGGCTTGATCAGTTGAGAAGCCAGCCAGCCACGGCACTTGCTTGCCAATACCTCGTGTCCTTCCTGGATGCTCTGCGTTTCCGAGTGCGTAGGTAAGCTCGTCATTCTCCCTGTCTACCACCAAGGATCCTGCACGTTTCTTCTCGATGGCTTCCACAATCTTTTCTTTCATGGGTTGACTTGTGGTGCCATCTCCAGCTTGCCGTCATCCTTCAGCCATCCCCATGGCCCAAGGTCCAATTGCGTGGGTGGAGCTCCCAGTCTTCTTTTTCTGGTATTATACCCTTTTTCCTAAGCTCCTCTTTCTGCTTCTCCCATTTTAGCATAGTCTTGATGTAACCACCGGACCCAAGATGGTGGTGGTATTTTTTCTTCTGTGTGTTGGCCTTGTTCTGCTCACTCGTGGCCTTGCCTTCAGCCGACAACTTGTACTCCTCGAATGCTTGCCAATGATCCGTTAGCTTCGGATACTTATTAAATTCTGGGGTTGTTCCGGTCTCCACGTACTTTTTAGTGAGCTCGCTCTTCCACGACTGAAATCATAATGCCATCTTGCTCAGAGTAAATTTCTTGCACTTGTTTTCGTAAGCCGTTGGAATTGTGAAGTTTTTCTTTATATCCTTCCGGAGCAGGTCTTTTGTAGCCATAGGAACCTTGGGCCATGTCTTGATGCTAATAGGGACGTGACCCCTCACAAGGACTCCGCAGGCATTGTTGAAGGGGGCAAGTGTCGACAGAGGTGCTTCGGGCTTCCCAGTGGTTGAAACTTGAGTAATCACGTACTTTGTCGACGGCGGCTTTTTGTTAGGCCCTCGTGTTTGCTTGGATTGGCTGTTGGACGTTTCCGGCTTGAAAAAAGAACAGGAACACGTGTCAGAGGTTTATTGCTATGAAGTAACATGATGCGGAATGGTCATTTTAGTGTCCAGGCTATATATACCTCACAGCCGTCGACATTAGTTTCATCGGCTTCAGCCTGGATGGCCTGATCACCGGCTTCAGCCTGGCCGGTTGGATCACCGGCTTGAGCATGGACGGCGTGATCACCGGCTTGAGCCTAGGCGGCCTGATCACCGGCTTGAGCCGGGGTGGCCTAATCACTATTGGACCCACCGGGTTGGCCTCAACGTAGCTTATGAGGGTGCCCATTGCGATTTCGTTTAGTAGAAAATCATGTCCCGCATCGAAATCAAGGAGGTCACGTTCGGAGTGCGCCATCTATCACTGTGCATGCACGCGAAATAATAGAACATTTAATGCATTCATCCACATTTGAATACAACATTTGAATACAACATATACGTCTCTTTATATTAATACAAAATTTTGAGTACATTTCTCTCTATATACAACATTTGAATATAACATTTGGTGCTATTAAAAATAACAATCTTGCTGGCAGTAACAAAATTACTATACATAAGACTATACATCACTATCTGGTAACCTAAGACTATACATAAACAAAGAAACATATGTATGAATGATTGCTCTCAGATTGCAAATTATGGATTGCTAACAAAATTAGCCTTGCAACAAATAATTTGAGCAATTTTTGATTCACTGTTTATTAAAGCTGAAAATTATACAATCATCATCAAGCAATTTGCTCAATTGAGGTGCATTAGCCCCTTTGCTCAATTGAGCAAGGTCCCCAAATCCACCTCAATTGGCATTAAATCCAGCAGCACCCACATCCCTAATCCCCAAATCCGGCAACATCTCCACATAGAGCAGCATAGAGAAATTGATTCAAGTTCAGTTTACAAACCAGCACAAGCTTAAGTTTAGTTTGTAAGCCAGCACAAGATCAATGTTATAAAGGACTATTGCTCTCAGATTGCAATTAAAGGGTTGCTCTCAGGTTTATACTCAATTAATCCTACCACATGTGCATGGTCAAACTGAAGGAAAATCACATAAAAGACAATGAGCAGTATCAAATTTGGTCTAACAAGTTCCTAAATCAGATTATGCACATTTCACTTGTACCAATCATCATAGAGCAAGAACAAAGTAGCCCATAGTGTGTACTTCACCAACATGTAAACTTATTCAAGGCAGCTATTGAACAAGTAAATAGCTCAATTATATTGTCTCACTAAAAGCTAACTTATTTGAGAACTTGGATTAATGAAACAATCTTCTAAAATTAGGCAACACTTCAACAGCAACATAGCTCAAGTTCAATTTGTAAGCCCGCACAAGATCAATGTTTTAAAGGACTATTGCTCTCAGCTTGCAATTACAGGGTTGCTAAAGTTAATTAGCCATCCAACTGTTAATTGCCTTTAAACCTCATATTGTATAATCTGAAATTAGGACTTAAAACTCTAGTTCAGCACTACTCATTGAGCAAATAAAGGATTCTAAGTTCAAGCAGTATAAGACCATGCACATACGATTAAGGAGTTAACAAGCCACATCTAGAAATCATCATAGAGAAAGAGCAGTACCAAACTTGGGCAATGAGCAGTACCAAACAAGTTGTAGCAATCATCATAGAGCAAGAGCAGTACCAAACTTGGCCAATGAGCAGTACCAAACAAGTTGTAGCAATCATCATAGAGCAAGAACAGTGTGCACTTTACCCACATTTCATCACTTTCTTTGGCCAAAACTTGGGAATGGAAATCGGGGGAACCCCTATTGCAAAAAAAAAAAAATCACAGTCGCATCGGCCAGCATGACAGAGGGGAGGGGAAGGAGAAGAGAGCAATGGGAGCATCACAGAGGGGAGTGAGGGGAAGGAGAGGGGAGCAATAGGAGCCCCACAGATGGGAGTGAGGGGAAGGAGAGGGGAGCAATGGGAGCATGACAGAGGGGAGCAATAGGAGCATCTCCACCGCGCGCGCATTAAGTCGAACACTACAAGTGCATCACAGAGCAATGGGGGCAGGGGAAGGAGGCGAGCTCGATACCTCGGCCCTTCATCATCAAAGTGGAGGGGAGGAGGTCCACGGCGAATAGGAGCGAGGGGGCTCACCGGCGAAGGGGCTCGCTAGTAGGGTGGCGGAGGCCGGTCGCCTGCGCGCAGTGGTCAGTGTCGCGCGTCCTGCACAGGTGCTCAACGACGGCGAGGTGTGGCCGCGCGGTACTAGACGGCGGCGAGGGGGCTCAACGGTGGTGGCGGAGGGGCGCGGCGAGATCGTGACGAAACGGTTGAGGGAGACAGGGGTAAAGGACTTAGAGAAATTTCGGCCGCGAACCCTTTACCTTATATAGGAAAGGCCTCTACAAGCGGTTGGTAGCACAAACCGCTTGTAGAGACCACTTCTACAAGCGGTTCGTTCTACCAACCGCTTGTACTTCTACAAGAAGTTGGTAGCACGAACTACTTGTAGAAGTGGTGTCGTCACACGTGCTGTGGCGGGGCTTGGGACACGTACCACTCTATCAATGACGTTTAAGAAGGTATTGCATCCTTCTTATGTTGAAATGAAACTTCCTTCCACTTGGCTAGCGTGTGGCGTTTAAGTGCGGGCTCCCTGTGCTGGTCGCGGGTTCGAGCCCCGCTTGCGCTCCGTTGGCTTTTATTTTTTTTAGAAATATGTACTGAGCCTATTATTTTGTTCCAAAAATACGAAAAAAATCTTTTTTTACATTACTTTCATTTCTAAATATGTACTTGACCCATTATTCTTTTCAAAATACTAAAAAAATCTTTTTTGGCATTAGTTTCATTTCTAAATATGTACTTAGCCCATTATTTTTTCCAAAAAAAAAATCTTTTTTTACATTACTTTCATTTCTAAATATGTACTTAGGCCATTATTCTTTTGAAAAATACTAAAAAAATCTTTTTTGGCATTACTTTCATTTCTAAATATGTACTTAGTCCATAATTGTTTTTTTTCAAAAATGCTAAAAAATCTTTTTTGGCATTACTTTCATTTCTAAATATGTACTTAGCCCATTATTTTTTCCAAAAATGCTAAAAAATCTTTCTTGGCATTACTTTCATTTCGAATTATGTACTTAGCCCATTATTTTTTCCCAAAAATACAAAAAAATATTTTTTGGCATTATTTTCATTTCTAAATATGTACTTAGCCCATTATTCTTACTACCTTGGTTCCATCTTATAAATTCTAAAAAATGCTATTACATGATAGCATAATTCGTACAACCACATAATATAGTTAGTACGACAACATAATAAAGGTCATCCTAATTATTTACATTTTTGTCTTTACAATTCTTTCTTCGTCGTGATCGCGGCGTATGTGCGGAGCATCCATGCCTGTGTCATCCAGGATGCTTATGTCAACATCTGCTGCAAATGGAGGGATCTCATCGAACTGATCGTACTCTTCCTCGTCAGTAACGTCCTCTACTCCGACAATCCTTCGTTTGCCTTGGAGAACCATGTGTCGCTTTGGCGGTTCCTTCTGCTTGTCTTTGATTTGATTCTTCTTTAGTCTGCTTGACATGTCCAATACGTAGAAGACCTCTCATCTGGTTCGCGACAACAAATGGTTCTCTCAAGTAGCCAACTTCTTGGAGGTCAACGGCAGTCATGCCGTATTTGTCGACATTCACGCCGTCTGCATTTAGTTTTACCCATTGGCACTTAAACAATGGGACCTTCAAAGGCCCATAGTCGAGCTCCCATATCTCTTCTATGAATCCATAATATGTGTCCACCCTGCCTCTGTTGTCGGCGGCTTCTATACGGACACCGCTGTTCTGGTTTGTGCTATTGTTATCTTGTGATCTCGTGTAGAATGTGTAACCATTTATCTCGTACCCCTTCCATCTCACAATTTCAGCGGACGGTTCCCGAGCTAGGAGTTGCAACTGTTCATTGTTGAACTTGCTCTTGAGAATATGGTTTTGTAACCATGCACCGAAAGAATCCATGTGCCTCAGTGTTATCCGCGTATCAGTCTTCTCTGGGAACTGGCGACGTAGAGCATTCTTGTGTTGGAGGACATATGGGGCGGCCACTGCCGATTACTTCAACATAGTAAAATGTGCTTACTGAAATGTCTGAAGATCATTGCATCCAACTACTTTTCTTCCAAGTGTCCCTTTACCCCGTAGCCTGCCCTCATGGCGTGATATAGGGACGCCTATGGGGTCTAGATCATCAATGTAGTCCACACAGACTTGTCTACCTCCTCTGTCACATAACCCTCGGCAATGCATGCTTCCGGGCGGGAACGGTTACATACATACTTCTTTAGTACGCTCATGTACCTCTCGAAAGGGAACATGCTGTGGAGATAAGCGGCCCAAGAATACCTATCTCTTTGCTTAGATGAAAAGTGAGATGAACCATGATATCAAAAAAGACAGGAGGAAAGATCGTCTCGAGGCTAACCACACTTTGTACCACGTCAGCCTACAGCTCACCCAGTTTCTTTGGATCGATGACCTTCTGGAAAACGGCATTGAAAAACGAACACAGCTTTGTGATTGTCCCCTGTACCCACTGGGGCAGTACACCTCTCAAAACCACGGGGGCAACTGTGTCATCAACACAAGACAGTCATGGGATTTTAGGTGTACAATTTTGTTCTTTTTCATATTTACGAATCTCTTTAAGTTCGACGAGTATCCGGAAGGGATTTTCACACTGCTAAGACACTCTATCACGCTTTTTTCTCTTCTTTGCTTAGAGTGTAACTCGCTGGCCACAGGTACAGTTGTTTCGTACCTCTTTTTTCAGTGTGTTGGTCCTTCCTGATACCCAGGACTTCAAGGTCGTTCCAAGCACTCACTGTATCTTTCGATTTCCCATATATATCTATATAGCCTAGTAAGTTCACACAGACGTTCTTGATCATGTGCATGAAGTCCATTGAGTGGCGAACAACCAAATCTTCCCAGTAAGGCAAGTCCCAAATATTAACTTTTTCTTTCATATGGGTGCATGGCCATCCTCATCATTCGGCACAGATTTGCTTCCCGGACCCTTTCCAAATACTACCTTCAGATCCTTCACCATAGCAAACACCTGCTTGCCACTGTGATGCCTCGGCTGGGCACGATGTTCTTCCTCCCCATTAAATTCCCTGCGTTTCTTCCGCAACGCGTGGCTCCGAACAAAAACCTGCGATGCCCCGTGTACACCATCTTCCGAGAGCCTTTCATGTACGTGCCATCGGTTTGCTCCAAGCACTGCACGCAAACTTTGAAGCCTTTGTCAGTTAGGCCAGACAGGTTACCAAGCGCTGACCAGTCGTTGATTGTTACAAATAACATTGCCCGCAGGTTGAAATACTCCCTTTTGTATTCATCCCAGACCTTTACACCGTTCCATAACGTCTGAAGATCTTCAACCAAAGGTTTCTGGTAGACATCGATATCATTTCCGGGTTGCTTGAGGCCTTGGATCAACAACGGCATCATTATGTACTTTCTCTTCATGCACAACCATGAAGGAATATTATACACACATAGTGTCACTGGCCAGGTGCTATGGCTGCTTCTCATGTCTCCGAATGGATTCATCCTATCGGTACTCAAATCGAACCTTATGTTTCTGACCTTGTCTGCGAAATCCTTGTACTTCCGATCGACCATCCTCCACTGCGAGCCATCTGTCGGATGCCTAAGCATTCTGTCAACCTTACGCTATTCTTTGTGCCAACGCATCATCTTCGCATACGCTTTGTTTGCAAACATACGCTCCAGCCTTGGAATCAGAGGAAAATACCATAACATTTTTACCGATGCTCTCTTCTTCACACTCACCCCATCTACTTCACCTGGATCGTCACGCTTCGTCTTATACCGGGGTTCCTTGCACACTGGACAGGCATCCAAGTCGGCATATTCACCGCGATATAGGACACAGTCGTTACGACATGCATGTATCTTCCGTACTTTTGTCGACTGGTGACTAACTGGGGGGTCACCGCCGGCAATGATTATATATGGGGCGATGCACAAGATCCAAACTCGATGGTAGCACAAGACAAGGATTTATACAGGTTCAGGCCCTCATGGCAGAGGTAATACCCTACGTCCTGTGCTCTGGGATTATATGGGGTATATGTGTACAAGATGATGATCAACCTGTAGATGTGTGATTCTCTCGAACCAGGGAGCTCCCTGCCCGCCTTATATAGTGGGGGCAGGGTTACAAGATAGAGTTCTGGTCGGTTACGAGGTAGGATTCCTATCTCTATCCTCTAGTAGTTATCCAGGATTACAAGTATATCTTCCCTATTAATTAGGGATAGGCTTCTATCTTCAAGCCTTTTCTTGCCGAGCAAGTCTTCTAGAGTCCGAGTGGTACCCGACTTGATCCATCCCTTGTCGAGTGGTCTTTTAGGCCCGCCGTGTGGATACCCGGGGTCCATGTTGTCCATAGTAGCCCCCGAGTGCTTCATAGTCGAGTTGCTGCTCATCTGTGTCGCACCTTGGATCAGTCATGCTTCATGCCGAGTGCTTGTAGATTGTTGCTGCTCCTTCCCGACTGGCTTCTGCCTGTTATCTGCGAGGAGACTGTGAAGGACTCATAGAGAGTTGTTAGTGATACCCAGCCCGGGATTGCCGGAGTTCTGGCGGTCGGCTCATTGTAAAGCGCATCACTTTGACTTTGATGAAGTGGTACCTGTACTTGTCTTGCGATGTACAGCTGGCGACCCAACATGGGGCGTACCACTGGTTTTGGCTGAAGAGCCGAGTGATACCTGTACTTGTCTTGCGATGTATAGCTGGCGACCCAACATGGGGCGTACCACTGGTTTTGGCTGAAGAGCCGAGTGATACCTATACTCGTCTTGCGATGTACAGCTGGTGACCCAACATGGGGCGCATTAACGGTTTTGGTCAAGAGTCGAGTGGTACTGCATCTAACCGAGTAGGATACTGGTGGAGGCCCGGAGGGCATACCGTATTTTTAACCATCCGCACCTATACTCGTGAGAGTAAATCTTGGCCCAACATGGAGCATACCATCCGGATAGGGTTTGGCTCAATGATACCAGATCCGACTAGTGCGGTCACACAGCTAGTGTCCCAACATGGGGCATACCATTGTTGTTAGCAGCGGTACACAGTATCCCATCGTCATGAATACAGCTAGCGACCCCACCACGGGGCGTACCTTAAGGAAAGAGTTTAGCCGTATGGTATCCATACCGGGTAGCGTGTACAAGATAGGCCCCAACCGAGCGTACCATCAAACTCAATCTCGACATCACCGGTATCGATCCGACATGCAGCGACCAACTAGTGACCCAACATGGGGTATAACAAGAGATGGGTAATTTTTTGTAGCTCTGCCGGTGATGTGCCCTCAAAGGGGTGCACCGAGGCTGAATTTGGTTTAGCCCGATCCGCGCTTGTAGTCACCGGTCGTGACGCGCAATGGAAGGTCAGAGTTAGCGCAGTAGGCGCAGGATGACCCATGGCCAAAGGCGAAGCGTATAGCCGCACCAAAGTTGGTGTAGACGATAGTCGCACTGGTTGGCGTGGGCGATAGCGTGCCATAGACTTGAACGCCGAGGAGCGGGCGAGGCGCCAGAGTTATGCCGGGCGCTCGCTGAGCTATAAATTTGATGGCCGAGGCGCGGACGTAAGCGTGTAGCCGTGCCAGGCGCTCGCCGAGCCGTAGTTGTCGCTCATTGCGTAGGTCCTTCTTACTCGTGTACGGAGTCGTAGGAGGTACATGATGAGGTAAAAACCCATTAACCCTGTAGCATGTACATGTAGGATTTAGGCAGTATTTGGATGAAAAACAATCAATCAGATGGAAGGTCCGACTGCTTTATTTAAATAATTTTTATGCTTTTGCTACTTTTCCTTTTTGATATTAAATTCCTCCGAATAATCTTCCTTTTGTTAAGCACTCTGCCCGACTAGTCTAGCCCCCAGGCGTCGGGAATTGGCACATGGCTCTTTTCCCAGGCACGCGTATCGAGTGACTAGAGTTCGCCGTTTGTGGGTCAGAGCTTCACTACTCGGAATAACCACTCGGATTCATTTGCGATCATTAAGAGAAAGCAACAAAAAGTGCACGCAAGTGCACCTAATAGGTGTAGCCCCCAACTTACTGCTTAGTTGGAGACCGACTAAGTAGCAAGTCAAGAAACAACTTAGATTTATATGAAAAGATTATAGTAATGAGAACTTAGCTCTGATGTAGGCGTAGGCGTATAGCCGAGCCGTAGACTTGGGTGCTCGTGGCGTAGCGTAGGCGTGTCGCCGAGTAGCGTATCGCCGAGCCGTAGACTTGGGCGCTCGTGGCGCTGGTGTAGGCGTGTAGCCGTGTGGCATGTCGCCGAACCGTAGATTTGAAGCTACAGGCGTGCAGCCGTACCGGGCGCTCGTGGCGCACGATGGCGTACAGCCGAGCTGAAAACTTGGACGCTCGTGGCGCGGGCGTAGGCGTGTCGCCGAGCCGCAGATTTGGGTGCTCATGGCACTGGCATAAACGTGTAGCCGAGTGGCTTGTCGCTGAGCCGTAGATTTGTAGCTGCAGGCGTGTAGCCGTACAGGGCGCTCATGGCGCGCGATGGCGTACAGCCGAGCTGAAAACTTGGACGCTCGTGGTGCGGGCATAGGCGTGTCGCCGAGTGGCTTGTCGCCGAGCCGCAGACTTGGGTGCTCATGGCACTGGCGTAGGCGTGTAGCCGAGTGGCTTGTCGCCGAGCCGTAAATTTGAAGCTGCAGGCGTGTAGCCGAGTGGCTCGTCGCCAAGCCGTAGATTTGGAGCTACAGGCGTGCAGCCATACCGGGCACTCGTGGCGCGCGATGGCGTACCGCCGAGCTGAATACTTCGACGCTCATGGCGCGGACGTAGGCGTGTCGCTGAGTAGCGTGTCGCCGAGCCGTAGATTTGAAGCTGCAGGCGTGTATCCGTATCGGGCGCTCGTGGCGCTCGATGGCGTACAGCCGAGCTATAGACCTTGGAGGCGTAGGCGCGTAGTCGAGTAGAGGAAGTAGTCGTTCAGATCTCGATCAACACCGAGTGGCACACGTCGTGGTCGGCGATGAACAGCACGTGCTCACCAAGGTCTTGCCCGTGGTCAACGGAGTTGGCCGTAGTCGTAGATGATCTCCATGCGGTTGGTGTAGCTTGACGAAAGTCGTTGAAAGTCCTCGCTGGTCTATAGGTCTTGCCCGTGGTCGCATCCGAAGTCAGATTCAGGCGTTCTTAGATTCGTTGGAAAGATAACGAGATAAGCTTTCCAACGCATCTTATTTCATCCTGAAACTCGTTCTGAGTCAACGGAAATTTGCGAGACAATTTCCGTTCAGAATCTGAATGGGAACAGATCACATCTTCTCGCGCTCGCCTTATGGTTGATGAAGCCGGCGTCGCATGATGGACACCATGATCGTCGAGTCCGAGTGATTTGCTGCTGATGATGGTCACCACCCGACATTCGTACACCATCGGGACCTCACCGTATCCGAGTCGGGAATTAAGCCCCCGGCGCACTACTCGTCGGTAAGCGGCGGTGGCGTTCCCCAACACGACCGGGAGCCCGAGTGAAGCGCTGTTGAATTCTCTCCCGGATCGGATCTTGTCCGAGTCCGAAAAAGCGTTGTTGAAGTTCTTGGTTGAGTTCTCACCGTATCTGAGTCGAGAATTAAGCCCCCGGCATACCACTCGAGAGTAGGTGGCGGCGGCGTTCCTTACCCGAACGGGAGTCTAGAAGAAGCGATGTCGATGTTCTCCTCAGACTGGATCGGATCCGAATCGGGAAGAATTGTTGGTCGTCGATTATTTGGAGAAGCTCCTTGCTGATTCTTGATGTCTTTGGAGGTGTACCACGGCCTATCCGCATGCTGCATCCTCCGCTGATGGGTTTTACGAGCTTGCTGAGATTCGCGATCTTCCCACGCAGCCTGCCATCAAACGGATGTCCCGGACAAATTCGGACTCCGTTTTGGGCATTCTTAGGCTTCACGGAAAACTGACGAAATTATCTTTCCAACGCATCTAGTCTCATCCCGAAATTATTTCTGAATCAATGGGAATTAAAGAAACAAGATGACATCCAGAATCTGTCTTCGAGCCGTCGCCGTATCCGAGTCGGGAATTGAGCCGTTGGCGTACTACTCATGAGTAGATGGCCGTGGCTTTCCCCAATCCGAGTGGGAGGCGTTGTCGTAGTTCCCCCCAGATTGGATCTGATCCAAATCCGAGAAGTGGAGTTCGCCGAAGTCGTTGATGACGCAGTCGGCTCCGGGGGCGGAGACGACGGCGACACCGTTGATCGATGCCATCGAGCTTGACGAAGATGATCTTGACGCTGCCCCTACCTAGCGCGCCAACTGTCGACTGGTGAGTAACTGGGGGGTCACCGCCGGTAATGATTATATGTGAGGCGATGCACAAGATCCAAACTCGATGGTAGCACAAGACAAGGGTTTATACAGGTTCAGGCCCTCATGGCAGAGGTAATACCCTACGTCCTGTGCTCTGGGATTATATGGGGTATATGTGTACAAGATGATGATCAACCTGGGAGATGATCAAGCTGTAGATGTGTGATTCTCTCGAACCAGGGAGCTCCCTGCCCGCCTTATATAGTGGGGGCAGGGTTACAAGATAGAGTCTTGGTCGGTTACGAGGTAGGATTCCTATCTCTATCCTCTAGTAGTTATCCGGGATTACAAGTATATCTTCCCTATTAAATAGGGATAGGCTTCTATCTTCATGCCTTTTCTTGCCGAGCAAGTCTTCTAGAGTCCGAGTGGTACCCGTCCTTATCCACCCGACTTGGTCCATCCCCTGTCTGGTGGTCTT
The DNA here is from genome assembly GCA_036346415.1 of Raddia guianensis. Lineage (NCBI taxonomy): Eukaryota > Viridiplantae > Streptophyta > Magnoliopsida > Poales > Poaceae > Raddia > Raddia guianensis. Next base: position 41,880,042 of record CM070535.1, on the reverse strand, counting down.
TTAGGCCCGCCGTGTGGATACCCGGGGTCCATGTTGTCCACACTCCAGCCTTGGAATCAGAGGAAAATACCATAACACTTTTACCGGTGCTCTCTTCTTCACACGCACCCCATCTATTTCACCTGGATCGTCACGCTTCGTCTTATACCAGGGTTCCTTGCACACTGGTCAGGCATCCAAGTCGGCATATTCACCGCGATATAAGACACAGTCGTTGCGACATGCATGTATCTTCCGAACTTTCAATCCTAAGGGACATAGGACCAGTTTGGCTTGATACGTGGATTCTGATAGGGTGTTATCTTCTGGGAGCAACTTCTTTATAAGCGACAGTAACTCATCGAAACCCTTATCTGACACACCATTCACAACCTTCCATTGCATGAGCTTTTGTGTAGTGCGTAGCTTCTTATGCCCCTGACCATAGTTTGGGTACAAAAGAGTTCTCTGGTCCTCCAACAAACCCTGGTACTTCCTATATTGTTTGTCCTCTGTGATATCTCCTCTCGTCCACGCAAAGATCTCGTCCAGATTCATCATCCACACCAAACTGATCGCCTTGTGTATCTTGGACGTCCTCGTATGTCGTCTCGTCCGGCATACCATCATATGTCACTTCCTCTTCATCGGCTTCTTCTTCGTCTTTTATGCTGGTATGCTCTAGTTCGCCGTGGTGAATCCAACATGTATAGTTCGGCATGAAACCTCTCATCAACAAGTGGCCCTGGATCCGTCCTCGCATTAAGTGCTCTTTCTCGTTCCTGTAATCCATGCACGGACACCGTATGAAGCTTCCTGAAGGCAAGTCTCGAAAGACGACATCGAGAAAAGTATTCACGCCATAGATGAACTCTCTTGACCGACGATCTGCATACATCCATTGCTGGTTCATCTGCACCAATTAAAAAAATAAGAATACTTATTATATTTTTCGAGTTGAAATATTTAACTCGAAATAACTAATTGTTATATTTTTTAATTACCTCTAAACTTTCTACATTTTTAAAGCTAAACCAACTAAATCTCACAAATTGAAAAACCTTTTTTCAATTGTTTTCTATACTTTGCCTAAATTATAAACATATGTAATTTTTATTGTGTACCCCTCTAATTTTTTAATTACATTTCATACACAAAAATAATTTATTCCCAATCTAGTAAAAAACCTAGATCTATTTAGCTCTATAGCAAATGAAATAATCACCCTACCTACTATTTTAAACTAATTTGAAACTAAAGATCATCACATTGCCTCAAAAGATCTAGAGGGGAGAGCTAGCAAAATAGACATCTTCCAACAAAAAACAATTATTTATTGTGCACCCCTCAAAAATTTTTTAGATGCATGATCATATACACAAAAGTAATTTAATTTTATTCCCAAAAACTAGGACACCAAGCTAGATCTAGCTCTAAAACAAATAATCACCCCTACCAACTAATTTCAACATCTTATACATCATCAAAAGGAGGATACAAAACTAATTTGGGACTTAAACCCCCCAATAGATCAACATCTTGCCTCAACTTATCTAGAGAGAGAGAGAACTAGCAAAACAAACACCTTCAATTCAAACAAGAACAATTCAATATTTCTCCACATCCCATGCAAAACGATAAGCAACATCTACATGAGAATGATGTTGGGACCATGTTTACTTACCGTGGAAACCTTAATTTGGAGCTATTAGCCTCAATTAAAAATTTGGGCAGCACCTCCCCTGCTTAAATGCCCTGGGCGGGAAAGGGCATATGCAAGCGGTCCAAAGTACGAACCACTTGCAGAGATTGCCCTCTGTAAGCGGTTCGAGATTAGAACCTCTTGCAGAGGGAAATCTTTGCAAGCGGTTCGTGCTTTGAACCGCTTGCATATGCCCCCTCCCACCTGAAGGGAAACGCGGGATTGCGACACTAGCAACGAATCAAATTCTATCATGGAAACCCAGAAACACCCTGCTAGTAAAAGACCACAGATCAAGATTACCTTACGACGTGCTGTGCAGCGGAAGACGAGTCGTTGAAGCCGGTTCACCGATCTGCACGTAGCCGTAAGGAAGTAGTCGTTCACGACAATCCAGATCACCGCCGAGTGCTCGCCGAGTGCCACGGCCAATCTCCGTGCCGTAGAGGTCGTCGACGTACTCCGTGCGCTCACCGGGATTCGCGATCTTCCCGAGTAGCGCACCTTCAAACGGACGCCCCAGCCACATCCGAGCTCAGTTTTTGATGTTCTACCACTCGTTGGAAAGCTAACGAGATTATCTTTCCAACGCATCTAGTCTCGCCCAGAAACTCCTTCTAGATCAATGGGAATCAACAAACCAAGGTTGCGTCCAGAACATATGCGCGAGCAGAGACGTCTCGATCTCAGGTTCGCATCAGCTAGCGCCACAAGGTACGGCGCCTCTACGGTATCCACACATACAGAGATTGGTATTCATCCATGCGTGGTGTGCTAGCACCCTTGCACAGACGCCTAGGAGAGATGACGGCTAGGGTTTGGTGGAGAAGGAGAACTTTCCCATAGGCACACGTACCGACCTCTCCTCTACCTCCCTTTATATAGCGCCCACTATTGGGCCCTCTACGCTAGAGGCCCAATTAGGTCTGGTCCACATCATATGTATCCCACGCTAACCGTCAGGCCGCAACATATGCGACTCATAATTTTCATTGGGCATATCCCAACAGCTCCCACTTGCACAATGAACAATTATACAATAATATGCCAAACTCCTTAAGTGTGTGACCCTATAGGTTCATGTGCAAGTCGGCAGTAGACCCGAAAATAATTTTCCAGTCCACAGATCAATAGCGGCTCCTAGCAGAACGTATTGACCCCCGAATGCACAGAATGCAACGCCGGCTGAACCTGTTGATACACTCGTACATACCGATCCCTTTACCACGCGATACCAGTCAAGCTCAAGGCGAGATGCGCGCCACCCTTGTTAATAGCTCGACCATTTCACTCGTCAATGTAATGGATACACGGAGATAATGTGATTCTCTAATCACATTGCATGGCCAGGCACTTTCTTATCCATCCACATCGAGGAGGCCCAGAGGTATCTCTCCTGTTATCTAGGAGAGGCAAATTCCATCTTGATAATCACACCCTTGGCAATGCTTCATGGCATATCCAGTAGTCACCTTTATAACTACCCTGTTACGGTGTAGCGTTTGATGATACCAAAGCATACGAGTCCACATGCTGGGCATCCATGACGATCTCAGGTCTAAGGACCATATAGGTGTACCACTCGAGACAATACGCTGATGGCACTTTAAGAGATAACAATCTCACAGCGTCTCGAAAGTGGGTCTGTCCAACTACTCATGTTCTCTAGTATGTGTCCACATTATTGATTTGATATCTCCATATCAATATTCCGGGAACATGATCATCAATTAATACATGTGCTGATCTTAGGATCATAATGGTTCAAATTATGATACGATCAGGGACCAATTTGTAATAACATCATATAGTGAAAGAGTTCCACGAACAAGTTGTACTTGTTGATCGATACCGATGATGCTATTCAAGAAATCAAAGGATAACAATTTATCCATCATAAACATAGAAGTGATATAGTCTTCTCCAAAACCACCTAGTTGGCTCATCACTTATATTTTATCCACGTGCACTAAAGCTTACCGACGGGATATCCAATATCCAATACTCATCTGCTCCTTTCACAAAGGTTGCGATAATATTTGTCTAAGCTGAAACTTTTCCAGCTTTTTAACCTCCATTAAATATCGGTTTGAAAACTAGTGCGCGATGTAACTTTTATATGCCACATTTTCTAACCTCCTAAGAACACATTCATTATACTTCACAAGTATTTTAAAACATTTCTTACCATCCAGTAACATTCATCCGGATTAGATTGATATCTACATATTCGGCGACATTCACCTTGATGCACAGGGCATGAAAACCCCTTCTTTGGCAATTACTAAGCTCATCAAGTATCGAATACCAAATCTTGCTCTCCAATTTGACATACATAGGAACAAATTCCCGGTTGAACCATTCAACACCATATCAATATATAGGTCTAATCCAATTTGCCTTTCAGATCTATCCCTATAGACCCTCATGCCAAAATCATGGAATACTATTTCTGATCAACAATTTGTCATACATATATAGGATCAAGAAAATCAATGCTCTTCCACTTGTCCTTGATGAATTAGCCAAACAATTTGACTACACATCAAACACAAATATTTAACTCTGATATGATTGTTTCAAAAACACACATGCTCTAGCACTTTATCGATCATCAAAACTTGAGGCGGTATCAAAACACATTTTCAATTAGGTCTCAACCAGAGAGAGCCGTTTTGATATCCATATAACATATCGAATATGCAACAGTAGCTAGGTGAATCTAGACAGCACCAAGCGAACCAATCAAGTTCAAAACTTAATTGCCACATATAGCTCGTCCTAAATTCATCTTTCAGAGTATAGGCCCATCACGCTTCATCATCAGTCTTGAGCTCATCACAGTCCGACAACAATTGTCTTTCCTACTATATAGGTGACTAATGTGGCTTTTATGACCAATGCTGGGTTGGTTCTTCCATAAAACATACAACAACGTATACATAATATGAATGTTTAATGGGAATTAAAACACTTTCCAATGATTCCGGAATAAATCCGAGTCACACCGTGCTCCCACTAAATATTTTGTAAGTAACGATTTCTCCAAAACAAAAACATTTTGCAGCTCTTTACCCTTCTATATGTACAAACACGTTGTAAGAAACATTTATCTTAATCGATTATGATCTTGTCAGACGTCAGACGTCTTACACATGCCCCACATTCCAAATTTTGATAAATAGCACGGAACAATTTCTGATCCATATCATATATGGTGGTTTTATTGTGACTAGATGGACCTTTCAAATAAGCACAATTATTTCTAAAAGTGTACCATATCATGGATAATGAAAATAATACCATCACAAATCCTCAAGATTAATAACATACATCCATTCATTAATAAAGCATGCCCATAAGTCAAATCAATCTCCCACTCAAAAGAAGCGAAAACATTAAACTTGCTTATGCCCGGAATATAATAACAATTATTTAATTCCGACTATAATCCTTCAGATTGGGCCGTTAAAGAGTGTCAACGTCAAATGAGACAACTTTTACACCCATGTCATTATTCCAGAATTCAATCATGTGGTGTCAGGGTAGCGCCAACCTTCGACTTCACAAGTCTAGATTAATACTTCAGGTTCAACTTGACCTTTTCCTTTCACACATGACTCGTCCTCATTCATAATTCAGCCAGTCTTTCGAACCATCATCAAATGATTAATACTGATCTTAATGCTTTCTGATTCTAACATGCATCATATGCACCTCGGTCTGTGATTTCTCTAATCCATTCATCAGATTAAAAAGAACTGAAAATCACATCAATAGCTAACCATTGGCTAAAGGGAAAATCATTTTTTCCAGCGCGCAATGTAATCAATCATATTGACCACATATGACAGCCGACCGAATTTCCTTTTGTCATAATCTGCACGCAAACAATGACTTAGGGATCAAATCCTTTAGCCTCTTGTCTGGTTTTCAAACATGCCTTCCAATCCGCAATCATATTGCAGATGCCCATGACTTTATTTTGCTATAAAAGCTCAGATTTCATAGTGGCAAAAATGAGACAGTCAACACTAGGAAAATCATCACGGTGCTTCTCATAGACACTTACAATACAGATTGCATTTCAGCTGGTTCATCAAGGTATTACTCTTTAGAACAAATATTCCTTCTTAATAACTACATAACAATTCTCAAAATAATATCAATCATCATGCATATCTCAAGATTCTCTAATCAAAGATATATCTCAAAAGTAAAACATCAGATATAACAACAAATATTAAACTATGTTTATGTGCGTACCTCCTTTAACAATTTAGCAAAGATACTCCCACTCAAGTCACATTCCCTCTAATGACTCGCGATGGGACAAGATCCATGGTTACTGCAGTTCGGGTAATGATTTGTCAATACTACTTAAACCCGCAACATAGGTAAGACAACTCCTTATCAATCATATCGTATGTGACTCTTGTTTGTTGGGGTGGCATCATATGCCTGGCTCCCAACCCTGATGCCCCGAAGTCCTAAATCCTATTTGGATGACTCCGATAAGCAAACCAACACTACGTGTGTGAATGTACGGGTTAGGCTACACTCACCCTGTTGTACATGAAAGAAGACGGTGTCCCTGATTTGTCAAGAACTTATCTGCCAACTTGGAAGACGATAGGTGCAGCAATTGGAAGGGCATCGTACACTTAATATTTTGAGGGAAATCTATTATATGAAAGAATAGCAGAGCAGAAAAAAACCATCACAGAAAAATACACTATTTAAACTGGGTACTGGTATGGCATAAGACGAGGTGATCATTATCACTCTGATCATTACCACTGTGCGTCCATTCCTGTCCACCGGGCCATCTACTTGATGTTAGTCAAGTATCACAAATTAATATGTAAGCCTCAGTAAGATCTTACACATGCATCGTATACACAAGGATCAAACTATTCACATATATTTGCATAGAATCAAATTCTACCAATTAAAGTGAACTCATAACAATTATGAAAAGAACATAAATAATCAATGTAGTGGAAACATTTTTCCCATAGTGAATCATATTCACGTCTTTTGCCCATGAAAAATTCCAACGGATTAATCGTATTAACCCTCTCTGGACCAATCACATTGACCTTCTATTAAGCCAGTCAGCCTACTAATAAATCAGTCGGCAAGGTTCGAATTACGAATCATATTCACAATTTTACCCATTAGTCGTGCATCCCTAACCAATTGCCGAGGCAACATGGCAGTAGGGGAAACTCACCAGGCAACCAGCGCTCTAGGCATCTGATGCCGAAGTGGTCCTCCAACTCCATGAGCCATTTATGACATGGTTGTACCGTTGCTCGGGATCCGTATCCCAGCGTATGGCAGGGCTTTCCGACCAACTCGAGCTCCTGCGAGTAGAACCGAGTAGTGCTAAGTAGCGTCGAGCAGTCCGCGACCAACTCAAGTTCTTCCAAGCAAAGCCGAGTAGCGTCTAGCAGTGCCAAGCGCCACCGAACAACATCGAGTGACCCAAGCAACAATTTACTCGTCACCGAGTAGTTTAGGCAGCGCCGACCAGTGTCGACTATTACCGGCACACTACCGAACAGGACCGAGTAACCCAAGCAACAAATTGCTCGTTACCAAGCATTCCAGGTAGCGCCGAGTAATTTTGAGTAGTGCTAAACAAAATCAAGTCAACCGAGCGACAATTTGCTTGTTACCGATCTGTCCGAGCACAAACATGAACTTAATCAAAAACATGATCTATGGCACGACATACATAGAATAGAACATAAGTTCAGCCAAACCAATTGACTAGGATTAATAGCATTAATCCGATATAAAACTAATCATATTAGGTTATACCTTGTGATCTGTCTTGCATGCAGATGTAGCACAAAACCCATGCACATTGCTTGCGGTGGCTCTACAGCCAAGATCAACGCAATGTACAAACTAATCAAATTAGTACTCTTTTGGCCACATCTTTTATACGTACACAACCACGTCAAATTGCACCATGTGCTCTTGGATTAATCCGATTAATCCACACAAAGGCAATGTCATTAGCCATTAACACACGCATGTACTCATCAGCATAAGTAATCGGATATGGCATCTACGCGCACGACGTTTGCACAACTCTTGTGCACAGTGACGGCTATAGCACCACTTAGTTGATCTAATCAACACAGCTGTCTATAGCATAATTGATCAAATCAACAATTTAATCTCATTAACGTCACAAGCCACAGCACTACTAAAATTGATCTCATCAATTAATTATCAGATTAATCTCCATTTGGATTCTCCCAAACCGATCCAATTGGCCACGCGAAGAATGGTAGTATATCGTATCTAGTACCCCGCATATCACACATGCGGCCATATCAACTAACAAAACACGGCCAGGTTAATCCCATCAACTTAAATTAAAGAGGTTGAAACAGTAATCATCAATAGATCAAATCTATAAGAACTACGATTCAACCCATATAATTCATGTCACATGCTAGTGATTGATCCTATCAATCAACCCCTAACCGATCCAATCGGCTAGACCAACAGTAGATCAAATCTACTATGATGCATATCACATATGAGCCGCATATCATATATACGACGATCCGGATCAAGAACTAAACAGGATGGCTCTGATACCACTGAAGGGAAACGCGGGATTGCTACACTAGCAACGAATCAAATTCTACCGCGAAAACCCAGGAACACCCTGCTAGTAAAAGACCATAGATCAAGATTACCTTACGACGTGCTGTGCAGCGGAAAACGAGTCGATGAAGCCGGTTCACCGATCTGCACGTAGTCGTACGGAAGTAGTCGTTCACGGCAATCCAGATCACCGCCGAGTGCTCGCCGAGTGCCACGGCCAATCTCCGTGCCGTAGAGGTCATCGACGTACTCCG